>OZ024834.1:56063802-57263802 GCA_964016985.1 Anodontia alba | reverse complement strand
GCAGTGGGGCATATAGCATTTCACCTTGATGTTATGTGCGTACGTGCATATGTCACATTTGTAACACAAATGTTTTTTCACATTCAAATTTACACTGACATTTACCTTGGCATTTCTCTTGGAGGTCATAACTTCAGTAACTTTCATGCTACTAAGGTGAAATTTAGTATGCTACTGGGACCCAGACATAAACTTTCAACTCTGTGTTAGTTGCCTCTAGGTCATGCCCTGGGATAGGAATATGGGTCTTAAGGTTACATTCAAATTTACATTGACATTTACATCAAAGTTTCTCTTGGAGGTCATTAGTTGGATATCCTTTTATGCTATAGGCTGTTGAAATTGGGTATGCTACTTATCCAGATGTACACTGACATTTATGTCAGCATTACTCTTGGAGGTCTTAACTTCAATACCTTTTAGGCTTGGAAGCTGAAAAATAATAAGTATGCTACTTACCCAGACCTTAACTCTCAACTTGTTTCAGACTCGCCTCTGGGCCATACCCTGAGGTGCCGAAAGTGGTCAAAATATATAAAAGATCTTAAGCTTACATTCAAATTTACACTGACATTTACATCAGCATTTCTCTTGCAGGTCCTTAGTTGGGTACTTTTTATACTAGGCCATCAAAATAGGGCCTGCTATTTACCCAGCCCTAACTCTTCACTTCATGTTCTGAAGTATGGCTTAAGAGGTCAAAATATATAATAGATCAGATTGAGCATTTGGAAAATAGTTGTTGCAACTCTTGCATCCAGATGTTGTTGCAATATGGGCAAAGAGCAAAGTGTAGGGGCATTTGTGTACTTTGGACACATGTCTAGTTTCATTTACATATTAGAGCTGTTGATGTAAATAATAATACTTTACTCCAATTGTAAGTTTCTATTTTATTTTATTTTATTTTAATTTGGTTATACCATTAAAACAATAATAAAAAGTGCATGAGAAAATAATGCAAATCCAGGACCAGTCTGATTAGTGTTTGTACTATTTGCCATTCTGTCCATGGTTAGCGTTTTGCCAATACAATCAATTTAATTGAGTTTTGGGATAAATATAGCTTGTGCTGAATAATAACCATATTCGACCTAATTACTGCACTGTGCGCTTAGGTTTTTTAAAATTACTGGGACAACTTGCCGTAAAATATGCATCTACCTACTACGGGTGCATTGTAAAAAAATCAGCAAAGGACTTTTTGATGATGTTTATACGATTTTTTTCTGACTTTCTTTAAAAAAGCATATGTTGTGGGTACATGTACTCATTTGAATTGCATCGACAAGTCGATGCAATTCAAATGGGTACATTTTCCCACAACATACTGTATTCCTTTAAAAAGAAGTAGACAAAAAGTACACAGGCTGTAATCTGAAGACTAAGGAATTGCTTGACTGTGCGCTTATAGGGGTATGTGCAGTAATTAGGCCGAATACGGTATGTCCTAATTTTTAGAAAGTCAGAACTTAGTTTATTTGATGTCATCAGTGATATCACTCAACGGGTGATATGGTTCACTTCCTCAATTTTCCTGAATCCATACCTTTGCTAAGCAAAAGAAAAGTTTAGCAAATCTGATAAAATGTCTGTCATCTGAAGAATGCCAGGCAAGGAAAAGCTAAGATCTGATGCTGTGAGGGTCAGAAGGCCTAAAAGGCTGACTGAGAATAGGATTTCTACAGAAGTTGATCCAAAAGAAACCGTGGCAGGCTGACCATGTTGTGGGCTATAAGAAGAGCTTCTTTTTAGATGGAAATGCAGCTGAGGAACTAGGTGCAGGTATGATTGATATGGAAAAAAAAAAACAGCAGGTATTATCCATTTTTATTATGTATTAAAGAAAAATGTGCACTTGAAATGCAAACTTCTGAAGGTCTACTAGAAACAGAGCCTTTAAGATGTTGTCTTTCAGATCATGATATTCATGCATATTCCAAATCAAAATCAGGGAAAGAGTTCTAAACATGAATAATTCTGGAAGAGGCCCTGAGATAAAAGGCCCATAACTTTTCAAAAAAGCCCCCTTTTCTAGAAAGTAGTGGCCCATTTATAATGTAATGGTATAGGGAAGTGCTGTTCAATACATATACAGTGGAGCTAATTTGCATGAAATGCCAAATCCTGTTTTCTGGGAAAAATAAGAAAAAGTGTCATCAATTTGTTGTGTGCTGAATTAGCCAAGAGAGCAGTTATGATCAAAGGTTTTTTTAAAAGCATACTGTAGTGTTTGCACATTTTAGTGCATTGGATAACGTTTTGTCAAAGTGTAGCATTTGCCTATTATTTCAGTGTATTGGATATAGTTTGTTAAAACATAGAATTTGCATATTGTTTCAGTGTATTGGATATAGTTAGTTAAAGCATATAGTATTATCTCATTTACATGTGAAAATATATGCTTAATTATACACAAATCATAAGTATATAGCAAGTATAATTTGTTAAAGCATGTTCACGGCTTTTTTTTCTTTTTTTTTTTTCATTTGGGTAGGGGAACATCCCAGACAAGTTTTGAAAAAATGTGACCAATGGTCTTGGAGGAATGTGATAACAAGAAATTATTTATAAATGTATGGACACATGAACACCAGACAGTTCTCCCCTGTGGAACAGCATGCATATACACAAATATTCTTGACTGAAAAAGAATTGCTATTCTGCACTAAACAGTTGTAGGCAGAGATAGGATGCTGAAATTAGTAACAAAGACTTCTAAAGAAGGTAAAGGAGACAGAAATGTTGATTCTCTATCAAGTGAACCACTCTAATTGTTAATTATTCTGTTGATGCTCTACCTACTAGTAAAATAGTATTTGAGGGAGAATTGTGAATCTTATTTGAGGTCCACCCAAGGTTATGTAAGAGGATCTGAGGATTACCATTTATGGACTTCTGAAGAAGGTCAAGGAAACAGAAACTAGATTCTCTATCAAGTTAATCACTCTAACTATGGATTATTCATTCTGTTTACATTCCATCTGCTAGCAAAAAGGGTAGAAGAGAGAATTCTGAATCTTATTTGAGGTCCCCAAGGGTCTTGTAAGGGGACCCTAGGATTACATCTGTCTGTCCAACTGAACAAAATAAAAATAAAATTTAAATATTGCATATATAAATATATATTTATATATGCAATAATATATATTTATATATGCAATATTTAAATTTTAAGACCCTAAAATTTAAATATTGCATATATAATGCACTGTCATCCCAACCAAAGTGGACACCTCACAAGTTCCACAGAAAAATGTTAATGGGCTGTCAACAGTGAAGACACAGGTAAGTAAACTTCCCATTCAGAAGACTCATCTTTGACATCACTACTAATCACTGAATAATACTTGCTTAAGTGGATGTAAAGTGTCATAACAGGATATGACCAAAAATTCTTCAGACCTGTGGTCTGACAGTTATCCTAAACAAACATGAATTTTTTCCTTTTCAAAAAATACTCTAGCTATTCAGAAATACTTTAGAAGTATTATTTAGTAGTAATAATAATTATAAAAAAGAAGAAAAAAAATCCTATCTAAAACAAGCTTACAAATGTAATATTGAAAAATGATTAAAAACAGCCTATTGAAAATTTATATTACAATGAGAGCTTTAAAACTCTAAAATTTAAATATTACATATATATTGCATGGTCATCCCAACCAAAATGGACACCCCACAAGTTCCACAGCAAAATGTTAACTGACTGTTAACAGTGAAGACACAGATAAGTAAACCTGCCATTCAGAAGACTTGTCTGTACCATCACTACTAATCACTAAATAATACTTGCTTTAGTGGATGTAAAGTGTCATAACAGGATATGACCAAAAATTATTTTGACCTGTGGTCTGAGAGTTTCCTAAAAAAACATGAAATTTTCCCTTTTCAAAAATACTCTAGGAGTATTATCTAATAATAAAAAAAAAAAAATCCTATCTAAAACTAGTTTAACCTTACCTTATAACTGTAACATTTAAAAATTATTAAAAGCAGCCTTTTGAAACTTTATATAACAATGAGATCTTTAGAACCCTAAAATTTAAATATTTGCTTATATAATGCACGGTCATCCCAACCAAAGTGGACACCTCACAAATTCCACAGCAAAATGTTAACTGGCTGTTAATAGTGAAGACACAGACAAGTAAACCTGCTATTCAGAAGACTTACCTGTACCATCTCTATTAATCACTAAATAATACTTGCTTTAGTAGCGGTAAAGTGTCATAACAGGATATAACCAACAAAAATTCTTTAGACCTGTGGTCTGAGAGTTTCCTAAACAAATATGAAATTTTCCCTTTTCAAAAATATCTAAAAAGTGATATTTATTTACAAAAGCATCCTATTCAAAAACAAATGTTACCTTGCAATCTTACAAGTAATGTTTGATAATAAAAAAGCAGCCAATTCAAAAGTAAACATTGGAATAATGCATATATCATGCATGGTCATTCCAACCAAAGTGGACACATCACAAGTTTCACAGAAAAAAGAAAACTGGATGTCAACAATGAAGACACAGATAAGCAAACCTGCCATTCAGAAGACTCATCTGTAGAGTCACTACTGTTCACTAAATAATACTTGCTTAGTGAATGTATAGTGCTGTAACAGGATATGACCAAAAATTCTTTAGACCAGTGACCTGAGAGTTCCCTAAACAAATATGAAATTCTCTCTTTTCAAAAATACCTAAAAAGTGATATTTATTAATGAAAGCCTCCTAAGAAAAGCTAGTATTATTTTGCAACCTTAAGTAATGCTTAATAATAGAAAGCCGCTGATTCAAATGTAATCATTGGATTAATGAATATATTATGCATGGTCATCCCAACCAAAGTGCACACATTACAAGTTTGACAGCAAAATGTAAATAAGATGTCAACAGTGAAGACACAGATAATCAAAGCTGTCATTCAGAAAACTCATCTGTACCATCACTAATGATCACTAAATAATACTTGCTTTAGTGGATGTAAAGTGTCATAACAGGATATGACCAAAATTCTTTAGACCTGTGGTCTGAGAGTTTCCTGAACAAATATGAAATTTTCCCTTTTCAAAAACACCTTAAAAGTGATATTTATTAACAAAAGCATCCAATTCAAAAACAAGTGTTACCTTGCAATCTTACAAACGTAATGTTTGATAATAAAATAGCAGCCAATTCAAAAGTAAACATTGGAATAATGTATATATTATGCATGGTCATCCCAACCAAAGTGGACACATCACAAGTTCCACAGCAAAATGTGAACTGGCTGTTAACAGTGAAGACACAGATAAGTAAACCTGCCATTCAGAAAACTCACCTGTACCATCACTACTAATCACTAAATAATACTTGCTTTAGTGGATGTAACATGTCATAACAGGATATGACCAAAAATTCTTTAGACCTGTGGTCTGAGAGTTTCATAAACAAACATGTAATTTTCCCTTTTTCAAAAATACTCTAGGAGTATTATCTAATGATAAAAAAATCCTATCTAAAACTAGTTTAACCTTACAACCTTATAAATTGTAATGTTTAAAAATGATTAAAAGCAGCCTATTGAAAATTTATATTACAATAAGATCTTTAGAACCCTAAAATTTAAATATTGCATATATAATGCATGGTCATCCCAACCAAAGTGGACACCTCACAAGTACCACAGCAAAATGTAAACAAGATGTCAATAGTGAAGACACAGATAAATAAACCTGCTATTCAGAAGACTCATCTGTACCATCACTAATGATCACTAAATAATACTTGCTTTAGTGGATGTAACATGTCATAACAGGATATGACCAAAAATTCTTTTGACCTGTGGTCTGAGAGTTTCCTAAACAAACATGAAATTTTCTCTTTTTCAAAAATACTCTAGGAGTATTATCTAATAATAAATAAATCCTATCTAAAACTAGTTTAACCTTACAACCTTATAAATTGTAATGTTTAAAAATGATTAAAAGCAGCGTATTGAAAATTTATATTACAATAAGATCTTTAGAACCCTAAAATTTAAATATTGCATATATATAATGCATGGTCATCCCAACCAAAGTGGACACCTCACAAGTACCACAGCAAAATGTAAACAAGATGTCAACAGTGAAGACACAGATAAATAAACCTGCTATTCAGAAGATTCATCTGTACCATCACTAATGATCACCAAATAATACTTGCTTTAGTGGATGTAAAGTGTCATAACAGGATATGACCAAAATTCTTTAGACCTGTGGTCTGAGAGTTTCCTGAACAAATATGAAATTTTCCCTTTTCAAAAACACCTTAAAAGTGATATTTATTAACAAAAGCATCCAATTCAAAAACAAGTGTTACCTTGCAATCTTACAAACGTAATGTTTGATAATAAAATAGCAGCCAATTCAAAAGTAAACATTGGAATAATGTATATATTATGCATGGTCATCCCAACCAAAGTGGACACATCACAAGTTCCACAGCAAAATGTTAACTGGCTGTTAACAGTGAAGACACAGATAAGTAAACCTGCCATTCAGAAAACTCATCTGTACCATCACTACTAATCACTAAATAATACTTGCTTTAGTGGATGTAAAATGTCATAACAGGATATGACCAAAAATTCTTTTGACCTGTGGTCTGAGAGTTTTCTAAACAAACATGTAATTTTCCCTTTTTCAAAAATACTCTAGGAGTATTATCTAATGATAAAAAAATCCTATCTAAAACTAGTTCAACCTTACAACCTTATAAATTGTAATGTTTAAAAATGATTAAAAGAAGCCTATTGAAAATTTATATTACAATAAGATCTTTAGAACCCTAAAATTTAAATATTGCATATGTATAGCATGGTCATCCCAACCAAAGTGGACACCTCACAAGTACCACAGCAAAATGTAAACAAGATGTCAACAGTGAAGACACAGATAAATAAACCTGCTATTCAGAAGACTCATCTGTACCATCACTAATGATCACTAAATAATACTTGCTTTAGTGGATGTAAAGTGTCATAACAGGATATGACCAAAATTCTTTAGACCTGTGGTCTGAGAGTTTCCTGAACAAATATGAAATTTTCCCTTTTCAAAAAAACCCTTAAAAGTGATATTTATTAACAAAAGCATCCAATTCAAAAACAAGTGTTACCTTGCAATCTTACAAACGTAATGTTTGATAATAAAATAGCAGCCAATTCAAAAGTAAACATTGGAATAATGTATATATTATGCATGGTCATCCCAACCAAAGTGGACACATCACAAGTTCCACAGCAAAATGTGAACTGGCTGTTAACAGTGAAGACACAGATAAGTAAACCTGCCATTCAGAAAACTCATCTGTACCATCACTACTAATCACTAAATAATACTTGCTTTAGTGGATGTAACATGTCATAACAGGATATGACCAAAACTTCTTTTGACCTGTGGTCTGAAAGTTTCCTAAACAAACATGAAATTTTCCCTTTTTCAAAAATACTCTAATGTTTAAAATGTTTAAAAATGATTAAAAGCAGCCTATTGAAAATTTATATTACAAAAAGATCTTTAGAACCCTAAAATTTAAATATCGCATATATAATGCATGGTCATCCCAACCAAAGTGGACACCTCACAAGTACCACAGCATAATGTAAACAAGATGTCAACAGTGAAGACACAGATAAATAAACCTGCTATTCAGAAGACTCATCTGTACCATCACTAATGATCACTAAATAATACTTGCTTTAGTGGATGTAAAGTGTCATAACAGGATATGACCAAAAATTATTTTGCCTATGGTCTGAGAGTTTCCTAAACAAACATGAAATTTTCCCTTTTCAGAAATACTCTATAAGTATTATCTAATAATAAAAAAAAAATCCTATCTAAAACTAGTTTAACCTTACAACCATATAAATGTAATGTTTAAAAATGATTAAAAGCAGCTTTTTGAAAAACCCTAAAATTTAAATATTGCATATATAATGCATGGTCATCCCAACCAAAGTGGACACCTCACAAATTCCACAGCAAAATGTTAACTGCTGTTAACAGTGAAGACACAGATAAGTAATCCTGCTATTCAGAAGACTTATCTGTACCATCTCTATTAATCACTAAATAATACAAACTTTAGTGGATGTAAAGTGTCATAACAGGATATGACCAAAAATTCTTTAGACCTGTGGTCTAAGAGTTTCCTATAATACCTTAAAAGTGATATTTATCAACAAAAGCATCCTATTTAAAAACAAATGTTACCTTGCAATCTTGTAAAAAGTAATATCTGATAATAAAAGAGCCACCTATTCAAAAGTAAACATTGGAATAATGCATATTTTGCATGATCATCCCAACCAAAAAGGGCCAACACGTTCCAGAGCAGAATGTAAACTGGATGTCAATAGTGAAGACTCTAATAAGCAAACTTGCCATTTTAGTAGACATATCTTTACCCTCACTACTGATTACTAAATAATACTTGCTTTTGTGAATGTAAAGTGTTGTAACAGGATATGACAAAAAAATTCTTTAGACCTGTGGACTGAGAGTTCCCTAAACAAATGAGGAAATTCTCTAATATCAAATACATATAAAGTGATATCTATTAATGAAAGCCTCCTAATCAAAACTCAAATTACATTGCAACCTCTGGGAAGTAATGTTTAATAATAATAATCAGTAATGTTTAATGATCATAGCTCGGTTTTAGCTGATTCAAAAGTAATCATTGGATTAATGAATATATTATGCATGGTCATCCCAACCAAACAGTGAAGACAGATAGTAAACCTGCCATTCAGAAAACACATCTGTACCATCAGTACTGATCACTAGATAATACTTGCTTCAGTGGATGTAAAGTGTCATTTCAGGATATGACCAAAAATTCTTGAGACCTGTGGTCTGAGAGTTTCCTAAACAAACATGAAATTTTCTCTTTTCAAAAACACTTTAAGCGTTATTTTATAATAAAAATATCCTATTTAAAACTAGTATTACCTTGCAACATTACAAATGTAATGTTTAAAAACGATTAAAAGCAGCCTAATGAAAATTCATATTACAATGAGACATTTAAAATCCTAAAATTTCAATACTGCATAAATAACGCATGGTCATCCCAATCAAAGTAGACACCTTACACGTTCCACAGCAAAAATTTTCATGGATGTCAACAATGAAGGCCAATATAAGTAAACCTGCCATTCAAGAAGACTCATCTCTACCATCACTACTGATCACTAAATAATACTAGCTTTTGATGTAAAGAGTCATAACAATATGACCATCAATTCTTTAGAACTGTGGTCTGAATGTTTCCTAAACAAACATAAAATTTCCTCTTTTCATTTCAAAAACTCCTGAAAAGTCTATTTATAATCAAAGTGTCCTGTTCCAAAACAAGTACCTGTATTACCTTGCAACCTAACATAAGTAATGCTTTAAAGAATAAAAAAAGACCTATTTTTGACATCTGACCTCTAAGTGTGAACTTGATCTTGAAGCTACAGACCTGAGTCTTGTGGGGCACACATCGTTTCATTATGGTCAACATTTCTGCTAAGTAATTTCAAAATCCATCAAGGAATGGCAAAGTTATGGACCAGACATGAAAAAAGACCCCTTTTTTTACCTTTGACCTCTAAGTGTCACCTTTACCTTGGTGCTACAGACCTGTGTCTTGCATGCAACACATCATCTCAGGATTGTCAACATTTCTGCAGAGTCATTTCAAAATCCATCAAGGAATGGCAAAGTTATGGCTGGGACAAAAAAAAAGACCCTATTTTTCACCTTTGATCTCTGTGTGACCTTGACCTTGGAGCTACAGCCCTGGGTCTTGGGCGCAACATATTTCTCATGAATGTCAACAATTCTGCCAATAAAGTCATTTCAAAATCCATCTAGGAATGGCAGTTATGGACGATGCGAAAAAAAAAAAGACACTATTTTTTACCTTTGACCTCTAAGTGTAACCTTGACCTTTGCTATACAGACCTGGGGCTTGTGCGTGACACACTGCATCATGATGGTTAATGTTTCTGCAAAGTCATTATAAAATCCATCAAGTAATAACGAAGTTATGGATCGCACAAAATGTGCACATACATACATACATACGACAGGACAGGGTAAACATTATATGCCCTTCCGACATTCTTCAAATAATGGGTACATAAAAAACAACCATTACCATTCACTGGGCTAATTCAGTAGACAACAAATTGAGGACTTTTTTCTTATTTTTCCCAGAAAACAGGATTTGACATTCCATGCAAATTGTCTCCATATGTATAGAACAACACTTTTCTATACCAGTACATTTCTGGAAGAAAGGGCTTTGTTTTTTAAAATTAATGGGCCTTTTATTACAGAGCCCCTTTCAGAATTATTCCTGTTTAGAATTCTTCCCCGGATTTGATTTGGAATATGCATGAATATTAAGGTCTGAAAGACCACATTTTAAAGGCTCTGCTTCTAGTAGACTATACAGAATTTTGCATTTCCATTTGTACATTTTTAAATACATCATCAAAATGGATAACACCTACTGTTTTTCTATTACAATCATACCTGTACCTAGTTCCTCAGCTGCATTTCCATCTAAAGAGATAGTTTCCTCAAAGCCACAACATGGTCAGGCTGCCACTGTTTCTTTTAGATTAACTTCTGCAGAAATCATATTCTTAACCAGCCTTCTAGGCTTTTTGACCCATCTATCATCTGATCTTAGCTTTTCCTTGCCTGGCGTTTTCAGATGACAGAGACTGTATTAGATTTAAACCATGCTAAATTTTTCCTTTGCTTTGCAGAAGTATGGCTTGGCTAAAAAATAAGGATATATTGAGTGTGAGCTTACGAGCTTTAATTATTCTAAAACTCAAACAAATTGATTGCATTTTCAAAAGGCTAATCATGGACAGAATGGCAAATTGTATAGACCCTAATCAGGCTGGTCTTACCTGGGTCTGCATTATTTTCTCTTGCATTTTATTATTGTTATTGTTTTAATGGTATAACCAAATTAAAATAAAATAAAAACTTACAATTGGAGCCAAGTATTATTTTTTGCATCAACAGCCCTATATATAAATGAAACTAGACCTGTGTCCAAAGTACACAAATAATGCTGCACTTTGCTCTTTGCCCCTATTGCAACAACATCTGGATGCATAAATTGCAACAACTATTTTCCAAATGCTCAACCTGATCTGTTATACAAGCTGACCCCTTAAACCCCACCCGAGGGCATGACCCAGGGGCAACTATAGCACAGAATTAAAGGTTTGGGTCTGGGTAAGTAGTAAACCCAATTTCAACAGCATTGCATAAAAGATACCCAACTAGTGACCTCTAAGAGAAACCCTGATGTAAATGTTGATGTAAATTTGAATTTAAACTCATATTTTGACCCCTATCCCCACCCCAGGGCATGACCCAGAGGCAACTCTTAACACAGAGTTAAAAATTTAGGTCTGGGTAAGTAGCGTATCAAAATTTAACTCCTCAGCATAAAAGGTACCGAAGTTTAGACCTCCAAGAGATACACTGACAAACAGTGTAAATATAAATGTCAGTGTAAATCTGAATGTACAATTAAAAACATTTGTTAGACTCTGGTTACAAACATGACATAATGCATGTATGCATGTAACATCAAGGTAAATGCTATATGTCCCTCTGCTGCCAGTGGCAGGTGGGGAATAAGAACATATACTGTACTTATAAAAATGTTCAGGGTTACCATCAAGTTTGGGAGTTTTGTGGCCATAAATCCACAAACTTCTAGACCTGTATGACCAAAAATAATGCTTTGATAGTAAAAACTTCAGAAAAAAAGGATGAAAAAATACAAATAACCCGGAGTTTGCACAGAATTGCAAATTCAGAATCACAATCTTTAGCAGGGTTCATATATGTCAAGGAAATGTCAGGGAATATTTTTTTTTCAAAGTTAGGAAATTGTCAGGGAATTTTGTTATATGTCAGGGTAAAATTAAATTTCAAACTTCAGCTGTATAAAGCTAGGATGTTTGGTCCCAAAGTACTTTTTTTTATTTGGGTTTTACGGCCCTTTCAAGAATATTTCACTTATATCGAGCAGACAGTTCATCAAAGGTGGGCAAAACTGTAGAACCTGGGGAAAAGCCACCTGACCATGAGTAAACAGAACTTGGCGTTCCCACATATGACCCCAGCGAGGCTCGAATCACAACAGTGAGAAACCTAATGGATTATCTCTCCTATCCACTAGGCTACAGGGGCCCTTTGGTCCCAAAGTATCTTTCTTACAAATTCATATATTTCTGGCTCCGATATTGTCAGAGAAATTTGAATTTACGTCATGGAAATGTCAGTGATTTTAGTCAGTCTACAAACATCTGGATAAGTACAGTTTATGTGACTAATTCACTGTACAAAGCTACTAATTATTTACTCTCAGAACTTTTGGATGGACCATATTTTTGCAGAATGGTAAATAAGGCATTTTGGCAGGAAAGACATATTTTTTCTAAATGGCAAATGGTGAAGATGTAATCACACAGATACATTAGGAGTCTGATCTGGGTCTACACTCTAGGTGAACATCCCAGACAAGTTTTGAAAAAATCTGAAGAGAAACTTGGAACCAGGCACAACATATCACGTATCATGGAAAGCCAAATACCATGTCCCCTTGCTTTTCTTCGAAAAGGTGGGGGACAATAAACAGAAACTGCTAGAAAAATTGATTTCTGTAGAATATACAAGGTGTAAAGTATAAACCACAACCTCTTTGTAACAGTATTGTTGGGGTCCATAGCATAAACTGTGTTAGTTAAACAACAGTGTTATATACAAACAAAAATATATAGATTATACTGAAAAATGACCATGGTCATTTTTCAATATAATCAATACATTTTTGGGATCCATCTTTGAATCGTGTTATATACAAAACTGTTGTAAAAGGAATTGTGTTATAAAGAGGTTGTAGTGTATACAGAAATAAAAACAAACTTACCAAATAGGTCAGATCAAGTTTGCTTGCATAAGAGGACTTTCTATTGTGGCTCCTACCTTCAAGAAATTTCAGAGCCATCTAGCTGAAATGACAAAATTCTATTCAAAACTAGCAACTGAGATGATACTGGTTGTTCCAAAATTGGGAAATGTGAGGATGTGGATGTGAAATAGATAAATAGAAATACACGTAATAGAAAATGGCTAATGCTGAAGGTTAATGCACCAGTCATTTGTAACCACTGTCCATTGACAGAATGGCAAACAGTGTAGACTGTAGACTGGATGGATCCAGGAATTTTAAAAAGGGAGCTTCAACTTTTTGTGAGGGCTTCAATTTGATCATCTCAGAATTCCCCATGAAAATGAAATAATTTGAACTCCAATGGAGATTTGACTGTACCCACAACCCACCTCAACCCCTATCTAAATTTGCCTCTGACTGACCCTAAAAACTGTCCTTGATCAAATTGTTTGCTCCATTATGAAAACAACGTAGCTGCTTATCTCCATATGCACAATGCAATGTTGTGAAAAGAAAATCGTAAGATCTTCCAGAGGTGGTTGCGGAAAATCAGATTAGGCTGCGATGAAGCTGGGTGTCAGCTGAAATAAGGCTGACATTTTGGCACAGTCGCTGATATCCCTATCGCCAAATTTTATTCCTTTAAGCGAATACAGATCATATATCATAATCGGATTTTTGATTACGTGCCGGTACAGGGGCAACATCCACATCAGTGGGCCCCCTTCCAGATAGCTGGCTTGCTGCACGCATGGCAGATATTTCTTCTTGCCAGGTAAGATTTTTGGAACAAGTGCTTTTTACGGGATCGCCTGTCCTAGCTGACATCCCAACTCAGTTCTTTTACGGCATCTGAGTATGCGAGCCGTTCCCGCACTCGGGCAGTGTGCTTTGCCGTTGTCCTTATAAAGAAAGGATCGTCCACCAGACCACAATAGCTAGAACACCAAGCCGTTTGCTGCCTAGCTCTGCCACCCAGGTTGTGGCAGCCTCGTTACCCTGAAGGTGGGGAGGCAACTGTGATAGAGGGCAGCCTCACATTCCCACACTCATGTTGAGTGTCACAGCTGGATGCAGTTTTACGTCATACCCAGGACCATTATAATTTTTCTCCCAATGCAAGGGTGGTCAGATTTTGCCGTTTTGGTGGCAGATATGTAAAACTCAAGTTCTTGAAGAGATTACAAATCCCTGGTTATATTCATCATCATTTCAGTGAAGGTCTAACATGTTACTGTGTGGTTCTAAAGAAAATATGTCATGTTCTTTTGCATGTATGTGGTAATTGAGAAGACCCTGTTTTATTTTTTCAATATCATATTTCATTCTTCCGGTTGCGTTTTAGGCTCTATGATTTCTGATCCAGTTATGGTAAATGTGTTCCTGAAGCCTACTTTTCAATCCTAGTGTCATTATTATCATTATTCTTCCTTTCTTGTTGAACCATGCATGGTCTTCTCAATCACCACATATCCCTTTACTTGCCACCGCTCTCCTCACATACCATCCCACTGGCTACTGATCAACAATAATTGAAGGTATAGTATCATAATCTTCTATAGGATAATAAATAATGGTAGTGCACTTACTTGAATCCTATGGAAGATTATGATACTATACCTTCAATTATTGTTGATCAGTAGCCAGTGTACCAGCCATCGATAAAATACCTAGTTTCAGAATGCAATATCATCACGAAAACATACCTATATAATTTTGACACCCTTCAACCCCACTTTTATATAGTAAAACGGGTTTACAGGGGTATACGTTATTTTTCTTATTTCTGCTCAAAAACATAGATTGTGGGTACTCCTTAGAACTGCCCTCATCGAGGCGGTTCTAATGAGTACCCACAATCTATGTTTTGAGCAGAAATATTAAAAATATCAGAATTTTTTATATGAAAATTTTCATTTTTTGGTGGTAAAATTTTCAATATATTTGAATAGGCTTGTTTTCGTAATGATTTTCTTTTGAACAGTAAGTTTTCAGAATAAAATTTAGTGAGATTCTGGAGGGGGAAGGGGGGTTGAACAGGCAACCTCCTGATCTCCATCCATTTAACTGAGCCACTGAGGCCGACTAAATTGCTGTCTGACATAGGACCCTGAGTGAGGCACAAACTCAGTATGTTTCTGTAGCTGACTTGCTTAACCCTTATCCTGCTGAATAAATTAATTTAGCATCTCCATTTGCTGATTATCAATCAATCAAATTGTTGGTATGTTTTTGTTCAGTTGACAAACTGCATGACAAACAGTGTAGATCCTGATCAGACAGCTTCTGGATCTATACTGCTTGTAAAGGTAGGGGTTGTTTTTAGCAAAAGGTTATAAGTTATATATTAGATGGAATTACTCATTGCTTAACATTTTGTTCTTCTGATGATAATAAACCAATAAATAGATTTTTTTCTCCTTTGTGTTAGCCCTGGGTTTATCTGGGGAGGGTGGGGGCAACAAATGCCCTTTTGCAAAATAAGCACTGGGGGTGGGGGAGTGGGGGCAAACGTCCGCATCAAAAATAAGCCCTGGGTGTGTGGGGAGGGGATTTTCAACGGGAAGGAGAGTGGGGACAAATGTCAATTAATAGATTTATTAACTTGGGTGGGGGAGCAAATGTCCGGGAGCATATGTCCTGGATCCATTTTCCAGGTACCTGAAAATCTTAATTGTAATATTTATATAAAACAAACTTACATGAAAATCAAAATGTCGTCGTAGTTCTGTCTGATCCAAGCTAAATGAACACTCAGAAATGAACAACGAGATATGCGCTTGCTGATAACAACTCACGAAATGCACGCTTGTCTGGTAGCCACTGCGAGCATAGATAAGAGGAGTGAGTATACAGATAAATATTTACAATATTTCTCCACAAAAGCATACCTTTCAACAAAGTTTATACTGAATAGAAGCACCACTGCAGGATGCATCTAAATATGTTTTCTTTTTAAATGTTAAGAATAGCATAGACGCTTTTTGGTTATATAGATATCTTATCTAGAGTAAAGCGTCAGCTCAACAAGAGATTAATGGGCTGATCAAAAAGTTTACTAACTTACAGGCTGACCAAAAAGTATTGTGTTTTAACCCGAATATCTGGACGGACATGTCAACAAAAAATTGTGGACCGGATCAAACTGCTCCAGGTGTGCACAATCTACTGGCATTAACACGACAACATCTAGATATACCTTGCCCAACTGTAAGCCAGTATCAGTTGGACGCCCCGGTATCTTACGTCACCGGGGCGTCCAACTGATACTGGCTTACAGTTGGGCAAGGCCTGCTATCCTTGTAGCAGGTAAGGGTAGATGGGGAATATTTTTATTTCTTCTGTTTCTTCAATTTCATTCCTGTTCCTTTCTTCCCTGTCCCTCTCTTTCATCTCTTCTACTATCTCTTCTATCACTTTTCTCCCTTTCTCTGGGAGACGACACAAAATGACCCACAAGGGTTGACGTGTCGTTAAACCCCAACACAATCAAAATCTAGATATATCAGGTGGTCAAACGTGCTTACTCATTTAGGGTAAGTATACAGTAAAAGAGAGAGCTCTGAGAGAGAGAGAGAGAGAGAGAGAGAGAGAGAGAGAGAGAGAGAGAGAGAGAGAGAGATGAACGTTTATAGCATTATAGAATGCGCGTGCATAGACCCCAGACTAGACTGCGGTATAACGAAGTAATAGAAGACGCAGGCACAGCACAGACGCCTAGGCTACAATTCAAAATAGTTGTTGGACAGTTTTACAACTGCTGAAAACATTTACTAGACACTCGGACCTAATATTGGGTCCAAGCTAGACAGTATGAGTATATTGGGGGCGGAAGCGGGGGAGGGGGTCCAAACTAGACAGTATGAGTATAATGATTTCAGCAAAGCCTCTCAAGAACAACGTATTCACAAATTTACTTACAACAACCAGAATAAGAAACACATAGGCAACAAAATTTATACTGGGAAGTTTTGATTATAATTAGAATGCTCCAAAATGCTACTTACGTTTTCATATCACCGCACATGGCTAAAATTAGTAAAACGCAGAAGCCAGGACTCCATTAGATCGTTATACTGACAACACATGCTTTGTGCTTGTAGACTAACACTATTATTTTAGACATTTTTGGACGCGAAGCAGAAGGGGACGTTTGTGGTTAGGTGGGGAGTTTGAGGGAGTGGAGTGGGTGATGTATTGGGGGGAGGGGGGGGGGGGCGAGGGGCTTTATAGGCAGGGTGGGTTTTAGTCGGAGTCTTTTCTGACGTTTAAGTGGCTTTTCTTTATTTATAGAGCAACTTAAGTGTCGAAAATGCAGAATTTCCCCATCCAAATTTGGCTGGGCACTTTTAAAGGAAAATTCTGAATATCGTGCAGCAGATAGTAATATTAAATTTTAGAATAAACAAACGAAATAATTTTCTAATAAATTAAATAATTTTTTTCATTGGAAACTTGCATAACCAGCGTTTCAACTTTACCTGTCAACGTCTACCCCTGTTGCCTAGACTATACACGGTAAAAGCAAATTTGTTACCCCAAAATGTCAATTATTCATTACAAAAGTCAAGTATTATCATGTTTTTCAGTCATAAAATATTAATTTGAAAATCCTCAGTGGCTGTCTATATTACACATTAACTTCCATGCCTCTATTTTGATGAAAACCCTCATTATAGACAGGACAGGAAAAATCCTGATTTTCATTATAGGAGTTACTCTGATGTTAGTGGCAAATGTCAAAACAAAGAAAAGCCACTAAAACATCAGAAAAGACTCGGATTAAGTGTCTAATTACGCAGGTTGTTCCCTGTAAGCGAAGAAGATAGGTTATCTCAAATAGCGCAGCAATATATACTCAACATTATAAAATCTTGGATGAGCTAATTCATACGTGGGTCATACATACAGTAAATCTTCAATGACTCGAACAACGATGGCCACTTTGCCATGGCATTTGAGTCCTTAGAAATTCTCCCGAGATAAGAAAACAAATCTTAAAGGAAAATGTAGAGAAATTTGCTCATTTTATCAAGAAAATGTATGTTGTGGGTACTTATTAGAATCCTTTAATCGCGGCGACGATTAAAATGAGTATACTCAACATACCATTATAATATAGAAGACCGACAAGGCATCCCTAAGTTATTTCCGTTTGCCTTCTGAACTCGTACTGTGATTAACCCTCAGAGGCTCAAGCTACGCATGTCTAGAATAAAAGATGCACGAGCTATTGAAGTTCAATAGATTTGAGACTGTTCTTATGTTGAGTATGATCAAGGTCCTGGTGCCTTGCACACATGCGAGGTGCGCCATTGATCGCCGCTGCTCGGTCGGAGAAAATCGAATATTCTCATCCATGCATAGGGTCCGGCGCCTTTTTTGTGATTTTGAACGACCATAAACGTAATTAGATTAGGTTACTAAATATAAACAAGAGTATGAACATGTCTGTATTTAGTAACTTATCTAATTTTTACATACATGGCCCTTCCAAATCATAATCAAAGGGCTGAATAGCCCTGAAATGACAGATTCTATGAGAAACTAATAAATTCCAGGTATCATTCTGTTTAAGTTTGTGAGACGCTTCTTCGTCGAAAAAAAAACGAGCTACAGCGAACAACAATGGCGCTGATCAGCCTGCGCGGACGCGCAGGCTGATCTGCGCCTTTGTTGTTCACACATATATTAAGGTGGGTTTTCTCAGCGACTCTCGCCATAGATCAAGCACAAGTTGCACTACCTTGTATGGACAGCTCTTCAATGGCGTACTAATATACACACATTGAAACATTGTGTCTACTTTTGTGCGCGGATGAATACGAAATTGAATAGTAGTTAAAGTCACTTTCTCTAAAACCGTGCGTGGCAACGAAGAATGACAGATAGAATCTGTCATTAAAATTATCAAGGCGAAGTGATACAGTGTATAGCAACAGTGAAAACCATCCGGACTTGCAGATGGGGGTCTTCGTTGTTTGCATGTGAATTCGTAGAGCTCTGACTAGCGTCTGTCTTTCTAGACAGTTATAGATGGACTGCGTCAAGCGAAAAAGTGTTTTTTAACATGCGCAAGACGTGCGGATTCACATCATTCTGCACATGCGCTAAGTCTTATCAGTACATTGTCCTCCATTGAAACATTCTATAATATCCAAAGCTTTTGTTTGCAAAGGCTCTGACCAGACTGCACGGATGCACAGGCTGATATGGGCATTTGCTGTCCGCACATGCCCGAAAACACATTTTTTGCTTGGCGCGGCCTAGATATTACTATATTTACCCTATGTATTCGGACAGGCAGGTAAACAGACAGACCCGAGGAAAGCGTGTAGGCCCAGGTCGGACGCGGTGCCTTATCAATGTATACACTGTTTTCCACTTATCAATTAGTATTTTAGATACATAAGTACATTGTAGTTAAATGGATCTTCAAACTTTAGGACAAGAACAATGAGGAGTTAAGGTGTCCGAATACTTAGGGTAAATACAGATGTTTATACAAATACAGTATAAAGCAGATGACAGCTAATGGCGGCGGTTCGGGGTTGCCTTGATTATCTGCATTGTGTGGTTGTAATATAAATCCCCGGTTTTCGTTCAACTCTCAGTGTGCTGAGTACAAAATTCAGCAGACTGCATTTTATTTTATTTTTATTTTTTTTTTTCTTCCAGAAAATTGAATTTGACATTTCTTGCAAATCGTCTCCTAAGGGAACAATTTAGGAGCCAACTTGCATATATCAGATACTGTTTTCAAGGCAACTTGAAAACGCGCAAATGAGTTTGTTGTCTGTTGACTTTGTATTAATATTGCATATATTAACGCAAACAGAGCCAGAGAAGAGTTAACCCTTGTCCTGCTGAACCCGAATATACACCGTCTTTGCAAACAGTTTAGATCCAGATCCGTTGGCTTCTGAAGAAGAAGCCAACTGATCTGGATATGTACTGTTTTGCCATTAAGTATGTGAAACTATATCAACAACCTTGATCAAGTAATCTGATTGGCTGAAAATTAGATTTGGGTGTGGCTTCTTAATTTATTCAGCAGGACAAGGGTTAATTAGATAAGCTAGGATGATCGTAGCTAACAGTGAATAGTCTCGTTGGAACTCGCAGATTGGGTCGCTGATCTTAGTCTCCACTGTCCGCATGTGCATGAGATTAGTGTGTCCCAGGTAAGTTTGTCCAAGGTAAGTTTAGAGGCGTCAGCGCTTTCAAGGGAAGTAATTTAGTAAGAACCAATGTTTCTTTGAATATAGTATTAGTGTCCCTTTTCATATTGTCTACTTGGATACTGAGCAGTTGCACGACCCGCACAGAAGTCGACCGTCCATTCAATATGGGCTTCTACTTGCCTAGGCCAAACAACTGTGAAACTATGACCGTAGACATGGTAGACCTTCAACTATATTTTCTAAAAAGTGTTTATATACTCTATAAACCGTATTTATTGTGTTATTTTTTTTAGCAAATGTGTTCATTTGGTATTTATTTTGTTTGTTTAATGGTTTATTCACAAAGTTTCATTACTTGGTATGTTCATTTTCTATAAATTCTCGATTTAGTACTATTTGCCATGGAAAGAATAACTCTTGATCAGACAATATGGTTAAATCACCTTCTAAAATTCTGAAAGCCTTCTGATAGAGACAGGACTTAAGATCAGATACCATTTCACTAAATTTGATGGATGGGGCTGGGACTTGGCGGCTATAAGTGCCCCAAGCAAAACAACAAGAAAAGAAAAACAACACTACAGTGAAAAAAGGCTGAAAAGATGGCAAGTTTTTTATGAAAAGCTTAAACTTGTATTGAGCTATGTTCGCATGGAAGCAAACCGACGCTCTGGAAATTTTAGCAGCCCGTGACTTTTACGGGTATTGTGCGGTGGAAGGATGATTGTGGTGGTGGCACGTGGGGCGCATGGGGGGGGGGGGGAGGGATGAGGGTGTGTGGAGGGGGTAATTGTAGTACGGATGTGCGAGCCAGCATTTCGAAAACTACCATATTCATATACCTGGCCTTTGAAAAAACGAATCTATTCATATACTTGATCGTCCGAAATGCCGACCTATTCATATACTGTCCTTTGATTTTTAAACCCATTTATTGCTGGTTTGTTTGTTTGTGTTGATGTTTTACGGCCCAGTCAACCCAATGGGGTCATGTCGAGCGCGGTCAGTTTACCTAACCACACATTTACTAGGCAGGCTTAGTCTTCTAAGCGGTTAACCAGTATCGTGCATTCTTTCGCCAGAAACTGACAACTGCCCTTCTTGAATCAGCGGAAGGGAGAGAATGACCGTAGAAAATATTTCATGATCAATCTCCACGAAAGAATGTTGCCGACCTCGGAGGGGGTTGAACCCGCGACCTCCTGGTCTCCAGTCGGACGGCGCATCCAACTGAGCCACCGAGGCCGGTAGTAGTTAGATAAATATCGCTGTCAATTCATAGAATACGAAGAGAACAAGCAGCCCCGAAACTGTCAGAGAAGTGGGGCCGTTCACATACCAATGAAGAAAAAATAGGGCCAGTAATATATTTTGTTAAAAAACAAGGGGCTAATCATATACCTGAAAGCGCTAAAAACGGGGGCAGTGGTGGCCATCTTTGATTTTCTGTCAGCTCATTTAGCTAATTTTCGTCGCATAAGCGTCCTAAAGCTCATCAAGTTTCGATTCAACTGGATTATAGAGGAGATGTCCAAAATATGAATATTCTCAACATTTTCCCCATATAAATGTATGGTGCCCATACAAATGCATGGGAAGCAAATTTGACCTGGTCGTAAAAAGGTCAAATGTCAACGTAGAACCATCATTTTAGCAATTTTGGTAGATCTCCTGTCCCCGAGGATTTGTGCAAAGATAAGGCCTTATTTGGTTCTGGAAAAGAAGATTTTTAAAGGTTTTTACCATATATGGGCATGGCAGCCATCTTGGTCAATGGACCGCGATCATTTTAGCAATCTTTCGTTCCCCCAATCTAAGGAGGCTCCACATGAAATTTGAGCAACATTGGTCAAGAGGCTTCAGAGGAGAAGTCGTTTGAATTTCTCAACATTTTTCCCATATACAAATGTACAGGGCCCATACAAATGCATACGGAAGCAATTTGACCTCGCCGTAAAAAGGTCAAAAGACAATGTACGACCATCATTTTAGCAACTTTGGTAGACCTCCCTTCCCTGATGATTTGCGCAACGATTAAGACCAAAGGCATCCTCTGTTCTGGAGAAGAAGATTTTTAAAGGTTTTTACCATATATGGGCATGGCGGCCATCTTGGACAATGGACCGCAACCATTCTAGCAATCTTTCGTTTCCCTAATCTAAGGAGGCTCCATATGAAATTTTAGCAACATTGGCCCAGAGGCTTCAGAGGAGAAGTTGTTTGAAATTCTCAATATTTTCCCCATACAAATGCATGGTGCCCATACAATGCATAGGGAAGTAAACTTGACCTCGCCGTAAAAAGGTCGAACGTCAATGTACCACCATCATTTTAGAAAATTTGGTAGACCTCCCTTCCCTAATGATTTGTGCAAAGATACAGCCCGAAGGCATCCTTGGTTCTGGAGAAGAAGATTTTTAAAAGTTTTTACCATATATGGGCATGGCGGCCGTCTTGGTCAACAGACCGTAACCATTTTAGCAATTTTTCGCTCCCCCAAGGAAAATTGAGCAAAATTGGCTCAGGGGCTTTAGAGACGAAGTCGTTTGAAAATGTTAACGGACGGACGGACGACGGACGAAAAGTGATCACAATAGCTCATCCTGAGCATAGCTCAGGTGAGCTAAAAATCTAGAAGGTTGCCTATATTAAGACCTGTGTGACCAGTAATAACTAGGAGCAGCCTGTACATCTGACCAGTACGGCAAGGGTTCAGTTTCTCTTTGAATAGCCTGAAGGCTGTAGAAGGCACAATCTATCACAAAGACTCTAATCAGACTGTGCGGATGCGCAGGCTTATCTGTCTTCGCTGGTCAAACACGTCTTATTGAGGGTTTTGTCGTGTGCTGGCTCAATTATTTTCTCGTAGTCCAAATAGGAATTTAGCAAGAGCCACAGCCTGGCTAGGCAATATAGGAATTCTCATTTATCTTCAAATAACGTCCTCACTACTGACCAGCAAATCAAATAGTTGACTATATACCTTTTCTCCATAATTATTCATTATACTTTTATGCCGTGGGTCCGTTTCAGGCTTGTCTAGCACAATGAGCTCAATGAATTTTATTTTTAGAATTTTTATAACCATGGACCAAGAACATTTTCACATTACGAAAACATGCCTATTCAAATATACTGAAAATTTTACCACCAAAAAAAAATGAAAACTTTCCGATAAAAATTTTGATAGTTTTCGAATTTCTGCTCAAAACATAGATTGTGGGTATTCGTTAGAACCGCCTCAACGAGGCGGTTCTAACGAGTACCCACAATCTATGTTTTTGAGCAGATATCAGAAAATTAATGTATACCCCTGTAAACCCCAGTTTTACTATATAAAAGTGGGGTTTAAGGGGTCAAAAATATATAGGCGAGTTTTCGTGATGAACTAATAAAAATTACATGTTATCTTTAGATGAGTGGGTAAAACAGAAAAGAGACATTTAAAGTTGCAATTTCATTAAAATAGGGCACATTTTCATACTCAAGAATCTCTCATGTATTGATATGTATAGTATGTACAGTTGTGAAATTACTCGGAAGACAAAACACATTCCTGGCAGATGAAATGAAGGTCCAAATAAGAATTCATATTCCTTAAGAAGTCGAATCTTGCTAAATTCCTATTTGGACTACTTCGTTGTTGGCTTGGCTAATGCAGTACAGGTGATATCATGAAGTGAGACAATGTACCTTCTGACATGTGCGACAAGCGAATACTCTGATCAACCTGTACATCCGCGCAGTCTGATCAGGGTCTTCGTTGTCAACATGAATAAACTGGATCATTGGATCCCAAGAGCGCCGCATCACGTAAGCATACCTATATAATTTTGACCCCCTTAAACCCCACTTTTATATCTTGTTCGTCTGTCATTACTGACAATGACAAATTCAGTTTTGGGTGATGAAATTTTCGATATATTTGAATAGATGTGTTTTTGTAATGCAGTGAATATTTTATTCAGACTGTGCAAATGGACAGGCTGATCTGAATCTTCCGGCCCTGGGCACACATATCCGAAGGTATGTTTCTTGTAGTTGCGGCTCTTTTGGCTCAAAAGCAAATTTTGAGTTCTCGCATGCGTTGAGCCTAGGTGACGTCAGATGATCTTGGGGTATTTGTGAAGCCAAACGCGAACGTTTATGAGGCTCAGTTCATCGGCTTGGCCTCGTGTGTGTGTGTGTGTGTGTGTGGGGGGGGGGGGGGGGGGGGGGAGGGGAAGTAACTTCCTATATATGGCATAGTACGCGTGTGCCGAATGGCCCCTTTTTCAAGGCTGCCAGTTATATATTAGCCCCCTTTTTTCAACAAGAATTATATGACTGACACCATTTTTCTGGATTCGTATATGAAAGGCCTCAGTTTTCTAACATCCCGGTATATGCGTATTTTTCGATCAGACTGCTTGTTCTCTGGGTATTCAGCTAATTGACTGTGATATTTGTCTGACTACCATGCAGCAATAAATGGGTGAAAAATCAAAGGGCAATATATGAATATGTCAACATTTCGGACTATCGTATATGAATGGGTCCGTTTTTCAATGGCCAGGTATATGAAAGGGGTAGTTTTCGAAATACTGGCTTGCACACCGTGCCACAATTTCCCCCAAGTTACTTTCCCCCACCCCCACGAGGGCTTGGTGGTCTGGGGTTAGATCTAGCTGTAAAATAAACAATCAATCAATAAATAAAAATATCTCTTCTTGAATTCTAAAACTAATGATCATGACCTGTATTTTAAGGGTAAACTGTTAACCCATTTATGCCTAATCTTGGAAATGTGTATTTAAGGGGACTGGATACATAGCCATGGGAGGCAATTCTGTCAAAATTGTTTTGCCTCCATTCGGACAAAGGGTTTATTCTAAAAGGAAAGAATTTGCTCCTAAGGGGCTTTTAGAGTAGATTCATTCTGAAATTTGCTCCACGCTGGAGGAAATTCTTTCCTTTTAGAATGGACTCCTTTTCAAAAGGTACTTTGTGTGCTGGAAAGGAAAGCTTTCCCCCCCACCCCCCTTGTAAAAAATTGCAGAAAGTTCCAGATGTATCCAGTTTCCCTATCTTACGTTACTATGGCAAACCGTGCAGCCACTGATAAGACTCGATAGAATCGACAGCTTAGTTTGATATATACACTGCTCCACTGGACATAATTCCAGCTCATCGACAAGATATTACATTGAGAGAACAAGATATTTCCTTGAGTTGAGAAGATATAATTACAAAGCCACAAAATAGTATCTAGTGGCCTCAAGACATTATCTTGTGGCATCATAATAACATCCTATTCCCTCAAGAAAATATTTTACCTTGCAAGATAACATATCATTGCGAATAGCATCTTGTTCTCTCAAGATAACATCTTGTTCTTTTAAGACAACATCCTGTTCCCTCAAAAAATATTTTGTTCCCACAAGATATCCTGTTCCCTCAAGATAACATTTTGTTCCCTCAAGATAACATTCCATTCCCTGAAGATATCTTGTTATTTCTAGATAACCTTATGTTCCCTCAAGATAATATCTTGTTTCTTTAAGAAATCACCTTCTTCCTACTATACTATTATGTTGTTCCCCAATGCGTTTTATTCATTCAATACGAGCCAGCACACGAAAACTCTTCAATAAGACTTGTGTGACCAGCAAACACTCAGATCAGCCTGCACATCTACACAGTCTGATCAGTCTTTGCTGATCGCATGTGCTTAGTACAGCCTCCAGGCTATCCAAAGAGGGACTAACAAGAACCCATGCCATACTGGATGGATGTACAGACTGACCTGTCTTTGCTGCTCGCACAGGTCTTATTGTAAGTCTTGGCTTGTGCTGGGTGATACTATATTGATACCATTAGATTGTATATTGTTGCCTCAAGAGATTATCTTGTTTCTATGTACTACTGCTTTGTTCCTTAAGGTGTCTTTTTCCCTCAATATATCATACCCTCAAGAAAATATACGGTTGTCTCAAGTGATTATCTTATTCCTACCTACAATTACTTTGTTCTGTGAAGGTGTCTTGTTCCTTTAATATATTGTACACTCCAGATAATATCTTACAGCCTCAGGAGATTATCTTGTTGCTATCTGCTATTACTTTGTTCTCTAGATGTTTCTTGTTCCTTCAATATATTGTACCCTCAAGATAATATACGGTTGCCTCAAGAGATAATCTTATTCATACCTTCTATAACTAATTGTTCCCTGAATGTGTCTTGTTCCCTCAGTATATTTCCAACTAGCAATCTACTTAAAATCTATACTGAACGGTCAAGAATAATGGAAAACTGCAACATCTCCCACACCCTCCATCCCCACCCCCCTCGACACACATAAACACAGAGCAGCAGCATTAGCAGCTGCAGCTTTAAGCAAAATTCTGTTGTCACATATAATGTTTGAGCCCAATAGTCTCAAATGACAAGACAATTGAATACCATTAGTACAATATCGATCTATGGGGCCAATCTATGTAGAGTACCATGTGTCTCCTTATCATACAGTGAAAACGGATAAAACTGGGTGAACATCATTGAGCTAATCTATAGAAGTCCACAGGTTATTTTTCATGAGGCTGTTTTTGTTCAAGTGAGGACAAATTGACCAAAGAAAATTTTATAAATATGAACTGACCGAAAAATGGGTATGTGTTGACCAAAATGAGAGCGAATTAAGAATGAACTGACTTCATACCGTTTTTCATTCTGATTTCTCCATCTTTTGTTGCCTCGAGAGGACAGTGCTTCATGACTGTGGCATTTCCTTGGTATCTTCAATTATACTTTTGACATTACGGAAATATGCCTATTCAAATATATTGAAAATTTTACTAGCAAAAAAGGAAAATTTTCAGATAAAAAAATCTCATATTTTTCATATTCCCACGAGGTGGTTCTAACGAGTACCCACAATCTGTTTTGGTACTCGTTAGAATTGCCTTAGCGAGGTGGTTCTACCCACAATCTATGTTTTTTAGCAAAATAAGAAAAATAATGCATACCCCTGTAAACCCCAGTTTTACTATATAAGGGGGTCAAAATTATATAGGCGTGTTTTCGTGAAGAATGATAGCCGTGCATAAAAATCTCGCCTGATCAGAATCAGAATTTTTGCTGGTGATACGTCTGATGATGTTCATTCACCAGGACCTGTGATATGGGAAGTTAGTCCCTAGCTCTCAGAGACCAGAGAGGTAAACCTAGCCACACCATCCGCTGCACCTTCAACAGAGGAATAATCAAATCTGGAAGGGCATTCCAATCTCTGATTGTTTGAGAAAAAGAATGAGCCCTTGTAAATGTCAGTTCTTGCAGTGGGAGTCTGAAAAGTCAATGAGTGATGATTTCTACTGTGCCTAATTTGGGGGGATAAGACCATCTGTTGGAATGCTGGCAGCACCCTTTAGATCTTTGTACAAAAGAATCAGTCTGCTGCCTCTCTTCCTATTCTTGAGAGACTCCCATTTTAGTTTTCCAGTATTCCAGTCATACTGCCAGTTCCAAAGCAGTAATTGCTAGTAACAAACCTATTACGACAGAGAACGTTTACCATGCATATACTCATATAAAATCTAGCCCTATTATGTACCAATGTGTATTCAATATATAGATTCCTATTTACCCCTTTTAGACTCAATAAATTCCCACACACAATACACTGGAAGAGTCCAAAAGGTAAGTCAGGTTATGTGATTTAGATATTTCTAGATAAAAACAGATAAAGTATTTGCAGAGTAAACATTCTGAGACATCTGATCTGGCTCTGCACTATTTGCAATTTAACCTTTTTGGGGTCGCAGCTAAAAATGAGTTTAAAGTGTGAATATGGTATGCTAGTCAACTGGCTGGGCATTTGGCAGTGAATGACAGTGCCATTCAGTACATGCCCGCCACTCGATAAGTTGCCAAGCTATACTGGTCCTGGAAATTTTAACCTTTATGCCTAGTGTCCCATAAAGGGACTCTGGCAAACAATGTAGACCCAGATCAGATGCTGCAGAATGCGGCATCTGTTCAGGGTTTACACTGTTTGCATTAAGTTCAGAAAATTCTACAAAACATACAAATGTAGTTATAATATGTTCAGAAAATTCTACAAACCATAGTAATAATAAAAACTAATTGGAGACCCTTATATAGAAAATGACCTTGTCCAAATGGCTGATGCAGGATAGTCCACTCAGCATAAATGGGATAACAAGACCATTTCCTGCCTGCTGTGAGTAAAAACTGCTGGATGATGGCAGTGTAAACCCTGATCAAATGTTGTTCCCTAATCTGGGTCAGCACTTTTTTACTCTGGCTTGTTTGCCTAAATTCTTAGGATAAAAACAGAACACTTTTTCAGTGGGAACAAAAAAAAATAAATAAATAAATAAAATAAACACCTGGGCCCAGTTGTTCAAAGCATTGTTAGCTTAACAAGCTCGTTATGGGTCATTTCATTAACTGTTTTAGCAGATTCAATACACAATATTCTGATATTTTTTGCTGAAAAAATGTGAGTAGCTTTTGCAAAAGCTACTCACATTTTTTTAGCAAAAAATTTCAGCTTATTTGTATATCACTCGATGTAAATTTTAACGAATCATTAACTAACGACATCATTAGTTTTGAACAACTGGGCCCAGGTAGTAAATGAAAACAAAGCTCATCATACTTTTATAAACTCTTTCATTGACCAATAAAATGGCATTTTATTACATGTTGGTTTTGCAATAAATAATTACTCTCTGTTCACAAAGGCAATATACGTATGGAGGGATTTGTCAAACAGTCGTTAACAGGTAGGGTCTACATAAAAGGAACAAATACACATAACTTCTAAAAGCACACACAAAAACTAAGCCACAGAGTGAGAAAATATCTTAGAATGTGTACCCAGTGCATACTCTGATCAGACTGTCCTAGGACATTTTAAGGAAGAGTATTTGGTGATAATTCTGGGATAATTTTCTCCAGTTCTCCATAAAAAAACATATGTTGTGGGTACTCATTAGAAGTGCCTTGCTGAGACACTTCTAATGAATACCTACAACATATGTTTTTTTATGGAGAAATAAGAAAAAAAAAGAATCCATCATGACCTAGTGCATGCAGGATAGGGAAATAAAACCCTTCAGGAAGGAATTTCAACCAGGGACTCAGCAAGCCTAGTCCCTTGTTGAAATTCCTACCCCTTGGGTGAGATTTCCCTATCCTGCATGGACACTCATGATGGACTCTTATAATCCCAGAATTATCACCAAATACTCCTCAACAAGTCATCTGGACTGTGCATCTGACTTGCATACCTACTCAGTCTGTTCCTGCCAAAAGTATCCTTGGATACAGTGTCCATGAACATTCTGATCAGACAGTGCCGATGTGCGGGCTGATCTGGTTCATTCAACATACACCTCATGAGGTTCATTCTCTCAACAGGGGCTCAAAATGCCACAGCTCCAGATAAGGCGCTTTTTGCAACCCAAAAAAATATACATTGTCATTTCTCCACAAAAACATATGTTGCAGGTACTCATTAAAATTGCCTTGGTTTTCTCCACAAAAAATGCACTTTTGATGCATACCCAAAACATATGTGAAGAAATATGAAAAAGATATTTACCCGATAACCACTCTTATCTGAAGCTATGGCTCAAACACAGCTGAGAAGCAAGAAACTTCTACTGTGGTAAAATGCAGGATTTGCCTCAAGTAAAACTGAAATTTAGGGCACAGTTGTTCAAAACTAATGATGTTGTTAGTTAACATATCCTTAAAACTTTGATCATTAAATATGCTAATATTTTTGCTGAAAAAATGTGAGTAGCTTTTGCATTTGCAAAAGCTACACACATTTTTTCAGTAAAAATACCTGTAAATTAAATATTGTACTTACTAGAACAGTTAACATTTTGACCACTAACGAGCTCATCAAGTAAATGATGCTTTGGACAACTGGGCCCAGATTTTTAGCTTGCACTGAATGACGAAAATATTAGGCTATTTTAATGTCTGTGAAGCAAGTGCTTCTCAGAGACATTAAAATTGTCTGATGTTTTTCATCATCTGGTGCAATCTAAACATCTGAATTTCAATTCTTACATTTACATACTATTTTATTCATGCAATTTTCAGTAGTATTCTACCTAATGGGAAATAGTTTTCTGAATACCGGGGATTAAATTTTGCTTAACATCAGATCTGGAACTTGCACATACGTCAAGGTAATATGTGTGCGACATCATTATAACTTCAATAGACAAAGAATGCTACAGGCTGACGTTCACACACAATATTCTTTGTCTCAATCTTATGGCCACCTTAATGAGAATATCTGACTGTTTTATCCAGAAATGAACGGCAAAAGAATGTAATGCTTCATTTACAGAGACAGCACTAAACTTGTAAAAATTTCTGAAGAAATGAAGTATTTCTTCTCGTGGTTGCATTTAAAACCTCAGGAATAGTTAAGGAAAATTATTTTATCCAATTTCCCATGCAAAAGAGCTGGGCCCAGTTGTTCTAAGCAGCCTTAGCTTAATGAGCTTGTTAATGACAAAATCGTTTACTGATGTAACTAAGGTATTTTCAAATACATTGATTTTTTTGCTGCAAAAATGTGCAAAAGCTACTCACATTTTTTCAACAAAACATATAAATGTATTCACTATATTTCAAGATAAATATTTAACGCCACTTAAGCTAACAACTTCAGTAAGTTTTGAACAAGTGGGCCCAGGAGACTAACTAGGCAGGTTCCATAAATAACAGCTTTAACTTTAACTTATCGATCACAAATAAAATCAGACAACATTGAAAAAAAAAAATAAATAAAAAAATAAAAAAATAAAAATTTTCTTATTCTTTCACAGAAAATGATTGGAGACAATCTGAATGGAATGTCACATTATTGTGGAGACAATTTGAATGTGATGTCATTTTCTGTGAAAAATTATGAAAAAATATCATTAACTTTCTTCCGATGATTTAGCCTACAGGGCCCAGTTGTTCAAAGCGTCGTTAGCTTAACGAGCTCATTAAGGGTCATTTCGTTAACTGTTCTAGCAGATTCAATACACAATATTCTGATATTTTTTGCTGAAAAAATGTGAGTAGCTTTTGCACTGCAAAAGCTACTCACATTTTTTCAGCAAAAAATTTCAACATATTTGCGTATCACTTGATGTAAATTTTAACGAATCGTTAACTAACGACATCGTTAGCTTTGAACAACTGGGCCCAGAGTGCTAAAGTGCAATGTAGATGAGAGGGAACACAAAACAACAGCACTCAAAGCCACAAGTTTTAACCATCCTTTTCAAAGGGAGGTCACTCCAGGAGAAAAGAATTTGCTTTCTTGGAAATAGCATAGCTACAGATAAAAAAGGGTATCCAAATAATATTTTTTCTTATTTTTGTCCATGAAAACGTATGCTGTGGTTCTCTTTAGAAGCGCTTCTAATGAGTACCACAATTAATGTTTTTGTGGTGAAACAAGAAAAATATGAGTGCTACCCGACTGAAAAGAAATTATCTGAAGCTATTTATATGAATACCTTCTCAAAGGTACCTACTCCCAAAGGGAACAATTTTCTTCGAATCCTTTAAAGTATTTCTTTTTAGAAGGGAGGCAAACATTTTCTGTTCAGAGTTACCACCCTTGACGGTGTATCCATAAACAAACTATAAGCAAATGTAAAATGGGAGACAGTTTTCATAAATTTCCAAAATAAAGAGGGCCTGGCATTTCAATGAAATTGTCTCTTTGAGATGCCAAGACTTATTTTTCTAAAAGAAAAAGAAAAACATACATTTGACATTTAAAGCACCATTCAAAATTGTTGCAGATGACACTTTCAAATATTTTTCTTTTCATTTTTCAAAAACAAATTAAGCTTGACATTTCAGGGGAGTCATCTGCTACTAAGCAGATGATTCACATAAAATGTCAAGCCTTATTTTCTCTGAAAAAAAAAGAAAAGAAAAAATAATGTCATCTGCTGCTGTTGTGACTGGCACTTTAAGGCTACACTACTGCCCCCTTATTCTGCCTTCAGTATACCAATGGTTAATACAGCACTTTGATGCTTAGCACTCTGGGTAAGATTTTCAGCAGATGACATATTGAAATATTTTTCTTATTTCTCAAAAACAACAACAGGTTTTGACATTGCATACAAATCTCCAGTGGAGACAATTTACATGAAATGTCAAATCCTGTTTTCTAGGAAAAATAAGAAAAACATCATCAATTTGCTGTCTGCTGAATAAGCCCAGAGAAGGTTAAGACATCTAGAATCAGCACTTAAAGGCTCCATATTCCGCAAAAATAGACATTTTATTATCTAAGAAAGGTTTAATAAATTGATATATGGTATTAATGCAATCATAAAATGTGGCACCTGACAGCCTGTAAAATTTCAGTTAGTCTCTCGTTCTTGAAATGAAATGATTTTTTTATCGTATCTCTGAATTAATGTTGCCAACATTAATTCAGATATGATAAAAAAATCATTTCATTTTTATGATCATATTAATACCATAGATGAATTTATCAAACCTTTCCTAGATAAAAAATGTATATTTTTGAGGAATACGGAGCCTTTACTAAATCTGGAATCAGGACGACATCATACAAAATTTGATTCAAAAACCTTGAATGAACACATAATGGTGCTGGTTAGCTTTGCGAATTGGTTAGTTGACACCGACATAATTACTGTACTGTAATTCTTCTACAAGACAAAAAAATCTATGATGAAGACATTCAGGAAATGACAAAATCAAAGTTTGCATGTAAATCAAAAATGCATGTAAAGATCAACTTTTACCTGTCTACAGGTGAAAGACAGCAGAGAACATTTATTTTATGTTCTTATTTTTGCCTGAAACGGACAGAGGCTTTGTTAAGGAGGAGTAGCTGATGATAATTCTGGGATAACTTTCTCCACTTATCAATAAAAACATGTTGTGGGTACTCATTAGAAGTGCCTGTGAGGCACTTCTAATGAGTACCCACAACATATATTTTAAGGAGAAATAAGAAACGCTATCCCAGAACTATCACCAAATACAGAGTCCTGAACTCATACAATTAGTTTCAGAATAATGTCAATCAACTGAAATGCTTCCATATTTATTTCTGAGTAAACAGTGTAGACCTAGACAGTCTGCTGAGTCAGTCTGATCAGGTCTGCACTGCCACTGGTCGCTATTCAGCCAAAAACATAATAAATACAAAAAGTATGCAATGCATAATGGATATTACATTTTTACAATACTAGCAGAACTTACTGTAATACAGATATTACTGTAATACAGATCTTACTTTATCATATGAATGACGTCCCTATTATTCAGTGGATAACTGCATGTCTCAAAAATATGACCACATGTTACATAACACTTGGTTGCTGGTGCATAACTTAAGCACACCATCCCTGACAACATTGTTTTCTGTAAAAAACCGTTTCAACTACTATGGCTATAATAAAACACAGTTTAAAGGTCAGATGATAAACAGAATCTTACATTAGTGATCATTTCATTTGCAATTTATGAAACTTGTTGAACTCATTTCATAAATTTTATATGAAATGATCACTAATGTAAGATTCTCTATGTAAAACAGATCTTAATGTAATAGAGATCTTATTGAAATACAGATCTTAATACAGCTCTTAATGTAATACAGATCTTTTTGAATACAGACCTTACTGTAATACATATCTCACTGTAATATAGATCTTACTGTAATACAGATCTCATTGTAATACAGATCTTACTGAAATACATATCTCACTGTAATGTAGATCTTACTGCGATACAGATCATACTGTAATACAGATCTTACATTAAGAGGTAATACTTATTCAGAATAATCTTGACTATGGTAAATTTCTTCATAATTTGGACCTTACTGTGAAACATGTAATACAGATCTTACTGAATTACATATCTCACTGTAATATAGATCTTACTGTGATACAGATCTCACTGTAATACAGATCTCACTGTAATACAGATCTTACTGAAATACATATCTCACTGTAATGTAGATCTTACTGCGATACAGATCATACTGTAATACAGATCTTACATTCAGAGGTAATACTTATTCAGAATAATCTTGACTATGGTAAATTTCTTCAAATTTTGAACACAAAGATTTCTGACAAAATGGCACATGCAACAGTGCAGACCCAGATCTAACTTCTCCTGAAAATGCAGTCTGTTCAGTCTACACTGTTTGTGATTCCACTAAGTACTTTAAGAAAAAACATCTGCATAAAAAGCAAAACAGTATGGAATAGTGTTTGAAATTTTAGGACATTCACCATAGGCACAGCTGGCAACTCCAGATAAGCTATATTGTATCCAAAGTATCGGTATTTTAGAAGACTCATATTGGGCCACAAATGCAGCATATGATCAGGGTCTATACTGTTTAGCAATTATCCAGCATGTAGTTTTCAGTTCCATCAACTGGTAATAAAATTTTGGGACAAGTATTTGTTTGTGTTGAGGTTTTACGGCCCAGTCAACCCAATGGGGTCATGTCGAGCATGGTCAGTTTACCTAACCACACGTTTACTGGGCAGGCTTAGTCCTCTAAGCGGTTAACCAGTATTGTGCACATTCTTTCGCCAGAAACTGACAACTGCCCTTCTTGAATCAGCGGAAGGGAGAGAATGACCGTAGAAAATATTTCATGATCAATCTCCACGAAAGAATGTTGCCGACCTCGGCGGGGGTTGAACCCGTGACCTCCTGGTCTCCAGTCGGACGGCGCATCCAACTGAGCCATCAAGGCCAGCGTTTGGGACAAGTATGGTAAGGAGATAATACTTTGGAAAAAAATTCTGCTATTTTATACTGGAACCCTGAGAATTTCAGAAATAACTGAGCCACAACAGAAAAATGTACCATATGTCATGCATCCAGCAACTGTGTGGCCCCGAGGTTAGAAACTTTTTTCATGCTCGACTCAGCTGAGCATGAAATTTGTCCTGCTAATAAATCTCAAATTACTAACAATTTCAAATTCTTTCTTGCTAAACATAGCCGAGCATGAAAATTTCTCTGCTAATAAATAAAAGTTTTATAACCTCGGGGCCCGAAGTCAGGAGTGTTAACTGCTCAGCAACCTGTACATCTCACTACCACAGGTGGACATCAGACTGGTCAACCTACATGTAATTAGATGCACAGGTCTATCTGAGAATTTGCTGTGGATACATGTCCAAAGATACCTTTTTTAACATTAATGCTCAACTGCAATACAGTATGAAGCGGAAAGTCTTCCAGATACCTTGTTCATCTATAGCTACCATTATGATAGTTAACCTGAATAGCTGGACACTATAACTCCTTACCAAAAGTATCCTAAAATCTGAACAAGTCCCATAGCTATAGATAAGTCACTTTTTTTTAACAGAAAAGTACTGATATATTTTTTATTTCTCCATAAAAACATACTCATTAGAAGTGCTTTGGTGATGCAATTCTAATGAGTACCAACAATATATGTTTTTTGTGGAGAAATAAGAAAAATATCTGGCTACCCCACCTGATCTGGAGCTATGAAGTCCATGTGACTACCTAGTAATGTGTCAAAAATGCAAAGCAAACAATATAAACTGATCAAACTTTACAGCAGTTTGTTTGAGTCTACATATTTACTCATGAATGACTGTCAGAATATTTTAGGTAAGAACAGTATTAAAATAGTTCATATATACAAAAAAATACTGAAAACTAAAAATTACATGATATGTATATTTCTATCACAGACATTAGGACGGTTTTGTAAATACCATCTCGAGATTCAAAATGAGACTGTTATACGAGCAAATGGGACTTAACTGTTCAAAATGTATTATTAATATATCAGCAGTATATACACAAAGAAAATACCAAAATTTGCTGTCCACATTATAGGGGCCTATTACCAACACTACCTATCAGGGCCCATTTGTTCAAAATTAACAATGTCGTTAGTTAACATATCGTTAAAACTTTGAACATTGTTTGTTTGTGTTGAGGTTTTACGGCCCAGTCAACCTAATGGGGTCATGTCGAGCGCGGTCAGTTTACCTAACCACACGTTTACTGGGCAGGCTTAGTCCTCTAAGCGGTTAACCAGTATTGTGCACATTCTTTCGCCAGAAACTGACAACTGCCCTTCTTGAATTAGCGGACGGGAGAGAATGACCGTAGAAAATATTTCATGATCAATCTCCATGAAAGAATGTTGCCCTTGAATATGGCATATATGCTGATATTTTTGCTGAAAAAATGTGAGGAGCTTTTACATACATGCTGATATTTTTGCTGAAAAAATGTGAGGAGCTTTTGCATTTGCAAAAGCTTCTCACATTTTTTCAACAAAAATACTTGTGAATTAGATATTGTACTTATGGAACAGTTAACATTTTGAACACTAATGAGCTCATTAAGCAAACGACGCTTTGAACAACTGGGCCCTGCTGATTATTAAAGTTTCATACTGCTTTGGGAAAGGCAAGCACTACTCCATAACTGAGCTGTAACATGAGAAAATTTACTAGGAGTTATTTTGGTACACTTAAGACAGATTAGTTTACACATCTATGCAGCCTGATTGGTCTTTATGGATGCTCTGACTAGCCATGGTTTCTTCAGGCAGATAGTGAAGAATGATCAGCTTGTGAGATTGCACATTCTGAGCCAAGTCTTAATTGGGCACACATGTCCAAATGTACATTTTCTCATGCTACACCTCATATGATGCCTAAAGATCCTGTCATCTGGTACACCGGTGCCCTCGAGTCATTTTGCACTTTTGCTACATACCCTTGAAAATAAGCTTTTTTTTTTTTTTTTTTTTCTTGTTTTTTGTTTTTTATTCTGTAATAATTTTGCTGACATGACAAAGAGATTTTCTTTTAGGAAGTTTTAGGGTGTCCTTTACATGAGCATCCACTTCTCCTAAATTCTATATACAACAACCAATTTCATTGTGTTTCATTCCTGAAGAGTTCATGTCTACTATAAACTAAGGAGTAGCTAGTACTGAAAGATTCAAGCAGTAAATATTATAATGTCAGGATCAGTACATCAAATCATACCAAATACACTCATCAGGAAAACATACCTATATATTTTTAACCCCATTAAACCCCACTTTTATATAGTAAAACTGGGGTTTATAGGGGTATGCATTATTTTTCTTATTTCTGCTCAAAACCATAGATTGTGGGTATTTGTCAGAACCGCCTCATTGAGGCGGTTCTGACGAGTACTTACAATCTATGTTTTGCGCAGAAATAAGAAAAATATCAGATTTTTTTATCTGAAAACTTTCATTTTTTGGTTGTAAAATTTTCAGTATATTTGGATAGGCGTGTTTTCGTAATGTGGAACCTCTTTATAAGACAGTTTCGGATATAAAATTTTTGGATATAAGTTAGTTTATAGTTGACCTTAAAAGTGTTGATTCCAAACAAAAATGCATAGATTATATCCAAGCAAAGATGTATTGATTATATAGAAAAATGACCATTTATTGTCATTTTTCTATATAATTCAACATATTTTTGTTTGGATACGGCATGGTTGTTTAGCTAATATAGTTTTTGTTTTGGATACCAGCAACAGTGTTATAAAGAGGTTGTGGTGTACAGCCATTTCTAGTATTAAGGGGAATTCATATGGTCATCTCTATAAGGAAAGAATTTGCTCCAAATGGGAGCAAATTCTTTCCTAGTAGAGTAGATCCCTTTTCAGATGGGGATTGGCTTGCAGTAAAGCAAACAGGAAGCCAGAAAAATTGTCTCCTTTGGTAGAAATGGCATAAAATCTAACAACTCTATCCAGTCCCTTTAAGGTAAATGGATACACCTGAAAAATTTTCTTGCCAATATGTAAATGGAGGCAATTTTAGCAGAGAGAAATTGGCCTCCCTTGTATTTGAAATCTTTAAAAAACATGGCCTCTTAACCCTTAAAGCGCCAAGAAAAACTGCATCTGAAAATGTCGTCTGCTTATGTCATCTGCTGCATCTTCTTGCAAACTTTTCAAACTTACATTTTGCATATAGGCAAACAGTGTGGACCCAGATCAGACTGCTCCTAAAGGAGCAGTCTGATCTGGGTCCACACTGTTTGCAACAATGACTTTTAAAGTAACCAGCAGAAGACAAAACAGACGACAATAGTTGTGATTGGCGCTTTAAGGGTTAAAGGAAAGAATTTGCTCCCAAAGAAAGAAGTTTTTTTCCTTTAAGAAAAGCCTCCAATGACAAGGGTGGCAAATATTTCCACATCAGAGTTATTTCCCTGTGAGGTGTATCCATTCCTCTCAGTCTAACTGATCTTAACCCATTAATGCCTAACATCCCAAAATGGATCTTGGTAAACAGTGTAAACCCAGATCAGATGCATCAGAATGTGTCTAATGAGGGTCTACACTATTTGTCATGGCATAAGCAATTTTGAACCAAAGAGCCATTTCAAGTATTTCTGTACAACATCCCTTTAAGGGGACTGGACCAGAGTTCACCAAAACTTTTTAATGTCTATCTGATACTGGTGGGGCTAATGATTAAAATGTACCTAAAATTCTGAGATTTTTTGCCGGAATAAACTTTTGTCTAGCATGACTGGTGGTTCTGTGGATTTCATGTAGATTGGTGGATACACTAAACAGAACTTCCACCATTTTTTTTTAGAAGGGCAACAATTTTTGTTTCTTTCCAGTTTTTCCTGCACACAACCCCCACTTCTGAAACTGTGGCAGCAAAGACAATTTTCCTCAAAAAGTATCAATTTCCCTTACCTTCTAGTTACCCATATGGAGTTCTGAAACCTCAACATCTTCTTTTCCCTTTCAGAAAAATACTTTCACGCTTCAAGTGCCAGTCACAACTGCAGCAGATGACATTTTCAAATTTTTTTTTTTAAATATTTTTTATAGAAAATAAGTCTTTACATTTCATGTGAATCCTCTGCCAAACAAACAATTTACAAGAAATATCAAGACTTATTTTCTAAGAAAAATAAAACAAAAATTTAGAATTTCATCTGCTAAAAATTTTGCTTGGGGCTTTAAGAGTTAACTGATTTCACTTTAACTGTTATGATGCAATTTCCAACCACCATCAACAGCTTGACAGTATCTTTTATACTGACATTATTGTGTTCTAGCATTTAACACAACTAAAACCATAACTTCACAAAAGCCATATATGTACATTGTACATGTTTTCAAACAAGCCGTATCAAATGAGACAGCTTCTGTGACCATGATGGTCTATCCAGTCATATTTCTGGCAACAAAAATTATATTCAATTATATGAATCTAACAATTCCTTTTGGTTCTAAACTGTAAAAGGACAGCTCCTCTCCTCCTTGAGCTTTTGAGACAATTCCATGTCTGATTAATTATATATGCCTTTCTTTATTTAAAGCAACAAAATCTTTAACTTCTCCAGTGGTCCCTTTCCTAGCCATGCAATATGGTGTCTTTCTTCAAGCATTCTGGTTTTCTTTTCATAAACACTCACTATGACTACTTTGGAAGTACTCCAAATAACTATCGTTATTATGCCTCTAATATTCTGGTGATCACTTGGCAAAACCCAGGTATCAATGTACCCCTGACGTTTTTCCGGTTTCTCTCAACCCCAGGGATTACTGCCACCAGGATCCAAGGAATCTGAAATTTGAAAAAAAAAAAAAAAAAAATCTTCCATGCTAACACCATCACATTTACATGCCTATATAATTTTGACCCCCTTATACCGCACTTTTATATAGTAAAACGGGGGTTTACAGGGGTATGCATTATTTTTCTTATTTCTGCTCAAAAACATAGATTGTGGGTACTCATTAGAACTGCCTCATCGAGGCAGTTCTAACAAGTACCCACAATCTATGTTTGGAGCAGAAATATGAAAAACATACGATTTTTTTAATGTTTTGGTCGTAAAATTTTCAGTATATTTGAATAGGCACGTTTTTGTAATGACAGCTCTAAATATTCTTGTCTTATTTCATCATGAAGACATACCTTGTAGGGCATTCATCAAGGCATTTCTAATGAGTACCCACAACATATATTTTTTGTGGATGATAATGACAATTTTACATTTTACGTCCCTTTCAATATAATTTAAAACCTATCAAGATGATGGAAGGGTGATAATGAAAGGCTCTATGCCTTTGTACCATACAGTCATGAAGTGAATTACATTTCCAGCAGGATTTGAGCCTGACCTCATGATCTGAAGTCTGAATTATTAAGGACTCCGCCACCCAACACTTCTGAAAACAGATAACATTTTCTTCTATACAAACACATTATACATAGCTCTAGATAAGACAGCGTATCAGGTAAATATTTTTCTCACCACAGAAACATATGTTGTGGGTACTCATTAGAAGCAGCTTTCTAATTAGAACCCATAACATATGTTTTTGCAGAGAAATAAGAAAAATGAGCCAGCACATGACAAAACCTACAATAAGATCTATGTGATCAGCAAAGACTCAGATCAGCCTGTACATCCACCCAGTATGGCAAGGGTTCTTGTTCATCCCTTTTTGGATAGCCAAGAGGCTGTAGGAGGCACATGTGATCAGCAGACTGATCAGACAGCATGAATGCACAAGCTGATCTGAGTCTTCGCTGGTTGCACAAGTCTTATTGTAGGTTATGTTGTGTGCTGGCCCAAATATTATATGATATTCCTCTTATCTGGATCACTGTACACATACCATGTGGTGGAGGGGAGTTCACACTCTCTTTAAGGTTTGACCGCCTCATGTGCACCTCTGCTTCTGACATTAGACGTAAATCTTTGCGTGATATTTTTACTGGTGTAACACCTGCTGGTGGCTGTGATATCTTGGCTGAAGTTGGACGACTACCTTCGTCGCGTAGACGATCACCAGAAGAACGAACATCTCTTGATCTGTGAATTTAATAACAATGATAACCTTCTGTTTAAGCACAGACAATTTAACTCTGCATGCAAGGTAAAAATTTCAGCAGACAACATTCTGAAATATTTTTCTTATTTTTCCTAGAAATAGGATTTGACATTTAATGCAAATTGTCTCCTACAGAGACAGTTTGCATGAAGTGTCAAATCCTAAGGAGACAATTTGCATGAAGTGTCAAATCCTATTTTCAAGGAAAAATAAGAAAAGTATTTCAAAATGTCATCTGCTGAGTTTGCCCATAGCATGGTAAGTGTTAAAATTGGTACATCTGGTATCTAACTAATACTTGTGTGGAGTATTATCACTTCTCTTCCCAAACACGATATGCCCTTAGTAAACAGTGTAGATCCAGATCAGCTGGCTTCTGAAGAAGCCAACTGATCTGGATCTGCACTGTTTGTCATTAAATATGTGAATTTCTATCAAAAACCCGAATCAAGTAATCTGATTGGCTGGAGATTAGAAGTGGGCATGGCATCTTAATTTATTCAGCATGACAAGAGTTTTTATATGTTCTTTTTTTTTTTTTACTTGGAGATAACAGACCCCTGCAGCATTGCTTTAAAATAGTAACATAAATTTTAATAGTAACATACACTTAGATATGAGAGGCATTCATATAATTTTTTTTCTTCCCCACAAAAATGCATGAGTATCCACAATATATGTTTATATACAAGTATTAGGACAAACAGGCCTGAGCAAACAGTGTAGACCCAGATCAGATGCCACAGAAAGCAGCATCTCATCAGGGTCTACACTGTTTGCCACTCGCCAAGCAATACTAAACCACATCAATAGGAAGTGGAACAGACCTTTTCAAATTTTAGGACAAGTATGGAAAGGTGTTAAGGTGTCCCAATATTTAGGATAAATATGGTAGTGGGTAACACAGCTCTGTTGAGCTAGCAGATACATTTGAATTGAGCTACATTTTGTATTATTATTCAAGATTTTGTCAGATTTTTGACTAATACCAATATCAATAAAAAAAACAAAAACAACTGTAAAACTTATGTTACCTTGCTGAGTGAGATTCTCTTGGATGATGTGAATTGCTGTTTTGATGTCCTATCTCAGGTAGTATGTCCCCTGCAGAACTCTGAATTGATGCTCGTAAATCTACCTCTGAAATACCGAGTATTTTACATTGAATATTCTAATGGCTCAAAAAAAATCTATGGATTATCAATCAGTGTCAGATACTCTGTCATACTTTCTTTTTTTTTTTTTTTTGCAAATTCTTCTTGAATAGGTCAATGATGTTAGATACCATTTGTAGAAACAAGAATTTCTGACATAATAATGTAAAATTACTGCTCTGTAGAATGTTAAATGAGTATCATTATGAAAAAAAAGAGCCATTACAGCAATGTGTGCAGGTTTGCCTGAACCTATTTTGTTTGCTCATGCTTGGTAGGCCACAGGGAAACTTCAGCCAAAGAACTAGACATCTGGCCTTGCTAAGGGGCCAAGCATGTGTACCGAGATTAATTTGATGGAGACATTGAAGAATTTTTTTTTCACCATGCAGCTCAAATATTGATTTACTTATCCTAAATTTAGTACAAGCTCATTTGATGACCTGATGATGTGTCCAAAAACTGCTAGCTGAATGGAAACAGTGCTATGGATCTCTATAGTTTGCTCAGGCATGTCTGCCTGACTATTTCGATTAAATACAAACAATAAGATTTGTTCACTGACACCTTCCTTTTTCTGTTCTCCTTTTACCTCCTGATTAGTCTATGGTTTACCTTGAGCTGGTATAGTACCACTGCTGACATAATCTCTTAATCTTCTCTTAAGATCTCGACTAGTCTTCTTGTAATAATACAAATCCTTTTCAAGCTGAGAAACCCTGGAAAACATCAAAATAAACTATATTACAAATCCTTTTCAAGCTGAGAAACCCTGGAAAATATCAAAATAAACTATATTACAAATCCTTTTCAAGCTGAGAAACCCTGGAAAATATTAAAATAAACTATATTACAAATCCTTTTCAAGCTGAGAAACCCTGGAAAACATCAAAATAAGCTTTATTACAAATCCTTTTCAAGCTGAGAAACCCTGGAAAACATCAAAATAAACTGACTTATTTACTTTCAATAAATGAAGAAGCGAAAAATAACTGGACAATGGAAGTGGTTACAAATCCCTAGGATCTTACCATTGTGTTTATTACATGATTAATAAAATAAAGAGTGAAAAACATATTATATTGGTATAATAAGTAAACATAAGCAGCAGTTTGGTGTTTGGGCACACAGAGCAGAGCTCAGGAAAATATTTTCTCAGCAAGGAAATGAAAAAATTATGCAGGTACAAAATGTACCTGATTAGCAAGATTCAACCTAAAAGTTACTATGAGCCATTTTTGCTAAGAACTTTATGTCCAATCTCAATATCTCTTTAGCAAAACTTTACAAAATCTGTACTACAAAAAAATTTAGTACTGCAGTGACGTAGTAAGGTGACTATTTGTTCACTGCATAAATGCTGCAGACCATCAGCAGTCTGTTAAGACATATGTGGACACACAGGTAACTTGTTAATCCTTAAAGACTACAAGTGCCAGTCCTGACAGCAGACATTCTTATTTTTTTTTTAATCTCCAAGAATTTTATGTGAACAGTCTGTTAGGCAGACAATATTCACCGGAGTGCCATTCAATGAAATTTTGACCTAAATGCCATTCAAAATTGTATACAATTTTGAAGGGCATTTAGGTAAAAATTTCTTAGCTTCATCTCAGACTATATCATGACTGCCAATCATAAAAACAACATGGTAGACAGATTACCTTTGTTCTAATGTTGGATCCCCAGTAGCAGGTGTAGAATTACTATTCCCTGCTTCCATCAGCTGGTGCATCAGTAGTTGAATCTTCTGTTCATATTCCTTCTGTTGTGTGGTTAGTCTCCGGTCCACCTCAACACTAGCTTGTTGTAAAGCACCTTGGAGATCAAGAATCAATCGTTCCTGCTCATCAATTTTCACCTAAAATAGTAACAAAACAAATGCATAATTTCTATCAATATTCAAATACTGGAATAACAAGAAAAATTACACACTATCACAAATATGGTTTATATTCCTCATTAATATTTATGCTATATTAGAAATCTCACTGGTCGAGAGCATATCACATGTAGGGTAATATTCTGTCATGTTACCCTGTAATATTACCCTTGCAAGTAATATTACCCTCTGACGCCACTTCGGTAGGCACATTTCACGTGCAGGTAATATTCTATCAGGTTTTCCTGCAATGTTACCCTCGCAGGTAATATTACACCCTGGTGAAGTTGCTGCTTTCAGAGCAGTTCCAGTTGTAAGAATTTGGTACAATAAAACAATTGTTGCCCTTGTCAAGGGTATTATGACCATTTTTTCACCCTCCAGTTAATGTTACCCTGAAGTCAGCCCTTGGTTAATATAACCTGCCTTTGGTGAACAAATCGCCATATTACCCTAACACAAAGGCAATAATTGTATGGTATAAAATGGCATGCTTCCATATTAAGGGGAACTGATACACTTCCAGGGGAGAAAACTCTGACAAATTTTTTACCTTCCTTCTGAAAGGGGTCTACTGTAAAAGGAAAGAATTTGCTCCCCTTGGGAGCAAATTCTTTCCTTTTACAGTAGACCCCTTTCAGAAGGGCATTAGAGTGCAAAAAAGCAAACAGGAAGTCACAAAAACTGTCTCCCTTGTAAGAATTGGCTGAACATCTACAAAGTGAATCCAGTCCCCTTACAAGCACAAAGGCTGAATCCTACAAAACTAGATGGTTGGCGTTTTTCATGCTTCACATATGTCATTTTGGAATATAAAAGTCATCTTTGAATAAAAAATTGTCTTTGAAAATAAATAGTAACTGATGAAAAAATATTCTTGAAAATGAATATTTTTCTTTGCAAAATTTGCTTTTGAAATTTTATGTATCTTGCAAACTGTTCAATATAAAATTCATGACCTCAGTGATTACGAGACCAAAACTTTCAAATATGTTCTGGGAGGAAAGATCTATGAGACTAGACATTAACAAAGAAAAAGAATCCTAACATAAAAGACACAATTTCAACATTCAACATGAAATATCAATATGGTATACATGCATGCAAATGTGATAAATCAGTAATACCATGGCTCAGTGCATGTACATGTATGCATTATAATGCACTTGCTAACGCTTATGCATTGTTGCATTGTACAGGCACACAAACATGATATAACTTATGTTATCTCCCATAAATGGCAATCATACCCATTGTATTATAACTTCCAGTTTGAGGAGTTATACCATAGCAAAGTTAATCGCAAGGCGTTATATTTTTTGTTGAACAAAAGTTGTTTTGGGGAGGGGGGCACAAGAACTAGTTTCGAATAAATCTGCTTGTCATATATTAAGTGCATGAAATCTTAGAATTTAAAGTGTCTGTTCACATGCTCTATGCCAACAGAAAACCTTACAATATGTGAAATAAATAAAAGTGCCCAATTCTTTAGCTAGTATTATTAGTTATACATAGCTCATAATGTATACCCCTGTTAACCCACGTTTTACTGTACAAAAGTGGGCTTTAAGGGGGTCAACATTATATAGGTATGTTTTTGTGATGTGCAGTCTGATCAGTATCTTCACTGGGCACATTTTGGATAGCCTAGCATGCAAACAATGAAGACTGATCAGACTGCCTGGATGCGCAGGCTGAAATGATTTCATTGGGTGCAAATGTTAGAAGGTACATTTCTGCATGTTGCAGCTCATTTATGTTTCTTATTTCTCCATAATCTGTTCAATTGTTACTTACTTCCATTTCACTGCTTTGTAAATTTAATTTCCTCTCATGTTCCCGTAAACTAACCACTTTCTCAAAATATTTAGTGAGTAAACTTTTAGTGTCTTGGGCAGAGAGAGAATTAAGTCTATTCATTAAATTGTCTTCACTCTGTGCAAGAGCTTGAGAATGCCGCACTTCCAATTGTCGACTTTGAATCACTTCAGTTTTATATTCTATTGCTGCATCTAGAGCTTCTATTCCTTCATCCAGTTCTATCAACCTGTAATGAAATTATTCATGTACCTGGGCTGCAAAATGAATGGAAGAATTAATATGCCCTCAACTTTGTCTTCATCTGGGAAGCTGCGCATATGTACAGACAACCCTCTTCAGACCGACACTCGAAACAACGACAAAATTTGTTATAATAAAAATTTCACTGTCACAAAACCATCCCTTAAGCGGTAACAATTAGTCACAAATCATGCAAGAATATTGCATTTAATACTTTAAAGAAACATATGTTTTGGATATTTGTTAGAATCGCCTCAGTGAGGTGATTCTAACAAATATCCAAAACATATGTTCTGCGAGGAAATAAGAACAAAACAATATATTTTTTACATATCATTTTGTCCATTAAGGATTCTTTACAACAGCAAATTCATTATAATGGCAACATCTTTGAGAACAAATTATGTCATTGTAACGAGGGTTCACTGTATATAATGGAGATAGATTTGACTTCTCAGGTTTCAATAATAATAGTCAGTAAACACAAAGGCATAAAAACAACAAAAAATGAAAAAGTGAAACCAACTGTAAAGTTTTACAATTTGTAGACTTCATCTAGGTTGGCTGCTAGGGTGGACACAAGGATTGACTCTAGGGAGGATGCTAGGGTGGAAACTTGCTTGCCTAAGTTGCCCATGCTAATGCAAGGTGGACATAATTACACAGACCAATGAATAGATGGATGGACAGATGGAAAGTTGCATGCTTAAGTCCCCTATGCTAATACAGGTGCAACAACAAACAAATAAAAAGAAAAATAAAGCAGATATGAGTTACTACTGCCTGCTCCAATAAATTATGCAAACCTAATTCATACCTGAATGACATGATTCATGCAAAAGTGGGAAACAGAAGTAAACTGTTCACCTGCCTTATCAGACAAGTTCAATGAAAGTTTCCTCCTCTGTTAGCAAATATTCTAACATCAACAAGAGCAGAATAATGGTATTTTATAGATATATGTACAACATTGGGTCTGAACTGTTTGCCAGTTACCCTTTTGGGGGTTTACCAACTAAAATGGATTAAACTAATGTGGGCTTCACCACTTTTAACCTACCTTCTTTCCTCTGAGGCTGATAACAGACTACCCTCATGTAACTTTTCATCTAACAAACCCCTCTGCTTCTGCAGTCTGTCTCGGACTTGCTGTAGTTTATCCATTTCTTCCCGTATACCCTCACTTCGGTTGTCGGGTGTCTGAATTAATTCTCTGTTCTTTTCTTCAAGCTTTCTTTCCACTACCTCCAGTTTGGATGATACAGCCACAAGACTCTGTAAAATTTTAACCCTTGAAGCACCAATCACAACAGCAGCAGGCAACATTTTGAGATTTTTTTTTTTCAGAGAAAACAAGAAGCATCAATAAACAGAGCTTCTTAGATACCCAAGCAAGGTATTGGCTGCCTTCTGATAAATTATTTAGCAAGATAAAAAGCAGAAACCAAAATGTAATAATGAACAGACAGACATATGGACAGATGGACAATGTGAAAATAGTATACCCCCCTCCCCCACACACATACACAGTTTGCAGGGATATCACAACTCAATATTTCATGTAAATTGTCTGCTTGGCAGATGATTCACATGAAATTCTCTGAAAAATAAAAAAAAATGAATAAATACTTTTAGAATGCAGTCTGTACAAATTTTGATTTCATACTAATGTAAAATCACTTCTATTTGAAAGTGAGTTTAATCTGGTATTAATATTTGTTGTCAAGATAAAATGTGCTAAAATTGAAACAGGCTGACAGTGAAGACTCTGATCTGACAGTGAAAATACTACAAAGGCTGATTTGAGCATTCCCCGTAGCCAAATCGTAAGGTACATTTTCTCGCACTGCAGAATGAATTAATTTGCCCACAAGCTGGGTAGACTGGTGGTTACGCTCTATACTTGTAAGCACAGTATTGTCAGTCTAACAACTGCTCTTTCTTGTGATTATTTTATCATACATACAACTAGCTTATCGTTAATACAACTTTTAATTTTGATTTGATTTGTAGTTTTACAGTCCAGTCAACATTGTTATGGTCAGGTTAGCTAGTCCGTTAACTAAACACTTTTTGCAGGGCAGTTTAGTCCTCTAAGTGGTTTATTTTGTGCGCATAATTCTGCTAGTAACTGACAGCTGCCCTTCTTGAAATCAGCAGAAGGGGAAAATGACTGTAGAAATTATTCATGATCAGACTACACAAAAGTTATGAAGGCAAGGCGGGCTTCTAACTTGTAACCCTGGATCTGCAGTCAGACATGTTAATGACTTCGCCATGGAGACTGGCCTTAATACAACTAGCTCATACTCAATATGCCCTGGATTGAGCATAAAGTGTACAAGAACCTAACTAAATTTACTGTATGGACATAAAATGTCAAAGCTAAGCCCATTATAGACTGAACTTCCCCACTCTATATATTGGAAGAGTCCAATTTCAGTTTTAGGTATGTCAGGCTATGTGATTTAGATAGATATTCCTATAGAAAAATGATTGAACTGTTTGCTAACAATGCAGACCCAGATCAGATGCCACAGAATGGGGCATCTGATCTGGGTCTGCACTGTTTGCAAATTACTCTTTTACCAGTTTCCAGACTACAATGGGTTAACATACCTTGTTTACAACTTGACTAGACCTCAGGCGCTTAATCTCCAGTTCACTTTTCTCGGCAAGTAAGGCTTCCTTCTTCGTAATAATACTCTCCCTTTTCTTTAACTCCTGAATGTTTGGGGAAAAACAGAAGAGATAAGGGCTCAGTTGTTCAAAGCATCGTTAGCTTAACGAGCTCGTTAGTGATCAAAATGTGAACTGTTCTAGTAAGTACAATATCTAATTCACAGTTATTTTTGCTGAAAAAATGTGAGTAGCTTTTAGCGACCCACATTTTTTCAGCAAAAAATATTAGCTTATATGCCATTTGTAATGATCAGAATTTTAACCATACATTAACTAACGACGTCTTTAGTTTTGAACAACTGGACCCTGATTTTTATATGAGTCTCAACCTGATAAAATGTACCTTCTGCCATGTGCACCCAACGAAAACTACAATCGGCCTGCGCATCTGCACAGTCTGATTAGTTATCATTGTCCACATGAAGAAACTTTACATCCTTGGCTATTCAAAACTTTTTTTTTTTGCTATTTAATGTTTATTTCCGAAAATACATTTTACAAATATATTCTATTCAAACAAAATCATAGTCAATACAAGACATGCAAATAACTACAGGCAAATATCAATATCATAAAGATATTTGTAAAAAATGTATTAAGTGTGTTTGTACTTATCATTTATACATTTATATGATGCAATTTCAGAAACATTGTAATATAGGAAAAAAAAAACAAAGGAAAAGGAAATTTTAGAACAATGAAAAAAAGGAAAAAAAAAAAAAAAAAAAAAAAAGGAAAAAAAAAAAACAACTTGCTATTCAAAACTTGCCTAGTAAAGATTTTGATTAGACTTCACAAATGCACAGGCTGATCTGAATCTTTGTTGGGCGCATATGTCCAAAGGTACATTATCTGATGTTGCTGCTCTTATATATAAAACAGCATAATCAGCAATAATATGTAATGGTGCACTAACATTGCTCTAGATAACAGTTGGTCAGGTAAATAATTCTCCACAAAAAAAACATTGAGGTACTCATATGAAGCGCCTGGGTACTCATTATTGAGCACTTTTAATGAGTACCCACAACTGATGTTTTTGTTAAGAAATAAGAAAAATATCAATACAGTCAACCCTCTTTATACCAACACTAGCTTCAACGACAAAAATTCATTATAATGACAATTTGAATGTTACGAAACCTTCGCTCAAGAGGTAACAGTTAATGAGAAATTATGCAAGAATAGTGCAATAAAACTTCAAGCAACTAAAGTTTTGGATATTTGCTGGAATTGCCTCACTGAAGCGATTCTAACAAATATCCAAAACATATGTTCTAGGAGGAAATAAGAATAAAACAAGGTCTTTCTTCGTACATATCATTCTGTCTATTAAGGATTCTTTACAATAGCAAATTCATTTTAATGGCAACATCTTTGGGAACAAAAGCCATCATTGTAGCGAGGGTTCACTGTACTTAAATTGAAAATAAAACACATCTGGAGCTATGCACTCAGAGACTAATCTGCATAAAATTACTATAACTTTTTGAGTAGGCAATTTGTTTTTTTGTTTTTCATTTGCTACAAAAGGTACTTCTACAAAAGAAAATTTTACACAAAATACACAACAAGTAGCCCAAAAGGCAACAATCCCTCACTTGAGGAATAGTTAGCAGAAAGTATGAATATAATTCAAAACTCCAAGCGACCATCACAGATATTTTTGCCATATGTTTCATCCTATGCATACATGTTAACACAAACACGTCCTTTGTTTGAAGGTTTTCAAATGTCCAAAACTGACTGAAAATACATGTCATCTAAAACCCCTGAGGAGAGTAAGTTGGGCTTTGGAAACCAGAGGCCCAAAATCAAACTTGCTCGAGCGTTTACGTTTGTCCTAATTACCAGCAACTTTGATGATGAGTCAATCAAAAATGAACATGCTAGCATGGAGACACCATTTTCCCATAAAATTCTAATACAAACCTCTTGTAAATGTTCCACCTCTTTCTTCTGCTGCACTATCTTTTCTACCTCACAGTCCAACCATTTCTTCTGCTCTTCTATTTTATCATGGTCCTCTCTGAAACAAGATAGCCAAACAATTACAATCATCATCACTATCCTTGACAATAATTTATCCAGATAAATATTTTACTACTCCACAAAACCAACAAACAAAAGCAACATACCCATAGTACATCAGGGTTGCCACTCATTTTCTATTTCAAAATTCTCTAACTTTTCCCTGACTTTTCACCATTTTCCAGACATTTTCAACGGCCTCTCATTTCCCCTTACAGCTGTCCTTAGCCACCAAATCTTAAAATACAGCACTTACTGTCAGAGAATAAAACAATCATTTACCAAAAGAATGAGGCCAATTCTGTAAATTTTTGTTTCTAAAAATTAAAGTGACTGCCATAGCCATCTCAGTTTTCAGAAAATTTTGAAATTCCCTGACCTTTCCCTGACTTTTGTCAGTTTTTTCCAATTTCCCTGACTCAAACCAAAATTCCCCAACTTTTCCCTGACCTGGAAAAATTTTCATTTTCCAGACTTTTTTCCCTGGTACTTGGACAGACATGCTTTAGCACAGAAAACATTGTCTGATCAGGGTCTACACTGTCTGCTATTCATCCAGCTGCTTAAGACACTTCAGCAAGTAGTTAAATGGACTTGCTCAAATTTCAGGATACTGCAAGCATGGTATGAAGTTAAGGTGTTCAAATAACTGGGGTAAAAATGGCATCCTATCAACTAGTTTTAATCTTATAAACTATACTTGGAAAACAATACATAGGATGCCAGCTTACTGACAACTTTCTCCCAAAGAAAGAAATATTATCACAAGTAATTAACCCTTCTCTTGCTGAACATGACATGCCCTGTCTTAGCAAACAGTATAGATCCAGATCAGTTGGCTTCTGAAGCCAACTGGTCTGGATCTGCACTGTTTGTCATTAAATATGTGAATTTCTATCAAAAACCCAGATCAAGTTATCTGATTGGCTGGAAATTAGAAGTGGGCATGGCATCTTAATTTATTCAGCAATGCAAGGATTAAGTCTAACAACAATAGTTGGCATTTTCATATTTAGTAGCAGAGAAATTTTCATGTTCAGCTATGATTAGCAAGAAAGATTTTGCAATTGTAGTACTTTGAGATTTATTAGCAGAACAGAGTTCATGCTCAGCTGAGCTGAGCAAGAAAAAAGTTTTATAACTTTGGGCCAGGGGACAATGACTGATATCATAGGTGATTGATGTTTAACACACGAAAATGGCAATACAGGCCCAGACTTTATCTTGATAACTGTCTTACCTAGAACAATGTACCATATTTACCCTAAGAGGCCTAAGTATTCGGACACCTACTTGTTCCAAAATTTGAACAAGTACAATTTAATACCCGATGTTGTGTCTAAAAACAGCTGGATGATTGGTGAACAGTGTAGACCCTGATGCGACGCCACATTTTGCGGCATCTCATCTGGGTCTATACTGTTTGCTCAGACCTGTTTGTCTGAATATGTAAGGTAAATATGGTACGTGGTTCATAAACCTCACCATACTTCTAGATAAAATACTTTTTCAGCCAAAAAGTATAGACAGTTTTCTTATTTTTCTACAAAAATATATTTTGTGGCATTCACACCAGAATTGCACTGGTGAGGCTATTCCACTGAGTTATCTACAACGTGCTTTTGTTGAGAAAAAATAGAAAATTATGTATCTGAATACATCTCTTATATCAAGAGTTATGGAATTAAGTACTAACATGTGTATAGGAGGCAGAGAACCTGCACTGCCATTGCGTAATCTTCTCTTTGCTGAGGCTATCTCTTCATTCTTCCTCCGCAATATTTTCGACTGTTGTTCATTCTTTATCTCCAGTTCTGTCACTCTCTGTAGCTCTTTCTGCAGCTCATGCTGAAGACAAGATAATTAGTTAAAAACGCTGAGCCAATAATATCATGATAGACATTTTTGGCACTAAAGCCTTAAGCTACTGTCCAGCCAACATTTACTAGTTCTAATGTTCGTAGTTCCAGCTATGGTGTTTGTTTTTTTGTTGTTGTTTTTTTTTTCAACCAAAAAGTATTGATTTTTCTTATTTCTCCAGGAAAACATATGTTGTGGTACTCATTAGAAGTGCCTCACTGATACCTGATACCCATAGGTCTAGATAAGGGAGGGTATCCGATGAATATTTTTCTTATTTCTCAATGAAAACGTTGTGGTTACTCATTAGAAGCACCTCAGCAAGGTGCTTCTAATGAGTACCCACAACATATGTTTTTGTGGAGAAGTTAGAAAACTATCAATACTTTTGGATCGAAAAAAGTGCCTTAACTAGTGCTATGCTGATACCCCCTCTTATCTAGAGCTATCGTGTTAGGCACCAATACTGTCTTCATGACAAACATTTTGACACTAGACCCTTGGGCTACTGTCAAGCCAAAATTTACTAGCTCTAGTGTTGGAACCCTGTTTGAGTTGGAGTTTCATGGTCCAGTCAACACTATTAAGGGCATATCAAGCCAGTCAGTTAACCTAATCACATTTTTTCTGGGCAGGCTTTTTTTTTCTAAGTGGTTAACCAGTAATTGTACACATACATGTACTTTTACTAATAACTGACAACTGCCCTTCTTGTAGCAGAGGAATCAGAATATTTTACTGGTGACACATCAATAGACATTCATTCACCAAGGCCAACGATTTCAAAGACTAGTCTCTAGATCTCACAAGTGATGACAGGGTCCTCAGAAGTGGGAAGAAGGAAGAGAATGACTAAAGAAATGATTTCATGATCAATCTCCATGAAAGCGATGGCACTATGGAGTCCGGCTAGTGTTGAAAGCAGATAGGATGATCACAAATTATTATCAGAAATCAAAACAGACTGATTATTAATTGTTCAATCAAGCTTCTATCACTGGAACTATAGATAAGGGAAATACTTTAGATTTGACAAAAAGAAACTGGTAAAAAATGCCTGCCCTGTTAGATTCAGGGAGTGGTAAAAACAAGCCATAAAAAGAGAATGACTCATCACAAAATACTTTGAATTTGTTTCCCTCCTCCCTTAACTTCCATTTCCACAGCATGGTTGATGTCAAATTTGGCAGTATTGGCTGGAGAATTAAACAATATGCATAGAACAGTTTACTACATTTTAGTTTTATAACCTAGTGTAACTTGACAAAAAAGTTAAGTGTACTTTTATCAGGAAGAGTCAATACTTAAATTTTTGTTGATTTTGTCTGTAGAAGATGTACATGTACTTTGTCAGAATAAGTACCTGGTGCTCACAAATAGAAAAGACAAAACTAAACATTCTGCAGAAAAAGAACAACACTGCAGCAGTCAAAGTATGGCATCAGAAACATATTGCCTCATTAGAAATTTTACAAGTCTTGGCTTAATGGCTACTTATGGCTTGTATTAAGACTGTAAACTGCTACAGTAATTATGAACAACTTGGCGATAAACTGGAACATTTCATCACACGTCAGTCAAGATCAGTTACCCTGAGAGCTTGTTAAGGAGTATTTGGTGATAATCCTGGGGTAATTTTCTCTTCTATGTAAAAACATGTTCAGGGTACTCATTAGATATTCCTCACCCAGCATTATGTTTTTTTATGGAGAAATAAGAAAAATAACCAAAATTATTACCAAACACTCCTCCTTAACATGTCCCCTGAAATATCAATTTAGTTACCTCAAATTTGGCTTTTTTATCACTTTCATCTTTTAACTTCTTATGTAGCCTCTCCTGTTGTTGTTTCATTCTGTCAACAGCCAACTCCAAGTCTTGGATCCTGTAATCAACATCCAGGGAAAAGTTCTAGATTTGGCAGTGCTTATTATACTGAATTTAACATTAGCAAAGAAATAATAAATATTTTTCTTTATCTTTCTCAGAGAATAAGTCTTGATATTTCTTTGTTAAGATTTATTAACCTTTACCACTCCCTGGGTTAATTCAGCAGACGACAAATTGATAATAATTCTTATAGGATTTGACATTTACAATTTGCATCAAATGTCAAATCCTGTTTTCTGGGAAAAATAAGAAAATATTTTAAAATGCTGTCTGCTGAAACTTTTTACCCAGAGAACTAACTGTTGAGGTCTCATCAGCAGACACAATAAAACATATACACGCATTCAAAACATTTGCAACACATAATATGCAACTGCAGAGCAATTTATATGCAACACAATCACTTCACTAAATGCACCCAAACACAACATCTGGTGAACCTGGGCCAAACAGTACAAGAGATTGGTGCTGGAGGGTTTTTTTGTTTTTTTTTTCCATAATGTAGGTCAAATGTCAAAATATAGGTTCTACTTATGGTTTGCAGTAAAACAACTTCACTAAATGTACCCGTACACAAAAATTGTAAACCTAGGCAGAACTACATAGGTGATTTGCACTGGAGATTTTTTTTTTTCTACAACGCAAGTCAAATGTCAAAATATAGGTCACATTGACTTGCTTATGGTATGTTACTTAAGAAATAAATTAATAAATTATTCCGAACCGTGCTCAAATGCCTAAGATAAAGTACAGTTGAGTTTGGGTTGTACCTATTTGAGCATGAGCCAGCAGTTTTCTACAACTGTTGTATTCAAGAGCAAATTTGATCAGCCTATCCCATACAATACAGCGGATACAGTCATGAAAAAATTTGTGGAACAGGACACAGGGAGACAGACATGTTGAGCACAGTCAGTTTACCTAACAACATTTACTGGGCAGGCTTAGTCCTCCTAGCGGTTAACCAGTATTGTGCACATTCTTTCACCAGAAACTGAAAACTGCCCTTCATAATCAGCGGAAGGGAGAGAATGACCATAGAAAATATTTTGTGAATAATCTCCATGAAAGAATAATGTTGCCGATCTGGCAGTGGTCGAACCTGCAACCTCCTGATCACCAGTCGGATGCAGACAGACAGACAAACAGTGATTATTATAGGACACAGATCTTTAATGCACTTCTAATAAGTACCCACAAAGTATGATTTTATGGGAAGATGGAGAAAATTATCCTAGAATTATCATAAAATACAGCTCCTTGACAAATCCTTTGAGTTAATAAAAATAAAAGAGTTTCTCAACTTACTTTTTGTCATTCTGATTTGCAATGTTTGCTATCTTTTCTGTCTCCTGCTGTTTTCGTCGGAGAGCCGACATCTTTGCCTTGGCAACTTCTACTTTCTTCTTATACTCACTACAAAACAAACTTACCCTTTAAGAGCTAAGCAAAACTGAGGCAGAGGACATTTTATTTTTTTTAATATTATTTATTATTTTTCAGTGAAAATAAGACTTGACATTTCATGTGAATCGTCTGCTCAGCAGACGATTCACATTAAATGTCAAGTCTTATTTTCTCTGAAAAATACCAAAAACAAAGCATTTTAAGGGTTAAAATCTAAACCTACAGCTACACTAAAAGCTTGTCACCTTAGCGCAAAAAAGTCAATAACTGACTTTTTGTTCTAAGGGGACTCCCAATCACACATTCAATACTTACTAAAGCAATTTTCTTTAATAATAATAACATATTTATCCTAAATAATGGGACACCTTAACTCCTTACCCAACTTGTCCTAAAATTTATACAAAAACATTTTACTATTTGTTGATGTGCTTATAAACTGTTTAAACATTGGCAAACAGTGCAGACTCTATTCAGATGCAGCATTCTACTGTGTCTTATCTTGGTCTACATTGTTTGCCCAGTGGGATTCGAATCCAGGAATGCAGTCAGGAGCGCTAACCCCTCAGCCGAGTGGATCCTTACCCTACACTTTGAACATGTCCATTTGACTATCTGGGCCCAGTTTTTCAAAGCTAACGATGTCGTTAGTTAACGATTCGATAAAATTTACATCGAGAGATATGCAAATATGCTGAAATTTTTTACTGAAAAAATATGAATAGCTTTTAAAGTGCAAAAGCTTCTTACATTTTTCAGCAAAAAATATCAGAATACTGTATATTGAATCTGCTAAAACAGTTAATGAAATGACCCTTAACGAGCTCGTTAAGCTAATGACGCTTTGAACAACTGGGCCCTGATGATGTGCTGCAAATATTGTGATGGAATGGGAACAATGTAGACCCTGATCACTGCTCCTTTAAAAGCAGTTTGATTTCAGTCTATACTGTTTGCTCAGGCCTGTCTATCCAAATGTTAGTGTGAAAATGGTATCACTCCAACTCAAGAGGCCCACAGTAATTTAGCAATCTGATTGGTTGAGCGTAAATCCAGAATGGCATTTACACTTTGATAAATCCACTAAGTAGTAATCCAGGAACTATTCTCTTAGCCTAAATTTCTAAAATAAGCTATTTTACTCATATTTTCAATGTTAACATGACCCAGTTGGAATTATAAGAAATAAATTTTATTTTTGTAGATTGGTACAATCTACAATTCACTCACAAACTTAACATAAATACCTTTAGGCTTTGTTGAGTTTGTCAGTGATTTATCAGCATTTAATCATTGTTAAAATCCACAAAATTAAAATTAATTTCTATAATGTTTGCTATTATGCCAGGGACCCCTTTCACATGATGCTAATATTTCATACTATACTTATTTCATTTCTATAATGTTTGCTATTATGCCAGGGACCCCTTTCGAATGATGCTAATATTTCATACTATACTTACGATTGTAGCTTCTGTTTGTCTGCATTTTCTTGTTGTTCTTTCACTTCTATACCTTGTAATGCTTTCTGTGTTTCCGCTAATTCTTGCTTCACTTGTTCTCTTTCCTGGCAAATAATTTCATCATTTTATCACCAGCATGAAACCACAAACATAATTACTGCTTAGCAATCTTGTAAAAATTTCAGCAGACAACATTCTGAAATATCTTTATTAGTTTTTTTCTGGAAAACAGGCTTTGACATTTCATGCAGATTGTCTCCTCAGGAGACAATCTGTATGAAATGTCAAATACTATTTTCTGGGAAAAGTAAGAAAAATATCATGAATTTGTCATGTGCTGAATTTGGTAAAGATTAAATAATAAAGATTTATACAGAAACAGGGATGGACAGGTTTAGTTTAATGTAGCTTTCAACAATCTTTCAGTTATAGCAAGGTGGTGTCTGAATAAAGCAAGGAGGTCAATGTTCATATTTTGAATACCAACTCAACATGACCATAATGGATTAAATGGGCTGTAAAACTGCCACTCAATCAATGATATTTTGAGTGCTGGCTCTCTAAATATCATGTACCAGACACATGAATTGATATTACACCCAGTCACTGACTCTAGGTTGAACAGTTCTAATTCGTAGTTCTCTCTTTCTCCAGCGAGAGAGAAAGATCACCCGGTCAGTATCATTGTTTTATACCATTGTTTTAAGTCTGAGTACCATAACATATGTTTTCATATATCTGCTGAGAGAAGACTCAGATCAACCATTGTATCCATCCATTCTAATCAGAGTTTTTGTAGTGCACTTTGTAAATATGTAGTCTGGTCTTGGTTTGTGTTATTAGCAAATGACATTATAAAGGCCTGTTTACATGCACTCTCTAATCCATTTTAAGTCTTACCTTTTCAAGATCTGCTATTTTCTCGGCATACTGTTTATTCATCTGTTCAGCATCTTTGCCTGTCTTCACTAACTCTCTGATTAACTGTTCCTTCATCCTGAAGAATGAAACAACAGGTACAGGTAAATACCGCAGACATTTTTTACTTATATAGGTACCAATATTTCAGAAAAATAAGTCTTTTGAGGAACAGATACACCCTTTCAGTGGAAATAACCCTAAATTGTTTTGTCCCCTTCAGAAAAGTAAACTACCCTAAAAAGAAAGAATGTGTTCCCAAGGGGAAATCAGCCTCCTGTCCAGAGGCAAATTGTTGTGCAAGAAAGCAAAATGGAAACCACAAAAGTTGTCTCCCTTGTACAAATGGCAGAATGATCAGAGCCTTTGCAGTTTACCTCTCTTTTTAATATCATTCAAGACACATCAAGAAGATAGAGGTGAAGTTCAAGTCATGACATTTGCACCAAGGTTTTGATTTAATCAAAACCTTGGTGCAAATGTCATGACTTGAACTTCACCTCTAGTAGTATTCAAATCCAGGATCTTGTGATCCTAAGTCAGGAGTACTAACCACTTGAAGACCAGCGCCTAGTTAATCAAAGCATCGTTAGCTTAACAAGCTTGTAAGTGGTCAAAATGATAACTATTCTAGTAAGTACAATATCTAATTCACAGGTATTTTTGCTAAAGAAATGTGAGTAGCTTTTGCAAATGCAAAAGGTACTTACATTTTTTCAGCAAAAATATAAGTGTTTATGCCATATTTAATGATCAAAGTTTTATCAATACGTTAACTAGCCACATTGTTAGTTTTAAACAACTAGGCCCTGAAAATTGAATAATACCAGCACTAATTAGTAGTTTGAGTCAATGTTTTTACACCTGTGAGGCAGCAATCGGGCTGCAGGCAGTGATAAGGCTGCATAAATGAAGATTCTGGTTCAGGACACACACAAACTGAAACACAAGCACATAAGCACACACAAAATCTCCATTCAATTACAAAACTATCCTGTGGCAGGCAGATAATTCCGTCAAAAATTGACAAAATTTGCCCATTAGCAAACCAGATCTTCACAGTATCAATAGACATACCAATTTTAGTGAAAATCCATTGGTATTTACTCACATTACCTCCAGGAAAGAAATATAAATGTGTAATGGGCAGATAACTCTGTCAAAAATTGACGAAATTTGCCCATTAATAATTCCAAACCTGATCCCCACAATATCAATGCACATACCAAGTTTTATGAAAATCCATTGAAATTTACTCAAGTTAACATCCGGAAATGAACATACCGACATACAGATGGGCAGACAGACAGGCACACTAACATCCAACGTGAAACCGTAATACCCAGCCACTATTGTGTGGGGGTATAAAACGATCTCTTATTTGAACCAGTACCTTATATTGATTCCAAGGTCTCGTATTTTCTGATTTGACTCCTGCATTTTCAGCTGTGCGTCTTTAATCTTCTTCTGAACCTCTGTACTCCTGCCCACATCTAAACCTAATTCTCCATTCAGCAGTCCCAGGGCCTTTCCAGATTCTGTAACAATTACAAAGTATGATGATACTTGGTTTAAGATACCACAAACATTGAATAGTTCAGTCATGTTATGAAGTTTCCCCATTAAAGGAATAAAGACCACACTAAATAATTACAGTAAAAGTCCTAAGTATTGGGGCATACAGGCCTGAGCAAACAGTGTAGACCCAGATCAGATGCCGCAGAATGTGGCATCTGATCTGGGTCTACACTGTTTGCCAATCATCCAGCAGTTTTGAGGCATGTCCACAGGGAGTAATATTGACTTGTATAAATTTAAGGATGTATTACAAGGGATTAAGGTGTCCCAATTTATTTTGGGTAAATACAGTAAAGTTAACCCTTGTCCTGCTGAACCCGGATATACCTGTCTTTGCAAACAGTGTAGATCCAGATCAGTTGGCTTCTGAAGAAGCCAAATGATCTGGATCTGCACTGTTTGCCATTTAATATGTAAATTTGTAGCAACAACCTGGATCAAGTAATCTGAGTGGCTGAAAATTAGAATTGGGTGGGGCATCTTAATTTATTCAGCATGACAAGGGTTAATAAGGTATTTTTTCAAGATGTTGATAGTTTTCTTATTTCTCCATGGTAAACATACGTTGAGGCTTCTCATTAGAGTTACTTCACTGAGGTGCTTCTAATAAATAAGTACCCACAACAAAATTATGTGAAAACAGCAAAAGCTCAATAATTCAAACACTGATGGCTTGTTTACTAATGCTAATTCGAACTTGTTTTTGAGTCCCTAGGAAACAGCCCAAGCCCAAGTTCAAATATTAGTGGTTATGTCTCTCTGAAACAACTTGAACTCTTCAAATTAATATTTTGACAAACACACACACATGTAGTAGTGATAGGAATACGATACACTTGTACATCTTGTACTGTCTTGCAGTACAAGCAAGGCAGTACAAGCTGGCTTTTATAATAATGTGATGGAGTATAGGACTTAGTCCAGCAGAACAGGTTCAATCCCCTAGCAGGAAAAACGGTAATTACAGAATCAATGAATACTCTAGGATATATCAGCAAACAGAGAACACTCTGATCATATTGTATATATGCAGACTGATCTGGACTTTTACTGTGCACATATAACATAAATGATAAGGTCCTTTTTCCCTCCCACTGCATATCATATAAACAACATCATTCTGTTATTAACCCTTTCAGCCTTGCAGACCAAAACAAATATTTTTTGCAGACAGTGTAGATCCTGATGAGACAGCTCATAATGAGCAGTCTCATCAGGATCTACACTGTTTGCCAGCTTTTTTTTTATTATTATTATTTTAGGCCGAAATCCCTATTTGCTCAATGAACATGTCCAAAGTCAAGGACGGAAGAGTCCACTTTAGAAAGGGTTAATATTATTATCAAGGTATGTATTTTTGTTACTGACCATCTTTGCCAATCTTTATTTCTGGCAGGTTGTTTTCTTTATTCTCTTCTTTCTCTCCTTTCTTAACTCGGAATGTTCCCTTCCGAACAAATGTGCCTTCTCTGAAAAGACAAGAGAATCATAAGTAATTACTCTAATATAGTAATCATAAATATCTGGACAGATATCCCTGAGGAAACTTAGCAAACAGAGCCACCATTTATATTACATTTGTCATATAATTAGAAAGCATTTTTGTAAAATTCTTCTGTTTTCGATAGCTGCACTTTCCTGTTTGCAAATCTGTTCAAGCTTGTGCAGAATATGAACATTTTGCTATAAATCTGTTTAATCCAAAATTCAGAACAAATATTCCATAAAAATATGCACATTCTATGGTATCTATTGCAAAGTATATTTAGTTTTCTTATTTCTGTGCAAAAACACATGTTGTGGTATCACCAAGGTGCTTCTAATGAGTAACGTTAACCCTTAAAGCGCCAAGAAAAACTGCATCTGAAGATGTCGTCTGCTGAATATTCCTGCAAACTTCTCAAAGCTATTTTTTGCGTACCGGCAAACAGTGTGGACCCAGATCAGACTGCTCCTAAAGGAGCAGTCTGATCTGGGTCCACACTGTTTGCAGAAATGACTTTTAAAATCACAAGCAGAAGACAAAGCAGACGACAATTGTTGTGTTTGGCGCTTTAAGGGTTAATATCTGTTCTTGTGGAAAAATAATTTTTTCGAAACTCCTTTTATCTTGAGTTACCTTACTGATTCTATATGCAGGTACTGAAACACATAATCCAAATACTTTTTTAGGTTGATCTGTAACTTTACCATAGGTCTAGATAAGAGTGGGTATCAGGTAAATAGGTGAGGCGCTTCTAATGAGTACCCACAACATATGTTTTTGTCGAGAAATAAGAAAAATATAGCTACAGTGGAACCTCCACTAACGGTCACCTCCGATGAGCGGTCACCTCCCATTAACGGCCATTTTCATTCCCCCCGAGGTGTTTTCCTATATATTTTACCTCTGATAAACGGTCACCTCCCTCCTCCGGTCAGCGGCCATAATAATTTATGATTTTGGGGCCAAAATCCCTCCGTTAAACGGTCAAATTGACAGCGAGTCGGAAAACCGGCGGCACAGAAATCGAAAGTAGGAATACAAAAATTCATGGAAGTCGCATACCGCATCAAAAAAAAAAAAAAAAAAAAGAAATACATTTTTAATTATCGACAAGAAATACGATAATAAGTTAATTATTTTGATGTGTACCTTTAAAAAAGAAAAAAAAATGTAATAGAAAAATAATTCGTTTGTTGCACAGTTTTAATTTCTTTTTTTCAAGCACCACACGACATTGACGTTCAAAGGTCAGCGCGTACCGGAACCGCATGGCTTGTGTTTATCGAACAATTTCTGAAGACCGACTAATTGATTAAAGGACTATTGACCGTTGATGTTTACGCCTATATTGATGATTGACCGTTGATGTTTACGCCTACAGGTAATTGCGACAGTCAAATCGCTGAATGCGAATTGCTCAAAATGATTATTGACACGTGTGTTTTTCCGGTAAATAAACAACTCTACTTTCAGTTTCACTAATCCTTTTCGGTTGACTCTCTCGTAAACATGTCTTCAAAAACCCATAAAGTGCTGACTCTAGATGAACGTATTAAAGAAATTAAGCTCAGAAGCTCCAGAATAGTCACGGAAGAGTTTAGTGTGGGTCCTACATAATTCCAAGAAATGCTGAAATATTACAAACAGTGAAGACCCAGATCAGACGCTGCGTTCTGTGGAGTCCGATCTGGATCTACACTGTTTGAAATGACATATCTATCCCAATACTTAGTGTTATTATGGTATAGTAATTAGCATTGCTGCTGAATACTTCTTGAGCAAACTGATTTTATCCTAAAAATTGATCAGAATAAAAAATATATAATTGTTATTTTGGGCAGTTAGGCATGTTACAGACAATAAATAAATATAGATACCGTTATGCTAAAAGAAGTATCATAATCATAGTGTGAATTTCACTAACAGCCCACCATTTCGGTTACATTGTCGCAACATTGCTGGTGAATGAGTACCTCTGCTAAGCAGCCACCTCCCTTAAGCAGCCAAAATTGGCCATTCCCCTGGGTGGCTGCTTAACAGAGGTTCCACTGTACTTTTTGGTTGAAAAAAGTACCTTATCAAGAGCTATGTTTACTTAGAAGGCGCTTCTAATGAGTACGCACAACATATAATTTTGTGGAAAAATAAAATAAGAAAAAATATCAATCATTTTTGGTTGAAAAAAGTGCCTTATCAAGAGCTATGATTATCTAGACATCACTTCTATCTCCAGTATGTAATGATTTTATTTGATTTGTACTACTGCAAGAAAACCTCTAAAATAAAAATCATGCATACTGTATTTCTCCAGACTATTAGGTCAGACAGGCCTGAACAAACAGCCAAGATGGTCAGCTGGACTTGTTTGAACTTTATAATAGTATGGCAAGGCGTTAAGTTTTTATAATGCCAGGGCCCAGTTGTTCAAAGCACCATTAGCTTAACAATCTCATTAATGGCAAGCTATTAACTGTTGTAACTCCTGATAAGAGGGGTATAAAAAATGCTTTTCTTATTTCTCCATGAAAACATATGTTGTGGGTACTCATTAGAAGCACCTTGGTGAGGTGCTTCTAATGAGTACCCACAATACATGTTTTTGTGGAGAAATAAGAAGAATATCAAAAATTTTTGGTTGAAAAAAACAAACAAAAAAACAACAATGTTGTGTGAACCTTATCAAACACATAGCCTCAGATGGGAAGAGTATCCAATAAATATTTTTTATTTCTACATGAAATACCCACAATATACATTTTGATGGAAAAATAAATAACAAGATTCTGGCTAAAAAAAAAATCTTATCTACATGATATCAGTAATGTGATTTTCCACTGTAGGCAGAAATATAACAACCATAAAAGCCATAATGCGAGAAAACCTTCAGACGTGTGGGCCCAATAAAGACTCAAATCAACCTGTACATCCGCATCTGATCTGACTCTTCATTGTCTGTATAAAGAAACTTTGCATCCATGGCTATCCAAAATGCACCCAGTGAAGATTCTGATCAGACTGTGAATGCACAGGCTGAGCTAAATCTTTGCTGTGTGCACATGTCCAAAGTACGTTTTCTGACGCTGCAGCATACAACTTTCTTTTTTTTGAAATGTGACAAGTTAACAAAACACATTATTGGTACTTATTTGAAATATGATAAGTTTTCTTGAAATGTGACAAGTTAACAAAACACATTAATGGTGCTTATTTCATATGTGACAAATTGTCTTGAAATGTGCTAAATTAATGAAAACATAGCTCTAAATAGGAGGAGTTAAAAGGTAACAATATTCTTTTTTCTCTAAGAAAACATATGTTGTGGGTACTCATTAGAAGCGCCTCTGTGTTTCACTTCTAATGAGCACCACAACATATGTTTTCATAGAGAAATAAGAAATATATCACTAATCTTTAGTTGAAATAAGTGCCTTATTTGGAGCTATGATAAAAAATGCATCATCATAATAAGAAGAAATGTGCTTACTGTTGAATGCAGCACCACATGACAAACTGAGTGCAAGATAAAACGTGTTTAGTAATAAAATTAACTTTGGCATACCAAACTGTGATATGGATGCATGATATACATGGTACACAAAAAAGGACCCTAAGTATTCTTTTGTTCATGTGCCAATGCTCCAGATAAAATCTTAATCAATTTGTTTTGGCCCTCGTACCTCCAGATTTTTTTTTCCTAATGGTGCACAATGTAAAGTTTCCTTGCACAAATAATCCTTCCTTTCACCAAATATTTTGATATTTTCTTCAATCATGTAGACTTCAAAATCTGACATTCTACTGCCATATTCCTAATACAAAATCCTACATGTACCTGATGTCACATTTGATAAAAAAACATTTTTATTTACAATACTAAATACTTTCCCCCATCAAAATAGATTAATAAATAATTTCTAGAAAGAGTCACAAGAGTAAAGTTACTATTTAATGATTTCTGATTCTACTTTTTGTGGAGTCTTTAGAACAGATTTGGTGACATATCAGTTTATACATATGTAAGTAAATCCAAATAAGGTGCGTTTTCAACCAAAAAGTCTGAAAATTTTTCTTATTTCTCCACCCATAAAAAACATATGATGTGTAATGGACGAAAAGGACCCTTATGTAATTTGTGGACAGTGCATGCCCTGATCAGCCTGCATATAAGTGCAGTCTAATCTGGGCCTTTATTGTCCACTTACAGAATTAGTGGATACTGTAGTACATGTCGAAAAACAGGAAATGCCCAGATTAGACAGCACAAATACACACACTGATCTGGACTTGCATAATCTGCAAATTGCATAAGGGCACTTTTAGTGTGTTGCATATCATATGGTGTTGGTACTCATTAGAAGTACCTTGCAGAGATGCTATTAATGTGTACCAACACCATATGTTTTTTAGTAGAGAAATAAGAAAAATATCAAAACTTTTTGGCTGAAAAAAAAAACTGCATTATCTGGAGCTATTAGGGATACTTAGAGCTATACTACACATCTTGACACAAAATATTTATGAAGGCATTAAGAATTATAAAGGATCCTTTTCATTTTATTTCACCTTATCAATGCCAGAGTTTCTCTTTGCACTAGAAGAGAGTCACTATCTCTTTCTCTTGACTGACTGTGAATGTTAAAAGACTGAAATTTCAACATGGGCTTCATCAAATAAAAAGGTGTCTTTCAGTATATACAAAATGTGCAGACTCAAACTGGGGATGTTTTTGTGTTGAAGTTTTATGGCCCAGTCAACCCATTAGGGTCATGTCGAGCACTGTCAGTTTACCTAACCACACTTTTCCTGGACAGGATTAGTCCTCTTGTACTTGTGCACATTCTTTAGCCAGAAACTGACAACTGCCCTTCCTGAATCAGGGGAAGGGAGAACATGACCGTAGAAAATATTTCATGATCAATCTCCATGAAAGAATGTTGCCGGACTTGGCATACACCAAACCTGCAACCTCCTGATCACCAGTTTGATGCACATTGGACTGAGCCACCAAAGCCGGCAAACTGGGAATGATTTGGGGTTTTACATCTCTGTCAGTAGTATTTAAGTCATATGGAGATAATGGGATGGTGATAATGAAAGGCTCTGTGCAATGAACCTGAATTTATTGAGTTGAATTCCACGTCCAATGGGGTTTGAACCTCATAATTCAAAGTCAGGTGCTCTAATCACTAGGCCATACAGGCATCTTCACAGACTTGAACTATCCAGCAAAGTGAAAGTCTCATACGGAGCTTTGCTCTCTGTTGAGACATTTTACAGACCCCATTTATTATGTTAATAGATAGCAAAGACCATGATCTGACTATAATGATGTGCAAGCTGATCTGAGCCTTAGTTATCCACATAAAAGTCACATCATAACATCTGAAGAACCAGTATAGTGAATGGTGAAATCCGTAAGCCGATGTCAAACCAAAATTCCAGGGCCCAGTTGTTCAAAGCTAACAATGTCGTTAGTTAACGATTCGTTAAAATTTACATCGAGTGATACGCAAATATGCTGGAATTTTTTGCTGAAAAAATTGAGTAGCAAAAGCTACTCACATTTTTTCAGCAAAAAATATCAGAATATCGTACACTGAATCCGCTAAAACAGTTAACGAAATGACCCTTAACGAGCTTGTTAAGCTAACAATGCTTTGAACAACTGGGCCCAGATTTTCTTACTTTTTCATATTTCTCCAAGAAAATGTATGTTGTGGGTACTCATTAAAAGTGCCTCCATGAGGCACTTCTGAGTACCCACAACATATGGCTTCACGGCACAGTGCAGAGCTTCGTACCCAAAATATTCTCATAGGTCCCAATAAAGTGAGTATTTAGATGATAACTTTTGTTACTTCTGCACCTAAACATATCTTGCATAGCTCTTGATAAGGCGCTTGTTTCAACCAAAAAGTATCTATATTTTTCTCATTTCTTGACGAAAACATATGTTGTGGGTACTCATTAGAAAAGTCTCGACAAAACATTTCTAATGAGAACCCACAGCATATGTTTTTGTCAAGGAATAAGAAAACTATTTACCTGAAACCCACTCTTATCTAGACCTATGTCTTGTGGGTAGTTACTAGAGCTGTCTCAGTGAGTAACACCTCAGAGTAGACATAAGATATGTTTTTTTGACAAAAATTATTCCCTATTCTACAGCTCTGAATTCACATCAATATTTTTCTTATTTCTCAAAAACAATACATGAATCTCTCAGAGAAACAAGACTTGAAGATGATTTGGTGTTTTACGTCCCTTTCAACATTATTTTAAGTCCTATTGAGATGATGGAAGAATGATAATGAAAGGCTCCGTACAATGAAGCCTTGTACAGTAATGAGCTGAATTTCGCAGCCAGCAGGATCTGAACCCTAGACCTTGTGATCTGAAGTCTGTAGCAGTAACCAGTTGGCCACAGGGTGGCTTCTTAGAGAAATAAGAAAAATATTTACAAGAACCCCTTCTTATCTGGAATCATGTCATAAGAAACTTATAAACAGAGCAGATAAAGTCTCTGCAAGATCATGTTGAAAGTGAAAAAAGCATAACAAATGAAATAATGGAACAGTTCCAAAACCAATCTGCACTTCAACAACTCCTAACTCAATAACAGTTACTCACAACTTAATAGTTCTCAGTCTTTTCCTATAATCAAACAAGTATTACCCCTTAAAACCCTAATAACAACTGCAGCAGACTACATTTTTATTTTTCAGTATTTTCTCAGAGAAAATAAGTCTTGGCATTTCATGTAAATCATCTGCCTAGCAGATGATTCACATGAAATTCCAAGTCTTATTATCTCTGAAAAATACATAAAAATAAAAATCAAGATACATAAAAATCAAGTTGTGATTTGGGCTTTAGGGGTCAAAAGAAATGATTTACAATGCAATATTTTAATCACATACAACTTTCCAACCCATCTCAGTGATGCAGCCATGCCATTGTAATGAGAGTTACAGGAAATGACAAACACAAGCTTAAGTCAGATCCTGGAGCACACCTATATTGTATATATATTGTTCTGAATTTATCCATAAAATTTTGTTTATTTTCCTCAGATTAGTCAACATCCAACAATGCAAGAATCTCCCATGTATTAAAAAACCATGTGCAGTTAATACTTTAGTTAGAAACTGGATCAAAGTCACCAGAATATAGTTCTAAGCATATTCAAGACAGGTAACAATGCAAGTTTTGGTAAAATCTGCCAGTATGGTGTGAGACATATTGCGATTGTGCAGACAAATTTCTATTATTAAAAACTTCTGAACTGGCAATTAGATCCTCCAGGTCACTAAAAATCTGACACATCTTAGAGAAGCTGTTGAGTTTCGTAAGACTCAGTCTACCAGTCAGACAGTAGCCAAGGTTCTGATTATGGTATTGCCACATATCAATAGGATTCATGCCAAAGCCCAGTTATAGTCCTCTCCCAAAGAGTCAAGGAATTTAAATATAAACAACAATAATATATAAGTAACCCACCCTTCTTCATCACTATCAGGATGACCTCTGTCATCATCACTAAACTCGAGGTGTAATACTTCATCACTGTCTTCCAGTCTTGTTACTAACAACTGACTCCTGGCGCGGAAACTTTTCATCACCCGCTCCAGGGTAAACAATGCTGGGCTTGTCTTGATGTTGCGTGATGGTGGTCTCAGCTGGGAGTATCTCTATATAAAACAAAACAAAATGGAATGGAATAAGTTGCTGTTATTGGTAGACACATATGTAATTGAATGTGCATCAGCAATATGAAAAAGTTACAAAGGGCCATATATTCATTAAAAATGTGCTAAGATACACAGTCAGTCCTTGTTTTCTGCACATTGTCTGATGATTCTTTGTACTGCTACCAGGTTTCAAGAAAGTGTCTTCAAGGGTTTAATAGTTATGGAGTGGTCGCAAATTCCAAAATGAAAAAAAAAAAAAATCCAAAATGAAATAAAAAAAAAAAAAAAAAAAAACAGAGAAAGGGACAAAACTCCATTAAAAAGAAAACAGTGTTACAATTCTGATACGCTGCACATCATCTGATGATGATTTATATTTTTACCAATTTTCAAAAAAGTATCAACAGACCAAAAGTTGTGGAGCCATATGGAAAATTTTCAAGGGGCATAACAGTTAAACCAGAGTTATGCTTCTTGTTCCCTGCACACTGTCTTAACTTTAATGAAAATATCTTCATCCACATTAAAGTTATGAAGTGGGCAGGTATCTCATATGAAAAAAAATAAAATAAAATAAAATAAAAGGTATAGCCCTTGTTAAAAATGATAATACAGCTATTATTTTTGTTTTGTGCACATTACTGATATTATATAATTATGCCATGCCTCCTGAAAATACCTTGAATGATTTTAAAATTATAGAGCAGACAGGAAACCCATATGTCAAGTTCTTGTTTGATGACAAGTCAACCCTTGTGGGTCATTTTGTGTCTTCTCCCAGAGAAAAGGAGAAAAGTTACAGAAGAGCTAGCAGAGAAGAGGAGAGAATTACGAGGGTGAGGGGAAAAGTGAATGCCAATCCAGAAACAGAAAAAGTACTAACATTCCCTCTTCTCCCACCTGCAGCCTTTACCTGTTGTAAAAGCAGAAGGCCTTACTCTTACCACCACACCATCACCCATTAAAAAAATAAAAATAATAACCCTGCAGGTTCCCATTAACCACTGCCATGCTGAATAAATTAAGATGCCATGCCCATTCTAATTTTCAGCCAAGATTACTTGACCAGGTTGTTGATACAAATTCACCTACTTAATGACAAACAGTGCAGATCCAGATCAGTTGGCTTCTAAAGAAGCCAACTGATCTGGATCTACACTGTTTGTGAAGGCATGGCATGTCTGGGTACATCAAGACCATGTTAATAAATTTGTACAATACAAAGAGGTTTACCATATCAGGTTGCCTATGCAGATGAATGGGTACTGACTTCGGTCTGTTTTGTCGTGACGTCACTGGTGCACTGGCAACAACAGCATCAACACTCAGATCTTTACTGTCACCAATCAATGTCACCTTGAAACAAAAACCACAATACTGATTATAACTAACACTTTACTGTCTCACTTAACCATAACTATTCACTGGAAAAATACAGCCAACAACAAACTGATGTAAATTTTCTTAATTTTCCCAGAAAATAGAGTTTGACATTTAAGCAGAAGACAATTTGCATTGCCTAGCAATAATATCATCTTAACCCTTTTCATGCTGAATAAATTAAGATGCCACGCCTACTTCCAATTTTCAGCCAATCAGACTGTTTGATCCAGGTTGTTGATATAAATTCACATACTGAATGACAAACAGTGCAGATCCAGTCAGTTGGCTTCAGAAGCCAAAGCCAACTGATCTGGATCTACACTGTTTGCAAAGGCAAGGTATATCTGGGTTCAGCAGGACTAGGATTAAAATGAAACCAAGGTAGACTTACAATAACACAATATAAGGTCTAATTTGGGTGATAATTTAGCAGGTCAGCAGACTTACCCTATTATGCCTTGCATCCCACAAATGGGACCTTTGTAAGCAGTGTAGACTCAGATCAGATGCCTGCAGAATGTGGCATCTGATCAGGGTTTACAGTTTACATTAAGTACAGGAATTTCTACAAAATATGGTAATAGTAAAACTAATCAGACATCCCTTCACTTGGAAATAGATCTGTCCAAAGAGTTTAGGTAGAAGACTCCACTAGGCATAAACGGGTTAAACAGAACTTATTATCAGATTGAGTCATTGCTTTCCCGACATACACTCCTAAATTCAGTTGGTGAATATATTGCTGATAGATTCCACACATACCATATTTACCCTAAGTATTTGGACACCGTAACTCCTTATCATAGATGTCCTAAAATTGGACAAGTCCATTCTACTACCAGTTCTTGTGTCTAAAAACTGCTGGTTGAGTGGCAAACAGTGTAGAACTTGATCAGATGCTACATTCTGTTTGCTAATAGAATCTTTCAGGTCTGCAAATCATGTTAGTGAGCCATGTAGACTCTGATCAGACTGTGTGGCTGTGCAGACTAATCCGTGTCTATGTTGGTTGCATATGTGAAACAACTGATTTTTACCTGGAGATGATTATATTTATCATATACATGTTACAAGATCAACATGCATAATTATACTAATATATTTTGAGAATAATTGCAAGAAAGGTGGTTCAGTAATCATGCAAAGCAGAAAAAATACAATTATCAGTGTAATTAACTGACAATACATGCATTCTGAAATGCATTCAATTTTTGATTAGAAAAAGAACATTTTTAGACATGAAATGTGCAATATCATGCATGAGATAGTTTTAACTTGTACCTTCTTATATATATATGAGCCGCAACATTAGAAAACGTATCTTTAGGCATTTGCGCTCAGCAAAGATTCAGGGCCCAGTTGTTCAAAGCTAACAACATCGTTAGTTAACGATTCGTTAAAATTTACATCTAGTGATACGCAAATATGCTGAAATTTTTTGCTGAAAAAAATGTGAGTAGCTTTTGCAGTGCAAAAGCTACTCACATTTTTTCAGCAAAAAATATCAGAATACTGTGTATTGAATCCGCTAAAAGAGTTAACGAAATGACCCTTAACGAGCTCGTTAAGCTAAAAATGCTTTGAACAACCAGGCCCTGATTAGCCTGTGCATTCGCACAGTCTGATCAGAATCTTCATCGGGCACATTTTGAATAGCCAAGGATACAAAGTTTTTTCATGAGGACAAAGAAGACTGTGCAGGCTGATTTGAGTCTTCATTGAGTGCACATGTCATAAGATATGATTTCTCACATTGTGGCTCTTATGGTATTTTTTTGTCATTTTCTGCTGACAGAATCAGACATTCAAATGCAGTACACTTTGTCAAATGCTGATGGTCCTAATAAAAATAACACCATTCTTCACATACATGTATGTAACATTGAAAAAATTTCTCATATCAAGACTGAATTAACAGGATTCAGATTCATTATCAACTAAGTTGTATAAAACAGTACTTTAGTTAGTATGATACAAGTTTTAACCATTAGGCATTCTGTTAAAATGTGTATGACAACTGAGTGAGTCAGAGTGACTATTTATTTGGAGATAACTTAAATGTCAAGAAGCATCAGTGTTGATGACAGGTTGTCACTCCCACTTCAATTACAAAGTCTCGAGTTTGACTCCAACTACAGAATAAATACAGCTCATGACTGTATGGTGCTAAAGTGTATCAAAGCTTTCATAATCACCCTCCCATAATCCCAATATTGCCAAAGTACTGATGTTAACCCTTGTCCTGCTGAATAAATTAAGATGTCACGCCCACTTCTAATTTTCAGCCAATCAGATTACTTGATCCAAATTGTTGCTATAAATTCACATACTTAATGGCAAACAGTGCAGATCCAGATCAGTTGGCTTCTTCAGAAGCCAATTGATCTGGATCTACACTGTTTGCAAAGGCAGGGTATATCCAGGTTCAGCAGGACAAGGGTAAAGAGACAAAACACAAGATTATCATCATGAAATCTCACACCCTATTTTATATCTTTATCACTCATTTGTCTCATTGGCATTTGAATTCAGCATACCAAAGGTTAATCAATGAACAAGAATATGAAAGAGCATAAACCTGAGCTCCAGTTGGTATCCAGATAAATATCTTTTTTCTCGTTTCTCCATGAATACATATGTTGTGAGGACTCAAATGAAGCTCCTTGGCCAGGCACTTCTAATAAGTACCCATAATATATGTTTTCTTGGAGAAATATTACAAAATATATCAACTTATTTTGGTTGAAAAAGTTGATTTATCTGAAGTTATGATAAACATGGAAAGTGTCTACAGACCTTGAAAATGTACCCAACTAAAGTACCAGACCATATCAGTAAAATAAGACAGATGGTTATCTAAAAAGTATTTTTTTTCTCGTTCTATTACAAAAATATATGAGCCACGAAGTGAAAAGATGTACCTTCACATATATGGCAGAGAACTTGTTGAGGAGGAGTATTTGCTGACATTTCTAGGATATTTTCTTGCTCTCCAGGAAAGCATAGGTTGTGGGTACTCATTAGAACTGCCTCAATGAGGCACTTCTAATGAGTACCCAGCATGTATGTTATTATAGAGAAATAAGAAAAATTATTCCAGCGTTATCATCAAATACCATAATAACCGTAAGTATTGAGACACCTTATCTACTTACCATACTTGTCCTAAAATTTGAAATAGTCCATTCTACTACCTCCTGATGTGTCTAAAATATTGCTATATACATGGCAAACAGTGTCGATCCAGATCAGATGCTGCATTCTGCAGCATCTGATCTGGGTCTACACTATTTGGAAAGGCCTATCTGTCCCAATACTTAGGGTTATTAAGGTACTCCTCAAGTTCTCTGATACGGGCTCAGTGATGACTCTGACCAGGTTATGCATCCATGCAGTCCAAGCAGCGTGTCGGCCATTTGTCTGACGATGCCTTGGTCCTTGGCTATCTAGACAAAGAATCTAGTCAGACTAGAGATACAAAAGCTGATCAGAGTCTTTCCTGGGCACACATTGCTACAAGGTATATTTTCTCATGTTGTGGCTTGTTTGTTCTGGGATCACCATTATGAAAACATGCCTATTCAAATATATTGAAAATTTTACAACCAAAAAAGGAAAATTTTCAGATAAAAAATTCTGCTAATTTTCATATTTCTGCTCAAAACATAGATTGTGGGTACTTGTTAGAACGGCCTCAGAGAGGCCGTTCTAACGAGTGCCCAATCTATGTTTTTTAGCAAAAACAGAAAAATAATGTATACCCCTGTAAACTCCAGTTTTAGTATATAAAAGTAGGGTTTAAGGGAGTCAAAATTATATAGGCATGTTTTCGTGATGCACTGCATCAGACCACATGACATGGAACAGTAGGAAAAAAATATCAATATTTTATCTGTCAGCTTACTGGTCATACATTTTTTCACAATGCCCTTCAAAAAATCTTTTTCTATACCTACTTAGCATATGTTGTACTTCCCATCACCAATAGAAGACTGGAATTCAATGACCTTGACCTTTAGCATGTTGCATACTTAGCAGGATACAACAAATTAGCAGAGGATTATTTTGCAGTAATTTGACCTGTGGCATGAGAAAACAAATCTAATGACATAATAGGACAGTAAATGCCCAAAGCAGTCAGAACATCACCTGTCTGGTGAATTCCTTTTTTTGTCCGCAAACTGGACCCTTTTCTCAGAAAATGGCTCATTTTCTTATTTTTAAATTCCTCATTTTCCTCAGAAAAGAGGGTTATACTAATTGGAGATAATCCAAATGAAATGTCAATGATTCTAATGATGAAATGTCAAACTCTGTCTTCAGTGCAAAATAAGAAACAATGTAGCTTACTCTCCATCTGCTACAGAATGCTGCATGCTAACAGTTAAAGGTCCTACATGACTAGTTTACTGGCGTTACCTATCATGGTTTACATATATTAATCTACATGTACATATTATAATGTTATTAAATGGCTGTTTTCATATTGGCACTGTTATAGGGCAGTCATATTGGCCTGAGGATTGCTGTATTGGCCTGAGGCAAAGCCGAAGCCAATACCGCCATCCAAAGGCCAATACGACTGGCTGAGAACCTGTAACAGGGCCAATATAAAAACATCCATTTCATGACATTTTTATTTAATCAACTTTGTGCTGAATTTAAAGTCTCATCAACTGGTTAATACCGTAAACTACTGGCCCGCTTTATACCGTAAAATATTGGCCCACTTCATATCGTAAAATATTGGCCTCAGTTTTTATCCCCTGAGTCCTTGTAATTTTCAGTATTAGCCCCCATATAAAGCCCTGGCCAAAACAGTATAGAAATCATGCCAAACATTGCATTGGTATGAGGCAGGCTCTTTGGCACATATTAGAACAATAATTACTTTGCTGATTAATAATAACTGTTAAAGTTCAATTTAAAATATTTTCAGAGAAAATAAGGCTTATTTACCCTTTCTTTTCATTGGGATCATTGAGCCCATTCTGAAATCTTAGAGAGTTGAGTTTCGCTTAAGCGAAACTCAACTCTCTAAGATTTCAGAATGCAAATTACAAAGCTGCCATAAGAAGAGTGTCAATGAAACCCTGACTCTGATTTTCATTCCCTTATGTGGTTGGTTGGTGTTTCCAAGGACAACCTGTATAGATTTTATTTGACATTTCATGTGAATTGTCTGCTAGGCAGCCACTTCACATGAAATATCAAGCCTTATTTTCTCTGAGAAAAAGACTGTTTCAAAATGTTGTCTGCTGCAGCTGTGATTAAGGATTAAGACAAATGTCCCAAACTTAAACTGCTGATGACAGTAACATAAAACTGCTGCTTAATGTAAGAAAATCACCAATATCACATATGCTAACAGAGAAGACACTGGACACGCTATACATTACATAGGTCTAGTTAAGGCACTTTTTTAACAGAAAAATATTGGTATTTTTCTTATTTCTTCACGAAGACATATGTTGTTAACTGAAATATATTGGTATTTTTCTTATTTCTTCACGAAGACATATGTTGTTAACTGAAATATATTGGTATTTTTCTTATTTCTTCACGAAGACATATGTTGTGGGTATTCATTAGAAGGGCCTTGTTGAAGTGCTTCTAATGAGTACCCACAATGTATGTTTTTGTGGAGAAATAAGAAAAATATTTACCTGATAACTGCTCTTACCTAGAGCTATGTATAGTATTCAGTTTTGCAGACTGACTTTCTAGAGCATTCAAACAGAACAGACCAGAGTGACCACAATGAAAGGATGCACCAGCTGGTTAAGGGGATAAGATACACCTCTAATGGAAATAAAACAGTCATGGAAATATCTGCCTTCCTGCTCTCTGGAAGTTACTCACAGCCCTAGCCATGCTAAATAAATCAAGATGCCATGCCTACTTCTATTTTTCAGCCAATCAAATCACTTGATCCTGGTTGCTGATGCAAATTCAGATATGTAATGACAAACAGTGTAGATCCAGATCAGTTGGCTTCTGAAGAAGCCAACTGATCTGGATCTACACTGTTTGCAAAAGCAGGGCATATCCGGTTTCAGCAAGACAAGGGTTAAGAGAGAAAGACTTTTTTCTCCCACTCAGAGAAAATCATTTCCTTTTGAGGGCTACTTTTAGGGGCCAGAATTTACTCCCTCTTTCCTTTAAGAGTAGCCCCCATTTCTGATAAGATTCAAATATTAGAGAGATGTTTTCTGTCTGCAAAACTGTCTCTCTTGCTGAATGACAGCAAAATGTTTCAGGTGTATCCATTCAAAAGTTGTTGTTTTTTTATGTTTGCAAGTGATACTGGTGTTTCCTCTTTCATAACATCTCATTAATCCCGATTTTCATTAATTTTAAAATCCTCAATGGAAAAAAAAGGAAACTAAGTTAACTCTTAAACTGTTTGTCACAATTGCAGCATACAATTAATTTGAAATATTTTCAAAAGAAAATTGAGAAATTTGGGCTTGACATTTCATGTGACTCATCTGCTTAGCAGAGGATTCAATGAAAATATATCAAGCCTCAATTTCTCTGAAAAATGATATTTTTTTTTTAGAAACTGTCTGCTACAATTTTGAATGGTCCTTTAATGATTATAAAAAGCAAGTGATGTGCATGCTGAATGCTAGAATGATGAACAGATCACAGCAAAACTTCTACTCATAATATATCCACTCAAACAAATTACTTGAATGTTTTTCATCTTTTTTTTTTAGTGACATTATATACAGTTTATTCATTCTCCTATTTTAAATATGGGATTGATAAACCGAGGGAGGTAAAAAAAATCCGATAACGAAACGAGTGCGAAGCACAAGTTTCTTTATCGGATTTTTTTTACCTCCCGAGGTTTATAAATCCCATATTTAAAATAGGAGAAATGAATAAATTGTATATTACATGCATTTCGCCGCAATAGAGTACACCATTTAAGAGGCTTTTGTGGCAAGTCTAGTCTGCCAGTTTGTTTACGCTGTCATTTCTATTTTTAGGTCGGCGTAGTAATAAATAATATATTTAGGATAGCTTTTGTTTTTATCCTAAATGATATTGACAGCAGGGTCAAAATCTAGGCTGTTCATATGTTACAAAAAAAAAAGTAGTTCCGGTTAAAGAGATTTATTTCCCCGGCTAAGAGTATATATTTCTTCTTAGAAAACAAGGAAAATACCAGATTTATGTCTGGTAGAAATCATGGTATTTCTTGGTTATGCATGTAATATATACCCATAGTGGGAAAATTAACATAAATGATTTCAAAATGATGCCTTCTAGGAACTGATAAATCCTTTGGAAAATTATTTAAAAAAAAAATACCCCATAATAAAATCTCTCAGTCTTTGTTGTTAGCAGGCGCCATATGGTTCAGAAATAAATATAGGAAAAATAGATACAAATTTCATAGAAAAAAAAGCTGAATTTTCTAATTTCAATGTAAATTTACAATCTGAGTTGTTGTTTTTTCCAAAGCTATTTCTGGAAGGTAAAGTTTTGGTGGTACTAGAGCATAACATTTTGCTATGAGCTGAAGAAAGAACATTTGACTTTACCTCAGAAGACAAACCATCCCGCTAAACAAGAATACACAAGAACTTATACTTAAATATGTTATACAGTGTGCACCTGTATGAATAGATACACACAGGAATGTCAAACTTTGTGATAGGCAATTTCATAAAGCTTGCCACCTCAACTCAAAAACACCTTTATGGCAACATGTAAATATTGTAGAGACAAAGTCCAAAAACAAAAATGACAATAAATATTAACATTAAGGTAAACTGATGCACTTTCAAGTGAGGCAACTCTGTCAAAATTGTTTTGGCCCCTTTCTGAAAGGGGTCTACTTTTAAAAATGGGGGCAAACTCTTTCCTTTTAGAGCAGACCCCTTTCCAGAAGGAACTTGTTGTGCAGGATAGCATACAGCAAGTCATAAGAGTTGTCTCCCTTGTAAAACATGACAGAAAATCCACCAAGTATATCCATTCCCCTTAATTATCCTAGTATCCCAGTGTTCAAAACAAGACCCGACAGGCTGCATCAGTGCAAAGGTATACAAACAGGCCTAGGATAAATTATTTTTGTATAACAAATCAGCCTGTTAATCACAGTACTAACACATAGCAAATAATGTTTTGTTCTTTTTTCTGTGCATATACTACAAAAACCAACTTTCTGACTGAAAAAAAGGCAACATTCTCTAGTGAAGACAAATATTTGTGTTTTGTTTTACTTATTTCAAAAACAAAGCATCAGGAATTCCTCCTCAAGTTTTTGAATAATTTTTCATTGGTAAACTCAAAAGATACAAAGTCGAGTTTCCCTAAAACTTCATGTACAAACTTATTGTTAATACCCCTATTCATTACTGTTTTCAGAAATTCCATCTTTTCAGAAAGTTTCCCATTATGAATGAGAATCAAGGTAATTAAAATATGCAGTTTTTATTTATTATATGAGCCAGGGCAAAACCTACAATAAGACGTGCGACCAGGGAAGACTCAGATTGGCCCGCGCATCTGCAGAGTCTGATCTGAGCCTTTGCTGACTGCATCAGCCTTCTACAGCCTCCAGTTTAATCAAAGAGCAATGAACAAGAACCCTTGCCATACTGGGTGGATGTACAAAAGCTGATCTGAGTCTTTGCTGGTCACACAGGTCTTATTGTAGGTTTTGTCGTGCGCTGGCTCATATGTCTACATTCAGCTGTCTTTATCTTTGAAAAACAGACCAATTTGTCATCTGAAAGTAGTTTGTGGAATAGTGAAGTTCCAAGTCCTAACAAACTGGTCACAAAACTAAAATGGCAAACAAGTGACATTTCAAACCTCTGTCAATCTATCTGTAGTCGCCTCAGTGTCAGCTGATTTAAAGGCCAATGACTTTTCATCAGGCTATAAGAACCATATATTTATAAGCTTTCAAGACATTCTGTATTTACTCTATACTTACTCTAAATACTGAGACAGAAAACCCTCATCAAACCATAGATGCAGTAATTGAAAATGTAATTAATAATATTACAAAACGATCCATTGATTGTGTTGGGGTTTAATGACCTCTCAACCCTTGTGGGTCATTCTGTGTCGTCTCCCAGAGAAAGGGAGAAAAGAAATAGAAGAGACAGTAGAAGAGATGAAAGAAAGGGACAAGTAAGAAAGAGGAACAGGAATGAAAGCAAAGAAACAGAAGAAATAAAAACATTCCCCCTACCCTTACCTGCTATAAGGATAGCAGGCCTTACCCAACTGTAAGCCAATATCAGTTGGACGATCCAAACTAAAGGGATGGGCTAATTAAATACGTAACTGTAACAGACCTGGGCCCAGTTGTTCAAAACTGACAATGTTGTTAGTTAACGTATCGTTAAAATTTTAATCATTAAATATAGCATATATACAAATCTTTTTGCTGAAAAAATGCAGGTAGCTTTTGCATTTGCAAAAGCTACTCACATTTTTTCAGCAAAAATACCTGTGAATTTGGTATTGTACAGTTAACATTTTGACCACTAACGAGCTCGTTAAGCTAACAATGCTTTGAACAACTGGGCCCTGTAATGCATTACAGTTTCCAAAGTAAATTGTATTTTGAATGCAAAAGTCACTGACCTCACGCTAATCTGGCCGGCTAACAGGAGCCAGACGAAAACAGTATGACCCCTTCATCACTGTTGGGGTGAAATAATAGTAAAGTTATTAATAACGAGTCCCTCCTAACATAATATGGCCTTATGATGTACACCAGCAGTACAGATTGAGAGCAGCATGTGCAAGTGTCAAACAATCAGGATCTACTGTGTTTGCCTGCAGACTCTTCCATATTCTCACTGACCAGCACAGACCATGTTAAATCAGCAACATCCAGTTAGATCTGGCTGCATATGTCATAAGGTCTATTTTTAGGCTGGTGATATAGCTCAAGATAATAGGGCGTATCTGAAAAAGTTTTTTAGTTCTTCTACGAAAACATATATTGTGGGCACTCATTAGAAGTGCCTCAGCAAGGCGCTTCTAATGAGTACCCACAATATATGTCTTTTGGAGAATTCAGAAAAATAACAACAATTTTTGGTTGAAAAAAGCTCCTTAACTGGAGCTACATGGACAGTTCATTTACTAGTTTGTTTGTGTTGAGGTTTTACGGTCCAGTCAACCCAATGTGGTCATGTGGAGCGCAGCCAAACGTTTACTGGGCAGGCTTAGTCCTCTAAGTGGTTAACCAGTATTGTGCACATTCTTTCGCCAGAACCTTCTCTACTGACTTACCTTTAAAGCTTTCTGCAGTTCTTCTATTTTCATGTTCTGCTCAATCAGTTGTTGTTCCTGACTTTGTATTTTCTCATCTGCTTGTATAAGACCATGTTCCCTCTGCTCTACCATAGACTCCTATTAGTATATATATATAAACAAGAGGACCATGATGGTCCTATATCGCTCACCTAAGCAAACAGCTTTGCAAACTTACTTTTGAAGTTTCAGCCAAGTTCACTGCTCTAAGATTTTTGTATAAATTTAATAGCTCTACTCCCATAGAGACCATGTTTTTTTCATGCATCACGATAGCTTGAACTGAATCTTGAAAGAAGGTCACCAAACGAACAATTCTGCCAAGTTATATTGAAATTGGTCCAGTGGTTTCCAACAAAAAGGTTTTTGAAGTGTTTCATATAGCTATATAGGGAAAATAAGCCCCACCCCTAACGGCCATGTTTTTTGACAAATCATGACAGCTTGAACAAAATTGGTAGAGGGCCACCAAAGGAACATTCCTGCCAAGTTATATTGAAATCGATTCAGTAGTTTCTGACAAGAAGATATTTAAAGTTTTCTATATAGATATATAGGGAAAATAAGCCCCGCCCCCTGACAGCCATGTTTTTTGACAAATCCAAATGGTTTGAACAATCTTGGTAGAAGATCATCAAAGGAACATTTCTGCAAAATTATATTGAAATTGGTCCAGTGGTTCTTGACAAGAAGATTTTTAAAGTTTTCTTTATAGATATATAGGGAAAATAAGCCCCGCCCCCTGGTGGCCATGTTTTTTGACGAATCCAAATGGTTTGAACAATCTTGATAGAGTATCATCAAAGGAACATTTCTGCAAAATTATATTGAAATCAGTCCAGTGGTTTCCAACAAGAAGATTTTTAAAGTTTTCTATAGAGATACATAGGAAAAATAAGCCCCGCCCCCTGGCAGCCATGTTTTTTGACGAATCTAAGTGGCTTGAACAATCTTGGTAGAGGATCACCAAAGGAACATTTCTGCAAAATTATATTGAAATCGGTCGAGTGGTTTCTGACAAGAAGATTTTTAAAGTTTTCTATATAGATTTATAGGATATAAGCCCTGCCCCCTGACAGCCATGTTTTTTGATGAATCCAAAGGGCTTGGACAATTTTGGTAGAAGATCATCAAAGGAACATTTCTACAAAATTATATTGAAATTGGTCCAATGGTTTCTGACAAGAAAATTTTTAAAGTTTTCTTTATACACTGCAGCGCCGTTATAAATGTCGCTTATAACGCGGAAACCGTTATAACGCGGTTTGGTCTTGGCTCCTGTTTTTTTCCCCACCAGTTTGAAAGTGTTGCCCTTTTTCCGCGGAACGCTGCAGTCTAAAAATCGCCAGCCGTGACCATATACTCACTGATTTACTCATTCTTTTTTACCAAACTTTCATCAGTTTTTGTCTTTAGGCTATTTCAGATCACGTCCGCGCACCATTTAAAAGCCATACTACGGTAACTGGCACAGCCCTCAACGATAATTTTCATGTATTATAAGAGAAATAAAAGAAATAATAAGAGTAACTTACGCAACACAAATTAATTACATAATTATCCTAACACAGTCATAAATCAACACTTCACTGTCCTTTTTTGCTGTAATGGTAGTCTGATAATTAATCAGTTTGTGTGGCATGTGTGAATGCACTGCCACAGTCCATAGCTCCAGAATAGGTGTCTTTTTTTTTTTCTTTTTTAATTGAAAAAGACTGTTATTTTTCCTTATTTCTCCATGAAATTGTAGGTTTTGGGTACTCTCTGGAAGGGCCTCAGCGAGGCACTTCCAATGAGTATCCACAACCTACGTTTACGTGGAGAAATAAGAAATTTAATATGTGGAGACTCCTCTTGTCTGGAACTGTGGATAGACCCCTTATCTGAAGCTATGACAGTGGGCATGTCCAAACAGATCAAAGAAACAGGTCAAGTGTGAATACATTGAGACAGCTTATAGCTCCAGATAAGGCGTCTTTTTTTTTAGTTAAAAAGTACTGCTACCCTAGGTTCACGGAAATAGACTACTGGGAAACAAGATGTACTTTCTGGACAAACATGAAACTAAGACTGGTCAGTGCTCTTTATAAAAAAAAAAATATCTGAGATTAGATTTTTTTATTGTGAAAGAAATCAACAGCAGCAATAAAAACTGACCAAGCAGGTAAGCCTGTCCCTTTTATCATGTTACTAAACATCTGATGCAACAGCTGGTATTGATTTTTTTCTGCACCTGTTGCTAAACCCTTGGCATGCTGTGTGAATATAATTAGCAGACCACCTTCTGAATTTTTTTTTTTTCTTATATCCTCAGGCTGCAAGATTTTGAAACTGCATTTAAACTTGAGAAAATTTGCATGACAAAAGTTGTTGTATGGAAAAAAAAAAGAAAGAAAGAAAAAGAAAAATATCATCAATTTGTCATCTGCTGAATTTTTTCAGGGAGCAACAAAGGTTATTTTTTGACACGCAGATCAACTGTGCACATGCTCAAGGCAATTTCCGGTAAAGGACACGTTGCTTATTACACAGTTATCCATAATGCAAGACTGTTGCAGTTAGTTCCCTTGAATGATCATAATAGAAAACAAAACAATTTAAGCTTAAAAATTTATTGTTTACTGGATTAAAAGAATGAAACGGAAATCAGGCAAGGTACATGCACAAAGTTTCAACAATAAAAAAAAAATAAAAAAATAAATAAAAAAGGAACATACAATATAACATACATGCAATGTGTAATATCTCATAATAACTGGAGGAAACTGCAATGGTGCAAGTGGGTGTGGTCGTCATGTTCAGTATAACGCGGACCACGTATAACGCGGTCAGTGTTCATGGCTCCCGACGACCGCGTTATAACAGCGCTGCAGTGTAGATATATAGGGAAAATAAGCCCTGCCCCCTGGTGGCCATGTTTTTTGACGAATCCAAATGGCTTGAACAATCTTGGTAGAGGATCACCAAAGGAACATTTCTGCAAAATTATATTGAAATCGGTTCGGTGGTTTCTGACAAGAAAATTATTAAAGTTTTCTATATAGATATATAGGGAAAATAAGCCCGCCCCCTGGCGGCCATGTTTTTTAACGAATCCAAATGGTTTGAACAATCTTGGTAGAGGATCACCAAAGGTCCATTTCTGCAAAATTATATTGAAATTGGTCCAGTGGTTTCTGACAAGAAGATTTTTAAAGTTTTCTATATAGATATATAGGGAAAATAAGCCCGCCCCCTGGCGGCCATGTTTTTTGACGAATCCAAATGGCTTGAACAATCTTGGTAGAGGATCACCAAAGGAGCATTTCTGCAAAATTATATTGAAATCAGTCCAGTGGTTTCTGACAAGAAGATTTTTAAAGTTTTCTATATGGATATATAGAGTAAATAAGCCCCGCCCCCTGGCGGCCATGTTTTTTGACGAATCCAAACAGCTTGAAAAATCTTGGTAGAGCATCACAAAGGAACATTTCTGCAAAATGATATTGAAATCGGTCCAGTGGTTTCTGACAAGAAGATTTTTAAAGTTTTCTATATAGATATATAGGAAAAATGAGCCCGCCCCCTGGCGGCCATGTTTTTTGACGAATCGAAATGGCTTGAACAATCTTGTTAGAAGATCACCAAAGGAACATTTCTGCAAAATTATATTGAAATCGGTCCAGTGGTTTCTGACAAGAAGATTTTTTAAGTTTTTAGTTAAAAAATCTATTTTCAGCTCCTGTGACCTAGATATGCAATGGACCCGAACCATTTGAACAGCTTTGAAAGAGGACCAACCAAGGATCATTCCTGTGAAGTTTGGTCAAAATCCAATCAGTGGTTTAGGAGGAGATGTTGTTTAAAGATTGTGGACCGACGGACAGACGGACGACGACGACGACGGACCGTGAGTGATCACAATAGCTCACCTTGAGCCTTCGGCTCAGGTGAGCTAAAAAAACAACATATTATGTGGTAAGCAGCAATAATTCATACCAAACTATAATAATTTTCTATTTGATTTTGTTTGGAGGTTAACTGTCTAGTCGATACTGTTACAGTTATGACAAGCCAGTCAGTTAACCTAATCACACTTTTCCTGGGCAGTCTTAATCCTCTAAGCTGTTAACCAGTACTTTGTGCATATACTTTTGCCAGTAACTGACCAGTGTCCTTGAACCAGCAGAAGGGGGAGAATGACTGTAGAAATGACTTCATGATAAATAAAATCTCCACAGAAGTTACCTGGCCACGCTGGGATTTGAATTTGCGACCCCTGGATCTGTGGTCAGATGTGCTACAGACTGAACTATAGAACCAGGCTCAAACTATAATAATATGTCCTGTCTTAGCACTGGGTAGCTTGCATTCACTCACATTTTGTTTATCATATGAAAATTTTCTATGTCCATGACCTTGACCTCAAAATTATTAAATGTACTAGTATTGGGCTTGTGCTGAACAAACATTTGTAGCAGTATCTAACAGTCCAAGTAACAAATTAGCATTTAGAAGGCATAGCTCTTTAAAACAAAAACATAAAATTTTAACCCTTGTCCTGCTGAACCCAGATATACTCTGCCTTTGCAAACAGTGCAGATCCAGATCAGTTGGCTTCTGAAGAAGCCAACTGATCTGGATCTGCACTGTCTGACATTAAGTATGTGAATTTGATCAAGTAATCTGATTGGCTAAAAAATAGAAGTGGATGTGGCATCTTAGTTTATTCAGCAGGACAAGGGTTAATTAACATTTGGGATGTGAAAATGGTTTAAATACATGCTCTTGCCCTTAAAGTCACTGAGGGGGTAGGAGAGGTAGTAAAATAAGCTGGCTTTAGGATAAGTATGGTATGGGTATCCCAATATCTATGGTAAAAATACTATGTTCACTAATTAGGACATTTAAAAAATAGTTAACCCTTACATCCCTTTGTTTCTGAAGTGGACTCAACCATCTCTAAATTTGGGAGCATCCATTATTGGACATTGGAGTACCAGTCAAAAATCAATAACAGAATGACAAATAGTATAGATCCTGATGAGACGGCTCATGGAGCCGTCTCATCAGGATCTACACTATTTGTAAAAAGCATCTACTTTGGTCTGCAGGGCTGAAAGGGTTGGATAAAACGCAGTCTGATCTCTATACACAATTTTCCTTACCAGTTCTTCAATACGAGCTTTGAGACTAGTCAGCTCCTTGGCTTTCTCAGCAAAAATGTCTTCATCACTTCTTAAATCTTCCTTTGCCTAAATAAACAAATGACTCTTTTGAATAGGACTCAAGATAAACCGAGTATTTCAATAAAAATATGGACCACAACATGAGAAAATTCATTTTCAGACATGTACACCCAACCAAGACAATTCAGCCTGGGCATCTGTGCAGTCTGATCAGAGTCTTAACTGTCTGCATGAAGAAACATTGCATCCTTGGCTGTCCAAAATGTGCCCAGTAAAGAATATGATCAGACTGTGTGAATGTACAAGCTGATCTGAATCTTCACTGGGTGCACATGTCCAAAGGTTTTGTTTGTGTTGAGGTTTTACGGCCCAGTCAACCCAATGGGGTCACGTCGAGCGCGGTCAGTTCACCTCACACGTTTACTGGGCAGGCTTAGTCCTCTAAGTGGTTAACCAGTATTGTGCACATTCTTTTGCCAAAAAACATGTCCAAAGGTAGGTTTCTGATGTTGTAGCCCATATTTTAGCCAGCCATGGAAAAAGGGGTCTGTCTTTGACGCATATGCAGAGAGTGCAGGCCTGATCAGGGCCCAGTTGTTCAAAGCTAATGATGTCTTTAGTTAACGATTCGTTAAAATTTAAATTGAGTGATACGCAAATATGCTGAAATTTTTTGCTGAAAAAATGTGAGTAGCTTTTGCAGTGCAAAAGCTACTCACATTTTTTCAGCAAAAAATATCAAAATATTGTATATTGAATCCGCTAAAACATTTAACGAAATGACCCTTAACGAGCTCGTTACGCTAACAACGCTTTGAACAACTGGACCCTGACTGTTACTGAGAGGTCTGATCAGGGCCTTCACTGTCTGATTATTGAATCTTTGGGAATTGTAGAATATCAGTGCATTGGAAAGACCTTTATCAGATTGTGTGGCTTAGCTGGTTGGTCAGTTTACAGATTAGAATGCAGAAGACAAATATTAGTTGACACAATTTTATTTATTTTTTTCTAAAAATGGCTATGATATTTTATTCAAACTGCAAAGGTTTTATTACTTTGTTCAACTCATTTCAGTTACACCAGGTTGGAATTTTACTACAAACCTCCATGATGAACATTACATGACTAATGTTATAACGTGTATTATTGTTAATAAGAAATGTGTTTATACAAAAGGGATAAATGATTTATTAAATCTTTATCTGTATGTGTTAAAGTCAATCAAACACAAAATATCATTTACAAAACAAGAAACTTCGTTTTAGAAGCTACAAATGCGTTACCTTTTTCAGTTCTTTCTGTAGATTTTTAATGGTTTCACTTTCCCAGTCCTGTTTGTTTAATGTACCAGGTACTTTATTCTTGATCTGAAAGATTTACATGAATAATGATAAAACACAAAAATAATATTACAAAATAGGTTACATCATGAGAAATAGGCTCACTGGCCTTATGCCTGCAGTCTAGGACCAGATCAGCTTGCTGGGTACATGATAAGATTGATAACTAAATGTTTCTTCGTCATTATTGTTATTTTTTTCTGTTTCTTCATGAAAACATACAATATGATGTGCAACGCATGAAGACTGCTTATATAATTTGCGGACAATGCGGGCTCTGATCAGCCTGCACACTTACGCAGGTTGATCAGGGCCTTCGTGCCTGCTTACAGAATCAATATAATGTAGTACAGTCAAACCTGCTGAATCGGCCACCTCTTTAAGAGCGCCACCTATGTAAAAGCGCCAGCTTTAAACATTCCCGATCAGTTTCTCTATAATTTTGTTCTCTATAAGAGTGCCACCTTTACGAGCGCCATCGGCCTGTAAATTTATTCCCAAAATACACATTTTCCTCCGTATGACGGCCACATATTACCTGTAAAGATTTTAATTGCCCAAAATTATCGACAATTAACTTCAAGTGTCAATCAGAAGCCAATCACATGTGCGCAAACGTGTGAAATTACAGGTAAATACCCTAGGGAAACCCGTCTGCTGTCATTTGTCAACACACTCTCGCCAACTCTCGTTGTGTCTCGCATAATCTCTTGTGTAAAGCTAAGATTTCTTTTTCTTTCTTTGAAATATTCTGACGCATTCTGGGGAAAAATTTTTTTACATTGATAAGTAATTTAGCTATCTCTGTCGATCAAAACTAATTTAGTAATGGCAGATGAAAAGACCGCAAACAAACGTTGGGACGAACTTCTTGCGGAAAGAAACATTTTTTTTTTTTCCAGATAAAACGATCTTTTAACTTCAAATCAGAGCAGATCATAGGTGTTCTTATGCAATGTGAGTGGTTTCTGGTACAATGCCTTCCTTTTGCGCACTAATATTGACCGAGATTATGGCAGCTTCCTGGATGTTTGCCCGATAGTGCCGGAGGGATTCGCCCCCATGATGTTTGGCCTCGATTGTTTTTCTTTTTTTTCTTTTATTTGTTTTTTTTTTTTTTTATTTCATAAAAAAAAAAACAAAAAAAAAAAACAAAAAAAACACAAGTGTACTAAAATTGAAAGATGCTTCCAAGCCCAAACTTTATTATCAATAATTTAAATTAATGTCCTAGAAACCACCAGACTCTGGAGTGTTGACCTTGTTTTCTTCCTTTGTGGCAATTTGACTTATCCTTGATAAGACAGCCACCTTTATATTACAGCCAGTTTAGCCCACTCCCAAAGTTGGCACTCTTATAAAGGTTTGACTGTATAAGTCAACAAACAGAGAATGTCCAGATCAGACTACACAGATGTGCACTCTCATCTGGACCTTCACTGTTCGTATATGGCATAAGGGCCTTTTTCCTACATTGTGCATCATATGCCATCTCATTACTATTACCTTGTCAAGAAAATTCAAATAACATCTTACGACAATTACATTTAGTGCAATACTAAAATTACTTTCTGTCCAAAAATATGCACTAGGAGTTCTGTCGGTCTTGAACAATACCATAATTACCCTGAATGTTTGGGCATATTCAATTCTTGCAGTACTTATCCAAATATCTGAATTTTTGAGCCATATCTCCAGATAAAGTGCTTTTTTTTTCAACCGAAAAGTACTAATATTTTTCTTATTTCTCCATGAAAACGTATGTTGTGGTACTCATTAGAAGTGCCTTGTGGAGGTGCTACTAATGAGTATCATATGTTGTGGTACTCATTAGAAGTGCCTCACTTGAGGCACTTCTAATGAGTATCGACAACATATGCTTTCATGGAGAAATAAAAGTATTCTGTGGAGATCCCCTCTTTTCTGGAGCTATGTTAAATTGACCACCTGGTGATGTGTCTAAAATGTGCTGGTAGAATGGCAAACAGAGTAGAGCCAGATTAACCTACTCCTATAAAACAGAGTAGACCTTGATCCAGCTGCTCCTAGGAGCAGCTGGATCTAGGTCTACTCTGTTTACTCAGATATATTTGTCCAGTAGATATGATAGTAAATAGGGTAAATATGATAATCCAAATACTGATGATTTGGTGTTTTACATCCCTTTCAACATTATTTAAGTCATATTGTGACAATGGAAGGGTGATAATGAAAGGCTCCATGCAATGAAGTGCCATACAATCATAAGCTGAATTCCACCTCCAGTGGGACCTGAACCAAGGACCTTGTGATCCAAAGTCGGTAGCGCTACCCACTCAGCAACCCATATGCCCCTAATCGACATACAAGTAAATGAGTCATTTTAAGTTTGGAAGGTCTGTTTGACTGGCTTTGACCCAGATTGGCATACACATCCACTGTTTGAGCAAGATCTGCTTTGTTCCTTGTCATAAATATTCACAGCCAAGGTCTGACTGTGTAGGCAAGTCTGAGTCTATACCAGTTATAAGCCAGACGGGACTTTTATCTCGACATTACCCAATTTAAATACTGTATTTACCCTAAGGGCTAGGGTCTAAGGATAGGATCTTCTGTATTTACTTTTTAGATTCTGTAGAACTGAAATTAGCCATGCCAGGCAAAGAGGTCTTCAAGGCATAGGTGCTAAGGTGATAACTTTGGTGATAGTTTGGGATAATGTTCTGGGCCCAGTTGTTCAAAGCATGGTTAGCTTAACGAGCTCATTAATGGCAAACTCATTAACTGTTGTAGCTAAGGTATTTTCAAATACATTGATATTTTGCAATGCAAAAGCTACTCACATTTTTTCAGCAAAAAATATCAATGTAATTGCCTTGTTTCAAGACAGAAATTTTAACAACATAAGCTAACAACTTTGTTTAGTTTTGAACAACTTGGCCCTGTTATTTTTTGCACCAAAACATATCTTGTGAGTTCTCAATGGAATCAGCTCACCATGGCAATTCCTGTGAATACCCACAAGATATGTTTTTGTCTTATATTAATACAAAATATCCTCTAAAAACTTTATCTAGACATATGAAAAAAAAAGCTATACAATATGCCAAAATAAACATAAACATACAGTAGCTGTATTTGTGACCAGTTACTCATAGAAGTAGATTATAAATGTGTTAACTCTTGTCCTGCTGAATCCTGATATGCCCATAAATGTGTTAACTCATGTCCTGCTGAACCCAGATAAGCCCTACATTTGCAAACAGTGTAGATCCAGATCAGCTGGCTTCTGAAGAAGCCAATTGATCTGGATCTGCACCGTTTATCATTCAGTATTTGAATTTGTATTGACAATCTGGATCTAGTAAACAGATTGGCTGAAAATTAGAAGTGGGTGTGGCATTTTACTTTATTCAGCACAACAAGGGTTAAAATGTAAAATTAAGAAAGTTTCTACATGCTGCACTGGGCTCCAGATAAACTAGAGACAAATACATAGACCAATTAATATCAAAACCTACAAAAAGCAAGGCCATGGTGAAATCTGTTTGGACTTATACTAAATGTGCATTCTAATTAGACCAGAGTAATCAGATAATCTTTGGACTTATGCATAGACCTTGTTAACACATTTACATAAGAGTGGACTCTTCTGCTACAACTTGCTAATAGCATGGTGTCAGGTTAGCTTTTTTTTTCTTACCAACTTTTATAGAAATTCTTGTATTTAATGAAACAGTGTAGACCCTGAATAAGATGCCATGCCACATTCTGCAGCATATCTGGGTCTGCACTGTTTGCAAATAACCCTTTGGGGATCTCCAGACTAAACTGGGTCAAGGAGGGATATTTGATCATAACCTGGGATAGGTTTAAAATAAGACCAGTTGCTGGACAAGATAGCTCACCAGACAGGCTAGCTTGCCTGAAATTGTGCTTTTCTATTCTGAAGCATTTTTTAATCCTATGCCAAAAATAAAACAAATCCATCAAAGGCATTACAAAAAAACTCTAAAAATTCTAAGTCTGTGACCGTGTCCTGAAACATCATATATAAACTAGATCCATTACAGGATTTGTATAGGATTTGTAAATAATGTGGTCCTAAAAACTTTAACGTAAAATTTTAGAATAAAAAAATCAAGTCCTGTGGTCATGTGGGGAGTGGGGAAGGTACTGCGTAAAATTTTGGACCAATATATATCTTCGTAAGGTCCATCACAGGGTTTGTAAATAATGAGAACTTAAAAACTGTAATGTAAAACTTAACATAAAAATTCTATATCCATGACCTTGACCCTGAGATTATGTAGTGGGTAGGGATGGTACTGTGTATGACCAATCTATATATTCATATGTATACCATAAATAAACCAAATCCATCAAAGGGTTTGGAAATACTGAGGTTCTAAAAACTTTAGCGTAAAACTTTAACATAAAAATTCTAAGTCCATGACCTTGACTTGAGGTCACATAGGGGGTTGGGGATGGTACTTCATAAAACTTTGGACCAATATCTATCATCATTCAATACACGAACAAAATCAATCAAAGGTTTTGGAAATAATGAGGTCCTAAAAACACATATACATTCTAAGTCCTTGACCCTGACCTTGAGGTTATGTAGAGGGTGAGGATGGTACTGTGTAAAATTTTGAACCAATATCTATCATCATTTTATATATGAACAAAATCCATCCAATGGTTAACATAAAAGTTTTAAGTCCATGATCTTGATGACATGTAGTCGGTGGGGATGGTAGTGCATAGAATTTTGGACCAATGTCTATCAACATACCATACATGAACAAAATCCATCAAAGGGTTTGGAAATAATGAAGTCCTAAAAACTTTAACAGAAGCGGACACCAACGCCGCCACCCACACAATAGCTCTTCCTGAATGTTGTTCAGGCAAGCTAAAAATATGCTGTGGGTACTCATTGAAAGTGTCTCGGTGAACTGGAGAAAATTGTCCCAGAGTTATCACATACTCCTCCTTAACAAGTCCTCTGTAATATATATTTTGGAAAATATAGCTGTCTATGAGCAGTCTGGTCTGGATAGAATAGTTCACATCAAATAAGCATTTGCATTAAGAGTCTATTGAGGACCTCTGGCATTATGGTAGCAAAGAGCAACATCTCTTACTAGTCCTACCTTAAGCACAGGCATGTTTAGGCCTTTGATATCTATGTGCAGGTTTTCCTGTGCACTGGATAAATAAATACTAATGTCTTCCTTACTGTTCCATGAAAACCTGGGCCCAATTGTTCAAAGCGTCGTTAGCTTAACGAGCTCGTTAAGGGTCATTTCGTTAACTGTTTTAGTGGAGTCAATATACAATATTCTGATACTTTTTCAGCAAAAAATTTCAGCATATTTGCGTATCACTCGATGTAAATTTTAACGAATCATTAACTAACGATGTTGTTAGCTTTGAACAACTGGGCCCTGATTTCTGAAATCTCATTAGCATTCTGTTAGCAAGATGATTCTTACGAGATCCTAGAACACTTATGTGGGAAAATAAGATACAAATATTCAATTACTCTGCTTATCTGGAGCCCTAGAATATGTTGGAATGATTTAAAACAATTAAAATAATATAATTTAATGCTAAACATGAGTAAAAGTTTCAGTAGACAAACAAATATTTTATCAATTTCCCTGCAAACAGGGTTTGATATCTCATGCAAATTGTCTCCATAGCAAAACGCCTCCTGCAAAGACAATCTGCATTAAGTATCCAACTCTTTTTCTCAGAAAAATATCATCAATATTCTCAATTTGTCATCTGCTGAATTTGTCCAGAAAGTGTTAAAGGTAAATTAAATTACAACTTTTCTACATGCAAAAACTAATTACAATATATTACAGAGACATACCGCCATCTGAAATATAGATTCATTTGGAAAATACATTGCATAATGCATTATTCTGTTTGAAGGTAGGTTGTAACAAAACAGGCTTCAACAATGAATAACACATATTACATGTACATGTATCAAACGATATAGTTAAAGCACTAACTTTTGCTAATAATTCCCGTGTAGATGTGAAAATGAACTGCTATTAAACCAAACAGCTGACAAGAATTTGTAAAGATGAGGCCCTGGCTTTAGCATAATAAAAGAATTGCTATAAAAAAAAAACTCTGCTACCTAAATACATGTAGTTGACAAGAACTATAAAGCTATAAAGAAGAGGCCCTGTTTGAAGCATAACAACAGAATGGCCAGGAGTCTAGGTAAAATTGTGTACTATTCTGTATTTTTCCCACGAAAATATATGGAGCACCATGCAAAGAGATCTTGGTGCATGAACATAGATTGGAATTTTACCACGAAAACATATATTGTGGTACTCATTAGAAGTGCCTCACTGAGGCACTTCTAATGAATAACCAGACATATGTTTTCATGGAGAAATAAGAAATTATCAATATTTTGCTAGCTGAAAAATGAAGTTTTTTAAAAGTAAAACATATTTTAACGAGTAATACTTAACCTATAGATAATGTGCTATTCTATTCTGTTTTCACACCTTCCACAGAAAAAACCACCTTTCAGTCGTTAATTAAAGTCTTAAACCAGAAGGTCCCTTAGGCAGTTACCTGTGTGACGTAACTCTTCCCGCTCAATTGACCATGTGTCAGTTTCTTTTATGTGTAAAACAATAGACACAATTAGGAGAGATAAGCGAGGGTGGGCGGAGGGAGATAATTGATTATCTATAGGTTAAGTATTACTCGTTAAAATATGTTTTACTGTTAAAAAACTTCATTTTAACTTCATAATACATTAACCTATAGATAATGTGCTAGAATTTGCAGAATAGGAGGGAGGTGCTCTCCTAATTCTAACACCAATAATATCTCACCACTTCTGGTTAAGACTCAGGAAACTCAAAGGAATCAGATACATTCTAATTCTATATTTAATAGAAAGAATGGTCTAGATTCACAAAATAGCTTTAAGGTGTTATGATCTAACAACCTTATATATATTAGTAGACTCTAGAGGAAGCCAGTTCTTAAGTCTCAGAGACCTAACATTGGCCCCCCCCCCCCCTCCCCTCTTTTTTTCTTTTTGGGAAACAACAATTGGCTTCAAAAAGAAAAGGGAGTCATTGAGACATAACATAAATATTCCATCGCAAAGTAAGCTAGGAATATAGAAAATTTTGAAAACAAAATTTGTAAAACAAAAGGCCAAGACCATACACTGTAAGTAGTCTATGTAGGATCTTGAATAAATGAGGAAAAGTCTACTCGGTGGAGTTTCCTATAGATAACTGACATATGTAGATATTTTGGATAAAATTCTAGATATGTGAAGCTATGTAATTGTAATAGTCTAAGCTATTAGAATTATAAACTAATTAAATTCTGTTAATTGGAGCGACAGGACAGTTTCCGATGAACAGACACAGACTTAAAATAACCATAATGTGTAATTATTTCCCTTGATCAAATTAAAGAAGGGGAGACAATAAAAGTAGATGGAGTTAACTTAACTATAACTAAGTTATCCATCAGAAGAAAAAAAAGTATAGACAAACATAATGGTTAAAACTATTGCTAGACTAATTGTATAACGAATTTTTAGTCAAGCAATAAAATAATACAGAGTTTGCATATAACTGCTGGGAAGAAAAAACAACCTAAACCATTGATAATTAGTTTTGTCATAGACATATAAAAGCGTTTGATGTCCTGACAAAAAATAAAGAATAAACTGTCAACATCATAACTAAAGAGTTTGACAGAGAATAAGAGAGATAAGAATAAGGTTGATCGCAGCAAACTGTATGACGGTCATAGTTTGGCTAAATCTTACCGTATTGATAAGATTAAACAATAATAAATAAGCTGGATAGAATCTTTCTATACCAGAAGATTGCCATGAAAAGTACTCCTGAGTAAATAATCATGGAAATCAAGAAATGTTAAAAATCCACTTTGATACGAATCAAAATGTTCATAAAAAGAGAAGGACTCAGAGAAAAAGTAATAGTGTGATAATCTCTGAAGAAAGATTATACAATAATACTGATTATTAATCTCAAAAAACACTTAATTTAAAAGTTAAGAGATAGTATTACTATTCTATACGCATATTTAAGAATAGTAAGAAATATATTAATACTAAATAAAAATTATACTACTGAACAAAATTCCCGCTATAAATCATAGGTTAAGCGTAACTATTATTTAAGCAAGGAATTATTAAACATATAACTCTCTATAAAATTACTGCCCGGAAATTTTATAGATAAACATTCAATCAAATTTTTTTTTAGAATTGAATATTAATAGAATAAAATCTATGTCTGCATAATTGGTAATTCCTGAAATATCAAATTACGTACTCGCAAATGAGTTCAGGAAGAAAATACATATATATACTCTCGAGATCTATGTGTAAACCATAGAGAGTAATAATATTATTACCGCGATCCCTGACGGAAGGGTAAAAACATGTATATGAAAGAGATAATAATTAATTTAACGTCATATAGGTTTAAGATAAAATTTGTTTAATCTTTAACCAATATGCAGCAACAGTGACTCGATATTCTGTATTCGTACGTAGAAAAGGAGTACTTAGTCATTAGAATTTTGAATGATTGAAATAGAGATAATGGGATCTAAAAGGATGTATCTCCATGAACTGAATCGAAGGATAATATCCATTCTAAAAAACTAGGGCTTGTTTTAGGCTTAGTTTAACAAGCGTAGAACTGAATTATTTTCAAGTATTCATGAAGTCGTTATGCTCTGAATACTGAGAAAAATGTTAAAATATTGTTTAGGAAATAAAAAAGTGACTGTTCCACAATGTTAGCTAGATTTAAACCTGGAACGTAGCGAGAAGGTCAATCTAATTTAAAAGTAAGATGAGAAAGATAAATAATGAAGATAGATATATAAATATCGGAATAATATATTATCTCCAACAATTATCAAATAATCTGAATGTTTAAAGGCATAAATACTACTCGAAAGTTTATTTACCGAATGTATAATCGGAGAAAACTTTCAGTATGTTCAAAAACGTATCACAAAAGTAAGATCTGACCAGGAACGTAGGTGCAGCACTTACTAAGTTGTGAAGTTAATATAAACATATTTTATATTATAAATTGAAGCAGTGCATTTCAAAATCATCGACATCTTGAAATGACTTATTGTGTGGAAAAATAAATAAATATCCAGTTTCGGAAAGATATTTATCTATATATATAGACCATTTTTGATGCGGACTGGAAATCAAGATATTAATCTTTGCATTATTCGCAAACTGAACTTGAACTCTTAGCGAGAATTACTATGATCCCTTTAACGAATGTAAACATAAAGGAGGGGTAAAGAGATAATTAAGAGTGTCTTAATTCTTTACCAGCTCGTATACTAATAATTAAGGATGTTTTCCCTTTTGTCTAAGCCTAGACTATAGATTGATTAATATAATTATAATAATATCTGCTATTATGAGGTAAACTCTCGTTAATTAACCTCTAAGCATATATCAAAAATATATATCAACATAATCTAGAGCTTCGGTAAGTTTAGAGGAAGGAAATGATTGACTTTGGCAGTTTCTGAATAGTTACAAAGTCAATAAAACAAAATATCAAAAGGAAAGTATTGTATATAAAATCTAATTTAGGCAATAATAATCTGTCACGTACTGAATAATTAATGCCTTTACTAAATATGTATCCATTGTCAATACCAAAGTGCAAGAAAATTTTGATTGACATGGACTCTAGTTATAAATAAAATATTAGAGGTATAGAGCTAGTCGAAGCAAAACTATTCCTCAATAAGATAAAGTAGACCTATAATATACGAGGATTAATTGGGTCTAGAATTATAATCATAATAAAATTATTATTCCAATATGAAGAATCTTCAGCGTAATAGATTCTTACTGAGGCAAAAATATCTGGTATATTGCTATCGTAGTCTTAAATGATCCAGAAGAAAAAATAAAACAGGCAAAGTAAAGAACGTATCGAATTATATCTATGCCTAAATATAAGATTTTTTTTTTATTTATTATTTTATAGCAGAGTTTAGACAGAGCACGACTGACCTAGACTCTAATATAATCAATCAAAAGATAGTATAAAATAGAATAACAGCTTATCGGATCAACTATTTTCCATGTAGAAAAGGCAAAAGGAAAATATGTACCTCAACTAGAATTTTAAATCGTAGTAATCTAGAGAGGTAGCGAATAAATAAATAAACTGTTAATTTATTTATCTGGTTGGTGTAAATTTCCGATACCTTAAGAATGAAAAATTAATAGAAAGTAGAAAAGATCGATTGCTACTTTCTTGTCAATTTACTCCTTAGATTACATGCTGATTACATATCGGAGCATGTAGAAGAAAAACAGGGGAGGAAAGAAGAAAATTTTTTATATTTCGTGTATATTTTTCTTCTTATAAATAACGATAGTTTTATAGTTCACCTTTGCCCTAGAGCCGAATAAGGTGAATATGTAAGAAGTTAATCTCTTTGTAGCGAACAAACGAGATATAATTATAGCTGGAAGTATCTTCTACACTTAGTGAATGAATTGCGAATTTGATCGTAACCGATAATTCTTAATTCATTTTCAATAATAAATATATATATAGAATTTAAGTCAAGTTCAAAAGTGACTGGACAGAATTCAACAATATAAATGGCTACTAGGTATTAGAACCCATCGCTGTCATTCAATAACCTATAATCCAAGACTATACATGTCTATAGTGGTTATATATGAATATATGTTGAGCCTGGAACACACTAGTAATCCGACACAAAGTCTACGAAACTACTGCCCGGTGGAATTTCGTTAGAATGACCTGGCACTACTCTACGAAGTGCCTCCCGATGAAATTTTCGTTAGAGCCGGAATTTAAATGCTTTCTAGCGAATTAAAGAGATAAAACATCATTTGAATGACCTGGCACTAGTCTACGAACTGCTGCCCGGTAAGAATTTTGTTATAGTCGGAAGTTTAACTCTTTCTAGCGGATAAAAGAGATAAAACATAAGTTAATTTAAAATATTAATGGAATTACACACCTATAATAAGTCAATGGAATATTAAAAATTCTAGTCTGATTTGGGAAAGACTGTACAGAATTTTTTTGTATAAAAAGTTATTATGTATTTCACTTAATAACCTATATCCATTGACTTAAACGTGAATGGAGCTCTATGAACGTTAATAGATTGTTCGGGAATTAGTAATCATTATTTTGACACTAGTTACCCGACACAATGACCGGACACTAATATTCGTAACTGTTGCCCGGTAAAGTTACAAGTAATTTGACAAATTGATCGGATAGTAGTATTCGTAACTCTAGTCCGATGAAAAAGGGAGATTATATATGAAAACTGAGCGGGCACAAGTATTCGAAACTTTTTCCCGAAGATAATTAATTATTAGGCAAAAATTGACCAGACACTTTCTGTAAAAGTTTGCCTGGTGAAAAATCAGAAATAATATAATAATATGACCGGGTATAAGTATCAGAAATATTACTGATACTTTGCCCAGTGAAAATTTTTTTTAATAATTAGACATAATGACCGGAAGTTAGTATACGTGACTATTTTGTCCGGTGAAATATGTCAGAAACTAAGTCTTTCCAGAAAATAATTAAATTATTGACTGGAGACTAGTTGACTGGTGACTAGTGACTGGGTGACTGGTGACTGGTGACTGGTGACTGGGTGACTGGTGACTGGTGCCTGGTTGACTGGCACCTGGATGACTGGTGACTGGTGCCTGGTTGACTGGCACCTGATTGACTGGTGACTGGTAAAGCTGATTGACTGGTGCCTGGTTGACTGGTGACTGGTGACTGGATGACTGGTGACTGGTGGACTTAGACTTTATAGGATACTAAGTACCCAAAGATGCCACCTTGATGGGTCTTACCCCGGCAGTATAGCCATATGGGGTGGGGCTCCCATCAGTAAAGAATTGTCTTATAACCCATCAAGGGTTGACAAGTTCTTTACAATCAGCTTCTCCACCATGAGAATCTTTAGCCAACTGAAGATCTCTGCAAACAAAAGTCCAGGAAAAACATATCTTAATTGCTGAATAACCTGGAACGAAAAGAACAAAAATATTCTGCATATATAAACACGACTATCGAACCGATCGCGCACGAGCGTTGTGCCGAATAGCGAGAGTCGCCAAAACGCATGTGGAAAAAGACCAGTCAAAAATACATGAAATCGAAAATTGAAAAATTTAAATAATAACACAGAAAGTGAAAGGAGTGATAAATAAACAAAAGAAACACAAGGATACATAAATTTATCCGTGAGGAAAGAAATAATCCAAATTTCTATCACAGGTAAATAATCCTTGTTGAATTTCTTTGTCCACAGAAAAGAAACTGACACGTGGTCAATTGAGCGGGAAGAGTTACGTCACACAGGTAACTGCCTAAGGGACCTTCTGGTTTAAGACTTTAATTAACGACTGAAAGGTCGTTTTTTCTGTGGAAGGTGTGATAACAGAATAGAATAGCACATTATCTATAGGTTAATGTATTATGAAGTTAAAATGTGCCATCTGGAGCTATGCTTTTGGATCAGATTAGAAGAAAAAGGCAAAGGAATGAAGAAAATGCTCTACAAATGATACAAACCTCTTCCATAAGGTCGAGCCAGTCTTTGAGTCTGATGTCTTGACTCTTGGAGAGGAAATCTTTTCCTTGTATCAGAATTAGCTGACGATAAGCTTCCTCAGCTATCAGCTTGTAGTTGCCACACTCTGTCTGCAGTCTGTGCATATACAAAGTTAACAATACAACAGGTTTTGTTTGTGTTGAGGTTTTAGGGCCCAGTCAACCCAATGGGGTCATGTCGAGCATGGTCAGTTTACCATACCACACTTTTACTGGGCAGGCTTAGTCCTCCAAGCTGTTAACCAGCATTGTCCACATTCTTTCTCCAGAAATTGACAACTGCCTTTCTTGAATCAGCGGGAGACAATGACATTAGAAAATATTTCATGATCAGTCTCCAAGAAAGAATGTTGACGACCCAGCTGGTAACCCACAACCCCATGATCACCAGTCTGACGTGCATCCGACTGAACCACCGAGGCCGGCTGCTGATAGGTGCACCTAGCCAAGACTGAGCTGTGCCTACATGTCTATGGAGTCTGACTACTTTCTGCTGTCCTACTGAAGAAACCTTGGATTCTTCGCTATCTGCAGATGTACAGGATAATCTGAGGCTTTGCTGGGCTCAAATGTCCGAAAGTACATTTTCTGATTTTGTGGCTTGACTATATTCTGCATATGTTATGAAGTACCTTTTTTTCTGCCTGTGTTGCAAGTTCAATTACAGTGCAATGCAACCTCTCTTGGGAAGACACCAAACTTGTCATTGTAGAGAGGTAGATGTTGCCTAGAGTTTAAATACATAGTAAAACTGTGCTTTGGTAAGTCAGAGAAGTAGCTGTTATAGAGAGCTGGCTATTGTTCAGAGGTGATTGTTTGTGGAGGCATCACTGTACTACTTTCTGATATTTTTCTTATTTTTCCTGTACAATAAGCTTGACATTTCATGTAAATTGTCTCCTAGAAACAATTAAAATGAAACCTGTTATCTGTGAAAAATATTTCTGAACTTTGTCTGCTGAAATTTTTGTTTGTTTGTGTTGAGGTTTTACTGCCCAGTCAACCCAAGAGGGTCATGTCGAGCACGGTCAGTTTACCTAACCACATGTTTACTGGGCAGGCTTAGTCCTCTAAATGGTTAACCGGTATTGTGCACATTCTTTCGCCAGAAACTGACAACTGCCCTTCTTGAATCAGCCGAAGGGAGAGAATGACCGTAGAAAATATTTCACAATCAATCTCCACAAAAGAATGTTGCCGACCTTGGCGGGGATTGAACCCACGACCTCCTGGTCTCCAGTCGGACGGCGCATCCAACTGAGCCACCGAGGCCGGGCCCTACTGAAATTTGTACCAAGCATGCAAAAAAAAAGTTGAAAATATCACTGTTTAAGTTAGCATGTGCTTTTACTTAAATCTTTGATTTTTCTGATTTGGTTTTGTTTGAGTTGAGGGTTTATGGCCTAGTCAACCCATTACTGACATGTCAAGAATGGTCAGTTTACCTACTCATACTGTTCCTCGGCAGGCTTAGTCCTCCAAACAGTTAAACAGTACTTGTGCACATACTTTCGTCAATAACTGACAACTGCTCTTCTTGAATCAGCGGAAGGGGGAGAATGGCCATAGGGATCATTTCATGATCAATCTCCACGGAAGTTACAGTATAACCTCAATGGCTCGAACACGGATGGCTCGCTTGCCGTGGATGATTCGAACTCTTTTTTTCAGTCCCTACAAAATTCTTCCAATAGCTCAAGAAAACAAATATTTAGGGATTTTTTCTTATTTTATCATGGAATTGTATGTTGTGTATACTCATTAGAATTGCCTCATCGAGGCAATTCTAATGAGTACACTCAAGATACAATCATTGTATAGAAAATCGAAAAGATTTCCCTAAATTATCGCTATTTGCTTCCTGAACTGGTGCCATGATTAACCCCCAGTGGCTCGAACTACCCATGTCTCGAACAAACTTCCATGGTCCCAAAGATGTTCGAGCCATTGAGGTTCGACTGCATATAGCTGAACTGGGGTTCAAACTCACGACATGGAACTGCAGTCAGATGTATTGATTTTTCCCTGAATGTTTAAATTTTAGTATACCTTGCAACATGATCTTCTAGCTTTTTAATCTCCCCTGCATATCTGGCTGTCTTCTGTGGGTCTAGTTCAGGCCCATTACTCAACATAGTTGTTCTCTGACGTGCCAGTTCCTCTCGAAGAGCCTACAATAATGTGAAGGATGGAAGTCAAGCATGAAATGTATATAATATCCTAAGTTCAGACTGAACACTCCTGAGCTGAATCTAGGACCACAGCTCCAGTTAAGGTCCATACTTCAACCAAACAGTATTGTGTATGTTGTGGCTACTCATTATAAGCACCTTAGCAAGGCACTTTTAATGAGTACCCACAATGTGTGTTACACAAAAACATATGTTGTGGATATTCATTATAAGTGCCTTGAGAAAGCACTTCTACTGCGTACCCACAATGTTTATTTTCGTGGAAGAATAAGAAAAATAATTAACTGATACCCTCTTATTTGGAGCTATGTAGGATTGCACTCTGCTTAAACAATATCAGAATTTCAAACATACAATCATGAGCTGAATTCCGCCTCCAGCTGGATTCAAACAAAGGACCTCGTGACCTAATGTCTGGTCACTCAGCAACCTGTATGCTTCATACAGACTGATCTAGGTCTACACTGTCTGTCAAGATATGACAAGGCACTTTGCTTAATTTAGCTCTTTTTTTTCAAGCTTAAACATGTTTTGTACTTATAAACTGATATTATAAAACTATAATTTCAAATATCAGAGATGTTTCACAATTATTTAGTTTCACATAGTCAAGCCCATACATATAGCAGATGACAATAACTGTGTGCTAGTTGTCTGTAGAACTATGGGCAAGTCCTATCATATACATATACTTGTAAATAAAATATAATGAACTCAGCCAGGAAAGGCCACATTCATGGAAACCAGCCTTTCTGATAAGAGATGATTAACATAACAATGACAATACACAATGGAAAAAGTTCTACCTACCTTAATTTCAGTCTGCATCTCCTCAAATCTTATGGACTGTATGTCTCGATTTACTATAGGAAGGTTCTTGATATTTCTTGCCTGAAAACAAATGTTACATCAAAATCACTTCATACATAAAACTGATGGAGTATAAACTGTTATCAAAATAATCTGTCTATGATAACATGAGAGGGTGTTCACTCTTCGAAAATGATTATCGACAACTGCAATTCCATTCAGGAATATAGTATTTCTATACTAAAACAGCAAAAACTAATGCCACTGACTAATGCCACTGAATAATGCCTAGTTTGTTTGTTTGTGTTGAGGTTTTACGGCCCAGTCAACCCAATGGGGTCATGTCGAGCGCGGTCAGTTTACCTAACCACACGTTTACTGGGCAGGCTTAGTCCTCTAAGCGGTTAACCAGTATTGTGCACATTCTTTCTCCAGAAACTGACAACTGCCCTTCTTGAATCAGCGGAAGGGAGAGAATGACCGTAGAAAATATTTCATGATCAATCTCCACGAAAGAATGTTGCCGACCTCGGCGGGGGTTGAACCCGCGACCTCCTGGTCTCCAGTCGGACGGCGCATCCAACTGAACCACCGAGGCCGGCTAATAATGCCTAGTAAATTCAACATTAAAATGGCATCCTTAAGGGTATACTTGGTACACTTTATGCCATTTTTTTTTTCAAGGGAGACAACATTTTTTGACTTCCTATTCAATTACCACACACCAATCCCCTTCTGAAAGGGGTCCACTGTAAAAAGGAAAGAATTTGCTTCCCCATGGAACCAAATTCTTTCCTTTTTGGTTAGATCAGAAGGGAGACAAAACAATTCTGACAAGAGTTAACTTCCCTGAAAAGGTAACAATTCATCTTAAGGAGTATCTAAATTGAAATGTTACTGCTCATATACATTCAGTGCAAAAAACTATACTTTATATAGTAAACCTACCCTGTTAGCATACTTGAGAGCATTCAGAGATTCATCAAAGTTGGTAGATGACGGGCTGATACAACAAACCATTAGGGTCTTTGCGTTACCTCCTAATGAGTCCTGTAAATAAACAAGTCAATATTAATCAAAATATACAATCACCAAGACCCAGGCCAGGTACTCAATGTAGTCTACTCAGAGTCATGACAGTTTGTTTGTCTACAAAATATTTTAGTTCTTGTAGACTACCTCGGTTCATGTAGATTATACAGGGTGAAAAAGAAAGATCCTGACCAAGCTGTGTGGATCCATAGGGAGTTCTGGATCCTACATGTTAGCATGTAGGAAACTGTTGATTTTCCCTTAGAACATGTATGTTTCTTTTTTACTGTACTAACCAAGACATTTTGACATAATCGCCCGAGCATGTAGTACAGACTTGGATCAAACAACATGTACTCATAGGAACCATTTGATCACATCTGCAGACTGTGTTTACAAATCCACCAGCATTTTTAGAAAATCTCCAGGCAGTCAACTGGTTCTGTTTTAAGGATAAGTATGGCAAAGAATTACAGTGTCCACATATTTAGGGTAATTTTGTTTGATTTGGGCTTAACGTCGCTTTCAACCTTTTTCAGTCATATCGCGACGGTGTCTGGATGTGGCAGGGAGCTCAATGCTCACTTTTAGAGTGCTGCCTCACTGAAATATCACGCCCCAGACACTTTGACATGATATTCCACCCAGTCACATTATACTGACACTGAGCTGACCAGTTCTAGCTCTACTTTCTTAATGCTGAGCGCCAAGCGAAAGAGCAGCTAGTACCATTTTTAAAGTCTTTGGTATGACCCGGCCGGGGATCGAACCCGCAACCTCCCGGTCACAAAGCAGACGCTCTACCACTGAGCCACTGTGCCGGTATTTAGGGTAATTACTGCAATACAAAATACTAGCATGTATTTTCACTACACAACAAGCCCCTTCCGAAATGGGGTTTACTGGAGCAACTTCTTCCTTTTAGAGTAGACCCCTTTTCAGAGGAAGGCAAAAACAATGATGACAGAGTTGCCTCCCCTGAAAGTGTATCCATTCCATCTTGATAACAACCAGAGCCCAGTTGTTCAAAGCATCATTAGCTTAACAAGCTTGTTAGTGGTCAAAATTTTAACTGTTCTAATAAGTACAATATCTAACTCACAGGTATTTTTGCTGAAAAAAAAATGCAAAAGCTACTCACATTTTTTGAGCAAAAATATAAGCGCATTTGCCATATTAAATGATCAACGTTTTAACGATATGTTAACGACATCGTTAGTTTTAAACAACCTGGCCTAGGCAATTTCAAAACATACATAATTAACTTTGCTGGGTAATTTTGCATGCTTTTTTGTCGTCTGTGGATTTTTTTTTCAAAATTAACTTTTTTAAAAAAATCTTTCAGGAATACCATCAGAGTGTCAAACAGTTTGGATACAGATCAGGCCCAACCTTTGCATTCTTTTAACTCTTTGTCTGCTGGGTAATTTTGCATGCTTTTTTGTCGTCTGTGGATTTGTTTTTTAAAATTAACTTTTTCAAAAAAATCTTTCAGGAATACCATCAGAGTGTCAAACAGTTTGGATACAGATCAGGCCGGACGTTTTGTCGGGCCTGGTCTGGATCCAAACTGTTTGCAAAGGTTATCAGCAGATGACAAATGTCACCACTAGTGGGGAAAGAGTTAGGTCAAGATTGTTTTCAATTATTACCAAAGCCATTTCTAAACTTTTTTGACGTATCGATTTCAACATGAAAACAAAATCTATACTAAAATTCTATTTATAGGTATAGGGCACACAATTAAATAAGAACAATGGGATATGTAAACTCACCTTCAGCCGGCCTTGGTGGCTCAGTTGGATGCGCCGTCCGACTGGAGACCAGGAGGTTGTGGGTTCAACCCCCGCCGAGGTCGGCAACATTCTTTTGTGGAGATTGATCATGAAATATTTTCTACGGTCATTCTCTCCCTTCCGCTGATTCAAGAAGGGCAGTTGTCAGTTTCTGGAGAAAGAATGTGCACAATACTGGTTAACCGCTTAGAGGACTAAGCCTGCCCAGTAAACATGTGGTTAGGTAAACTGACCGCGCTCAACATGACCCCATCGGGTTGACTGGGCCATAAAACCTCAACACAAACAAACAAACAAACTCACCTTCAACAATCTTGTGATTTTTGATTCTCTGTATGGAATATGGCTACTCTTCTTCTTGGGGTCTCCAAGTGCACTAATCACATTACCCAGAGCCAGAAGACCTGAGTTGATATGTACAGATTCTGCAATGAAATCCTTCTCTTTAAAAAATAATTCAAAATCACTTATTCACTAGTTTCAAGAAAATGCCATAACCACAGCAACAGATAAGGCGCTTTTTTCATCCGAAAAATACTGATATCTTTCTTATTTCTTCACAAAAACATATCTTGTGGGTACTCATTAGATGCACCTCGGCAAGCGCTTTTAATGAGTACCCACAACGTATGTTTTTTTAGACAAATAAGAAAAATATTATGTGGATACCCCCTCTTATCTGTAGCTATGATAACATCCAAGACATTGCAGGAAATTCTCAATAATTATGTCGCGAATGCTGGTGGTGTTCGAGAACAGGAGGTAAACTTACAGCTAAATATTGTTCAGCTAAGCACTTTAAGTAGATCAAGGTCAGTAACGGTCAATGTCAGTGGGCAGGTGCATCACGGCAGATGTATGAAGTTTCATCAGCCTAAAAGCCTTGGTGTTTGAAAAACAGAGCTAAACACATATGCTTATCATCGTTGACACTGACGCCAATGCCAATGCCAATGATGACGAAAAGTCTCCTGCTTGCTAAAGCAGCCGCAACATAAATTACACTTGAGCTACACTTAAAGTCAAACAAAATTCATGAACACAAATTACCATAAACTTCTATGTATTTTCATAAATACTTTTGAAATAACTGTGACATTATTTTTGAGATTTTGTGACAAAATAATTATTCATAGGTCTAGATAAGAGTGGGTATCAGGTAAATAGTTTTCTTATTACTCGATAAAAACATATGTTGTGGGTACTCATTAGAAGTGCCTCAGTGAGGTGCTTCTAATGAGTACCCATAACATACGTTTTCATCGAGCAATAAGAAAAATATAGATACTTTTTGGTATAAAAAAGCACCTTATCAAGAGCTATGAATTATTGTTGTTGGAACGGCAAATAAACAAGAGGCACATGTGCCACAATAAGCTCACCTGAGTGTAACAACCATAGCATATTTGCAGGTGAAATGGATCAATATTTCAATACTCTCGTGGTAACCAATAAGAGTGGATGGCCATAAACAAAACTATAAACTGTTCTGCTAGGTGGCCCAGGATGGAACTATATGTACCCCTGACTAACAAATTCTGATTACATAGCAAAAGTCTTATGGCTCCAAGCATTCATATTAAGTTTAAATAAAATGGTTTCATAGTCTGATCCTATTTAATTTTTCCATTTTTGACATTTAAAATTTGTCATCTGCTGATTTCAAGATAAGCACACAAAGGGTTAAAAGTAGGTTTAACTATTGCCATGCTAAATAAATTAAGATGCAATGCCCAGTTCCAGTTTTCAGCCAATCAGATGACTTGATCCAGGTTGCTGATGCGAATTCACATACTTAATGACAAACAGTGCAGATCATGCAAACAGTGCTGGATCTACACTGTTTGCAAAGGCAGGGCAGCAGGACCAGGTTTATCAACTTACCTTTGAATCTGTCTCCTACATTGCCAGTTTTGTGAGCTCTTTCTGAACCAGCCAGATCAACAAAGTGGAACTTTCCCACCATATTGTGAGTTATATCTGTAAAGAATATATAGACTGAATAGGTTCATCAGGATAGAATATCACATTAATCCTACATTTCATTTCAGCTTATTCAAATAATAATTTTCACCCACTGTGACAGCCCCGGGCCCGGCCTTAGCCCCGGCCCCCATCGTGAACCACTTCCAAACCATGACCCTGACCCCCCGACGCTATGGGACCTGGACCACCCACAACCAGATATGCCACCAGTGACAAAATATCCGCATATGCCGCCCAGGCCAACACTCTAGGTGTCTCCTGTTTGGTTCACCCCACCTGTTACAGCGCAAGCTTAGTGTGGTTTGAGCATGCCTAGGTGGGTTGTTTTTTTTGTGGTTGTGAGGGAGGGGGTCTGGGGGATGGTGCATGTGGCATCTGCACTTTGGACGTGTCAGTGTCTGCAGTGGGCAATGGTTGGGGTGAGGGATGGTGGTGGATGGGGAGAGAGAGAGTGTGGGGGAGGGGAACCTCAGGGCTGATGAGTCCAAAGGCTGTGTGGGTGTTCCATATATTAGGAATTTGCCAGCGTGCCCAGGGTGGTGGAAGAATGTGTGTTGGTGTCTGTGTGGCCTCACTGCATGCTGAGTGGGGCCTTGGTTGGTCCAGCAGACAGTGTGGAAAGGAAGAGTACCTGTGGTCACAGTGTTATTGTGTGTGGGGTACCATGCTGTGGTTGTGGGTTGGGATGCATAGGTGGAGCAGGCATAGCTCCAATTACAGGATATGTTCAGAATACATTTTTTTTTTTTTCTTACATAAAAATAGTTTGTGGGCATACTGTGGATCACATTCATAAGATACTTCCAAGTACACAATAGTCATGCTAATTATTTCCTCTCTGTAATGTGATCATTTCCTGAGCAGCTCCTGTTCAATAAAGCTATAAAACTTTTATGAAAACAGTATATGAATATTTAACTTACTATACATGCAAAAAAAAAATGAATTTTATTATGAACTGTTTTTGGACATACAATTATAATTACATATCTCAAAGGCTCCGTAGTCCTAAAAATAGACATTTTTTATCCAAGAAAGGTGTAATAAACTGATATATGGTATTAATATGATCATAAAATGTGGGACAGCCTGTAAAATTTCAGTCTTTGTTTGTCTGTTTTGAGGTTTTACGGCCCAGTCAACCCAATGGGGTCATGTCGAGCGCGGTCAGTTTACCTAACCACACGTTTACTGGGTAGGCTTAGTCCTCTAAGCAGTTAACCAGTATTGTGCACATTCTTTCGCCAGAAACTGACAACTGCCCTTCTTGAATCAGCGGAAGGGAGAGAATGACCATAGAAAATATTTCATGTACAATCTCCACAAAAGAATGTTGCCAACCTCAGCGGGGGTTGAACCCGCAACCTCCTGGTCTCCAGTCGGACGGCACATCCAACTGAGTCACCGAGGCCGAAAATTTCAGTCAGTCTCTCAGTTTTGAACTGGATAAAAAATGAAATGATTTTTTATCGTATGTCTGAATTAATGTTGGCAACATTAATTCAGAGATACAATGAGAAATCTTTTCATTTTTGATACAGTTAAAGAATGAGAGACTAACTGAAATTTTACAGGCTGTCAGGTGCCACATTTTATGATTGTATTAATACCATGTATCAATTTATTAAACCTTTCTTGGATAATAAAATGTCTATTTTTGAGGCATAGGGAGCCTTTAACTGTTATACTATATATAAAGATTTGTTTAAATATACATGTACAGTCTTAATAATTTAGCATATATTAGAAAATGCCAAACATACTTCAAAAGAAAAAGACAGTGCAGTAAAACATTCACCCTCAAACACACCAAAAAAAAATCTTCAATAAACACACTGAGACTAAATCTGATTTTTGATACTATTAACCCTTGTCCTGCTGAACCCGGATACACCCCGCCTTTGCAAACAGTGTAGATCCAGATCAGTTGGCTTCTGAAGTAGCCAACTGATCTGGATCTGCACTGTTTGTCATTAAGCATGTGAATTTGTATCAATATCCTGGATCAAGTAATCTGACTGGCTGAAAATTAGAAGTGAGCGTGGCATCCTAATTTATTCAGCTTGGCAAGGGTTAATAAGACTGTTACAGGTTTGCTTTGTGTCAACTCTGTACACCTCATGCAATGAAGCTACATGGAAAGCAACTCCAGAAAATGGTCATCATGTCACGTATTGATAGTGTACACGCTGATCAGCTTGTATATTTGCAGGTCTGGGCTCAGTTGTTTGAAACTAATGATGTCGTTAGTTAACGTATCGTTAAAACCTCAATCATTAAATATGGTATATATGCTAATTTTCTGCTGGAAAAATGTGAGTGGCTTTTGCATTTGCAAAAGCTACTCACATTTTTTCAGCAAAAATAACTGTGAATTGGATATTGTACTTACTAGAACAGTTACAATTTGGACCACTCAGGAGCTCTTTAAGCTAACGATGCTTTGAACAACTGGGCCCTGATCAGGAACGATGCTATTAGCTGACAAAATGATTTTGTAATCAGATAATGGAGGGCCTGAGCAGACTAAGCAGGCAGATCTGAACCCATATTGAACATATATGTGAGACAGCAAAGGATAACACCTACAATAAGAGCTGTGTGACCAGAATAGACTTAGATCAGCTTGTACAGCCACCCAGTATGGCAAGGGTTTATCCCTCTTTGGATAGCCTGGAGGCCATAGAAGGCACTTGCTATCAGCAAACACTCTGACCAGACTGCGTGAATGGGCAGGTTGATCTGAGTTTTTGCTTGTTGCACAAGTCTTATTGTAGGTTTTGTTGTGTACTGGCTTATATAAGAGCCCCTTTGCCACACATGTATTTTGTGATTAGTACTAACATTGTGATAAAGTTTTGAAACAAGTGAAAAATAAGTTCAAAAGAGAATTAAGTGTGCAGTAACCAAGGGCATTTTTATTGGATGTGGCAAACAATAAATAATGGTACATCAATCTAGCCCAATAGTATGTAATCTCAATAAAACTGACAGCAGTTCCCCAATACCTATAACCCTACAAATTTTAATATAATTCATCTAAAAGCTAACATAAAAACTATCCTGTCAAACAACTATGGTAAATGTCCTAAAATTTTGAACACTTTATTTCTTACTTTGTGTGCCTAAATTTGCTTTTTATGCAGTTGTTTCTTAATATACTTAGTGGAATGGCAAACAGTGTAGACCCTGATCAGGAGCAGTCTGAATTTGGGTCTGCACTGTTTGCATAAGCCATTTTGCCAGAAACTTACGTGTACGAAATTTAAAGACATTTACCGTATGAACATGAACATAAATAAAGCTACAGAGTAGTTATCATCTAGATTAATTCTACACCATTCCCAAGTTACTTTCTCTATTACAATCCTTTAAAGAGACTCATATGGAGAAGGATTTGGTAATAAATCAGGATATTTTTTCTCATTTCTCTATAAAATGTATGTTCTGGGTACTTGTTAGAGTCTTTTTGATGTGGTAATTCTAACAAATTACTACAACGTGTTCATGGAGAAATGGAGAAAATTTTCCGAAATATAACATGATTAAATATTTCTTAACTCTTCCTCTGGGTAACACTCTTACTACCTACATTCCATTTTAAAATCTTTACCTTAAAAAAAGATCAACCTCTAAATATTATGTGACATTTGAGACTAAACAGTATTTTTGTCCAAATGACTTATATATTAAAACCATTGTCAGGGTATTACAACTATAGTCAGGCAGAAAAAGAAAGAGTGGACACCATCAACTCATTTGCAACAAAAACAACTTAAGATAAAATTACCGTCATCCAATTCTTTACTAAAACAACTTCCTGAAAATATTTTGTAAGCTATATAAGAGATGTGCCATGTAAAAAGATGTTTTCTGAGCACATGTGGATAGCAAAAGGCCAGATCAACATGTGCATCTGTGCAGTCTGACCAGCTTTCATTCTTCACATTTAGAATCACTGGATACTAAATAATGTCACAGGGACGTAAAGGACATAATGAGAATGTTTAGATGAGCAAAATGATCTAAATCTGTGTTTCATACAATTATTGGCTGACACAATTCCATCTTTATAAAATAAGCCAGTGCATGACAAAACTTACAATAAGACTTGTGCAACCAGCAAAGACTCAAATCAGCCTGTGCATCTGCACAGCCTGACCAGTGCCTTCTACAGCCTCCAGGCTATCCAATGAATTATAAAGGAGAACTCTTGCCATACTGGGTGGATGTACAGGGTGGAGTCTTTGCTGGTCACACAGGTCTTATTGTAGGTTTTGTCGTGCCCTGACTCAAATATACATTCAATTAACTTGCAGCTTGCAAAAAGAACCTACTGTAATTACTCTAAGTATTCAGACACTTTAATTCCTCACATTACATGTCTGAAAATTTGAAAAAGTTCATGTGAATACTTTCTGTGGCATCTACAGAACTGCTGGAAGAGTAGCAAACTATGTAGACCCGATCAGATGCCATGTTCTTTGGAGTCAAATCTGAGTCGTCAATGTTTGCCTTCAGGCCTGTCTGTCCAAATACTATGGATGAATATGGTAGTGCATATGAAAACTAAAGTCCCAGTCCTTATTTTCATTTTAAATTTCAGTTATCTAAAACTTGTGTAAATCTGACAGCTATCTCTCACACAATTGCTCTAAACAACTACTAAAGGTTACGAAAAATCATGGAATTGTTGTGAATAAGCAAATTTTGTTAACTTTATGTTACAATCATGGTAGTAAGATCATCATAAAAAATCACTAAAATCTACTGGATTAGCAACAAAAATGCTTTGGCTCCATTGAATGAAATTGTTTTACTCTTTTTTAAATTACATGTAATTAATTACAGAACTTAATTTCAGGTTGCTTTACAACCAACTTGCTCATTTGTAGTTTATGAATCTAATTTGTCTAATATTTCTTTCTCAAATTCTTTAAAGTCAAACTTACGATCATCTATAGGTTCTTCAGTATCATCTTGCTTCCGTTTACCTGCCATCACGTCACCTTCTGACCATTCTTGCCCTGTTTGAAATGAACAAATATTAAAAGTGACTTTAAAATAATACTACATGTATATGGAACTTGACTGCTTTGAACATTGGCTACCATTCCTAGATACTAGCTATACTAATGATCAATTTGGCCTAGATGTCATCCAAATATAAATTTAGCAAGGGTTAAGCAACAAATGATTCTAGGAGTCTACTTGTATTTATTCTAGGTGGACAAACTGCTATTTTTTTCTTCTGATGAGATGCCATTTAAATAAAATAGGTCAGATCAGGTCAGAAAACTGCTCATATGTCTGTTAAAATTCTTAGCCTGGTTTATATATGTGATGATATGACAATTCAGACATGAGTGAAAACCCAATTATCTGGATTGAATTATTACAATTTTTTTTACAATAAAGCCTCGCTAACAAAATACATTTACATGTGACCAGAATAATTTGTCCAAATAAAATAACAAGGGCTGTTTTTCTTCAGGTTCACTGTGGAATGGTCTTAACAAAAAGGACGGAAGAAAAAACATAGACAGATGGAAATCTTAGTGGTCTGTCAGCTAATGAAGTGCTTATATATAACAATTTTTACACACACACACACACACACACACACACACACACACACACACACACACACACACACACACACACACACACACACACACGCACAAACTGCATCTGAAATAGATAAAACCTAAAACAACTTGCACATCTAGTAAATCTGAGTCCATAACTCCTTACCATAACTGTCCTATTATTTGAACAAGGGATGATGGTGGATGAATGGCAAACCGTGTGATCAGACATCATGTCCTGCAGCATCTGATCTGTCTACATCCTTTGCTCAGGCTATCTCTCTGGATACTTACGAGTAATATGACAATTCTATAAGGAGAGTACCAAGGCCCTAATCAGACTGTGTGGATGTGTATTGATCAGGGCTTTTCTTATTTAGTTCTGAGATCACAGCTCCAGAAAAGGCACTTTTTTCCAACAGAAAAATATTAATATTTTTCTTATATCTTGATAAAAACATATATTGTGGGTACTCATTAGAAGCACCTCGCTGAGGCGCTTCTAATGAGTACCCACAATATATCTTTTTGTTGAGAAATAAGAAAAATATTATGTAGCTACCCCTTCTAAACCGGAGCTATGGAGATAAAGATCCTTTTCTCATGACAGGGCTCCAACGTGCAATCTGGGGAGCCTGTATCGTAACTTCATCTGAAAAATACTGATATTTTTTCTTATCTCTCCATGAAAACGTATGTTATAAGTACTCATAAGCTTCCCTGAGGCACTTCTAATGAGTACCCATAATATGTTTTCATGAAGAAATAAGAAAAAAATTATGTGGATACTCCCATCTGGAGCTATGCTGTTTAAAGAAACACTGTTTGTTTGATTTGGGCTTAACGTCGCTTTCAATAATCTTTCACTCATATCGCGACGGTGTCTGGATGTGGCAGGGAGCTCAATGCTCACTTTTAGAGTGCTGTCTCACTGAAATATCAAGCCCCAGACACTTTGACATGATATTCCACCCAGTCACATTATACTGACACTGAGGTGACCAGTTCTAGCTCTACTTTCTTAATGCTGAGCGCCAAGCAAAAGAGCAGCTAACACAATTTTTAAAGTCTTCAGTATGACCCGGCCGGGGATCGAACCTGCAACCTCCCGGTCACAAAGCGGACACTCTACCACTGAGCCACTGTGCCAATATAAAAGAAACACTGAATATGGACCAGACCAAACAGAGGTCTGATGAAACTATGATGTTCTTAGCCTCGGTTCTCATTCTGTTCTTACCAATAGTGACAGTGAATATAGAATGAGATCGACTAGAGTGTTCATTCATCTGCGTAGATCCTGTATGTCTCACAGCCGAGCCAGAAACTAGCAGTGACATCACATCATCAAGTGTCTCACAATCCACTTCCTTGTGCCCAATCATAACTGTAAAGATAATAAACATCATCTATAATCATGGCTCCAGATAAGGCATTTTTTTTCAACTGAAAAGTATTGACATTTTTCTTATTTCTGCACAAAAACTTATGTTGTGGTACTCATCAGAATTGCCTCACCGAGGTGCTTCTAATGATTACCAACAACACGTTTTCATGGAGAAATAAGAAAAAATATTATGTGGATACCCCTGTTTATCTGGAGCTATGTATAATTAACTCAACTCCATAGTTCATCAAAAAAAAAAAAAATACATATATCTATATATATATATATATATATCACCAATGTAGCTGGCAATTTTGCTAGGACTTGTGTGAGTGTGTGCATGTTCTGTAACTGAAAAGACTGGTTTGGTGAAAATCCATTGATATTTACTCAGTCAAGTTATCATCCGGAAGAGAAAATACAAACGACAGACGGATGGACGACAGATGGACTGACAAAAAGGTAACTCTTGTCAAAATTGTTGAATTTGTCCAATAGCAATCAGAAACCAGACCTCCACAAGAGCATGGCATATACCAAGTTTGGTGAAAATCTATTAATATTTACTCAAGTTATCGTCTGGAAATGAAAACACTGATAGATTATTAAGTACAACAGATGGCTGGACATATGACAGACAGACAATTGTAAGACCAATATCAAACCATAATACTTGCCACTGTCATATGGTAGGGCAGTGCTTGCACTAACTGTCAAAATCAGGAAGTCCCAGGACTTCCTAGCTCCAATATCTGGAAGTCCTGGTGATCAAATTTTTTCACTCACTTTCAGAAATTCAACCTCAATATTCTTAAACTCTCATTTATGGAGTAAAACTGCCTTTCTTAAGCTAAATAACACATAAAGTCATTCTAAATTTTTGTTATAAATGACTAAATATCTTTAAAAGTTGGGAGTCCCAGACTTCCTGGCATTATTTTTTGGAAGTCCCAGGGCAATTTTTGGGAGTCTCTGACTCCCAGACTTCCCTTAATGCAAGCACTGGGTAGGGTATAAAACATCAAAACTAATAAATATTCATTGGGTTGTACCACCAATGGGAAAACTGTTTAAAATATACATCTTAACACTATTTTATTTATCACCATTTTTTTTACACTTGCAATACAGCAAGTACACAGGCCACTAGTAAAAAATTGTGTTTTATTCTGCAACAAGTCACTGGACAGAAGAGCGGGATGCAAACAGCAGCCTTCTTTTATGATGTTTCATGACATCACTGGTCATTTCCTTGACAAGACAGTGAAAGGTCATATTTTGCTATCAGATAAATTACAAAAAGGGGTAAATGCATACATGCTACAGTCTGAAGTAAGTATTGGCCAGATTTCTTCAAAAAATATAGAAAATACCATCCTACACACACAGACATACAGACACACACACATACAAACAATCAAACAAAAAATAGCTTCTCTGAGCAAAGGAATTATGATATTACTAGCTGAAAAGGAATTACTGAGACAGCGGAAAATATTTACCAGTATTTCCTTTGTCATCTTCCCTCACATGTAGATCTTTACTGGAAGTTTCTAGGTCTAACAAATCTTGTAGTTCTTCTTTGTAGATCTCTATATATGATACCTTTATTGAGTATTGTACACTCTTATCAACCTGAAACATTAACAAATGGACATTTATCAAATGTAGTAAGTTACCACATTCAACTTTATTTCCGCAGTGTGTGCTTAGGTTTTTCTAAAAACTCTTCCATTTTCATTTCTGTTGTAACAGCAACTAAAATATTTACCTGCCCAATCTATCAAAATAGTCAGTGAAGATGTTTGATTTGAAAAAGTGTACGTACGGCTTAAATACCATAGTGAATTACACCACAACCTCTTTATAACACTATTGTTCGGGTCCATAGCATAAACCGTGTTAGTTAAACAACCGTGTTATATCCAAACAAAAATGTATAGATTATATTGAAAAATGACCATTTATGGTCATTTTTCAATATAACCTATACATTTTTTGATCCATCTTTGAACCGTGTTATATCCAAAACTGTGTTATAAGGAATCATGTTATAAAGAGGTTGTAGTGAATTATTTTCTACATATTTTAGACAAAAAAAAGGCAGGTACATGCCAGCATAGAACACACATGATGATAGTAGTGCTGATTGTTTCTTATTACTCCACAAAAGGCATAGTGGTACTTATTAGAAGCACCTGGCCAAGGCATTTCTAATGAGTATCCACACAAGTTTTCAAGGAGAAATAAGAAACAATCAGCAAGAACCAACATTACTGACCTGCATGATATCAAACATCTGTTTCAATGCTCTTGGAATAATTCCATATTCATCTTCTGTTAATGATGAGATATGACCTCCTCCAATTGTGTACGTCTTTCCTGAGCCCTGCAATATTAAAAACATAGCTCTTGACAAGATGTCCTTTTCCATCCAAAAGTACTGATATTTTTCTTATTTTTGCATGAAAACATATGTTGTGGGTACTTATTAGAAGCGCCTTGCCGAGGCGCTTCTAATGAGTACCACAACATGTTTTCGTGGAGAAATAAGAAAAATATTTACCTGATACCCACTCTTATCTAGACCTACAAAAAAATGAACTTATTTTATTCTGTTGCTCCTTTGCAAGTAAAGATTTAAATGTATGAGCCACAATATCAGCATACATAGCTTCAGACATGTGCATTCAGCAAAAGATTCAGACCAGCCTACACATTTGCACAGTTTGATCATAATCTTCCCTGGGCCTGTTTTGGATAACCAAGGATACAAAGTTTTTTCATGCAGGCAATGGAGACTGATCAGACTGGGCATTAGCTGATTTGCCTGTTGAATGTTTTTATGCAAAACGTTCAAGAAAGTGTTAACAGATGGAGAACAAATAGACAAAAAGCATGACAAAAATTATATACCCCCAAGGCATACTTCAATAGCCTGGGTATAAACAGCAAAGACCCAAACTGGCAGATCAGCAGGCTAGTCAAGATATTTGTTGTCAAAACAATATATAAATTCTTGCCACATGTGAAATTTTACCACATTCACCCTCAATATTCAGGCACAAGCCTCAGCAAACAGTACTGAGAACTGGATTAAAATATTCATTAAGAGCAGTTTAATCTGGGTCTGTACAGTTTGTCATTCTGCAAATACTGTTCAGACACATTTTCAGATAGTTAAATGCCCATGATCAAAGTTTAAATGAGAAATAACTCCAGATAAGAGGGGGTATCAGGTAAATATTTTTCTTATTATTCCATGAAAACATATGTCATGGGTATTCATTAGATGCCCCTCACCAATGTGCTTCTAATAAATACACAGCTACAGATAAAAGGGGTATCCACATAATATTTTTCTTATTTCTCAACGAAAACATATGTTGTGGGTACTCATTAGAAGCGCCTCACCGAGGCTCTTCTAATGAGTACCCACAACATATGTTTTCGTCGAGAAATAAGAAAGGTAACAGCATTTTTCAGATGAAAAAAGCGCCTTATCTGTTGTTATGTAAATACCAATAACATATATTTTATGGAGAAATGAGGAAAATGTCAACATATTTTTCTGATGAAAAAATCTTTTATCAGGAGCTATGATAAGAGGTTACAAAGTCTGAATATTCTATTTACCCTAAGTACTGGGACACCTTAACTCCTTACCATACTTGTCATACAATTTGAATAAAAATGTGAAATGATAATACCCAGCCATTATCGTGATATGAGCAGATAACTCAAAATTGATGAATGTACCCAACTGCGATCCCAAACCAGATCTCTACAATATCAATGCACATATCTAGTTAAGTGAAAATCCATTGGGATTTACCCAAGTTATTGCTCTGAAACAAAAATGAGGATGTGTCCTGGGCAGATAACTCTGTCAGAATTGATGAAATTTGCCCATTAGCAATCCTGAATGAGATCTCCACAATGTCAATGCACATACCAAGTTTGTTGAAAATCCATTGATATTTACTCAAGTTATCGTCCGGAAAATAAAATATGGATGTGTTGCAGGCAGATAACACTGTCAAAGATTGACGAAATTTGCCCATTAACAATAGCAAACCAGATCTCTTTAATATCAATGCATATACAAAGTTTGGTGAGAATCCATTGATATTTACTCAATTTATCATCCAGAAACAAAAAACAGATGTGTCGTGGGCAGATAACCAAAAAATTGACGAAATTTGCCCATTAGCAATCCGAAACCAGATCTCCACAATAACAGTGCACATACCAAGTTTGGTGAAAATCCACTTACATTCACTTAAGTTATTGTCCAGAAACAAAAATACAGATGGACAGACAGATGGATGGACACACAGGAGATCAACATGAAACCATAATACGTTGCCACATTGCGGCAGTGTATAAAAAGTCTATTTAGTTTAAACTTTTATTTATTTGTATACATATAACATTACAATTGACAACAAGACATGACAAAACATCAATACATACAAATGGGATCCAGAAGAAATCATTTGACTTTTTTTTTAAATCTGTATCCCAAGTCTATTTAACTACATCTGATCTGGGTCTACACTGTTAGCACTTAGTTATTACAGTAACTATGTATATAAAACGTACCGTCTGACCATAAGCAAAGACAGTAGCATTGTATCCATCGAAGATTGATCTAACAAGGTTTTCTACACATAGCTTATAAGCATCCTCCTGTGAAGTTTTAGGAGACAGTACATCATCAAAAGTGAAAGCCCTGTCTTTGCCCAGAATAAGCTGATTAGTTGCTGGCAATATGCGAACACACATATCCTCACCTCCAACCTTCTCTTTTGGCAATAGAGGCCGTACCTGTTAAACAGGAGAAAGAAAATGTGAGAAAATTTTGTTTGCAACCAGCTGGGCCCGGTTGTTCAAAACTAATGATGTTGTTAGTTAATGTATCGTTAAATCTTTGATCTTTAAATATGGGATATATGCTAATATTTTTGCTGAAAAAATGTGAGTAGCTTTTGCATTTGCAAAAGCTACTCATATTTTTTCAGCAAAAATTACTGTGAATTAGATATTGTACTTACTAGAACAGTTAACATTTTGACCACTAACGAGCTTGTTAAGCTAACGATGCTTTGAACAACTGGGCCCAGTGCCAGAATGAAGGAACTTGGGAGTTGTTATGGAGGAGTATCTGGTAATAATTCTGGGATAATTTTTCTTATTTCCCCATAAAAAAGCACATGTTGTGAGTACTCATAAGAAGGGTCTCACTGAGGCGCATCTTATGAGTACCCACTAAGGCTGGCACAATTAATTGAATAATAGATTGATAAATTCCACAAAAATGCTTATCATAACTGATTTGCTAATAACTGATCATTTGATTTCTGTGTTTGTTACTTTACTGTATTTACCCTAAGTATTCAGACACCTCAACTCTTTACCATACTTAATCTAAAATTTGATTGATTGTGTTGGGGTTTAATGACAAGTCAACCTTTTGTGGGTCATTTTGTGTAATCTCCCAGAGAAATAGAGAAAAAAGATAGAAGAGATAGTAGTGGAGATGAAAGAGAGGGACAGGGAAGAAAGAGAAACAGGAATGAAAGGGAAGAGACAGAAGAAATAAAAACATTCCTCCTCTACCTTTACCTGCTACAAGGATAGTAGGCCTTGCCCAGTTGTAAGCCAGTATCAGTTGGACGCCCTGGTAACGTAAGATACAAGACACCTTTGCCACACCCAACCACCCCAATCTAAAATTTGAACAAGTACAGTTTACTACCCACTGTTGTGTCTAAAAATAGCTGGATGAATGGCAAACAGTGTAGACCCTGATGAGATGCCGCGTTTGTGGAGTCTCATCTGGGTCTACACAGTTTGCTTAGGCCTGTCTGACCAAATACATACAATAAAGTATAACAAATGGTAAGAGTCATTCTCAGACAGGGAAAATTATGACCAAATCTTCAGTGACTACTAATCGATTATCGACCACAATGGCAGGACTGATAATCAATTATCTTTTCAGCTCCGATTAGCCAGCCTTAGTACCCACAATAAATGTTTTCATGGAGAACTGGAAAAAATAATCACAGAATTATCATCAAATATGCCTCCTTAAGTTCTCTGGAGCTGCTTACTGTTAAAATATTACACATTCTGACAGTATGTAACATGTACATAGCTCTTGTTAAATTATCATAAGATGCTTTTTTCAACCCAAAAGTATTGATATTTTTTCATACTTCTCCATGAAAACGTGTTGTAATGTTCATTAAGCAATGACATACAGAATACTCACCCTTACAGCAACTCTCACATTTACTTCCTGCATAGTTTTCTCCTTTACCTCCATGGCTGTTCTTTTTTTATGTTTTCTGTATATAATAGTATTCAAAAATTCCTAATTCATCTCTGAAATTAAAACAAGACAGAATTTTTAAGCACAGATCTAGATAATAAGGGTGTTTATATAAATATTTTTTTCTTATTTATCATGGCTCAGGATAAGAAAGGGGTATTAGGAAGATATTTTTTTTTCCATGAAAACACTGAGGCACTTCTAATGAGTACCCACACTATATATGTTTTCATGGAGTAATAAGAAAATATAAACAATTTTTGGTTTAAAAAGAAAACACCTTATCCATGTTATCAGGAGCATGAAAACTTTTGTTATATATAATAATATATTCACTCTTAATTTAGCCCTCTTCCAGGTACTTATTCATTGCTCCAATTAATAAGAGGGGTATTCAGATATTTTTTCTTATTTCTCCATGAAAACATATGTTGTGGGTACTCATTAGAAGTGCCTCGGTGTTTCATAGAGAAATTAGAAAAACATCAGTACTTTTGGGTTGACTTATTTCAGGCTATTTTATCATTTTTTTTTTCACTTTTATTGATTTATCTTCTTTTTTTTTTTCGCTTTTATTGACCACAAATCTAGAATGACCCAAAAAGACAGCTTTGCATTTCATTTCTTTATAACTTGCCTACATGTATATAAATAAAACATGAGAAAAATATGTTTCTAAAAATAGAATTCGACTATAAAAAATCTTTCCAATCATCAGTCACAAGAGGCAAAAGTGACTCGATCATCAGCGGCAACACTACTAGCTAAGTCGCTTCTAATGAGTACTAACAACATGTTTTATGGGGACACTGATAAAATTATCCTAGGATTATCACCAAATATTCCTCCTTAACAAGTCCTCTGCTGGGTGCCAAAATGGAGTTATCTAGCATGTGAAAAGGTGTCATCAAGTACCTGCTACTATCGGTAAACAATTGGAAAGTTTCATAGGTTTCACTAACTTTTTGACACCTGGTGCTTCAAGGCAGAGTAGACAGGTGGATTTGCATGTTCTCAGTATACAACCTATACAAATTTGTCAAAAGTAGCATGGGAAAATTTCCATCCTCCACCTCTTAATGAAACGCCTTTCTTCTGTAACTCAGTTTAAACTTGGATATTGCATTTCAAGGAGAAAAAGTATCATAAATTTGATATGGAAGAAAAGTAAACTACTGGTTTTAGACATTGTTTGGCTGAAAACACTTTTTCATGTGGTAAATGTTTCATTAAAACCCAATGGGAGACAATTAACTCCCCCTAAGTACTCTCTATAAACAACTAGGTTCAACTCCAACACTATAACCCTGCTTCTATCTCCATTAACTATAATTCTAATTTAAATATGGTCATATACCAATAAAGCTTCCACATGTGTTTGTTTTCTTTGCCATGACTGGGGGTTCACTTGAGACCATGGGCATGCAGGGTGATCCCGTGTAGCTCCAAAATAGTGACTATCCCATGAATTGCAATAAATATCTTAACCTTTACCAGTTTGTATCTTATTACATGCTGGCACATATACCATCTCTATGGAGCAATGAAACTTTCTACCTGGACCATCTTGGGTGAAATGTCTAGGGGCAAAACATACTAGGAGGGAAACATTTAGGGGTGGGAGAAATGGTTGGGTGGCTGAAACATTCCAGAATCAATAAATGCACAGACATGGGGTCAGTAGCAAGCATGTGGTCCAAATTTGATCTCTTGCATTTTTTATCCTCTAAGTTTTGCATCTTTATATTATTGAACAACATACAAAGTCAAACTATGTATTTCCCCTTCTAACAATGCTTTTGAAAAAATTGGTTATTTCTTCTCACCTATAAATAGAGCATGTGTGTTCACTCCTGGCTGAGCACCACAGTGATAACCTGGAAACAAATATTTCCGTAATCAAAAATCTCTGTAAGCCTTCAGTATTCACCCAAACTTCGGACAGCGTTTGTTTCCGAGCTATGGCAGTACTCGGTTAAGCAGAAGCCAATGTACTAAGCTATTTATAGTTGAGAATTTTGTATTAAATAGATTTAATATTAGAAGAAAGCTCGACTATTTATATCTGTATTTGGGACCTGTAGCTCAAAATTTCAACTAGCAAACAAACACTTAAGAAGTTATCCTGTCTAAAATGTCAGTGAGGACATATGCAGAAGAAACAGAATTTCTAGGTGACAATAGTACCCCAGATCTTGGGATGAAATGGTCACTTTTGTCGCTTATAGGCAACTATCCCCATGACTCCTCTCAAATGGACACTGGTCCTTTCTATTCAATCAACACACTGAATAAAATGCTGTACTGAAGGGAATGTAAACAAACAAAAACAAATAAAAAAACTCATCTTTTTCTTGTTTGATTTATCTATATCAGCAATAATATGAATGTACGTACTGTCTAGAAACGGGCATAGCAATTGCTTACAGCATTCCCAATCACATTTTGATTTATGGGTACATGTACCCCTTGGGTTTAGCATTTGGGGGTACAGATCACATTCTGAGGGTACACATATTTTGAGGTAATTAAATGCATTGTATAGTACTGGGAAGACTGTATAAAAACGCCATTTTGTGACAGACTTTTTCACTTTGCCTTTGGGACTTACTGTCACTGCCAGCTTTGTGCTGAATGTGTTCGTTAGAACCTAAGCATTTCAGTGACTTGGTGGCAGAGGGGCCTTCAGTAACATCTGGAGATTTGCGCTTTGTCGCCCCTTTCTCCGCTAAGTTTTTGCCATAGAAGCTGAGAATGCTGGCTTGTGACATCTTTATTGATGCGTTTCAAACCGACCACGTTTTGGCTAGGTAATGAACAATCAAGATATCCCTCTCGGATATAAACCACATGGTCGTCAGTGATTGGATAATGCATAAAAAGACCATAAGCAATAACCAATGAAAATAATGTGTGTATATGTCATGCCAGTTAAAAACATCTTTAAAGATTCAGGAAAATAAAAAAAAATCATTTTAAGAAAAAAAAAATTTCTCGCAAGTTTTCAATTCGCGAGATTGGTAACTTTGGCACAGATCATTTGAGAGACATGGGCAGGATACAGTGGTGAGTTTCATGCGTGTTAATTCGGTACGTACAAACACCGGATCGGACCGGATCGGGCTCAATTACCGGATCGGACCCTATTTCGACTATTATTTTGATTTTTTTTTTTTTTCTTTCTAGTTGTTATTTTTAATACTGTATTAGTTTTTTAATTATGTATGTGATGCTATTTCACTAGCGGATTCAATACTATCACTCCGTCGCCACTTTGCCTCACTCGCAGCATCATTTACATATATCAGTCAATCACTATATTAATTTATCACTCGCAGCATCATTTCCATATATCAGTCATTCACTAATTTTAATCCCCAGCATTAATTAGAAGAAGAAAAAATAGCTCACCATACCATTCAATTAGAAGTGATATGTGTTTTGGATGACACTTGACAGATTGATTGATAAGCTTTTTGAACTTTGTGTTTGATTACTGGTAATGTGATTCTTGCTTTTACATTAAAATTTACCAACGAAATCGGGGAACTTGTGAGAACCGCCTCAGCAAGGCAAGCCTAACGAGTACCAACAATCTATGTTTGTGAACAAAAATAAAAAAACGGTCCGGTGTTGGCCGAAGGCGATACGACGTAACAACGTATCGCTGTCGGTCCGACGTTGTCCCGCTGTTTGGTGCTGGCTTGTCATCCGAACTTAATGCAAATGCTACAGACTCCTAGCATAGCCTACATTAGCCGTTTGGCTATATATATATGGGTGGAGTTATGTTTGGTCCGTTTTTTTTTTATATTGGAATGAAGGTGTGAGGTAAAAATAGTTTTGTATGCTGTAAACCTCTTCCAACTGTGCATAAAGAATAAAATATCGAAGAAAAAATGAACATAGCACAGAAAACCGGGTCCGATCCGGTAATTGAGCCTGATCCGGTGTTTGTACGTACCCGTGTTAATTATAGGCGTGCTGGCCAACGTTGCCGGCATGCCCGTATAATCAACATCACAATTTACCATCAGCTTATTTACATTAAGTGATACAAACCAGCGGCTTCTGTGGGTGGGGAAGGGAAAATGGATCTCAGGACTGTCCGAGAATGTTGCAAAATATTTTGAAATTGAATATGTCGAGCATACAATTTGGTTAGCTAGTGTGAAAACAGAGAACTCTTGGAAACACTTAAAATTCCGTATGAAGCTTACTTTTGTTGCATATAAAATGCATGACACTCGAATAAAATTTAATCAAGTAACGATGTAAACAAACGGTTTTGCTCCATCGGCACGTTATATCTGCGCATGCGCTGATACGAAACTAATATAAAAGTACTGACTAGTTACACAGTAGACGTACGTGGGCGGGGTGGCCTGGACTCGACTATCAAGCGGGATATCGTGGGTTCGAATCCTGCTCGAGTCCAGACAATGTTCAAACCATTAGTACGGGGTTGAGTATAAAGTGGACAGGGCGGCGCTTGGGGTCGGGTATAAAAGCCAAGTCCGATCCGCCGATCATTTTTCTGCCGATCATAAATTTTATTTTTGTCATTATATCTAAACTATGATTCAAATGTCCAGTATATCAGTTTTATATTATCATACATTGCTTAATTAATATTCGACAAAAGATATTTCTTGTTTTCAATGCTTTTTGATTTGATTTTAAGCAGTTTTCTGTCTTCTAGGGGTTTTAAAGCCAAGTCCAGTAAATATAAAAGAAATCATAGTTTTCTCAGTAGTGAAGCTAATATATACAGAGATCAGCTCTGTCTCAGAGAATAAATGGTCATTAGAACATAAATAGTTTCTTGCATATGAAAATTATGCCATATATAAGCTATTTTAGCCTTTTTTCTGTCCATCTTTGCTTCGCACGCATACTGTTTTAACAATAGCAAGGCCGGACCGCAACGAATATGAAAGATACAAAATGACCAACTACTACTGTACAAAAAAGGACAGGGAAAAAGACGAAAAAGGAGAAATAACATTAATACAGATATTAATATCTATTAGATATTCTTAAACACTATCTTCCGCGGTCAGAAAATTCCCCCATTTCTTCTCATTTCAGGACGTTGTTGTAAGTAACGTCATTGTTTACAGGTCTATTTACAGATGAGTCTAATTTGGTAAACAAACGGAAAAAACTGATTTATTGAAACATATGCATATGCTTGTTGAATCACAATGCACATGAACTAAAATTTCAGCAGTTATAGTTAAGTCTGCTCTATAAAAGGACAAAATAGAGACAAGAAATCTCCCTCGGCTATTTTTCTTCCGAGCTTGGCTTTTATACCCCTGAAACGAGACAAAAATCACTCTCAATCAAAAACTAGAACAATGATTTTAATAATATCATTGCTGTAAATTACAATTATATAATATGATCATATAAAACTCTTGTACCGGACATTTGAATCATAGCTTAGATATAATGACAAAAATAAAATTTATGATCGGCAGAAAAATGATCGGCGGATCGGATCGGACTTGGCTTTTATACCCGACCCTAGAACATAATAAGTTTCTTGTATATAAAAATTATGCCATATATAAACTATTTTAGCCTTTTTTCTGTCCATCTTTGCTTTGCACGGATACTATTCTAAAAATAGAAACGCCGGACCGCAACGAATATGAAAGCTACAAAATGACCCAACTACTACTGTACAAAAAAAAAAAAAATAGACGAAGAAGGAGAAATAACATTAATACAGATAATATTCTCTATTAGATATTCTTAAAACACTATCTTCCGCGGTAAGAAAATTCCCCCATTTCATCTCATTTCAGGACGTTGTTGTATGTAACGTCATTGTTTACAGGTCTATTGATAGATGCGTCTAATTTGGTAAACAAACGGGAATAAAACTGATTTTATTGAAACATATGTATATGCTTGTTGAATCACAATGCACATGAACTAAAATTTCAGCATTTATAGTTAACTCTGTTCTATAAAAGGACAAAACAGAAAAAAAAATCAAGAAATCTCTCTCGGCTATTTTTTCTTCCGAGCTTGGCTTTTATACCCCTGAAACGAGAAAAAATTACTCTCAATCAAAAACTAGAACAACGATTTTAATAATATCATTGCTGTAAATTACAGTTATATAATATGATCATATAAAACTGATATACTGGACATTTGAATCATAGCTTAGATATAATGACAAAAATAAAATTTATGATCGGCAGAAAAATGATCGGCGGATCGGATCGGACTGGGCTTTTATACCCGACTGAAACAGACAAGCGCCTAGACCTTGATGCCATGTTTCATCTATCGTTACTTTTTAATTAAGCAGTAGACGGAGTTTAATTCCTCGAGAAAATTAATAACTATAGATCTAATTCTGAATTGATGAAACTAATATTGATATTCGACCAGTAGCTTGTCTAGGGGGAGATCATGCTTTTTCTTTTTCATAACACGACGCGCAGACCTGCTAAAAATGCTCGCGAGGGCGTAAGCAGTATTCGAAGATAGATAGAACGACTCGATTGCTCGGAGCTAGCCTTCGGCACGGTCGGCGTGCACGTTATTCATATGACTAGTCAGACAAAAAAACCTATTGTCAAAACAGGCCAAACCTGCAATATGATTTTTTTTAGAATTCAATTCTTATAAGATAAGAAAATATAAAGTCAAATTCCTTCGCTAATTTTCATCTCTCTTTGTTTACGAATCTCTGGCTCCGTTCTTGTTTGACGAAGGGAAAGAAGCGTAACGTAATGTTAGTAAATTTGTATTGAATAATAGTAACTATTATTATTCAAAATCGTGAGAAAAACTAGCTGAAAGGTGTATATAAAATGAGAATCTAACAAGATATCGATTGGTATTTTCTGAATTTTCGAAGTTATTGTAGTTAATGGTTATAGTCATATATTTTCGCGACTCTTCGGATATGTTTTCGTGACTAACCAGTTTCGGTGACCTTTAGATTTTTTCCTGATATTTTCACGTTTTTGAAGCATATTTTGGATTTTGTTGGAAGTGACAGCATCTTGTTTACTTGTAAACGAGTGCAAAAAAATGATAATGTCAGTGAATTCAATAAGGAAACAACGAACGACAAACGTAAGTCACCGAAACAGGTTAGTCACCGAAACATGTTAGCCTACAATATAGGGTATACACAATTTTTGTCAGTCAGAATATTTTACTAGTGACATATCAATAGATATTCATTCACCAGGGCTAATAATTGCGAATACTAATCCCTAGATCTCACTAGTGATGTGAATCTAGCAACAGAGTCCTCAGAACTTTCAGCAATATTATAGCTGCATGGAGTGCATTTCAGTCACTAATGGTGTCTCGAGAGAAACTGTACTTGTCAATGTCAGTTCTAGCATATGGCACTTGAAATGCTGATGGATACTGATTCCTACTGTACCTATCTGGGGGATGATGGTCAGGCCTAAAAAAAATGTTCTGTTTTCAATTTGCAACACCAATTTGCCATAGGGTCAGTAGGTCGGCTATGTTTTTTCTCTCTCTCCTTTTTTTTTCAAGTCAAATTTATGGTTGGTGAATTGTAAATTTATTTATGGAATCTTAAAATATTTTACTCCCTCTTACCATTTGACAGTTTTTATGAATACTGATGATTGATAAAGGGGCGCTGTGTTAAATGGCTTTTATTTTGTTTTAGGTCGAGATGTGGCTGTGTGTTTCAAAATAAACTGCTCTAGTGTGTTTGGTTTGGCTTGTAAGAGTGCAGCCATATTGGAAATAAATAAACCAAAGATGAAGACTGAAAATATCCAAAAATCGATACAGACAGATTTATGTAACAAACATATATAAAAACCGGGATTGTCCAGGATTGGTCACAGATTTTTTTCCTTAGTTTGCAATAAAATTACAGTAGGCATATATTTTTGACAGTCTGTCGGGAAATCGCAAACAGAACATTTTTTTTGGGCCTTAGCGCCGTGACACGTTATACTAGCTCTACCTTTCAGACCTTTCAAAGCAATATATGAGTTTACTACCACTTCATCTCTTGTGAAGAGACTCCCATCCTGTTCAAGAATGCTGTACTTCCAGCTTCAAAGTTGTAGTTACCAGTCATAAACTAGCTGCACATTTCTGAAACCTTTGTCCCACATCACAGCCACTTCTCGAGTCAGATTTTTATATAAAATATTTATCTATCAAAAGGAAATTATATGAGACCCAACTTGAGAAACTGTACCACCTGACATGCACCCAAAGTAGACTCAAATCAGCCTGCACATCTGCTTAGTGTGATCATTTTCATGAAGAAACTTAGCATCCTTAGCTATCCAAAATATGCCCAGTGACAATTCTGATCAGACTGTTCAAATCCACAGGCTGATCTGAAACTTTGCTGGGCTCACATTTCAGAAGGTACATTATCATTCTGATGCTACGACATATTTTAAACCAGTTCTGAAAATACACACTAATTTTATAATTTAACAATTAAAAGGCTGCCCATATTTTCTTCCAGTATTTTTGCAATCTTGAACTGGAGACTACATTTACAGCAAAATACCTGGAAAACGAAAATTGAGAATTTAGTATTCTTAGTAGTAGAATCTAATTTAATTGGTGAGACCTGAGCAATAATTTCAGAAGGGAGTAAACAACAATTTTCAAAGTTTCCTTCCATGTATGTGTATTCATTACCCGGAACACTTTTAGAATTATGTCCACCACTGAATATTAAGATTAAGTTACCCTAACTATTTGTAAAAATTCTAGATATATAGGGTATGATAAATATATTCCCACCCTAAACTAACCCTAACCATCACCTAGCTCTGGCTAGGTGATGGTTAGAATTATGTCCACCACTGAATATTAAGATTAAGTTACCCTAACTATTTGTGAATATTCTAGATATATAGGGTATGATAAATATAATCCCACCCTAAACTAACCCTAACCATCACCTAGCTCTGGCTTTATCATATTTTTCTGGATTATTAATGATTGTGAGGACATCAGTAAGAAATGGCAGAAAGATAGATACTACGGTCTAGCCCATTCCCCTTGATAATTACAATATTGTGACTGTAAATATTACATGTATGTTTTTTTGTTGAAATTGTTAGAATGGCTGCCAGTATGGAGCGGACAGACAGCTCAGCTGCCATGGCATCCCTGGCCTCTTATGCTGATCCCTCAGACTCGGAAGATGATGCAACTGGAAGATCAGCAGTTGATAATATTTCTGATGAAGAAGCTGATACGAGAACACCCACTCCTGTGTCTAATACAGCGGCAGTTTCAAAGCCCATTATAGAGCCAGACAATGACTCTAGATCTAGTATAGATCTTACTGAGAAAGCAAAGCCAAGGAAAAAGAAAAGTAAGTTGCAGTTGTGCCATGGAGTTTTGACATGTTAGAATCATTTAACTATAGGCTAGATAAGGATTGAAGGCACATTTTAAAACAAAAAAGGAGTCATATCTTTTCTTATTTAAGATATTAACCCATTGTAGACGGGAGACCCATTAAAGGGTAATTGGCAAACAGTGCAGACCCAGATCAGACGCTGCAGAACGCAGCGTGATCAGGGTCTCCACTGTTTGCAAAGTTTAGCCATTTTTCTCTAAGAATATGTAAATCTCATAGCTGGGTGTACCTAAAATTGAAATTGGACTCTTCCAATATATAGTGTGGGAGAGTCTATTCAGTATACAATGGGTTAAGTATTAATGTGTTTATGAAGGTAGAATAGCTTTTGTTTTTCATGAAAAATAAGAAATTGTATTTATCTGGGTACTCTTCTTATCCTGAGCTGTGATATTTTATAATATCAGCTAAGCTGTTAAATTTCATTAACCTTTGTCTTGCTGAATAAATTAAGATGCCACGCCCACTTCTAATTTCCAGCCAATCAGACTACTTGATCCGGGTTTTTGATAGACATTCACATACTTAATGACAAACAGTGCAGATCCAGATCAGTTGGCTTCTTCAGAAGCCAACTGATCTGGATCTACACTGTTTGCTAAGAAAGGGCGTGTCATGTTCAGCAAGAGAAGGGTTAAGAATTTGACAAATTAGTACATGGTATCATAGCTCGGGATAAGAGGGGTAGCCAGATAATTATTTTCGTTTTATTTTTCCACAAAAACATACATTGTGGTACTCATTAGAAGTGTCTCAGCAAGGTGCTTTTAATGAGTACCCTCAACGTATGTTTTTGATGTGAAATAAGAAAAATATCAAATGTTTTTGGATGAAAATGTGCCTTATCTGGAGCTATGTGGCATGTTTAAAAAAGTTGAGTGCTTCCTGCACGGGCCTATCCAATTCATATCCTGGTGTAGAGAGTACCCCATTTTTATAATAAAATAAGTATGGAGATACCCGAGAATGGACACATTCCTCCCATGCGTAAAGGTTTAATTACATGTAATGAAAACAATAGCAGCACTTCAAGAGAAAGGACAAAAGAAGAGAACAGCAGCCCAAATACAATGTATCACCTTGAAAGGGGTGAAAATTAATAGGTTTGGGCTTTAAAACTTGGTCCATACCAGAGTTCTCATTAACTCCAGATTTGGAGTAAGTTACTCCAACTTTTCATTTCTGACTCCAACTTTTTGGAAAGTCTCAACAGAAAAGTATGGTAAAACTCCAACTTTTTCTGAACGACAGCATTTTACTCCAGTTTTCAAAATCCTAGTGAGAACCCTGCATACAATCCTGGAACAGTTTGCATTAGTGTCTTCATACAGTTGTTCCTGTATAGGGTTCTCTAAATGTTCTGACAGTGAATCAATACAGAAAAAACACATGCACAATAAAAAAAAACAACAAACTTTGCAGCACTTCACAATTAGTCATTTCTGCCGGTTATATATATGCTAAATTAGGATGCTTTCAGTACTTGTCCTCGGCAATCAGATGAAGAGTTTTGTCATCCATTATTACCATTAAAGTGCCAACCAAGCAGATGAAATTCTTAATTTCGTTTTTATTTTCCTGAGTAAATAAGACTTGACATTTCATCTCAGTAGTGCGTCTGACTGCAGATCCAGGGCTTGTGAGTTTGAACCTCAGCTTGGCCACATGACTTCCATGGAGATTGTCAGTCTCAGTGCCCCCATCTTGTGATCTGGAGGTCACAGGTTCAGTCCCTGCAGGGTCCGGCAACATTCTTACATGGAGATTGAAATGTTTTCTAAATTCATTCTCTCCCATCTGCTCAAGAAGGGCAGCTGTCAGTTTCTGGTGAAAGAATGTACACAAATACTGGTTAACCCCTTGGAGGACTATATAAAGCCTACCCAGGAAAAAGTGTGTTTAGGTGAACTGACCAGTTTCGTCATGACCCTAGTGGGTTGACTGGGTCATAAAACCTCAACTCAATCAATCAATCCATGGAGATTGGTCATGAAATCATTTCTTTGGTCATTCTATCCCTTCTGCTGATCAAGAAGGGCAGTTGTCAGTGACTGAGGAAAGTGTGCACAAGTACTGGTTAACTGCTTGGAGGACTAAGCTTGCCCAGGAACAGTGTGAGTAGGTTAACTGGCCGGCTCAACATGACCCTAATAGTAATGGGTTGACTGGGCCATAAAACCTTAACTCAACTAAAACAAATTTTAGAAAATTTACATTTCATCATCTGCGTTGCTGATTCACATAAAATGTAAAGCCTTATTTTCTCAGAAAAATTGAAAAGAAACATTTTAGAATATCATCTGCTACAATTCTGAATGGTACTTTAAATTAATTATTAAAGAGCCAAGTAACTGATGTTTAGTTTTAATGAAATTTATCTCCAATTGTAGTGCATAAAATTTCTTCACAGCTCGGAGATTGGTGTCATATGGGGCTGACGAGTTGGAAGAAGAGGAATCATCAGAGAGTGAGGCAGAAAGCCCATCCGACACACATGGTACTTTTGTTGTAGAGGTAAGAGTCACATGAATGAGAGACATACAATCAGTCCAGATACAAGGGTTTCCCTGACTTGCATCATCAAAAGTTAGGACAAGGGTCCTGAGCAATGGATATATGATCAATCTAAAAATACTACTATTTTTATTGCTTTGTATTTTAATCTATTAATGGCCTAAATGACAAGAATGGCTAGTACTTAAGCAATAATTAACCTCATTAAAATAACAAACCCCTAAATCTTATTAAAGGACCCCATAAGTCCACATTAGGGACTAGGGAACCCCCCGTGTCCTCATTTTCAAACCCTGCAGATATATCTTTTTTCTGTTGCATCTTATCTATAGTCTCCAAAGAGGACATCAGCCAAGTTATAAAAGGTCTGAAAGTGGGAAGAGGATTAACTAGTTCAAAACAAAAGCCAGGAAAAGAGTTTCTGAAATCTACAACATGGGAAAATATTTTTGTATAGATTAGAAATAAAACAGTCTCTGTTATTTAACTCCTAGCATGCTAGGTAAAATTCTCAACAGTCAACATTTTCAAATATTTTTCTTATTTTTCCCCCAGAAACAGGCTTTGACATTTCATGCAAATTGTCTTCTTTGGAGACAGTTTGCATGAAATGTCTAAACCTGTTTTCTGGGAAAAACAAGAAAAAATATCATCTGTTTGTCATCTGAATTTGCTCAGGGAATGGAAATGGTTAAAATGAGTTTTGTCTTACCTGGCACATCACAAACTGAACTTAATGTACAGTGGAATCTCCACTTGCAGTCACATCTCAAGAACAACCATATCCTTATAACAAATACCAATCTGAATTTCTAAAGTGTTATATAATTTACCTGTCTGCAGTGGCCACTTCCTTATAATAGCCAGTTTTATACCTTCACAGAGATGGTTGCTATAGAGGATACACTATATACATGTATATTGTAGAGCTGTTTAAAGACCAGGGCCCACTTATTTAAAACTAATGATGTCGTTAGTTAACATATTCTTAAAACTGATCATTAAATATGGCATATGCGCTAATATTTTTGCTAAAAAAAATGCAAAAGCTACTCACATTTTTTCAGCAGAAGTACCTGTGAATTAGATATTGTACTTACTAGAACAATTAACATTTTGACCAGTGCTTTGAACAACTGGGCCCAGGAATTTGAAATTGAAATGCCATATTGGGATATTGGGAGTAAGAGACTTATCAGAGGTGATAATGTACAAAAATAAATAAAAAATAAATAAATAAAACTAAATGATGGATGTTGCATTTAAAAAATAGTTTTCCAATACATTTACATGATGATTTTTTACTTTAATCGTTAGCTTACTGGGTAAAATTTTCAGCAGACGACAGTTTGAAATATTTTTCTTTCTTTTTTTTTTTTTTTTTTTTTTTTTTTTTTTTTTCCAGAAAACAGGATTTGATATTTCATGCAAATTGTCTCCACTGGAGAGAACACATGAAATGTCAAGTCCTGTTTTCTGGGAAAAATAGGAAAAATAAAAATATCATGTATTTGTCGTCTGCTGAATTGGCCCAAAGAGTGGTAAAGGTTAAAATACAATTCTGCTTGAATTATGCTCCTAATAAACAATGCAGACCTGGATCAGGCTCCTCCTGAAGACACACTTTGATCAGGGTCTGCACTTGTTGTCATTCTCCTGCACTTTGTGAGGTAATCGGATTTTAGAACAAGTATAGTAAGGATTTAAGTATAATTGGTTTAATGGTGGTATATCTATATCGGTTCTGTTAGAATTGGTAATTTTGTTTTCTGTTTTTGTAGGGCAAAGTGATGAGCTCTTCCTTAAATGTAGAACAAGCATGTAAGTTAGATATTAATGCTTTTAGTATGCTGGGTAACAATTTCTTTTTCTTTTATCCTCCCTGTCACCTGATGCACAGAGGGTCAGGGAGAGTCATCCGTCTATCTAGATCTGTTATGTTTCAGAAGTATTTTTTTTTCCTGATTATTTCCCCTAACTGGAGTTATGATAAATGATGATGCCATATTCGTTTTGAATGCTGAACATGACAACATTTTATTTCATGTATTTAATCACAACATTTCTGTATAATTGAAAGATAATTATTAATACTATATCAACATGAAAACAAATCCACAAAGCAATTTCGTTTTTGGAATGCAGACCTCATTATATAACACCTAATTTATGAAAGTGGTACTGATCATCCTATTTGTATAAATGACAAATTTGCACCATTTTTCAGAGTTACATCAAATTATCTCCAATTAACTGATTTAAAAGCACTATAGAAATGCACTGATTGATAAACTGTCTTTTTTGGAGATGAAAATATTTCCCTTGCTTATTTGTCCTAAATATTTGGATATTGACTGCCTCCCAAGCCCCATCCCTAACCATGTTTAATTCTGTAATTGTCCAGAAAATTTGGGTGTGCATTTTTAGTTTTATAAAAATTATTTCGTTTTCTTCACAGCATCCTTGTCAAGAAGTGTTTTGAACAAATCATTTGATGAGATAGAATTACCACCTGAACCAATAGCCAAGTGTAATAAAAAACTACAGGTAGTCATTTCTTTGTGTTTATTTTCATACCTCCTGGATATTTGTGTGCAGAGGGGTATATAGTTTTCACTGTTGTGTTTATCTGTTCATCTGTTTGTTTGTACATACATTCATTTGTCCTTCCTGAAGTTAGTGGACATCAGATTCTGTACCAAAGTTTTTGTGTCAAAATTTTAAGACATTATTTTATCAAGCTTGTTGATGGATTTAGTTTATATTGTGCCAGCTGCTACATGTAGTTCCAAAATTTTATTAGACTGCTTGGCGCTATAAATGTTACCTATCATGGAAGGTCAAAGTAATAGGCGAAAGACTGATTCTGTTAGTGATGGCACTGGTTGGTTATGAGTGACCAGCTGGTCATTTGGTATATTTTTTTTAAATGCAAAAATGTTACATATACTTACAGGCAAAAGACCAGTCTGACATATCTAATTTGAACATGAAAGAAAAAAAGTCCTGTTTATGAGGAGAAAATTAAGTCCATTTTGATCAATAGGAATAGAGTACCTTTCAGACCGTCAGTCAGACTTGACCTATAAAAAAGTAAAAAGTGAAATTAAGTCACCAGCCCTGTCTGACATTATGCCCCCATAACACAGTATTTGTGGGCTGCTATATAGTGATCTTTGGCAGTCTGTCTGTATTATTTTTGAATTTTGATTCACTTTTTGCTTTCAGGAAAAAATTGCCAATCTTCATGAAAAGCGGAAGAGAGAGGGAACGAACTTAAACAATACAATACAAAGAAGAGTAGATTTTAGAAATCCCAGGTAAATAGTCATTGCTCTTGATAAGGCGCTTTTTTCAACCAAAAAGTATCTGTATTTTTCTTATTTCTTGACAAAAACATATGTTGTGGGTACTCATTAGAAGTGCCTCACTGAGGCGCTTCTAATGAGAACCCACAATATATGTTTTCGTCAAGAAAAATATTTACCTGATACCCCCTCTTATCAAGACCTATGAATAGTGCACAAGCACAATACCAAAAGACAGTACAAATATTTTGTAAACAAATTTCAGTAAAGTTAATTTGCTAGTTTACTGTCTAGAACCAAACTATATACAAGTCATAGCTGCAGGTAAGATGAGTATTCCATATTTCTTCATGAAAACATATTTTGTAGGTACTTGTTAGAAGTGCCTAGCCAGGTGCTTCTAATGAATACACACAACATACATTTTTGCAGAGAAATAAGAAAAATATTAACCCTTGTCCTACTGAATAAATTAAGATGCCATGCCCATTTCTAATTTTCATCCAATCAGATTACTTGATTTGGATTGTTGCTATACATTCTCATACTTAATGGCAAACAGTGCAGATCCAGATCAGTTGGCTTCTTTAGAAGCCATCTGATCTGGATCTGCACTGTTTGCAAAGGCAGGGTATATCCAGGTTCAGCAGGACAAGGGTTATTGCTTTTTATTTGAAAAAAAAAAAAAAATAAAAAATCCATATTTGGAGTGATGTTATTTTATTTTTCTGGGATTGTCAGCACAGGGTTAAGGTGTATAAGCCAAAAGTGTGAGAAACTACCTTCGGAGGTGTGCCTAGGGAAAACTGTGATTTGGAAACTGTTGATATGCATTTTGATCTGTCTTTGCTATGCATACTTATCCAAAGGTACATTTCTTGGGGTGAGGCTCATATGTATGTGAGTAAAGTTGGTATTCTGATGTATCAGGATATCTCACAGAAAGTAAAGAAATAAATATATGATTGTAAGAAAGAATACACTATCAGTTCCCTTTGCTGAAATACCATATTTGCAGTGTCTCATCAGAGTCTACACTGTTTGCCACTCATCCAGCAACTTTAAGACACAGCAACAGGTAGTTAATTGCGCTTGTTCAAATTTTAGAAGAAGTATGGTGTGGAGTTAAGGTGTCTGATTACTTACAGTATATACAGTAGCTCTGTTACAAAATATCAATATCCAAGAATAGTTGTAGCTAATAAAAAGGACCTTTTTATTAGTTATAATGAAGCTCTAGATAAGGAAGATGAATTCTTTTTTTTATATCACGCCCCACAATAGTTTCACGTTGGCTGTCCGTCCGTCTGTCGTACATCTATCCATATTTCCATTTCCGGACGATAATTTGCGTAAATACAAATGAATTTTCACCAAACTTGGCATGTGCATTGGTATTAAAGAGATCTGGTTTGTAATTGCTAGTGGACAAATTTCATGTATTTTCGACAGAGTTATCTGCCCACGACATGTCCATACTTTTCGTTCCAGACGATAACTTCAGTAAATATCAATGGTTTTTCACGAAACTTGGTATGTGCACTGATATTGTGGAGATCTGCCTTGGGGTTGCTAATGGACAAATTTCTTCAATATTTGAGTTATCTGCCTGAGACATGTTTATAATTTCATTTCTGGATGATAATTCAATAGATATCAATGGATTTTCATGAAACTTTGTAAGTGCATTAATATTGTGGAGATCTGTCTTAGCATTGCTAGTGAGCAAATTCGCGGTTATCTGCTGCAACACATCCGCATTTTCCTTTCAGGACAGCAACTGAAGTAAATCTCAGTGGATTTTCACCAAAAGATTTGTGCATTGATATTGTGGGGATCTGGTTTACAATTGCTAATGGACATTTTGTGACAGAGTTATCTGCCCATGTCATGATAATGGAGGGGTATTATTGTTTCACGTTTTTATTTAAGTCTTATGGTGTGGATTCTCAATGTATTTGTTTTTTGTATTTTGACTCAGTTCATTTTTGTATCTTTGATACAAGCATTGTAGAACTTGTTCAGATGCTGCAATCTGTGGCATCTGATCAAGGTCTACCCTGTTTGCCAGTTTCCTTTTTGGGACTCTAGGCATAAATGAGTTAATGAGTGTGATGGTGTGAAGGCTGAGATTGACCTGTGTAGTCTGATCAGGGTCTTTACTGTTTGTCCAACAGAAATATTTCATATTAATATTGTAGAAGAACCAACTGGTGAATTCTGAGGTCTTCGATCAGACAATGCAGGGCTGTGAATGCCAAACACCCAAATCCATGCAGTCAGATCTGAGTTTTGTGCTGGTCATATGTGGTAAACCTTTTTGTTTGATATGTCTCATTTTGCCTTTTTTCAGTATCTATGAAAAGTTGATAGAGTTTTGTGGTATAGATGAAAAAGGAACAAACTATCCTCCTGTAAGTTGAAATTTGATTCCTCTGTATCAGACTAAAAGGAAAGATTTAAATGTTTGCCTGAGCAGCAGTATCATAAATTTTGAAGTACAGTCGAACCTCTTTATCTCGAACTCGCTTATTTCAAATTACCGCTTATCTCGAAGTGAAAATCTGGTCCCTGTTTTAACATGAAACTATGACAACAGGTGACAAAATAATGTGGAAAAGAGGAGAAATTGCTCCTCAGGAGCAATTTCTCCTCTTTTCCACATTATTTTATATGTATATTTCTAACTTCAGGAGTCAAATTACACATTCATTTGTTAAATGTGGTTGTTCAATTTATTGTTTCCCTCACTCTCTCAACTCTGATATGTCGAAGTACGGATATCTCGAAGTGTTTCAGTGAGTCCCTTGGAATTCGAGATAACGGGAGTCGACTGTACTTTGCTCTCTGGCATTATAATAAAGTTGCAAGTTGTGCCTGGTAAGAAAAGTATCTAGAAAATATCAAGTACGGCTATGGATGCCTGACTATATTAATGGACTGGGTGGCTGTTTAGACTGGGTAGACTATTAAGTAGGAAATCAGCTGTTTGGGTTTTCATAGTACTCAGGACATGGAAATTTTCTAATTATTAGAACAATTTGCAGATATTTGACATACACTTGGTCGAGTCTGAAGTGGACAGAGACATAGATGCCTGGAGACAGACAGTGGCACAAAGTTTCATAGCTCCAGATAATAGGTGCATCCAGATACATGTATGAGCCAGCACACAGTTAATTAGGATTGGTCATTGTCAGTAATGACAGACGAACAAGATGAGCCAGCATGTGGCAAAAGTAACAAAATGGCACGTGCACACACCGAAGACTCTGTTCAGCCTGAGCATCTATTCAGTATGATCAGATTCTTCGCTTCTGCTCAATGGGTAGCTAAGGACCCAAGCGGACAGCAAAGACTGATCACTGTGCAAATGCCCAGGCTGATCTGAGTCTTTGCTGGCACACATGCCTTTTTAAAGGTTTTGTTGTGCGCTGATTAATATGTCTTATTTCTCCATGAAAACTTGTTAGGATACTCATTACCAGTTTACTAAGTCTTTTTTTGCCTTCTACTGATTCAAGAAGGGCGGTTGTCAGTTTCTGGAGAAAGAATTTGCACAAGTACTGGTTAACTGCTTAGAGAACTAAGCCTGTCCAGGAAAAGTGTGGTTTGGTAAACTGACTGTCTCCACATGACCCTAATGGATTGACTGGGTAGGAAAACCTCAATTCAGTCAATTTATATAAAGCTTTTTTCGCTCTTAACACACATGTAAGTTTAAACAAACATTTTGTTTAGCTTGGAAAATGAACATTCCAGTGGATAGTAAAAATATTTGTTTATAATTATACAGTATTTTGACCTTCTAGAAATTATATGACCCGGCCTTGCTGAGCAGTAGACATATCTTTAGATAACAAGTGTTTGTGTAGGAATATCATTGAAGCACAATCTTTGTTACATATTTATTTTTCAGTTTATTTATTACATATTAGTCAACATTTCTTTTTAATAATTGAAGCCTTTATCAAGAAAGTTTCTTTCTTTCAATTGAAAAAAAAGGCTTTAATTAGGCGAAACATCAAGTATTATGTATAGAAATAATTATACTGTACTTAGCCCTATATAAGAGACTTGTTTTTAGCCAAAAAGTATTCGTATATATTTTAATTTTTGCGCTAAAACATAATTATGTTTGTGGGTAGTCATTGGCAAAGGAGTGCAGAAACAATGCCAGTGACTACCATTACATAGTTTCTTGTGGAGAAATAAAAAAAGTATATATTAGATGATGTTGCTATTACCCAGTGGAAAACATCAAGTTATAAAAATTATATGACCACACATTACATAAAACTTGGTTACTGGCAGATAAAGCCATCACCCTGTCTGTGACGTTACATATTTTCAAAAACGGTTAAACTTCTATAAAATAGTTTAAAAAAATATTATAGACTGAATCATACCTTCATGGTCATTTCATATGAAATTTATGAAAATTACCAAGGCCAGTTTCATAAATTTCATATGAAATGACCGCTAATGTAAGCTCTTCATAGTTCTAGATAAGAGGGGGTGGGGGGGGGCTCATATAAATATTTTTCTCATGTTTCCATGAAAACATATTGTGGATACTCATTGTGGATACTCATTAGAACCGCTTTGTGGAGTCTTCTTATTAGTACCACAACATATGTTTTCATAGAGAAATGAGAAAAATATTGACTTTTTGGCTGAAAAAGTTGAAATTTCATTATAAATAGATTTACAATTTATTTTTACTTTCAGGAATTGTTTGATCCATATTCTTGGGGCAAAGAGTCCTACTATGATAGTTTAGGTGAGTTATGTGGTCACAATGGTATATGAGGAGAATTTTATGTTTTCAAAGCCAGCCTCTGTGGCTCAGTTGGATGCATGTGATCAGAAGGTTGCAGGTTCGACCCCCGCCAGGTCGACAACATTCTTTTGTGAAGATCTTGAAATATTTTCTACTGTCATTTTCTCCCTTCCGCTGATTCAAGAAGGGCAGTTGTCAGTTTCTAGTGAAAGAATATGCACAATACTGGTTCACAGCTGAGAGGACTAAGCCTGCCCAGTAAAAGTGTGATGAGGTAAATTGACCGGGCTCGACATGACCCCACTGGGTTGACTGGGCCGTAAAACTTCAACAAAGGACTGAATACACTAGGTAGATTTTCTGCTATTTTATACACAGGAGACAACTTTTGTGATGCACACAAGCCTTTTCTGAAAACCAGTCTACTCTCAGAGGAAAGAACTTGTCCTTGTTAAGGCAAAAAAACAGTAGTAGAGCAGTGGCTACTTTTGCAGGTTAAATATATAGTATTACAGCATTTTGGGAAATCAGGGTGGCTGTGATGGGGTAAGGGCCTGCTGTACCTGCAGCAGATGTGGAGAGGGGTCATGAAAAATAAAGTTTGACATTTCATATAAATTGTCTGCTAAAATGTCAAGCTGTTTTTAATCAGAAAAAGAAAACGTATTTCATAACATTGTCTGCTTCTGTAGAGACTAGGGCTTTATTGATTAACCATAACTGTTAAGATGAAATGAGCAGACAAGTGGTATTTATCTTATTGTCCCCATGTTAGAAAGTAGAACTGGATGTCAATTGGTTGGTCAGGAGTTTCTACTATTAATGTAGTTATCCCCATGCTTTAGCAATGAGGATATTGTAAACGCCGTTGTCCGTCCTTCACGCTATCTCCTAAACCACTGGGTGGAATTTAACCAAACTTGCTACATGACTTCCCTACCATGGTATGGGTGTGCAAAAGCAACATTATTTTTCACTCTGCCCCATGTGACCGGGTGGGGTCAAAAGGTTACTATCTATCTGTCCGTCAAGCTATCTCCTAAACTACTGGGCAGAATTTAACCAAACTTGCTACATGACTTCCCCTCGTGGTAAGGGTGTGCGAGAGTGAGTCTATCTGGCTATCCGTCCGTCAAGCTATTAGCAACATTAGCACCAAGCATGGGGATATTGTGATGGCATGCCATTGACTGCGCAATCTAGTTAACATTTGCCATGCTGAATAAATTAAGATGTCACACCCACTTCTAATTTTCAGCCAGTAGATTACTTGATCCAGATTTTTGATACAAATTCACATACTAAATCACAGTGCAGATCCAGATCAATTGGCTTGTATGTTGTTCAGGTGAGTGTTTGGATTTTCTGTTACATGACTGACAATAAGTACATTGTATTTGCAGATAAAGCTCAGAAACTGGACATGGAAAAGAGAGAAAAAGAAAGAAAAGAAAGAACAAAAGTAAGTTAATGTTTTGGCTAGGACCTGAAATTAGAAGGGATATCCACATATATCTTTGTTTTCTGCATGAAAACATGTTGTGGGTACTCATTAGAAGTGCCTCATCGAGGCACTTCTAATGAGTACTCACATTTTCATACAGAAATATGAAAATATCATTTCTTTTAAGTTGAAAAATGTACCTTATCTGGAGATATGGTTTTGTCACTTTTATAAATGGAATGCATGAGATAATGCACAGCCTGCACATCTAGTCTGAGCAGTGAGATTAAGGAGCTTTAGTTTTCACTTTTAGAATCAGGGGATATTATAGGTAGATGACTTGCCGATGAATCTGATGAAGAGTAGAGGCTGTGACTCAGGGATGAGTCTTGAGAGAATACGCTGGCTATGTCATCAGCAAAAAGTCTGACTTTAGATTTGACCTGCTCTGGGAGGTCATTGATATATGCCAAAAAGAGGATGGGTCAGAGAACTGAGCCCTGTGGGACACTGGATAAGACAGAAATACTATCAGAGGTGATACCATTGATTACCTTTGCTTCTCGTTACTGGGACTGGCTTTGCCTAGTAGAATAGCTCCAGATAAGACGCTTTTTTAACTAAAAAGGATTATATTTTTCTATTTCTTCATGAAAACATAAATTGTGGGTACTCATTAGAGGCACCTCTCCAAGGCGCTTCAGAGTACCCACAACATGTTTTTGTGGAGAAATAAAAAAAATTATTGTGTGGATCATTAGCTATGCAGATTTTCTGCCATTTTGACAAAGGAGACAATTTCTTGCACATAAATACCCTTCTGAAAAGGGATCTACTCTAAAAAGAATGAATTTGCTCCCAAGGGTCTCCTTTTCAGACTGGAGATAAAACAGTTATGACAGTTTCCTCCCATGGAAGTGCATCAGTTCCCCATATATTCCAATATTTATATCCCAAGACCAACTTTTAGAGCCTTGGTAATTTAGTTTTCTGATATTCTTTTCTCTATTCAATTTGCAGGTAGAGTTTGTAACAGGAACAAAGAAGACCAAAACAGAGCCCGGTGCAATTCCAGGTTTGTCTTTTTGACGTTTATTGTATGTTTGAGTTGCAATGTTAGAAAACATGCCTTCAGACATGTGCACCTGGTGAAGATTCAGATCAGTTTGCTTACTGATCAAACTGTGCCATTCCGTCACAACATCTCAGGCACCTTATTGGATGGTCTAATGGACTTATAGGTTAAGTAGAGGAGTTGAAGTCAAATGGCCAATTTGGTTGTCTACGGTCATTCTGCTGATTCAAGAAGGGCAGTTGTCAGTTTCTGGCAAAAGAATGTGCACAAGTGCACAATACTGGTTACCCGCTTAGAGGACTAAGCCTGCCTAGTAAAAATATGGTTAGGTTAACGGACCCTGCTCAACATGACCCCTTTGGGTTGACAGGGCCGTTAAACCTTAACACAAACTAATTTAGTAGAGCATCCACCTCTGAATCAGGAGGTTGTGAGTTTGATCCTTAGCTTGGCCAGACTTCCTAAAATTGGTACTAGCTGTTAGGAAGAGCAAGGACTGGTTGCAATGGTATCAATATGTAGCTAGTGATACTATCATGTAGCTTCAGATAAGACAGAATAATCACAAATATTTTTTTTCTAATTACTACATGAAAATGTGTTGGGAACTTGTTAGGAGCTCCTCATATTGAGTACCCACAAGTATGTTTTTTATGGAGAACTAAGAAAAATGTCAATACTTTTTGGTTGAAAAAAAGGCCTTATCTGGAGCTACAAAATTATCATATTAGTGTGTGGGCATGATATTGCAGTTAGGCGACACCATAAAAAGCCATCAGTTCTGAGGGTTAAAAGATTGTTGACATTCTTGTAACAAACCTGAAGTAAAATGTCAGCCTATTTAAGATTATAAACCCTTTCCCCCCGGCATACCAAAACAAATACCTGTGCAAACAATGTAGATTCAGATGAGATGGCTTATAATGAGCCTTCTCATCAGGATCTACACTGTTTGCCATTCTGTTTTTGATTTTACACGGAAACCCCTATTGGCAACAGTGGGCACATCCAAATTAAAAAAATGGAAGAGTCCACTTCAGAAACTCGGGGGTGAAAGGGTTATGGTACACATCTGAACCTGACTTTACTTTGTTTTCAGATGAGAAAAAGAGAAAAACAAAATGGGACAGTGAATTGTCAAGTCACGCTAGGGCGGGTAATGTGGTAGCAGCCATCAATCAGAGTGTAGCTAATTTGACATCCTCGGCAACAGGAACTAAATCAACTGTGATTCTTGCCACAGGAAGTATAGCGAAGAAACCAAGCAAGTGAAAAAATCTAGGTTACCGCTTAACCTGCTGAATTTAAATGTTAGCAGATGACAGTTCAATTTTTTTTTTCCAGAATATAGTATTTAACATGTCAAACACTAGGTTCTGGGAAAAACAGAGAAAAATCTCACTCGTCATCTGTCGATCCTTTTATCTGATGGCACACTAAGGGTTACTTGGTGAATGGTGAATGAGCTGGCTAGGAAAGAAGCATTGTTGAAAGGAAAAGGATCAGTATGTGTTCATAACTGCAACATATTTGTCAGAGAGGTTCCAGCATTCTGGTTTTATCAGCATATACATGCTTACATGTCTCTGACTTAAAGGGAAAAGATACTTTTTCAGGGGAGGTAAAGATTGTTTTGCATCTCTTCTGAAAATGGCTATTCCAAATGGAAAGAATTTTCAAGGGTAGCAAATTCTTTCTCTTTAGAGTAGACCTCTTTTCAGAAGGGACGGGGTGAAGAGACCAAACACGAAGGCACAAAGGTTACCTCCCTTATTGTGTATAATCTACAAGGTATATTTAGTCCCCATCATAGCAATGTTTTACTTGTGAATTCAGTTTCTGTAAAAACAGAGTAGAGAATATATTTCTTTTTTTTCACAATCGTGCGGACCCATTTCATAGAATTTAATACCTTGATGCTTGATGAGATGATTGTAATTTATGAAACACACAATCAGGACAAAAAAATAAGAAACGTATTGATATTTTTTTCCTCTAAAAATTTGCCTTTAGCTTTGAGAAGATTTCAATTATTAAGGTAAAAAGAAAAGAGATAATCTGATAGTTAGTTGGCAGTGGTCACTTGCAAACTTGGCACAGACATTCGTAAATAGGGATCACTTGGTAGAAGTGCATAAATGGTTAGCATTCTGGGCCCAGTTGTTCAAAGCTAACGATGTCGTTAGTTAACGATTCGTTAGAATTTACATCGAGTTATACGCAAATATGCCAAAATTTTTTGCTGAAAAAATGTGAGTAGCTTTTGCAGCAAAAGCTGCTCACATTTTTTTCAGCAAAAAATATCAGAATATTGTATATTGAATCTGCTAAAACAGTTAACGAAATGGCCCTTAACGAGCTTGTTAAGCTAACGACGCTTTGAACAACTGGGCCCTGTTTTACTGTTTTTCAATATCTATTGGACTTTGGTGCAGACCTGACACATGATAGCTGTCTAACAGCAGCCAGTTTCAGAAGCATTGTCTTTGATCAGAAACCGTCCACAAAAAACATCAAACTAGTCGCTTGCCTAACAGAAGGCGGTCATTCAACATTAAATCAAAAAAGGTACCTTACCAATTACAAAAAAAAGTAGCCAAAAACTATGATAGGGCAGCAAGGTGTCGCATCCGCCTATTCCGATCAGGACGTACAGTTTGTTTGACAGCATTAACAGGACCTAGAAACATTTTTATGCGCAGGCTGGTCTAGGTCATCCTATCTTGCCCAAGAAGTAATTATTTTATGGTTCACAAGCCTACCAGTTAATACCAGTGTTCCAAGTAGTAAAAAGCGTACCTTATTGCAAACGTGAAAATAGCTGATCCAGACAAGTCTGCACAGTCCGATAAGGGTCTATTTCATTTATAGTGTATACTTACAAAGACGGACATCCTTTACACACAATATTAGAAGTTTTATTATTCTAAGTAGCCTGCGCAGCCGATCGGGTCGTGTGTTATTTGTGTAAGATGCACAAATAAAGTCCCCCAGTATTTCACAACAGCTGTACCTGGCCAGATAGAGGACAAGTCAGTCACAGATCATCTACTGCGATTGGTTTCGATTCCATAGGTGGAGACAATTAGTCTTCGTCAACTGAATCGAAACCATTCGCATGCGAGATAATCAGATATCGTATGTCAATAGTCAGAATTTGCGCAATCGACAAGACCACAATACAAAACCTTTTGATGTTTGTTTCTAACAGTTTATCGGTGCAATAACCTCTTTGATGACATCAGAATGTCACGGTTTGATTCTCTGCACTTGACTGAAGATCTAATGAATATTGAAACACGTAGTATATGACTTTTGCAGGGCAGCACACGAAATAAATTTTAAAAAGCAGAAGGCAGGCCTGCTGCTAAAATATTGGATTTCACCTTGTTTACCCTAAATATTTGGATAGACAGGTCTGACCAAACAGACTAGGCCCAGATAAGATGCCACAGAATGTTTTTCACTCTTCAAGCAGTTCTTAGACACATCTCGGTGTCTCTGTCCAATGTGCATCTGACTGGTCATCAGGAGGTTGCGAGTTTGATCCAGGAAAAATTTGTAGTTCGGTAAATTGACCAGCTCAATATGACCTTAACAGTTTTGAATGGGCTGTTAAACTCCAACCCAATCCAATCTTAGATACATCAACAGAAAGTAAAATGGACATTCAAATTTTAGGGCAGTATGGTAAGGGGTTAACCCATTTATGCCAAGTGGATTCTTCTACATTAACTATTTGGACCAGTTTATTTCAAATATAAAGAGTGTCGGATTAGTTTAATCGTTGCCATGTTTTATAGCAATTCCTGTCCTAATTGCAAATAGTGTAGACCCTAATCAGACACTGCATTCTCCAGCGTCAAATCTGGGTCTATATTGTTTGCAAAAATGTCCCTTTTATGGGACGCTAGGCTTAAATGGGTAAAGGTCTAAATATATAGGGTATATACAGTGTGCTAGTTTACTTAGTCTGATTTTATTTTATTTGTTATTTTTCTGTCATTAACAACTAGTTAAGATCAAAATCCAATGTTAAAGACACACAGAGGCTTTCTTCTGAAATGCTAAAAATGTACATGCAAGTTCCATAAGTCCAGATAAGGAGCTTTTATCAGCCAAAGAATATGGAGATTTTTCCTATTTCTCCATGGAAACATAAGTTGTGTAGTTTCATTTGAAGCAGCTCTTATGGTGCGTACCCACAGCATACATTTTCATGGAGAAATAAAAAAAATAATAATTATCTGGATACCCCTCTTATCTGGATCTATGATGTAACGATATAGAAAGTTACGAGGAAACTGCTAAGTAAAAATACATGTATAGTGTGAAAAATAAATGAAATAAAATGAGCTGGTACTCAAAAGTTGAGCTTGTTACTGTTTTTTTCCAATTCCTTTTTGTGACAGTTTTTTGGTAGTTTTACCAGCAATGTCTTAAAAGGTCTAAATATTTCTGACAGCTAGTTTTCTTATGTCCAGCTGGGCTATTTCAGGAAATGACAGGGAAAAGTAGAGTACTTTCCAGTTGTAGGGATGCAAGGATTTCTAGCATGGACCCTTGAGCCCTTTGTTCTGTCCCCAACTTCGAAGTTGAGGAGGTATATTGCTTCTGCTTTGTTCATTCATTAGGCAATTAACCCTGTATACAAGATCTCAGAAAGTATTTGAACCAGAGTATTGATATTTGGCACATTTATTGGGGCTGAGGAGTGATGACTAATTAACTTTGTAAAAAAAACAAAAAAAAAAAAAAATCAGAGTAAGTTTAAAGTTATGCTCCTATAGCTGGGGGCAGTTTTTACAAGCACACATTTCTAGTTATGAGACTTAAGTGGCATTACGCTTTAAAATGAGACCATTTTAGAGAAATTCAGCCCAGTTTGATCTTATAAGCAAGCTTTTGCACAGCAAATGAGTGAATACACAACCTGAACCATGTGAGAAAATGTACCTTCCAACATGTTTATCCAGTAAAGACGGATCAGCTGGGCATCTTGCAGTGAGTATGCCCCCACCTGCCAAATATAGAGTTTTGTCGCTATATTTCATGTGTATGTCATGTTCGTAACCAGTCTAACAATCTTTTTTACATTTAAATTAATACTGAGGTTTACGTTTCTCTTGGTCACAACTTGAGAAGCTGTTGTGCTACAAAGCTGAAATTTGAAATGCTACCTACCCAGACCTAAACCATAAACTCTGTGCTAGAGTAACCCCTGGGTCATGCCCTTGATGGGGATAGGGGTCCAAAGGGCAGGGGCATTTGTGTACAGGACACATGTCTAGTCAGTCTTTGCTAGGGGTTTTCAGGCAGCCAAGAATCAAAAGTTTACAATCATGAAGTGATCAGAACTGCTCAACTGCAGATGACATTTTATTTTTTTTTTTGTATTTTTTCAGAGTAAATAAGACTGGACATTTCATGTGAATTGTCTGCCAGGCAGACAATTCAAATGAAATGTCTTTTCTCTGAAAAAAAAAAAAAAAAAAAAAAAAAAAACTGAAAATGCTGTCTGCTGCGCATTTGCTTGGCGCTTTATAGGTTAAGGTACATTATTTCACTTAAACACTGAATGCTGGGAAAGAATTTCAGAAGATGACATTTTGAAATATTTTTCTTATTTTTCCTAGAAAATAGGATCTGAGATCATCATCATGGTTTTGATTGATTGTGTTGGGGTTTAACGACACGTCAACCCTTGAGGGTCATTTTGTGTCTTCTCCCAGAGAAAGGGAGAAAAGAGATAGAAGAGAGAGTAGAGGAGATGAAAGAGAGGGACAGGGAAGAAAGAGGAACAGGAATGAAAGTGAAGAAACAGAAGAAATAAAAACATTCCCCCTCTACCCTTACCCACTACAAGGATAGCAGGCCTTGCCCAACTGTAAGCCAATATCAGTTGGACGGCCCGGTGATCTAAGATACACAGCACCTTCGCACCACCCGACCACCCCCCATCACCATTGGACTTTTGATTAACATGCAAGTACAGGGGCAACATCCACATCAGTGGGCCCCTTTCCAGGTAGCTGGCTTGCTGCGCGCATGGCAAATCTTGCACCAGATCTCCAGGTATGTCTATCATGAGGGTTGATAGCTGAGAGCTTCTACTCCCTGCAGTCCCTTTCTGTTAGCTACTTCCATGTCATCTTGGACCTCCCATGACCATGCTTTCCATCAACCTGTATGTCAAAGGCTGTCGACTGCACCATTGGAGCCTTCCACATGTCCATACCAGCGGAGCTTTTTCTCCTTCAGAATGAGGTCCAGATCCTCAATGCCAAGCCGCGCAAGTAGCTCAGTGGATCTGGTGGTGACAATGTCTTGGGGCTTGACATTGCAGATCTGTCTGATCATTGCCCTGTCATTTCTCTGCATACATTGGAGGTAGGCTCACAAGAGCTGTACACAAGGCCACATCTTGAAAGAGAGGTGGCATGAAGAGAGAACTGGTAGCAGATCCTTGAACTTCTTCCAGGCAGTTTTCACATGTGTTGTGATTGAAAGTTCATAGCCAGTGGCTGCTGAGAGCATGACTCCTGCTGTTGCTGCCCTCTCCACTGCGACAGACGGCGCATGGAAACTTGCCTGAACTCTGCAGGAGGTCCAGGCCCATACCACAGATCACGGCTCGTATCACAGTCTCCTTAAGAGACAATTTGCATGAAGTGTCAGATCCTATTTTCTATGAAAAATATTACCAATTTGTTGTCTACTGAATCTGCCCATAGCTTGGTAGGCATTTATATATTCTTACCTTCAAACTAATATATATACAAAACAAACAAAAAAAATCTACAGCACTGCTGTTTTATTTCTTCTAAGAACCCAACAATATAATATATACTTTAACCCTTGTCCTGCTGAATAAATTAAGATGCCACGCCCACTTCTAATTTTCAACCAATTAGATTATTTGATCCGGATTGTTGCTATAAATTCAAATACTTAATGGCAAACAGTGCAGGTCCAGATCAGTTGGCTTCTTCAGAAGCCAACTGATCTGGATCTACACTGTTTGCAAAGGCAGGATATATCCGGGTTCAGCAGGACAAGGGTTAACAAAGTGTAAAACAAGAGCATGGTACAAGAAAACTTTCATTATGCCATATAAAAGGCCCAGATCAAGCAAAAAGGCAGATAAGCCTTATATTTGCAAGAGCTGGTACTTGCTTTTTTTGCAAAACAAAATAAATAAGCTTTGTACTTTAATCTTAGGCATTTGTGTGATACAACTAGAAAAGGTTTTTTAGAAAAAAACAAACAAAACAAATGTCCCCCGCCCCACAAATCCCACCACTTGTATGCAACACGTCATCTCGTCCTGCTCTACATTTGTACCAAGCATCATCAAAATATTCCGAAGGGTATTCGCGTTACAGAGCAGAGACAAGAAATCAAATTCAAACACAAGAAGGGGAGATAACTCCAAAAGTAAAAAAGCCAAAGTTGTCATTCTTGTATGTGACGTCGTCTGGGGCTGTTCTTAATTACTACCAAGTGTCCTCAAAATATTCCAGAGTGTTCGACTTACGTAGTGGACCGGAAATCAATGCATAATCACTGTCAAATACAACAAAGGGAGATAACAGTAAAAGTAAGTATTGTTTGTTTGTGTTGAGGTTTTACGGCCCAGTCAACCCAATGGTGTCATGTCGAGAGAGTTGTAATTCTTGTAAGGAACACGTCGTCTTGTCCTATTTTACTTTTCTAGCAGGTGCCATCAAAATATTCTGAAGGGTATTCCAGGTACAGAGCAGACAAGAAATCTATTTCAAACAAAATAAAGGGGGGAGATAACTCCAAAAGTACGAAAGCCAGAGTTGTCATTCTCGGACACGGAATCAATGGATAATCACAGTCAAATATAACAAAGGGAGATAATGCCAAAAGTAAGAAAGGCAGAACATTCTTGTATGCGACACGTCGTCTGGTCCTGTTCTACATTTCTACCAAGAATCATAAAAATATTCCAAAGGGTCTTTGACTTACAGAGCAGACACTAAATCAATGGATAATCAGTCAAATATAACAAAGGGAGATAATGCCAAAAGTAAGAAAGGCAGAGTTGTCATTCTTGCATGCGGCACGTCATCTAGTCCTGTTCTACATTTCTACTAAGTATCATAAAAATATTCCAAAGGCTCTTTGACTTACAGAGCGGGCACGAAATCGATGGATTATTACTGTTAGATATAACAAAGGGAGATAACACCAAAAGTAAGAAAGGCAGAGTTGTTACACCCGACACGTCTTCTGGTCCTGTTGTACATTTCTACCAAGTATATTATCTTTGACTTACAGAGCGGACACGAAATCAATGGATTATTACTGTCAAATATAACAAAGGGAGATAACCCCATAAGTAAGCAAGCCAGAGTTGTCATTCTTGTACGCGACACGTTGTCTCATCCTGTTCTACTTTCTACCAGGTAAAATCGAAATATTCCAAAGGGTATTTGAGTTGCAAAGCGGACACAAAATCTTTTTCAAATAAAACAAAGGGTGATCACTCCAAAAGTAAGAAAGCCAAGTTGTCAATCTTGTATGCGACACGTCATCTCGGCCTGATCTACATTTCTACCAAGTATCATCAAAATATTCCAAAGGGTATTCAAGTTACAGAGCGGACAAGAAGTGTTACGCCGGCCCCTTATTTTTCCTGGGCAGGATTAGTCCTCTAAGTGGTTAGCCAGTACTTGTGCACATTCTTTTGCCTGTAAGAGAGGAGGAGGATATTTTTCATATATTTTCCCCAGCAAATCCTTCAGCTTGCATGAAATGTCAAGCCCTATTTTCTAGGAAAATAAGCAAAATACTTTAATGTCGCTGAAACTTTTACCCATGATGTTTAGTAGTGAATGGTAATGGCCCAGACTGTAAATCTTTTATTTGCATGAAATGTCAATCGCTAATTTCTGGACAAATACTGCTCTAAGATTGTGTATACAATATTAACCCATTTATGCCTAGCGTCCCATAAAATTGACACTGGAAACTGGTGTATACTCAGATCAGATCAGGTTCTACACTATTTGCATTAACCTTTCTCTTGCTAAACACGACATGCCCTGTCTTATCAAACAGTGTAGATCAGATCAGTTGGCTTCTTCAGAAGCCAACTGATCTGCACTGTTTGTCATTAAATATGTGAATTTCTATCAAAAACCCAGATCAAGTAATCTGGCTGGCTGGAAATTATAAGTGGGGGTGGCATCTAAATTTATTCAGCATGACAAAGGTTAAATACAGGCATTTTTCTTTAAAGTAATAATAAAACAAACCAAACACACCTTTAAATTGGTAATGGAGCTGTCTAAATCATGAGGCAGAAGAATCCATTGGGCATTAATGGGTTAATAGGCTATGTTCAGACAGCAGGGAATACAGGCATTATATGCATTTTGCTTATAGTTTAAATTTGACAGCAATCATTTACAATGATTATAAGAAAACAGTACAACATAACAGCTTTTGATTTTCATTTTATCAGGAACTTTTGCATTTGTAATAGCAGAAAACTGTAAAAGTTACACAATTCACAATAACAAAAGAGCAGAGACTCAAGGTATATCCTTGACCTGTGTCCATTTGACTACCTAGTGATGTGTCTAGGCCACTTCCTAGCAACTGGTCTGCTGTAAGTTGGATACATTAAGGACACACTTAATAGGACACACTTAATACATAATCCACTTTTTATCACATTTTGTTTTTCATTTTCTGTGGCAACAAAGATTTCAATGATTTAGAAAACTTTTCACTTTGTCCACACCTTCTTCTTCCTGTCACCAGGGCAAGCATTGAAATTAACCTTGAAAGTGCCAAGCAAAAAGTGCAGCAGATGACATTCAGGGCCCAGTTTTTCAAAACTAATGATGTCTTTAGTTAACATAGTTAAAAATTTGATCATTAAATATGGAATATAGGATGAATTTTTGCTGACAAAATGTGAGCAAAAGCTACCAACATTTTTCCAGCAAATATACCTGTGAATTTGTTATTGTACTTACTAGAACAGTTGACATTTTGAGCACTAACTAGCTTGTTAAGCAAACAATGCTTTGTGCAACTGGCCCCTATTTTTTTTTCACCATTTTTTTTTTCAGAGAAAATAAGTCTTGACATTTCATGTGTATCGTCAGCTTAGCAGATGATTCACATAAAATATCATCAAGCCTTATTTTCTCTGAAAAAAAAAAAAAAAAGATCAAAATGTCATCTGCAGCAGTTGTAAATGGCACTTTAACCCTTGTCCTGCTGAATAAATTAAGAAGCCACACCCACTTGTAATTTTCAGCCAATCAGATTACTTGATCCAGATAGTTGCTATAAATTTGCATACTTGCTGGCAAACAGTGCAGATCCAGATCAGTTGGCTTCTTCAGAAGCCAACTGATCTGGATCTACACTGTTTGCAAAATAGGGTATATCCGGGTTCAGCAGGACAAGGGTTAAGGTTTAGTAATCTGCTGTTTGTAGCTGGTAATCTGTGATCCAGAAAAAAACATTCACTTGTCTGGGTTGTTTTCTTCACCTCACCATGGTTGCCCCACCATGGCAACCACGGTAATTAATAATCTGCTGTTTGTAATTGGTAAACTTTCGGTCCTTTCTTCAAGAGGAATCCTTGATTATTCAGGGATGCAATAAATGATCCAAAATCTGGAATTGTCATCCCCATGTCCTGAAATATCAAAATAATATATTGTGAAAAAAACAACAACAACAACAAAATGTGCAAATTCTCAAGACCCAAAGTACAGTAGAGATTGTGATTAGGGAATTTTTTGTCCACCAAAAAGCATCCACTCCACAAAAATGTACATGGTGTATGTTCTCTGAGACACTTCCTTGTATTCACAACTCGTTTTCATGAAGAAATATTCATGTGGATACCTCTGTTATTTAACCAGCTGTAGTCGGGAGACCCATAAAAGAGTAATTGGCAAACAGTGCAGACCATGATCAGATGCCACAGAATGCATCTGATCAGGGTCTCCACTATTTGCAAAAAGTTTAGCATTTTTCTCTAGGAATATGTAAATCTCATAGCCGGACATACCTAAAATTGAAATTGGACTCTTCCAATATATAGTGTTGGAGAGTCTATTCAGTATACAATGGGTTAAAACTATGCAGAAGCATCTGAGTGGCCGACTGATTTGCACTCCCGTCTGTGGATCACAAGATATCGGGTTTGAATCCTGCTGGAGGCAGAATTCAGCTCATGATTGTACAATGCTTCATGAAACAGAGCCTTTCATTATCACTCTTCCATCTTACTGATATGACAAATAATGTTGAAAGTGATGTAAAACACCATCATTCTATAGCTATGGCAAAGTACCTTGCTGTTCCAGTTGGACCTTCAATGTGGAAAGAGGACCATTTCCCATATGTTGTGCTGATGACTGATTGTAAGTTGCTATAGTCTCCCACGAACATCCACTGATAAAAATGTTCACTATTAATTTTAAGTTTTAATACCTTGACAGCCTACAAGTATTTTTAGTTTATATACCCCACTACACAATACTGATGATGAATTGTGTCATCCTGCTGATGTCTACAAGTCTGTCCATTTGTCATATGTATGTCTGTTCATAACTTACCATAACAACCTTAAGTATTGAAACAAAGAGGCCCGAACAAAGAGTTTAGACCCAGATGAGATGCTGCCAAAAATGTAGCATCTGATCAGAGTCTACACACTGCCACCCATCCAGCATTAAGACACATCGACATGTAATTAAAATTACGTGATCAAACTTACGGATAAGTACGGTAAGAAGTTAAGGTGTTCCAACACTTAGGATAGATATGGTAATTTTTTCTTGACAGTGCCTCCCAGTAATAATCAGCAACTGATTGTTGGGAGTGCCCAGCAGAAGTAGAAGTAATTCTGGACAGGACTGAAACTTTCCATGTTTGCATTACGAAAACATGCCTATTCAAATACACTGAAAATTTTACCACCAAAAAACGAAAATTTTCAGATAAAAACTTCTGACATCTTTCATATTTCTGCTAAAAACATAGATTGTGGGTACTCGTAAGAACTGCCTCGATGTGGGTACTCGTAAGAACTACCTCAATGAGGAGGTTCTAACGAGTACCTGCAATCTATGTTTTTAAGCAGAAATAAGAAAATGTATACCCCTGTAAACCCCAGTTTACTATATAAAAGTGGGGTTCAAAGGGGTCAAAATTATATAGGCATGTTTTTGTGATGGGTGTATTAGGAAGATCTGGGACAGGGCTGATAATGGGCAATTTTTATGTTTCTGTAGGGATAATAGTGCAGCAGGGGGGAAGGATTTGAAGTACAAAGGAAGCGAGCGAAGTATATGCTTAGTTATAGTATTTACCCTAAATCTCTCTTTCTACCATTACTGCAGTAGGTTGTATGACTGTTACAGGAAGCTAGTTTTGCAGAATGGACCATTAAGGACCTACAGGGTATGTTTTTGTGCAAAAATAAGAGAAAATATAAGTACTCTTTGCTTGAACAAAAGCGTCTAATCCTGAGCAATGAAAAAGGAAGGAAACCCCAGAAAGTCTCACCCTTGCAATCTGTTGCATCTGTGATATGGTAAAGATAGAGTTGTAAGTCTGGTCACTGATCTTCTGCAGCGCAGAGATAAATTTCTTAGGCTGAAATAGATTGTTAACTGTATGATACTTATGGCATAGCTCTAGATAAGAGAGAGTATCAAGTAAACATTTTTTTTATCTTTTTTCTCCAAGTAAAGTATGTTGTAGGTGCTCATTAGAAGTGCCTCAATGAGGCACTTCTAATGAGTACCTACAACAAGTTTTTGTGGAGAAATAAGAAAATATCAACTTTTTGCTTCAAAAAAGTGCTTTATCTGGAGCTATGTTATGGTAATAATCATATGGCAAACACAAACAGTTAGTCCAGGTTGTACGTGAATTAACTCTCCCTTCCGATGATTCAAGAAGGGCAATTGTCCGTTTCTGGCAAAAGAATGTGCACAATATTGCTTAAAGGGCTAAGCCTACCCAGTAAAAAGGGAGGTTAGGTAAACCGACCGTGCTAGACACAACCCCATTGGGTTGACTGGGCCATAAAACCTCAACACAAGCAAACATGAATTCAACAAAAAAGCTGATTTTTCAACTAACTGATATATTAACCCTTCTCTTGCCGGAAAAAAATGAATCAGGCCTTTAAGAGGGGGTACCTCTACTTGAGAAGTCATTACCCCGAATTTTACCTCGATTTTCATGAAATTTTCACGTATAATTTGCCGATCCTAGGTGGCCATTTTACCGGAGAAAGGATGGTCACGTGACTAGAAAGTCACGTGACAGTCGTGTAAACCGGGAACCATTTAAGACACTTAAAAAAAAAAAAAAAAAAAAATTACAAGAGACCAGCGCCTACTGTGTACTATTGCGAATGAAACAAGTGACATACATAGGTTCTACTGTTATTCCTACTTCTTCCTCACTGGAAATGCTTCAGGTGTTATGGGCTGTTTTTCCAGAAAAGCCTGATCAATTTGTTGAAGTGAGTGCTGAAATTAATGGCAGCTTGAAATTTGGTATTCTCGGTCTTTTTTAGTGTGGGTAAAATCCAGCACCTGACTATCTAATGAACAGTTGCGTGTTTGTATGAAAGTAGGTTCACTCCTGTATGAGAACACTTGCTCTGAATGGTTGCATGTGGTATATTGTAAGTATGACAGGCTTTTGATTGGCAGACCCCTCCAGCGCCACTATTGTCGCGTACAGCAAGATAAGGGTTAAAAGTAAATGATAGGCTGGGCTACGGCTGTTACTTTTAATGTAAAAACTCCACAGTTCTATGCTGTTTGCCCTTCCTCTTATACAACTGTATAATTTTGCTTTTTATACAATTGTATTGTTTGTTTGTGTTGAGGTTTTACGGCCCAGACAACTCAATGGGGTCATGTCGAGCGTGGTCAGTTTACCTAACCACACCTTTACTCGGCAGGTTTAGTCCTCAAAGCGGTTAACCAATATTCTGCACATTCTTTCGTCAGAAACTGACAACTGCCCTTCTTGAATCAGCCGAAGGGAGAGAATGACCGTAGAAAATATTTCACGATCGATATCCACGAAAGAATGTTGCTGACCTTGGCAAGGGTTGAACCCGCGTCCTCCTGGTCTCCAGTCAGACGGCACATCCAACTGAGCCACCGAGGCCAGCCGTATACAGTTGTATTACTTAGAGGAATGGCACACAGTGTAGACCCTGATCAGATGATTCCTTCAGGAGCAGTCTGATCTGGTTCTGCATTGTTTGCACATGCCATTTTATTAGGAACTTTTGTGTACTATATTTTAGGACATTTACCATATTTTTTTTTTTAATATTTTTATATGGAATTCAATAGACAAAAGAGAGAGAAAAAAAAAAAAAAAAATCTTATAAAAACTGATTAAAGTGCTATAGCTTAAATGGTTCAGAAAATTTAAATTGTCACTTAATTTCTTACCAGTAAAACTGCACTATTTACCTGTGATCTCCCACTCATACCGGATCCATGCTGTGATCGTCTGAAGTCAAGACCTCCAAACTGGTCTGAGTAAGTATCAACCATACTGGAAAGTACAAGAACAGAAATGTAACCATTCCTGGATACACTGACAGGGGAGGCATATGTCAAAATGGTTTTGCCTATCTTCTAAAAAGGGATCTACTTTAACAGAAAAGAGTTGGCTGTCCATTCAGGTAGACTTTTCAGAATGGACCTTGTATGCAGAAAAGTTTTCTTGTAAAAATGGCAGTTTGTTTGTGTTGAAGTTTTACGGCCCAGTCAACCCAATGGGGTCATGTCGAGCGTCGTCAGTTTACCAAACCACACACTTTTATTGAGCAGTCTTTGTCCTCCAAGCGGTTATCCAGTATTGTACACATTCTTTCATCAGAAACAGACAACTGCCCTTCTTGAATCAAAGGGAGAGAATGACCGTAGAAAATATTTCATAATCAAATCTCCACAAAAGAATGTTGTCAACCCGGCCGGGGATCGAACCCGCAATCTCCTGATCAACAGTCGGGACGTACATCCAACTGAGCCACCGAGGCCGGCATAAAAATGGCAGAAAATCTGCCAAGTGTATCCAGAAGCTGATGATTTTGTTGATAATTTTTGTTATTTTTACACCAAAGTATAACAAAACATCACAAATGGTTACTTCTCAACAACCGCCACCTCTCTTTTACACCTACATTTCAGATTTCCCTAAGTGCTAACTTACTACTTATTTAACCTCTACAACAACCATCTTTCTACAACACTTACGGTAAATGTCCTAAAAATTTTTAACCCTTTATTCTATTACTTTTTAGGCCTAAATTTTGCTTTTTATGCTGTTGTTTCTTAAAATATTTAACGGAATTGCAAACAGTGAAGACCCTTATCAGCAGTCTAATCTGTGTCTGCACTTTTTGCATATTCCTTTTTATCAGAAATTCTGGTGTACAAAATTTTAGGACATTTACCATAGTTTTTTGTCTTCCCAAGAGGCAGCCGTTGTAGGCGGTTATGCTTTATACTGTGTTTTTATGTACTCAACAGAATACACGTCGTGAAAGTGACTTCAACATTGCTAATGAATGGACTGAATGAAATTGTTTTCTGGCTTTGTAAGTTACCACAGAATGGTCTGAGCAGAGTATGCACCGTTTTTGTAAATAGTTTCCATTTTTCTCTAAATATATATAAATCACATAGCCAGATATACCTAAATTTGAAATTAGACTCTTCTAATATATAGTATGGGGAAGTTTATTTAGTCTAAATGGGTTAATAGGAATAATCAAATGTTTGGCTGCTATGAAAAAGTCTATCACTTGGGAGCATGGATAATTTGGTGAAAATGTCATTCCTTTTGAACTTATTTTCATTACCGAATTACCACGCTTCAGAGAACATGACTTTTATATATTCAGACACCCCAACTTCTTACCATACATGTCCAAAAGTTTGAACAAGTCCATTTGACTACCTGTTCTTGTATCTAAAAATTGCTGGATAAGTGGCAAACAGTGTAGACCCTGACATTTGTAGTGTCTGATCTGGGTCTACACTGCCCAGGCCTGTCTGTTCAAATTATGAGACTTCTGAAACAGTTTGAATTTACAATAGTTACCTGTATTTCATGATCTCTATGACATCCTCAGCATCTTCTTTACTGGCAACCTCTCTCAACTCCAACCTAGCTCTCGCCTCTGTCAGTCGTATCAGTGACTCCAGCTGACGGGTGGTGATTGGGGTACTGTCCTGGGTCTGATGTTGTTTACGTAATTCAAGGTAGAATGTCTGAAACCAATGTATTGTGACAGTGGTTACTGTAAATGTTCTAAAATTTTGTACACCAAAGTTTCTGACAAAAGGACATATGCAAACTGTGCAGACCCAGATCTGAAGAAGCATTCTGATCAGTCTACACTGTTTGCCGCTACAATGAGTTAGGAAACAAGTGCATAAAAACTTTGGACCTGTATCTATTATCATTCCAAATATGAACCAAATCTATCATATGGTTCGGAAAATACGAGCTCTTAAAACACTTTAATATAAAATTTCGTAGTTCTTAACTTTGACAGTGAAGCCATGGGCATGGGCAGGGGGTATTGCTGAATAAACTTTGGACCTGTATCTATCATCATACCAGATATGAACAAAATCCATCATATGGTTTGGAAAATATGAGCTCTTTAAAAACTTCAATATAAAATTTTTTAAGTTGGTGACCTTGACATTGAGATCATAGGCATGGGCAGGGTATTGCTGAATAAAACTTTGGAATTGTATCTATCATCAAACCAAATATGTACAAAATCCATCTATAGTTTGGAAAATATGAGCTCTTAAAAAACTTCAACATTAAAAATTTCTAAGTCCATGACCTTGACCTTGAGATAATGGGCTGGGGTACTGCGGAATAAAACTTTGGAACGTATCTATCATTATACCAAATATGAACCAAATCTATCAAGTGGTCTAGAAAAGATAAGCTCTTAAAATCTTTAACATAAATGTGGACACCGATGCTGGGGGTAGTGAAACAGCTCTTCCTGGACTTCGTCCAGGTGAGCTAAAAAGGGTAGCCAGATAAATATTTTTCTTATTTCTCCACAAAAAATAATGTTACGAATACTCATCAGCAGCACCGTTTGTTATCAGCCTTTCATCATCATGTAATAAATGAAATAGTGTTGAAAGAGCTTAACCACCCATGATCATCATTATTCAAACAATATCCCTTCTCTAAATAAAAATTATTGTCCTTTAATCCATTTTAGTCTGCATACCCCAAAAAGGGTATTAACTGGAAAACAGACCCAGATAAGATGCCACAGTCTCCACTGTTTGCAAATAGTTTAGCCATTTTTCTCTAGGAATTTCTGAATCACACAGCCTGACATACTAAAATTGAAATTGGACTCTTTCAGTATATACTATAGGTAGGGGTGGGAGTTTGTTTGACAGTCTGAAATGAGTCAAGCAGAATTTTTTATTTATTTATTTTCCAGTTATACTCAATATTATCATGAATTCTACATTACTACTGATAATAAAGATTAGGAATGGATGTATAAATCAACACTTAAAATATGAAGGATCAATCAACCACAACTTAATGACATAAAGGGAAATGGGTACTTTCAAGGGAGGGGAGGCAACTCTTTCAAAACTGTTTTTGGCTCCCTTCTGTAAAGGGGTCTACTCTAAAAGGAAAGAATTTGCTCCCCCTTGGGAGCAAATTCTTTCCTTTTAGAACAGACCCCTTTCACAAAGGACTTGATGTGCAGGAAAGAATATATGAAGCCAAAAAAGTTGTGCTCTTTGTAAAAAAAATGGTGAAAAATCTACCAAGCATAATCTTGAAATAAATTTATCGTTTACCTGCAACACCTGTGCAGCCTCTGGACCTATTTTAGGATGGACATATTTTCTTGCATAACCAACATACTGAAAGAAAAATATATTCAGGATCTATGATAAGTGATGTCAATTAAACTCTTCAGCATTAGAAGAGTGGTGAATTTACATTTAGGGATGTAATCTGCATGCATGATAAAAAAAATAACACAGTCAAAGACATTTAATCTACAAAGTTAGAAAAAAAAAGGTTCTATATATTTTTTATCTTAACCATAAGCACTCTCTTGACTGATTCAGTGTAGAACAAATTGATGGTACTTTTCTTTTCTCTCTGAAATGCGACCAATTTCTGGGAAAAATAAGAAAAATATCATCAATCTGTCATCTGCTGACTTAGTGAAGAGTGTCGTAAAGGTTAAAACATTTAATATAACTAATAAAAGTGTTTTCTGAGAAAATAGATGTCCTCCCAGAGGCGAATTTTCAGTTGTTGCTGTGACCTTGAAAATTAGGTCAAGGTCACAAAATTCTTATCAGTTCTTTGTTACGTCCCAATTATATATCCATAAAAATTTGGAAGAATCCAACCACTGGTTCATAAAATATTGTGCAGACAAGAAAGTGTCACACCAATGCCAACTCTGACAGGATCCGCATCAAAATCAAAAACTGTAGGTGGGGAGACATAATAATATAGGCTCAGACTTCAAACCAACTTTAACATCTACCTTTCTTAGTAACTGAACAGGTATAGCATCAAAGTGCTGGTTTCTAGGTATCTTTAATCTTTCACTCAGTGGTTTGTCAGCTTCCCACAGTAGACGAGATTCATTCATTTGATCCTGTTTAAAAAACAATACATGGATATTTATGTATTAATATATGAACCTATTTTAGGGAGGCACTTCCAAAGATAACCCATAATATGACAGTTTTATTTATTTTTTTATTCTTTTACTTTCTGGGGTTTGCGTGTGTTTATGGAGTGGTGGAGGAGAAATACCAAAAAAACCCTAAGTACTGAGAGAGATAGGTTCAAGGATATTTCTGGGATGGGCCCAATCCATTTTGTGTGAAAACCCTTAATGTTAGACTTAAACTGAATCGATTTTTGGCTGGGCCCCCTATACAAGGTATCTAAATCCAGTGTTTATCTTGATCTAAGGTGAGTATTAAGGATTCTTGAGCCCATCCAAATTTTTAGAGGGCCCATGAGAATTTGAAAAGGCCCATCAAAATTCCAGATTTTACATGTCTTTGAATGAGACATTGATTTCAAGGGAGCTACAAATATCCCTGTAGGTCTTTGCAAACAGTGTAGACCCAGATCAGATGCCGCTGAATGCGGCGTCTGATCTGGGTCTATACCATTTGCCATACATACAGCAATATTTTTCACACATCAAGGGTTAGTGGAATGGACTATTTTAAATTTTAGGACAAGTATGGTAAGTAGCAAAAGTGTCCCAATATTTAGGGTAAATACGGTAAGAAAAAATATCACCACTTTTTGGTTGGAAATATTAACTAGAGCTCTGTGCACCTTTTATTTGTTTGTTTTATCTAACTGAATATGACCACCACTATCAATTATATAATTCTTGTACTAGGGTCCCTGTCCATTTGTAATCAATCTTTGCTCTGAAAATCTACCATAGGGTAAGCATAGCACTTCAGAAGAACAAGCTTAATGGAAGTTGCAGCACTTGCTATTTAAATGCAAGCTGTATCATCAAACTGCAGTTCTCAACCCCTGAAGTGCTAATAAAAAATTCAGCACATGGCATTTTGGAGTTTTTCTTTTTACATTTTTAAGAGAAAATAAGGCTTGCTATTTCATGTGAATTGTCTGCTAAGCAGTGAACTCACATGAAATGACACACCTTGTTTTCTCTAAAAGAAATGATCAAAATAAATTGATGTCTGCTATAATTTTGATATAAATGAAATGCTTAAATTGAATCAAAGCACTGGTAGGTCGATTGTCTCTGAGTGTAGGCTGGGAAAATGGTCGTGAATGGGGACTTAAGACTGTTTCTTTTGACTCTTAACCCTTGTCCTGCTGAACCTGGATATACCCTGCTTTTGCAAACAGTGTAGATCCAGATCAGTTGGCTTCTGAAGAAGCCAACTGATCTGGATCTGCACTGTTTGTCATTCAGTATATGAATTTATATCAACACTCTGGATCAAGTTATATGATTGGCTGAAGATTAGAAGTGGGCGTGGCATCCTAATTTATTCAGCAGGACAAGGGTTAACTTCCTGTAATTTAAGCAAACAGTGCAGATCCTGATCACATGCTGCATTCTGTAGTGTCTGATCTAGGTCTGCACTGTTTGCCAATGTCCCAGTCCAGGTTTACAGATAACCATCTTAATATGGCACTCTGACATAGTGATAAGAACAGCGTGGTTATAAATCACCATTACCTGGATTTAATACAAACACATGGTTTGATTTCATTGGCCAATGTAGATCACATGGACAACAACCTTAAGGAAATTTTGGTGTATGTATACTTTGGCTCAGTTGTAAACAATCATCCCAAAATGCACAAAAACTACAAAAGCTTATTATGGAATTAACCCCAAGATTTCAGGGACTTGGGCAAACAGTGTAGACCCAGATCAAATGGCTTCTAAAGCACAGTTTGTCATTCCGTCGGTACTTTTCAGACTAATCACTAGGTAGTAAAATGAGCTTGTTCAAATTTTAGGCTGTGTGATAAGGTTTCATAATACTAAGGGTAAATATGATAGGCTACCAAAGGTCTGACAGTAAGAGAGGCCATGGGACACCAAAATTCTTGCAAAAGACCAAAGTTCATATTTGCTGTTTAAGAGACCTTAACCATAGCTGTTTCAGAGACATTAAACTTGCTACTAGTCTAAGTGAAATCAACAGACAAGTGGAAAATATTTTTATTCAACCTTTCAACCCCCTATTCCATTCAAACTATTTTCAAAATGTCAAGATCCGTTTTCAGGAAAATATATTTCAAAGCATTACCTGCTGATACTCATTCAGCATGCTAATAGTTAAATGCTTTAAAAATATTCAGACACCTAACCTTATACTTGTCCTAAAATTTAAACGTCCATTTCACTGCTTGTTATGTGTCTAAAACTGCTGGAAAATTGACAAAAAGTGTAGACCCTAATCAGACACTGCATTCTGTGCATCTGATCTGGGTATACAGGGTTTGATCAGGCCTGCCTGTCCAAATAACTTTGCAAATGAATAGATAAGAGTATGTCTAGATAAATACTTTCTTTGGATCTCTATGTAGATATTCATTAGAAATTGTCTCACAGGATATGCTTTTGTTGAAGCTACATGTATTCTAATATATGTGCCAATATGTTTCCAGGAAAAATAAGATAAATATCAATATTTTTTGTTTAAAGAGTATCATATTTAGAGCTTATAAGCTTACCCCTGATGGTCTTCTGACAGCTTTTCCTGAAAGTACTCTGGAAAAAGTACCAGACTACATTAGTCATGTTAAAATAAAAGCTATAATACATAGTTAGAGATTAGTGTATACATTTATGCAGTGTTAAGATCTGCATAAAGAGCAACCTCTTTACAACAGCCAACAGCTAAATTTGGCTGTTGTAGGGAGGAAGCCATTGTTGTGAGGATTTGACTCAGACTTTTCCGCACACGCAAACTGGTCTGACATTTTCCCATTTCAGGACCTGTTTACGAATCTTGGTTCTAGTAACTGACTGACAGTAGTTTTTGAAGAGCGTTTTTTTTTTTTTTGTTGTTTTTTTTTTGTTTCTTAACACAGGTGAAATACTGACAAGACAACTAAAGCAAACGATTATCTTGTCACAAATGCTGACATCACAGACCCTGATCAGTCTGCTCACCATAGTTTTATCATGGTATATAATAAATGTCCTAAAATTTCGGACACCAAATAGTCTGCCATAATGAAATATGCAAACAGTGCAGACCCAGATCAGACAACTCCTGAAGGAGCAGTCTGATCAGGATCTACACTGTTTGCCATTCAGCTAAGTATTTTACTCCATACAAAATACAAAAAACAAAATTTAGGCAAAAAGTATGAAATAAAGTATTCGTAATTTTAGGACATTTACCATATTATTTTTTATGAACAGCAACTGCAATGCCCGGACATCATGAGAAACTGGCAAATGCTGAACACCTTGGGTATATTCCGAGCTGATCTGGGTGTGTGTAATTCAAATGTACAACAAGGTAATCAAATGTTTTTCTTTCATCGATCCCATCCATTGAGATCACGATCTTGCATGCCCTAATATACAATAAGCGCTGATGAGCAACATGGTACCTTATCACTGTTTTGAGACATCAACCTTTGCATGAAAATCATTGTTCCTGCTGGCCAAATACAGTACCTAAGCCTCAAAGAATATATCCAGTAAACTGTGTGTAGAAAAGGGTTCTACTTCAAAGGAAGCAAAGTCTTTATACAGTAGGACACTAATCAGAAGGTGTTTAGCATGCAGAAAAGCAAACAGAAAGTGTCAAAAGCTGTCTCCCGTTTGAAAAATGGCCACAAAATCTCAAGATGTATTTATTCACCTTAATACCATAGCAAACATTTGTTTCAAATATATATCAGCAGCAATTTAAAGAAAATAGTGTAGTGTAATTACCGCTCACTGCCCGCATGTAAAGCCATCACATGTTCTGACAGCATGCTGTCCATTTCTTCATCTGGTTTGTCCAGCAATATAAATACAAGATCAAATCTTGACAATAAAGCTGACCCCATTCTGTAAGAAATCAACAACTCCTGACATGATCTGATAAACCTCAGAGACAGCACTCTCAGCAGAAAGTTTTGGCCTCCCTTTTCGAAGAGAGAAAAAATCAGCAGAACTGAATGTGCCTCCCTGGTAAATGAATTCCTTCTCAAAGAGGATACGTTTTAAAGGAAAGAATTTGCTCTCTGGTGGACAAGGGAGGTCAAAGTGACTTCTTTTGAAGTGTATCCAATCCCACTATTGACAGGTGTATTGATCTGTGTCATATCTCTATTCAAAATACTATTTTCAATCAAAAAGTATTGGTATTATGCTTACAACTCCATGAATTGACTATAGTCTTGTTGAACCCGGATATGTCCTGCCTTTGCAAACAGTGTAGATCCAGAACAGTTGGCTTCTGAAGAAGCCAACTGATCTGGAGCTGCACTGTTTGCCATTCAGTATTCCAATTTGTATCAAACAACCTGGATCAAGTACTCTGATTGGCCAAAAATTAGAAGTGGGTGTGTCATCTTAATATATTCTGCATGACAAGGGTTAATGTGGGAATTCATTAGATTATGATTTGGTGTTTTACGTCTCTTTCAACATTATTTAAGTCATACTGAGATGATGAAGGGGTCACCAGAAAAGGCTGTGTAATGAAGCATGGTGTAGTCATGAGCTGAGATCTGTCTCTAGCAGGATTTGGACCTGGGACCTTGTGATCCAAAGTCAGGAGCACTAACCGCTCTGCCACTGCTTCAGGTTAAGTACCTCAAATGTTCATGTCAAGATATGAGGAAAAATTTTTTATCTAGATATCTCTATTACCTGGAACTATGAGTGATATTGTTCCATATGAAATATAAATCCTTAATGTTTACAACTTTAATGGCTCTTGATTCTGTTCCTTGAGGAAGTTGTACAACCAATACAGAGTTTTTATTATTTCTAGATGGACCAAAATTACTTCTATAGAGTATCCCTGTGACTAAACAAACAAGTATAGAAAACTGCGAGACTTACTTGAGATTTTCTGCTACAGTTTTGGATTTGTTATAGTGACCACCAACAGGATTGGCTGCAGCCAAAATAGATGTTCTTGCTGGCAAACTGGTAAAAGAAAAGGTTGGTATTATAAACAAGATGACACAAAGCTTCATTTAAGGCACTTTGGACACTTTCATTTCCTGTAATATAAGGGGTGTCTGATTAGTTTTTGTTATTGTCAGGTTTTGTAGAAATATCTGAACTTAATGCAAACAATGTAGACCCTGATCAGATGCTGCATTCTGCAGTGTCTGATCTGGATCTTCACTGTTTTTCAATGTCCCTTTTATGGGGCACTAGGCTTGAATGGGTTAAACCAAACAGGATTGATATTATTTTCTTAGTTCTCCATGTGAATATGTTGTAGTACTCATCAGCAGCCCCACAACTATATTTTTTTTTTTGAGAAATCAGAGAAAAATATTCACCTGGGCCCAGTTGTTCAAAGCTAACGATGTCGTCAGTTAACGATTCGTTAAAATTTAAATCAAGTGATACGCAAATATGCTGAAATTTTTTGCTGAAAAAATGTGAGTAGCTTTTGCAGTGCAAAAGCTACTCACATTTTTTCAGCAAAAAATATCAGAATATTGTGTATTGAAGCCGCTAAAATAGTTAACGAAATGACCCTTAACGAGCTCGTTAAGCTAACGACGCTTTGAACAACTGGGCCCTGGATATTCCTCTTATCAGGAGCTATGCAACACAAAAATTAACAGGTGCCTCATTGCAAATACAGATTAGCAGCAATCAACATTGCTCTGTTACACCTCAAAAGCAATTTTATCAGCATTAAAGGAAAGTAATTTTTATTTGTAGTGTAGTAAATATAAGGCATCTTAGGACATAAATTTTTTGCTTTATACAACATGAGTATTTTCTGTGCGAATAATTGTTAGCACAGAAAATTCAGTCCGATCCAATGCTGAAAACATAACCTGTGGGAATGTCAGCAAAAGCAGGCTGCAGTAAGCTACTTTTGTGGCAGGTGACCTGCAGCTTTGAAGTGCATGTAAGGGCTGGGACCTGTGGAAAGTGAAAAAGAAATTTTTTTTTCTCTACCATTACATGGATGAATGACCACATGTAGATGGACCAACAGACACATCAATCAGGCAACAGTATCTTGCTTTCATACCAGAAACAGGCTCAACAAAAACACTTTTGTGATTAGATGACTTTATAATTTGGGACAAACACTGCCACAGTACAATATTTGATTTTTACTGTATGAGGTGAGCATTAACAGGCCATACCATACAGCGTTTTGTTGCATCTGATCTGGGTCTACTGTTTGCCAATGACCCTTTTGAGGGTTTCAAGACTAAAAGGGGTTAATTCTTAGTTCTTGGTACTGCTAACTTTTACACAATAAGAAATATGTTTCAAAGAAGCAAGTCAGTAAGTAGAGTCAACAGTTCTATTACTCACATACCTGCAAACTATACCGGCTTTTGCTATACTAATACTCTGCTGCTCCTGAAAGAAAAAAAAAATCTCTACACAATACCAATCTGACAGAGGACTTGTTAAAGAAGATATCTGATGCTAATTCTGGGATAATTTTCTCCAGTTCCCCAAAAGATGTTGTGGATACTCAGTAAAGTGCCTCACTAAGACGCTTCTAATGAGTACCAACCACAAATGTTTTTACAGAGAAATAGGCAAAATTATCTCAGAATTATCAGTAATTACTCTGCCTTGAATACTCCTCTATCAGATACACAAGCATCTTGTTTTTACAACCCATATATTTTTTTTCCTATTAACATTGGAGAGAAGTGACAGCTCATAATTAACAATCTCATCAGAATCAATCTACACTGTTTGCATTCTGTTGCTGACAATTGTCAAACATTCCCTTCAGTCAACGGACTTGTACAAATACAGTTATAATGTCTAATTTAGATATTAACCCTTCTCTTGCTGAACACGACATGCCCTGTCTTAGCAAACAGTGTAGATCCAGATCAGTTGGCTTAGAAGCCAATTGATCTGGATCTGCACTGTTTGTCATTAAGTATGTGAATTTATATCAACAATCTGGATCAAGTAATCTGATTGGCTGAAAATTAGAAATGGGCATGGCATCTTAATTGATTCAGCACGACAAGGATTAAGGAAAGGTAGAATGATTATATGTAAAATTTGAAAGTGAATGAATGAGTTTTATACTGAACAGAAAACTAAGTTTATACTTCAGTAATTACTGTTTAGGAAAGGATACAGAAGTAATATGATGTAATTGGTAGCACTTGAAAGTTCAAGGAAGAGTTGTGTACTTCATAATTACTGTTTTACCATGATAGGGTGCCAACTGGTCTGACAGCTGCGGACCCATACAGTATTTCAAGAGATGGCTCTGATCTGACTGTCAGAGCAGATTCAGAGGCTGGTTTGGACCTTTTTGGCTGGCATACGTAATAAGTGTTCTTTACTTATCTCATGGTTTGCAAGTTTTTTCTAGTATTATTATCTTACCATGGCCTCCAGTAAAGCCTGATGTTGACTGGTCATTTTATCAAATTCATCTATACAGCAACATCCTTGGTCTGCCAGTACAAGTGCTCCAGCTTCCAGAGCATAGTCCCCAGAACCACCTTCTTTAGACAAAGTCACAGTTAATCCAGATGTAGTGGTCGTATTTCCACACACATACACACTCCTCGGAGCAATATTAGCCGTTGCTTGCAGCATCTGACTTTTACCGAGTCCAGGATCTCCTACCACAAGTATATGTGGATCACCCCTTACTGGTATTCTGTTTTTATCATTAGTGAACTTCTGCGAACCTCCAAATAAACCGAGAACCAGACCAGCTTTTACCAACTCATGCCCATAAATGCTTGGGCACAGGGAACCAACCAGGAGCCGAAACAGGTTCTCCTCACTCTGTATTTCATCAATGGCATATAACTCCTTCATGGTGAAATCCATGGCCAAACCTCCTTCATTACCAGATTTATTTCCCTTTGTGTTATTGATGGAGTTAGCATACACATAAAGTAGAAACATACACTTGTCTTTGTTTCTGCCCCGGCCTGCAAGTTCAGAAACCATAAATTAGCCAGTGTGAGAAACGTATCTATGACATAAACATAGCTCCAGATAAAGCCTTTTTTTGACCAAAAAGGATTGATATTTTTCTTATTTCTCCACAAAAACATATGTTGTGCATAGGTCTAGATAAGAGTAAGTATTAGGTAAATACTTTTCTTGTTTCTCCACGAAAACGTATGTTGTGGGTACTCATTAGAAGCAATTCTAATGAGTACCCACAACTAATGTTTTTGTGGAGAAATAAGAAAAATGTCAATACTTTTGGATTATCAAGAGCTATGGTTGTGGGTGCTCAATAGAAGCGCCTCACTGAGCTTCAAATGAGTACCCACAACATATATTTTTGAGGAGAAGAAAAATATTTTGTAATTCAGCAGAATGTGGAATGGCAAATAACTCCTTCATGGTAGAATCCATTGCCAAACCTCCTTCATTCCCAGATTTATTTCCCTTTGTATCATATTGAGTTAGCATTCACATAAACATGCACTTGTCTTTGTTTCTGCCTCAGCCTGCAAGTTTTAGAAGCAATAAATTAGTCACAATGCAAGATGAATACATTAGATGCCATATTACTACCATACCAGATACTACAGTACCAAGCACCAGGAAAATATAGGGAGTTAATTTTGATATGTTGATATGGTCTTAGGCCTTTTTGTGTCTCCCTATGTACTTATTAAGTGGATAATTTGCATCTAATGGATAAAATCACTTATCTCTCATGCACATACATGTCTTAGAAGGACTAAGTGAATAAGTTAGAGATAGAATTACACAGATATTGAGGCACGTAGTAGCATGTATTGACGGCCATTGACCCTGTTGCTGGAAAGCAATAATGAGTGGAACTTATTTACTGGTCAAATCCAAATACAAAACTAAAACAACTAAATAACACCAGTTTCTGTACACTATCCTGCACAGCAAACAGCTTTCCTACCTTCATCAATACTGTTGACTTTCACAACACCTGACACTGTTATGATATCTCCTGGTACACAACTGTCAACTGAAACATACATCAACATAGGTTAAGAATAAAAGGGATAGCCAAGTACATGTAATTACCTCTTTTCTCTTTACAAATGCATATGTAGAGGCACTTCAGTAAGGCACTTTTAACGAGTTTTCTTGTGCAAAAAGGAAAAAAATATAAACATTTTTCGGTTGAAAAATAAAGGCACCTTATCTACTGCCGAGAAAATAATATCCTGATATTACTGCAAAAACTAAAGGTCACCTGCATGTATACCAACTTACCAAGGTCCTGAGTGAGTTCACAGTCTATCGTCCTTGGTATTCTTCCAGCCTCTTTCTGATCATCTCCCATTATCTCTTGTATCCTATGGACAAAAAAAAAATATAATTTGAACGGTAAAATCTTCCTTTCAAACAAGCAAAAAGAATTCTTTGAGGGAACTTGCTAATTATACAAAGGGAGTCACTTATATTTGATACTTCCATCTACTGCACAGGTGAATAAGTTTAAATCTCTTAGGTTTTTCAGAACATTTACCCTAGGCTAGGACATAGCTCCAACTAAGGCATACTTTTCAACCTAGTCCTGATATTTTTTTTCTATTTCTTTACTAAAATATATGTTGTGGGTACTTATTAGGAGTACCTCAGAAAAATGACTCCTTGTATGCCAGGGGTATATTTAAACTATGGCATCCTTTATATTCCAGGGTATAAGTAGAAATTGTTAAAAAAAAAAAAAAAAAAAAAAAAAAAAAATGTTATGCCTGCACCCACAACATTCCAAGTCCTTGAAAATGTGGTGAAGATCACCAAAATCTAAGCAACTCTTCATCCTGTCCTAGTGATGTATCTAAAGCAAGTTTGACATAAATCCATCCATGGATACAGAAGATAGAGTGCACATAAGATGCTTTTGTCTAAAATCTTACATATTTTGAGTGCTGTGGCTTTGAGAATGAGACTTTGTTTGTGTTGGGTTTTAAGGCCCAGTCAACCCGATGGGGTCATGGGGAGCGCGGCCAGTTTACCTAACCACACGTTTACTGGGCAGGTTTAGCCCTCTAAGCGGTTAACCAGTATTGTGCACATTCTTTAGCCAGAAACTGACAACTGCCCTTCTTGAATCAGCGGATGGGAAAGAATGACCGTAGAAAATATTTCATGATCAATCTCCACGAAAGAATGTTGCCGACCTCGGTGGGGGTTGAACCCGCGACCTACTGGTCTCCAGTCGGACGGCGCATCCAACTGAGCCACCGAGGCCACTGAGAATGAGATCAAGGTCACCAAATCTAATTAACTCTTTAGATTGTCCCAGTGATACATTCTATGCAAGTTTTACTAAATCTAGCCCATGGTTTTAGGAGACAAAGTGCACACAAGCTCTTTTTGGTTAACATTTGACAATCTTTGGAATACAGTGATCTTGACAAATAAGGTCAAGGACACCAAAATCTAATCAGTATTTATGTCCCAATAATTTACATAGGGCTAGATAAGGGAGGGTATCCAGTAAATATTTTTCCTATTTCTGCACGAAAACATATGCTATTGGTACTCATTAGCAGTGCCTCAGTGAGGCGCTTCTAATGAGTACCCTCAACATATGTTTTCCTGCAGAAATAAGAAAAACATCAATACTTTTGGATTGAAAAAAAGCGCCTTAACTAGTGCTATGAATTTAGTGATTCCACATTTATATACCTGATGGTCTGCCAGTCTATTGTCTCTGTGATGCTGGCACTTCTCTGAGGGATAAATGTTTTACCACGACAGTCTGCTGATGGACACTGAAACATACAATTTTAATTGAGCCGGTGCGCAGCTTTTCCTATAAGATTGCGTGTGCGCCCAGTAAAGAATCAGATCAGCCTGCTCACCCATGCAGTCTGATCATAGCCTTTTCAGGGCTTTCTATGGGAAGCCAAGGATCCAAAGTGGTAGTGAAACTCTTATCAGCCTGTGCAGCTGTGCTGGCTGATCTGAGTCTTTGCTGAACACACACACAATCTTGTAGAAAATCCTGAGCCACAAGACCTGTTGCAGATACATGTACTCACTAAAGCAACTTGCTGATAGATCCTAATTTTTCTCAAAGTGTTTGAAGAAGCCACTGATTCTACAATATGCACAATTCAAGCCCTGATCCGAATGAAAATGTGCCGGCCTAGCTTGCCCACAATGTGTAATAATGCCTTTACCCTAAATACTGGGACATCTTAACTCCTACTGTACCTGTCCTAAAATCTGTACACAAGTCTATTTTATTACCTGATGATGTGTCAAAAAAACAGGTCCCAGTTGTTCAAAGCTAATGTCATTAGCTTAACAAGCTCATTAGTGGTCAAAATGTTAATTGTTCTAGTAAGTATGATATCTAATTTGCAGGTATTTTTGCTGAAAAATGTGAGTAACTTTTGCAAATGCAAAAGCTACTCACATTTTTTCAGCAAAAATATTAGCGTATATGCCATATTTAATGATCAAAGTTTTAATGATATGTTAACTAACAACACCATTAGTTTTGAACAACTGGGCCCTGATGGATAAGTGGCAAATAGTGTACACCAAGATCATATACCACATTCTACAGCATCTGATCTGGATGTAGGCCTGTCTGACCCAGTATTAGGGTAAACACTGTAACTTTCTCTAATATACATGTAGATGCATATATCAAACTTTGCCCATATACTAATAAAACAGGTAGACTGTCTTTTTTTTAAGGATTTTTTCAATAAGCAGTTTGTATCTAATATGAAATGACCACAGCTATTCTCATATTTGATGTACAGTGGAAGAATAGGCCTTTATGTCATATGTAGGCAACAAGGGCCTGGATCAGTCTGAACATTCTGATGAGGGCCTTCATTGACTGCTCACTGCAAAACATCTTAAGGAACAGAGACGGTTCTGGTCAGACTGGGTGCATGTGCAGGCTGCTTTGGTCATTTTTCCTGCACCACACATTATTTGTATTTTAAGTCAACAAAAATTGAAGAGGAATAGATATACTTGCAGGGGAGGCAACTCTGTCAAAACTGTTTTACCTCCCTTTTGAAAAGTGGTCTATTCCTAAAGGTAAGAATTTGCTCCTCTGACTCCCTTGGGAGCAAATTCTTTCCTTTTAGAGTAGATCACTTTAAAGAAGGGACAGGATTGTTCGGAGGCAAATAGGAAGTCACAAAGTTGTCCCCTTTGTACAAAATGGAGAAAAATCTACCCAGTGTATCCAGTACCTTAAAGAGATACATAAAGAAATCTACTCACGGAAGTGGGTATCACATATTTTCCATCTGGCAGATTCACTCCCTAACAATGTAAAAGATGCATGAACAAATTGTCATTCTGACAAATAATTTATTACAAGCTAAATGTTTACAAATATTACCATAGTTACAGATAATATTTGGCTAAAATTCTCCTTACCATACTTATGCTAAACTCTGAACAAGTCCATTTGACTACCAGTACCTGTTGCTGTTTCTAAATCATACTGACAATAGCAAACAGTGCAGACCCATTCAAAATACTCTTTCTTTTCAACCTCGACACAGATTCAAATACAAACTTACAAACAGTGTCAGCCAAGGCAAAATGGCTCACACAAGCCTTCTCATCAGGTTTCATGTTGTTTACTACACTATTCTGTTTGTGATTTTGTCAGGATGGGATTTACTTTTAATAACATTTAAACTACATATTTAGGGTATGTTTGGTAGACCAAGACGAATGGTTGAGAAATCCAGAGCATCAGGTGAGCAACATCTTCGCCATGTTAATAACAATTTCCTCATATATATTGTGCTATGGTATCTAGATACAGAAGTCTTGTGGAAGAAGAGTAGGCACTGACCTATCCTTTCCAGTTCAGATATACATGTACAGACATCCAAATTGGCCACGTTATTGTTCTTTATCATACATGTAGTTGGTTTACACACTTACAGGGTGGGGAATTATCACATTTTTATTACTTGTCTGACGACAAGTAAATGGACAAAATCCACTTGTCCAAGATTTACTTGAACAAAAATTGTCTTTTTTTTTTTTTTTTTTTTTATTTCTCAACAAAAAGAACAATATATGTTGTGGGTACTCATTAGAAGTGCCTTGATGAGATGCTTCTAATGAGTGCTCACAATGTATGTTTTCATGGAGAAATCAGAAAAATATTATGTGGCTATCCCTTCCCAGCAGGCACATAACTTTAATACAACGTCGCCACAACGTCGATGCAACGTCATGACATTGCATTGACGTTGTGGCGACGTTGTATAAACGTCATGTGCCCGCTGGGTTATCTGGAGCTACGGATATTGTAAACTACATTTGAGACAGTACATGAGAAAAGGGTATTTATCACATAGATGATCAGCAAAGGCCCTGGCAAGCCTGTGCAAATGCCAGAGCCTTTGCTGTTTGCAGACATGTAGTAGAGACCTTGAGGAAGCTTCAGGCAAAAATGCATGGCTGTAGTCATAACAGGAGACTACAAACCGGAAAACCATTAGCTAGGTCCCTTTTTTGTGTGCCTGCTCATTTATGAATAGAGACTGCTGATCTGGCCTTCCCTGTCCACATACTGACATCCATATTGGCCATGATTTTGTTGTTTTGTCATACATGTAGTTCGTTTACACACACATACCTGTAAAGTGCCACAGTTACTGCACTCAAACCCTAGTACTGTACACAGCGGCTTGATGTTGCTCACTCGTACTACAGTGCCTTTCACTGACACAAATTTTCCTGAAAACAAACAAATCAAAATAGAAAAATATTAAGACTGAAAAACTCCACTTGTTGGCTTGCCTAAGCACAGGACCTTCTAAGCACAGGAAAAGTGTAAATTTTGTCTTTTCCCTTTATAATTGGTTTAAATTGCTCTACTTCTAGCTATGTAGGATGAATACAATTTTTAAGAATATTCAAGCACGGAATATTATAAAAGGGGCATGCAAAAACGTGTCTTTCAGCATATACAGACAGTGATTCCTCAAGTCAAATTTTTAGTGAATTTCATGAAACCTGTTATCTCTAGGAATTAAAAGATATGTTGGTTTTACTACATGTTGTAAGCAATGTTTCATTACTACAGGTTTCTTTCTAAAATTACATGCAATACAGAGATGTGTCTAAACACCCAAGGCCATGTTTACAAAACTTGTTTACAAATACATGTACCATACACCTCTTGGATGTTTCAGATAAATGATTTTTTTTCCAACCATAATGTGTTGACATTTTCCATATATCTTCACAAAAACGTATGTATATACTCATTAGAAAGGTTTCAGCAAGATGTTTGTATTGTACTCGCAATGTATGTTTTTTTTTTGTGTGAAAAAATAATAAAATATCTAGATAGCATTCTATTCTAAAGAAGTGAATGTAAACCAACACAACCTGGCCCCGAGGTTATAAAACTTTTTTTCAGTTGGCATTTTCATATTTATTAGCAGAAAAATTATCAAGCTCAGCTATGTTTAGCAAGAAAGAATTTGCAATTGTTACTAATTAGAGATTTATCTGCATGACAAATTTCATGCTCAGCTGAGTTGAGCATGAAGAAAGTTTTATAACCTTGGGCCTGAAAACTAAGATCCCAGTCATGCTTATGGTCAGGTAAAAAATATTACTTGTTAAGAAGTATTTGGTGATGATTCTTGGATAACTTCTCTTATTCCTCCATAAAAAATATGCTGTGGGTACTCATTTTAAGCACCTCACTAAGGCACTTCTAATGAGTACAAACATGTTTTTTTTATGGAGAAATTGAGAAATTATCCCAGAATTATCACCTACACTCCTAACAACTCTACACACAAGTAATTACCATAGTTATTAGCCTTGAGATTCTTTAATGGAATTGTCTTTCTGAAGTTGAGAACTCTAGCATATACCATTGGAACTGAGATATCTGTGGGCTCTGTCTGTGCCATTTCATCCTCCTGGGCAGATTCTCTGGCTTCGCGCAGACGTCTGTGGTACATATGCTACAAATCACGAAGCAGTGATGGAGATAAGGATGTGTACTGTGTATGTATGCACTAATTTTGGCCTGTATACAGGCTACTTTCAAATCAGTGTGTACTGTGTACGCACTGAAAAATTGGGGTACACATCCATTTTTTAATATATGTGTACCCAGTGAATACATTGTATCTGCAAGTTATTTATTAACATCCAAAAGTCAGAGTAACTAAGAGCATATTCAAGGATTCCTAATATGGTGTGTCTAGCTGTCTAGTAAAAGGTCATTTACCTTAAAGCCTAGGTTTTATGCAGAGAATATAATCCTGGCTGTGGTACTTGTCAGCCCGATGGGCCATTTGAACCTGTCATAAACCAAATTTAAGTAAAGGAACCAATCCACTCGAAAAGTCCTTTACACATGCACGCACACACACACATACCTGTAAAGTGCCACAATTACTGCACTCAAACTCCTAGTACTTTACACAGTGGTTTGCTGTCTTGTTATAGACAGCGTAGAATGAAGCCAGTTCAAGTGACCACAGTCTGAAGGGTCCCAGTTTTAATTCCACAGCTAAAACATCTAAATTCATGTTTGGTGATCACAGATGGCCTTTATTGTCCTTACATTCTGTTTTCAAGCAAAGGTTTTTATGTTAATTTTGGCGTTGAGAGGGCATATTTACATTTACAATTCATGTATGAAAGTGTCTAGCTGGTTTTGTAAATAAGACTAAGAAAAATATTTCAAACTGCTGTCTCTTGTAATTTTTACTCAGCATGTTAAGCAGTAATACTGTTGTAAGTAATTTTGCAAATTCTAATAATAAACTAGTAAGTAATCCCACGAGTCAGTATGTGAGTCCAGTATATACCTGATGCATTGCCAAACCAAGAGATGATAGAATCTTCTCAGGCATTTCTCGCAATTCTGTTGACAAATCAGGTATACCCTCAGATATAACTGGAAATGAAGAAAAGAAAAACAATTTTGAGAAATAATCTCATCTGTAAAGGTCCTGATCTTTATTTGCTTTTTAACAAAACATACAGATTTTTTTATTTTTTTCTCAATAAAAACATGTTTGTTTGTTTGTGTTGATGTTTCCCAGTCAACCCAATGGGGTCATTACCTAACTTTTACTGGGCAGGCTTAGTCCTCTAAGCAGTTAACCAGTATTGTGCACATTCTTTTGCCAGAAACTGACAACTGCCCTTCTTGAATCAGTGGCAGGGAGAGAATGACTGTAGATAATATTTCATGATCAATCTCTACAAAAGAATAATGCCAACCCGGCGGGGTTTGAACCAGCAACCTCCTGATCGCCAGTCAGACTTGCATCCAACTGAGCCACCGAGGCTGGTGTTTTTAAAAACATGTATTGTGGGTATCTGTTAGAAGTGCCTCATCAAGGTGCTTCAAGTGAATAAAAGGTGTAGCATAGCCTTACGAAAGCAAAGGCTGCTAAAGGCATCTTGGACCACAGCATATTAAGTTCTGTGAAACATTGCTGGCGCCGCTCACATATCAGAGGTGTATAGTTCATGAAACAGGAAATTCAAAATAGCCAGTAAGACAGAATCTCTCCTTACTTTGATCTGATTCTAGCTCCTTGAAATCTACTGTGAAACTTCCTTTCAGCTCAATATCATCCTGTAATAAAAACAAAAGAAATCAAACTCAGATTTGGTTAGATGGCTACAGATGTGGACCTGCATATGCATTATGGTAAATGTCCTAAAAATTCGAACACTTTATTCAATACTTTCTGGCCTAAATTTTGCCTTTTAGGCAGTTGCTTCTTAACCCTTGTCCTGCTGGATAAATTAAGATGACACTCCCGTTTCTAATTTTCAGCCAATCAGATTACTTGATCCAGATTGTTGATATAAATTCACATACTTAATGGCAAACAGTGCAGATCCAGATCAGTTGGCTTCTTCAGAAGCCAACTGATCTGGATTTACACTGTTTGCAAAGGCACAACATATCTGGGAAGGATTAGGGTTAAAATACCTGGTGGAATGACAAACCCGTCTTGGCCATGTCTACAGCTCTTGTGTGCGGAGCGCAATGCTCCATGCCAGCAAGACTTGGCCATTGACAAAGCCAAACCTCCAGTGTCTGCAGCGAAATGACAGGGCAATGATCATACAGATCTGCAATGTCACCACCAGGTCTAATGAGCTACTTGTGCAGCTTGGCATTGAGGATTTGGACCTCAGTCTGAAGGAGAGAAGACTCCGATGGTATGGACATGTGGAATGCTCCAATGGTGCAGTCAAGACAGCCTTTGACATACAGGTTGATGGAAAGCGTGGGCCTGGGAGGCCCAAGATGACATGGAAACAGCTGACACAGAGGGATTGCAAAGAGTGGAAGCTCTCGGCCATCAACTATCATGACAGACCTACCTGGAAATCTGGTGTGAGATCTGCCATGCGTGCAGCAAGCCAGCTACCTGGAAGGGGGCCCACTGGTGTGGATGTTGCCCCTGTACCTGCACGTTAATCAAAAATCCGATTATGATATTATGATATCCAAATTTATATTTTCCTATGATTGTCAACAGAACCATACACCACCTCTTTATATCAGTATTGGTGGGATCCAAAGAAAAAAACATGTTAGCTAAAATACCATGCTGTATCCAAACCGAAATGTCCAGATTATATAGAAAAAAATGACCATAAAAGGTCATTTTTCTATATAATCTATACATTTTGTATTTGATACAAAAACTGTGTTAGCTAAACGTGCGTGTTGTATCCAAACCAAATTGTACAGATTATATAGAAAAATGACCATAAATCCTCCTTTAACTCTTATATCAGAAACCGTCTTACCATGAATTGTCATATAAACAGGATCCAGTAGTTTTAGATAGTTTTAGATAAGAGAGGTAACCAAATATTTTCCTTATCCTTTCATTACTTTCACCCATGCTAATGACAATGAATGAGTGCATGATTTATGATCCTAGCCCTGTTTTTTTTTTTCTTTTTCTTTTGTGTGTGTATCTTAAACTGCCAAAATGCGTCGGGGACCCGTTTAAAAAGTGGTAGCTGAATGTCAAACAGTGCAGACCCTGTTTCAACCACTCCTGTCATACAATGTTCTGCTCCAGCATTTCTGTCCCATTATTCAGGATAAATATAGTAATATATGGTAATGTACTTACAAGATCATAAACCTGCATCCAGCTAAGGAAGTATTTCTCAAACACCTGTATCTTCTGGACTGATGGTGAATGCTCACTGTATACTAGAAATAAAGATCAGCAGCATCAGATATGTAAAATAGCTCTAAATAACATCATAGCTCCCGATAATTTTTGTGTTGAAGTTTTAAGGCCCAGTCAACCCAAAGGAGTCATGTCGAGCGCTATCAGTTTACCTAACCACACGTTTACTAGGTAGGCTTACCTAACCACACTTTTACTGGGCAGGCTTAGTCCTCTAAGCGGTTTACCAGTATTGTGCACATTCTTTCGCCAGAAACTGACAACTGCCCTTCTTGAATCAGCGGAAGGGAGAGAATGACCGCAGAAATTATTTCATGATCAATCTCCACGAAAGAATGCTGCTGACTTTGGCACAACCTCCTGGTCTCCAGTCAGACACGCATCAAACTGAGCCACTGAGGCCAGCATAGCTCCCGATAAGCACAGCTCTTGATAAGCTGTTGTTTTTTTTTCAACCCAAAACTATTGATATTTTTCTTATTTCTCCATAAAAACATATGTTGTGGGTATTCATTAGAAGCACCTTAACTCCATACTTTTTTTCCCCTAAATTTTGCTTTTTATGCAGTTGTTTCTTAAAATACTTAGTGGAATGGCAAACAATAAAAATAAAAACAAGTGTCCTCTCTGCCAGTCTATACCACACCAGCCTCTCTTCCCTGCTTAGTTCATCACTGCAAAGAACTAAGAGGATTCTAATAGTTAACTAGAGGCCCAAGTGGGCCAGAAATCACTAACCTGGATTATGCTGATCATGATATGTTACATTATACCATGGTGGCCATCTTAGCTATCAGATCAGATTGCCTTTAGCAATCAGAATCTATGCTGTTTGAAGAGTTTTAAGATTGCCACCATGGCCACCATCTTGGATATTGGAACTGAATGACTTAGCAATTCTGAATCTCCATTCACCCTGATGCCTCCTATCAAGTTTCGGCTCAATCTGACTTACTGTTTGGGAGGAGATGTGGTTTGAAGTCTTACGACATGAAAGTCGTAACAAAGGAATGAAGCATAGCTGAAAAAATATTCCGTCTTTCCTGGGAATCGAACCCGGTCCTCCCGGTTAAAAATCCAATGCTCTAACCACTGAGCCAAAGAGTCGACTCCCTGATGCAGTTGTCAGAGATTGAATATATACTTAGAAGCTATGCGTAATCTGCCAAGGCAGATAATCGAATGAGCCCCCATCTTATGACATGAAAGTCGTAACAAAGAAATGAAGCATAGCTGAAAAAATTCTCACGCCTGCCGTGGGAATCGAACCCGGTCCTCCCGGTTAAAAATCCAATGCTCTAACCACTGAGCCAAAGAGTCGACTCACTGACACAGTTGTCAGAGATTGAATATATACTTAGAAGCTATGCGTAATCTGCCAAGACAGATAATCGAAAGAAGGAGTGCTCGGTCGTAACAGAAGAATTTCAAGATGGCTGCCATGGCGGCCATCATGGATATTCGAACAGAACAATTTTAGCAATCTGAATTTCCATAACACCCCAATGCCTCCCATCAAGTTTAAGCTCAATCAGATTTACCATTTGGAAGAAGATGCGATTTAAAGATTTTCAAGATGGCTGCCATGGTTGCCATCGTGGCTATCAGAACAGAAACATTCTAGCAATTCTAAATCTCCTTGCTGCCCCAGTGCCTTCCACCAAGTTTCCCCTCCATTCAACTTACGGTTCGGGAGCAGATAACAATTAAAGACTTTCAAGATGGCCGCCATTGTTACCATCATGGATATGATTCTGATGGAGATGTCAAAAAATGTGAAAAGATACTGACGGACATATGGATGAGGGACTGACCACGGTCAACAGACCACGGCATAAATAACCTGGAACAGCTCCAGATGAGCTAACAATTGAAGATCTTCAAGATGGCTGCTCGTGGATATCGTAACAAAATTATTTTAGCAATTCTGATTCTCAATGTTGCCCAAATGCCTCCCACCAAGTTTTGGCTCAATCTGACTTACCATTAAGGAGCAGATGAGGTTTGAAGATTTTCAAGATGGCCACTTTGGGGGGGCCATCTTTGAAATCAGAACAGAACGTTTTTAGTAATTCTGAATCTCTATGTCGCTCCGATGCCTCCCATTACGTTTGTGCTCAATTCGCATTTCGGTTTGGGTGGCGATGTCATTTGAAGAATTTCAAGACAGCCATCTTGGACATTGGAATGAAACAAATTTAGCAGTTCTGAATCTCCAGGTCTCCCCAATGCCTCCCACCAAGTTTCAGCTTAATCTGAATTACCCTCGGGAGCAGATGTTGTTTCAAGATTTTCAAACTGGCCACCATGGCAGCCATCTTAGATATTGGAACTGAACAAATTTAGCAATTCTAAATCTTCATGTCACCCTTTTGCCTCCAACCAACTTTGGGCTCAATTCGACTTACTGTTCGAAGCAAACATGAGTTGAAGATTTTCAAGATGGCCATCGTGGTGGTCATCTTGGATATCAGATCAAAACGCGATTTTAGCAATTCTGAATCTCATATGCTGCTCCAATACCTTCCATCAAGTTTAAGGTCTATCTGACTTACAGTTTTTGAGGAGATGTTGTTTGAAGATTTACAAGATGACCAACATGGATGCCATCTTGGATACTGTAACAGAATGATTTTAGCAGTTCTAAATCTCCATGTATCACCAATGCCTCCCACCAAGTTTGGGCTCAATCTGATTTAGGATTCGGAAGCAGATGTGGTTTAAAGATTTTCAAGATGGCCGCCCAGGAAGCCATCTTGGAAAAGCCAACGGAACGATTTTAGCGCTTCTGAATATCCATGTCGCTCTGATGCTTCCCATCAAGTTTCGGCTCAATCTGACTTACAGTTTAGGAGGAGATGTCATTTGAAGAATTTCAAGATGGCTGACATGGCGGCCATCTTGGATAGCCGAACAGAACAATTTTTTCAATTTTGAATTTCTTTGTCACTCCGATGGTTCCCATCAAGTTTCGGCTCAATCCTACTTACTGTTTGGAAGGAGATGTTGCATGAAGAATTTTAAGATGGCCGCCGAAACAGAACGACTTTAGCAATTCTGAATCTATCACTCAGATGCCTCCCATCAAGTTTCTGCTCAATCTGACTTATGGTTTGGGAGGAGATGTCTCTTGAAAAATGAGGCCATCTTGGATATTGGAATGGAACCATTTTAACAATTCTGAATCTCTATGTTGCCACAATACCTCCGACTAAGTTTCAGCTCAATCCAAGTTATGGTTCTGGAGGAGATGTCGAAAATGTGAAAAGCTAACGACGGACGACTGATGGATGAACGACGGACAACAGGCCATGGCATAAGCTGACCTAGAGGAAAGCTCCAGGTGAGCTAATAACTGAGAAACAGACAATGCAGCGATGACTGCACTCTATGAGATTCATACAAATATAATTTGTTTGTGTTGAGGTTTTACGGCCCAGTCAACCCAGTGGGGTCATGTCGAGCGTGGTCAGTTTACCTACCCACACATTTACTGGGTAGGCTTAGTCCTCTAAGCCGTTAACCAGTATTGTGCATTCTTTCGCCAGAAACTGACAACTGCCCTTCTTGAATCAGCGGAAGGGAGAGAATGACCGTAGAAAATATTTCATGATCAATCTCCACGAAAGAATGTTGCCGACCTAGGTGGGGGTTGAACCCGCGACCTCCTGGTCTCCAGTCGGACGGCGCATCCAACTGAGCCACCGAGGCCATGTCATACAAATATAAATTAATTCAGCCGCATCATGGGAAAAAGAGCCATTATAGCAAACAGCAAAGGTTCAGGAGAACCTGTGCATCTGTGCAATCTTGCCAGAACCTATGGTGTTCACTCACATAAGCCGTAAGGCAAGGGGAAATTTCAACCAGACATGTGGCCTGTCTAAGGAACTTAGCATGAGCACTGAAAGATTTGAAAAAAGTCCAAGGAGCTGCTTTTCTGCGGCACAGCTCAATTAACGCTTAACCTATTTTAGTCTGGAGAACCCTAAAAGAGAAACTGGCAAACAGTGCAAATGCTGCATAAATATAGCAGACAGTGAACAAAGCTCGCATACTCACTTCCATAGCCATCAGATGCATGTGACTGGAGAGAAAGAAAAATGAGGATGCTGATTCTCTCTTCCACAACACAAGTCATGTTTGTACCAAATTTCAAAATCCTAGGTAGATTAGTTCCTGAGAAATCTTTGACAGAAAAAAGAGTTTACCCATAAACACTGTTATGGAAAAGACAAAAACTATATAAAACTATAACCCCTATATACTTTGTATTCCGGGGTATAATAATCAGGGTCTCCACTGTTTGCAAAAAGTTAAGTAAGTTTTCTCTAGGAATATCTAAATCACATAGCTTGACATACCTAAAATTGAAATTGGTCCAATATATATATATATATATATATATATATATATATATATATATATATATATATATAGAATGGGGAGTTTATTCAGTCTAAAATGGGTGCATCCAAGTCCTGATGTTGAGTATTGTATGTACCTTCTTCAGGGAAGTACAGTTTCCAACCCTTGTAGGGTGAGGCTACTTCAATTCTTGACTGGACCATGGCAGAACGCCTCGGCTGGCTAGGCTGAGGATCAGGCATCATCCTCCCACCACCTCCTCTTCCCCCTCCACGTCCTGTATATATATGCAAGAAATCATCATATTTACTGTGAGTCAGGTCAAAAAGAACAGCTATTGTGGTAGGATGGCCTTACCCTTAGGAGGGGAAGCTCAAAGTAGATTTTCAAGATGGCCACCACGATCTTGGATTTCTTATATGAATGATTTTATGAGGGCGTGTCAATAAATAACCAGCCTATCCCATTTTCGATGGACCAAGACAGTCAGGATTTTCATGCTTTGTTTCAATATATGTTTTATACATGGGTATAAAATTGCATACGTATCGAGTCATTCTTTAATAAGATACTGAATGTCAAACATGGCTAGTGATGCACAGGCATGCTTTTCATCTAAAGTTGAGTACCGTGCTGTAATTCGGTACTTGTATTTAAAAGGTAAAACAGGCAAGGAAATACACGGTGAGTTAGCCAATGTTTATGGGTCTTCTGCACCATCTTATGCTCAGGTTAAATTCTGGGTAGGGGAATTCAAACGCGGTAGAACATCTTTAAGAGATGAAGCCAGGTCTGGACCTGGTACCGAATTTACAATGAATATGCTAAACAACAGCAACCCAGTCCTTGGATGCTCAAGGTCCGATCCTGTCTACTTCTTGTGGTATTTCTCGACTGGGTGCCACCGACGAAGAAATGTGTAAGAAAGTTTGGGATCTGGTATATTCTGATAGGCGAATTCAGGTGGAAGAAATAGCGCAGGCATTAGACATTTCACATGGTAGCGTTTCAACAATCTTACATGTTCGTTTAGGTATGCGCAAGCTAACAGCCCTTTGGGTCCCCAAATCCCTTAGCGATGAGCAAATGGCAATCAGAGCATCAGTATGCAGCACCTTGTTGAAGCGTTTTAGGTCAAAGATGATTTTCTTTTGCGTCTGGTGACTGTAGATGAGACTTGGGTTCATTATTATGAGCCAGAGAATAGAGTCGTCAGTGGGTAGGGCCTGGGTCCCCGAGGCCAAAGAAGTTCAAGACGCAACCATCTGCTGGCAAGGTGATGGCCACAGTATTTTGGGATGCAAAAGGCGTTATTATGTTGGACTTTTTACCCAAGAGAAGTACAATAACTGGAGTGTACTATGCAAACTTGTTAGACCAGCTGAGAACCGCCATCCGTGAAAAATGCCGAGGTAAACTCTCTAAAGGTGTTTTGCTGCAACAGGACAACGGGAGAGTCCACACTTGCAAAGTTGCAATGGATGCTGTAGAGCCAAACGGATATGAATTAATATCACATCCTGCCTATTCGCCTGACCTAGCTCCTAGTGACTTCTTCCTATTCCCAAACTTAAAAAAGGATATCCGTGGACTTCATTTACGGTCTGATGAAGAAGTCGTGACGGCAGTTGAGGAGTGGGTCAATGGAAAGGACCCTGACTTTTTCAGTTCTGGGCAGATGGCACTTGAACACCGGTGGTCTAAGTGCATCACACTAGAAGGCAATTACATCAAAAAAGAAGAGGTGGATCTCAACCGTAAATAAGTTAGGCTGGTTACTTATTGACTCACCCTCATAGCTATTTTTGATCTACAAGTCACCCTGATACTTCCTACCAAGTTTTGAGTGAATCTGCATTTCAGTTCAGAAGAAGAACTTCAAAATAGATTTTCAAGGTGGTGGCAATCTTGGATTTCCATTTGGAATGATTTTAGCTATTTTGACCTACATCAGCTCGATACTTCCTATCAAGTTTTGAGGCAACTGACCTTTCAGTTCAGGAGAAGCACAGAATAGATTTTCAAGATGACTGCATGGCTGCAATCTTGGATTTCCCATCTGAACGATTTAAGCTATTTTTGATCTACAAGTTGCCCTGATACTTCCTACCAAGTTTCGAGTCAACTGTCTTTTTGGTTCAGGAGAAGAGCAAAATAGATTTTCAAGTAGAAGGCCATCTTGGATTTCCGACTGGAATGATTTTAGCTAATTTTGATCCACAAGGTGCCCTGATATTTCCAACTAAGTTTCAAGTCAATTTGCCTTTCGTTTCAGGTGGCTGTGAACTTTCAACCACAACAGGTGTGAAAACCGCCTGGAAGAAGTTCAAGGATCTGCTACCAGTTCTCTCTTCACGCCATCTTTCTTTCAAAACACGTTGCTGTGTGTACAGCTCTTGTGTGTGGAGCGCAATGCTCCATGCCAGCGAGACTTGGCCATTGAAAAAGCCAAACCTCCAGGGTCTGCAGTGAAATGACAGGGCAATGATCTGACAGATCTGCAATGTCAGGCCGCAAGACATTATCACCACCAGGTCCAATGAGCTACTTGTGCAGCTTGGCATTGAGGATCTGGACCTCATTCTGAAGGAGAGAAGACTGATGGTATGGACATGTGGAACGCTCCAATGGTGCAGTCAAGACATACAGGTTGATGGAAAGCGTGGGCCTGGGAGGCCCAAGATGACATGGAAGCAGCTGACAGACAGATTGCAGAGAGTGGAAGCTCTCGGCTATCAACCCTCAAGATAGACATACCTGGAGATCTGGTGTGAGATCTGCCATGCGTGCAGTAAGCCAGCTATCTGGAAGGGAGCCCACTGATGTGGATGTTGCCCCTGTACCTGCGCATTAATCAAAAATCTGATTATGATGATACATATATGATTTCAGGAGAAGAAGCACAAAATAGATTTTCAAGACGACCACCATCTTTGATTTAAGATCGGAACAATTTTAGCCGTTTTCTGATCTGCAAGCTGCCAGATACTTCATACCAAGTTTCGAGTCATTTTGCCTTTCGGTTCAGAAGAAGCTCAATATATTTTCTGGGATTTGGGAATGATTTCTGAAGCTATTTTTGATCTATAAGTTGTCCAGATTCTTCCTACCAAGTTTCGAGTCAACTGGCCTTCAATTCAGGAGAAGTGTAAAATAGTTTTTTTTTCTGTTTTTCAGCTCTGGCAGCCATCTTGTTAATCAGAGCTAAACTATTTTAGCTATTCTTGTAAGCAGTCACATTCCTGTGAAGTTTGACTGAAACTGGCTCAAGAGTGTAGGGGAAAGTAGTCATTTAAAGCAAACTGTTGACGCCGCACGATGGACGACGCACAACGGATCACAATAACTCATCTTCAGCACTTCGTGCTCAGGTGAGCTACTAAGGGGTGTCTAGTTAGTTTTTATTTTTATATTGTAGAAATTTCCAAACTTAATGCACACAGTGTAGACCCTGATCAGACCCCGTGTTCTGCAGCATCTGATCTGGGTCTACACTGTTTGCCAATGTTCCTCTATATATATACGCTTCGTATATATGGCATGCTAGGCTTAAATGGTTAAAAATCTCACCTCTGTTTCCATACTGGTTGAAGAACTGTCCACGACCTCTCCAATTTCCTCTGCCTCTCCAGCCTCTGCCACGACCTTGACCTCTCCAGCTCGAACCTCCTTGACCTCTCCAGCTACCAGTGCTTGACTGACTCATCCTAAATATGAGTACCCTCTACTGTCAAGACATTTTGGTTGTCTGAATGATCTGAAGTAAACAAGATAAATGATTAACCCATTTTAGTCTGGAGATCCCCAAAAGGTTAATTGGCACACAGTGCAGACCCAGATCTGACGCCGCAGAATGCAGTTTCTGATGGGTTGCCATTTTGGCAAATAGATTAGTCTATTTCTCTTGGAATATCTAAATCACATGATTGCTAAGATCTGCCTGCGCATCCGCGCAATCTAATCGGCCTTCAGTGGCCGCATGAAGAAGTCTCATGTCCATAACTATACACAGAACACACATTACATAGCGAAGGCTATGATTAGGCTGTGTGAATGCGCAGGCTGATCGGAGTGTTCACTGGATGCACATATAGGTATCCATGTGCCCCAGTTCATCTCTTTCTCCAAAATATGTTGGTTTAACTTTGCACTTTGTTCAGACCCTTTTAAATCATTATGTTTACAAGATTGACAGGAGTGCTTATTAGGGCTGGCTAATCAGAGCTGAAAAGAAAATCGATTATCAGTCCCTCCATTGTGATCGATAATCAATTAGTAATCACTTAAGATTTGGTCATAATTTTTCCAGTCTCTGAGCATGACTCTTGCCATATGTTATACTTTACTGTATGTATTTGTCCAGACAGGCCTGAGCAAACAGTGTAGACACAGATGAGACGCTGCAAAATGTGGCGTCTCATCAGAGTCTACACTGTTTGCCACTCATTCAGCTATTTTAGACACAACATTGGGTAGTAAATTTTACTTGTTCAAATTTTAGATAAAGTATGTAAGGAGTTGAGGTGTCTGAATACTAAAGGTAAATATGGTATAGTAACAGACAAAAAAATCAAATGATCAATTATTAGCAAACCTGTAACGATAATCATTTTTGTGGTATTTATTGATCAATTAATTGATTATCAGATCTATTGTGCAAGCCTAAGTGCTTATTAACATACATCTTGTCTGATCCTGTCTTCAGAACAGGATTTTTTTTCTAAATTCATTATAGTTCTATTATTACTGTAATATCTCCTGGATACATCTGTCTCTCTCAGAGAACTGTCAGAATTTACAATGAATATGCTAAACAACAGCAACCCAGTCCTTGGATGCTCAAGGTCCGATCCTGTCTACTTCTTGTGGTATTTCTCGACCTACAGCTTCCTAAGATCATTGATGTCAAATATTACTGTAATGTATCTGTTAGACAGACTATCTATTGCAAAATAAAACATTTACACAAAAAGAAATTATTATAACCAGGCTACAAAAACGGTAAAAATCTGGTCTGATCCGGTGATTACACCCAATCCAGTGAGTTTACATACTCCTAAACCGCTATCCCCATGCATTCAGTCCACTCAAAACATCAACAAAACAGATACATATCAAAATACAAATACAGAACAGAAGATAATCGAGTTAGACTATTTTCCCTAAATATTCGGACACCTCAACCATTTTAGTAAATTAATGGACTTTTCCATTTTCCAGTTTGGACAAGTCCTTTTGCGGTATCAGGGAATGTTTTATGAAACTACTGGCAAACAATGTAGACCTTGAGCAGTCTTTAGAAGCAGACTGGTCTTGGTCTACAGTGTTTGCTCTGTCTGAATATTTAGGGTAAATGGTAAAAAGGCAAAGGCAATAAACAGTGTTTGGACCTTCATATATGTTTTAACGCACATTGAAATAGGTCGATAAAAAACCTCCTGATACGGAATCAAAACTCCTGATCAAATTTTATAAATCTGATTTGAAAATTTGGGCCATCACAGGATGTATGCAATGAGTGATGATTTCTACAGCACCTAATTTAGGGAATAAGGTCATCTGTTGGAATGCTGACAGCACCTGAAGGGTTTTTTGGTACTGTTTTTTGGTCAGATTTTCTGTTGTTGCCAGTTTTACGAAAATGCCACAGAAACCCATGTCGCATGGGTACTGACATGGGGTTCAGGACAACTTGGCCCAAAGACAAGTCAGCCCAGGAAAATTCGGCCCATAAAAAAAGTCGCCCCAAGACAACTCGGCCCAAGTCGTCCAATTTCAGAAGACAACTCAGCCCAAATCGCAGAAGACCGCTCGGCCCATAAAAATCAGACCAGGCACCTCTTAATGTATTAAAATAATTGGATGGTGGCACTTTTATTGCTTTGTACCTGATGAATTCAGATAGTGAAACAAATTTGATTACATGCTAAGGAAGATAAATATTCCAGAGTTCTCACTAGGATTTTGAAAGTAGGAGTTTAAGAATCCATCTCTGAGAAAAGTTGGAGTTAAAACTGAAAAATAGGAGTTTGACCTAGAAAACTTGGAGTTTTCGGCTAAATATGAAAACTTAATATTTAAGGACATTGTCTGGACAACTTCATTTTTCAACATAGTTAACCTTTACCACTGAGTGTCTGGTAAGGATCCAAAAGCTCTTGGGGCTTAGGAAATAGTGACAGGACTTCCATTAACTTCCAGACTCAGGAAGTCCAGACTTCCTACCCCTCAAATTTGGATGTCCCACAGGAAAATCTAGAAGTCCCACTTTTTTCCCTGCTGCGGCAGTCTGCCTTTAGTAGATCAGAGGTTCTTAATTCAGTGTCACACAGAATCATCATGATATACACTTCTCCTAGATGTGTTTTAACATATCCTTATCGCTTATTAAAATTCGATCGCATCTTTTTGGAAAGACTGTACTTGTATGTCGGACCTTAGAGAACGCATCAACATTGGTCCAACTTCGCGTTCGTTTCAAAGCCCAGAGAAAGAAAAAAAAAGAAAAGAAAATACATAAGAGAAAACACCCAAAACATGTTTTCTTAAAAACAAACTATGCTGAAATTATTTTGCAGAAATGTATTTAATGAAATATTTGCTCGGATTGAAGCTGATCAACACGAGCGAGCGAGTTGCTTACTTCACAAAAATTGCGGGAAAACGGCGCCGACTTGTGCAACAACAAACAAATTAACGGCAGCTCTCGATGAGTTACCAACAGCAATACGTTCGTTCGCGGAAAATAGCAAGCAAAACCATCGCAATTCGCCTATAATTAGACTTACTTTGCGTCTTTTCCGCGCTGGTTAACAGCGCAGCCGGAACAAGGCTACGAATTTAGAAACGGGTTTTCCAAAAATTTTGACGAAAAATATGTTTTCTTCTCGTTTGAAAAATTGCTTTTGTTGTCATGACAAACATAAGCTTCTAAATTCGAATAGATTTAAATTTGCGTCCTGTGCATAATTGTTATTTATTTATTTAATTTCACTCGGTAACTCCCGGAAGTGTTGAGGTGTTTTCAGACGACACACGTTCTTAGCAAAATAATAATTTAAGATTTTAAGACGTGAATATTTAATAATAATAATGACTTCATATAATTTCACCGAATATTTTCGGGTGTCGCAGAAGAAAGTTTGATTATACAAACATCAATTAATCAACTCAGCACGCGTGACAAATACATACAGTGATCACGCAGCCATTAAAAGGGTGCCGCGACGCTTGACACCGATGTCAATAAAACTTCCGCAAGCGGAAAGTGGGACGTCCTTAAAGCTCAGTCAACACAGGTAGCGAATTTCCAATAAGTAGGCGGGGCAAACGTCATACAACTCGTTAAAAGTGGGCGGGCTTTTTGACAATTTTTGGACATCTCGGGTATCGATTTCGACGGACAAAAGAATTTCGGAAGTCCGCGGTACGTCTTTGAAGTTCAGTTTGGACGTCCTGTGGCAATTAATAGAGCGTAAATAAGAATCCTCGGAAGGAAATTTTACGCGTACAAAAGCAAAAATAGGCGTAAAAATACGCCGGATTCGGCGTTTCCGAGAACTCTGTATACATATGACAGCATCCTATGCATCACGCATACATGCAATGTGCATGTAACTCAACAGTCTCAAATCAAAAGAGCCACACCAGTAGCCATTTTCTTAAAAACTATTGGCTGGTATTTATACAGACCATGTCGGCAAAGAGAAGAAATTATTAAAACAAAAGTTGGCAAATTCTTATTGTTCAAACTTACTAATCATTAACCTTTTGTTACTAATCATTAAGCTTAATAAATTTCAGTTCTAGTCATTAATCAGTCAGTTAGCTTAGCATATAATTAAATCAATCATTGAAATAGTTTAAGTTTGAATTAAATAATTACAGGAGATTAACCACTGATGATTAGCCGCTGATTACCACTGTTCATGAAAGTCTCTAATATTTTTTTTTTTTAAAGTTTGGTTTTTTTCTCTTTTTTTTTGTGACTGAATTCAAAGAATTAGATAAATAGATAGACAGATAGATTGATAGATAGATGTGAGAGTTGGATGGATCTCACACACTTTTATTTTCAACATTGAATAAATTGTTTTGGTCACTTACATTATGCTGTTATAACCTTCAGATGTCATTTAAGTTAGAATATGTACTTTACATGCTTTAGCGATCTGATCTAAGACTGCATATACTTTTTATTCATCAGGTACAGAGCAATAAAAATACCACCATCCAATGGGGGTGGTTGGGTGTGGCAAAGGTGACGGGTATCTTACGTCATTGGGGCGTCCAACTGATATTGGCTTCCAGTCGGGCAAGGCCTGCTATCCTTTTAGCAGGCAAGGGTAGAGGGGGAATGTTTTTATTTCTTCTGTTTCTTCACTTTCATTCCTGTTATTCTTTCTTCCCTTACCCTCTCTTTCATCTCCACTACTATATCTTCTATATCTTATCTCCCTTTCTCTGGGAGACGACACAAAATGACCCACAGGGGTTGACGTGGGCCGAATTGTCTTCTGAAATTGGGACGACTTGGGCCGAGTTGTCTTGGGCCGACTTTTTTATGGGCCGAGTTGTCCTGGGCTGACTTGTCCGTAATCCCTGACACGTTGACAGTTGTTATTTTGAACTAGATTTTGATACACAGATACACATTGACAGATGCAGACTATATGCAGGTACACATTCCACTTCTATATATGTTGCCGCTGCACCGGTTCAAGACAATGTTTACATTTTTTCCCGCCAAAGCTTCAAACCATTGTAAGGGGTAAAACCTTGAGGTAGTTGTATTTGAAGGGATCGCGCGGGAAAAGACTGTACCAAACAATGGAAACTAAATGTTAAGGACCCAGGAAAAGACTTTATCCTTCATGGATGCTTCACTGTGTAGTCTTTATTAGAAGCAATGTAATGGTCTATTTCATGGAATTGAATGGTTTTGGCAGGCATATTGAAAAGGTCCATGTTGGCCAGAGAAAGACGGGACAATTTTTTTTTTTCGTGTAGCTATATATATATATGTCCATGTCCAGAAAAATTCTGGAAGTATCGCCAAACTAATAATTGTGAGATCATTCAGAGCTATGGCATCATTTAGAATTATTGCATATGCTAGCTAAAATTATTACCGGGATATCTCAAACGGCAAAATTCTGAAAATGCATACACGTCTTCAAAAAAAAATGAATAAAATAAAATAAAAAATGCCCGGGCCACGCCGGGACCAAAAAAAAAAAAATAAAATAAATAAACTTATGCTGTATAGAAACTGTGTTTGTCGTTTTTTCTCGACATAATAGTGACTGGTTGATTGATTCTATGATATTTAATAAAATGAAACTATAGTGAATAGCTAAATTCTGGAATTGTATCCGCCTATTTACTCTTTAGTATAAACATATTTTATTCAAATAGTTTACAATATAACACAAACAGACGAAAGCTGAAAACATATAAAGGATTAGAACGAAAGCAAATGCTTATAGAGTCCCTCTCCCAGTAAATATAGAGTTGTAATGTTTGTGGCGGATTACTACTGATATAAGTTAATATTAAGTAATGGTTCAGGCAGACTGATATGAATCAATTTGAATAACAACAGATGAACAATATACTAACTGACTACCAAAAACTTGGGCAGATAAGAATATATATGAACCATAGTTTGAAAATTTGGTACATTAAATGTAGAAATGAAAAAAAATAACAGAACAAAAAAAACACACAAAAAACAACGGAAATAAACTAAGGGGAAAAGAGAATAAAAGTGGGGAGCAGGCATACTGGATGATCTAAGCAGCAGCTTTCATTATATCGTCGCATACTTATGGCTAATTATATAAGGTTAGAAACGCTTTGTGCCAATGATAAATTTATGAACATGATCAAAATATCTCTGTTTATTTCCTGGGATAAAGACGGATCACCATATAACAACAATCTTAAAGAAGGAGTGTAATAACCAGTTATGGCATTTAGGAGGATATTACGGTGTGCTTGATAAAATCTGCAATGAAAGAAAAAAAGTTGTGGATCTTCAACACTGCCACAAAGACATAAAGGCGAGTCTGTTATATTTTTATAGAATAAATCTAAATTCAAAGAACTACAGTCTGTACGTAGTCGAGCGTGTAGGATTTGTGCCTTTCTATTGCCATGATAGTAATAGTTCGGGACTGAAGATTTATCTTTCTTAAGAAAATGTTTAAAGGAATTTAAGGTGGTGCATTGTCTTGCCTCAGATGGTAAGTTATTCCACTCTCTTAAAGTCGAAGGTAGGAAAGAGTTGTAAAACTGATTCGTTTTAGCCCGTATAGTTTGAATATCCCCTGAATTTCGCAGATATTGGGAAATGTGACTTACTTGTTGGGGTATTAAGGAAGATAGATAGATCGGTGCAAGGTTGTTCAACATTTTATAAAACAGTGTAAGTTTGTGATCCTGTCGTCGTTTGTGAAGGGACTCCCAACAAACTTCTCTGTAGAGATTGTTTAACGAGACGAGCTTAGTAGCCCCCGTGGCTATCCTTGCCGCCTCATTCTGAATTTTGTCCAGTTCATTTTTTTCATATTGGGAACAGTTATCCCATATGATATCCCCGTATTCTAATAACGGTCTTATAAATACTAGATAAATTGTTTCCAAAGATTTCCTATCAAGTTTGAATTTTAATTTCCGCATAATATTTATCCTACACCAGGCCTTATCTTTTATATAGTCAATATGTTGATGCCAGCTACAATCATTAGTAAAATATATGCCTAGATGTTTATGAAAATCTACTTCTTCTATCTGCACGTTTTGCATAAATAAGGGTGGATGATTTTGCCAGTTGATCTTATGAGAGATTAGAAGAGATTCGCTTTTAGAAGGGTTGAAAGTTACTAGCCATGTGGCAGCCCACCTGGAAATCTTATCTAAATCGGAGTTCAATAGGTTAGCTGCGGTCAAAGGATTTTCTACAATAATAAACAGACTGGTATCATCCGCAAAAAGACGTATATTTGAATGAATATCAGTAACAATGTCGTTGATATAAATAAGAAACAGTAGGGGGCCCAAGATGGAACCTTGAGGAACACCAGCCCTAAGATAAGTCCAATCAGAAAAAGTACCCGGAAGAACAACACGTTGTCTTCTATCAGAAAGATAACTTTCAAACCAGCGAAGGACTTCTCCTGTGACACCAGACACTCTTTTGCTGCGAATACCATAAATATTGTCATCGAGTGTAATGAAAACATCAGTGTTTTCACGAGTGCGAAGCACGAGTGAAAATTTGAATGTTTTCATTACACGAGATGAAAATTGTTACGGTATTCTCTAAAAAAGAGTAAATTTTCTTTTTATTGTATTGTTTACACGATAATGCGCGCTTCTGACGTCATAACTAACGTCACGAAAACAAAACATGAACGTCATGGCATCGGCGTTCAGTGCTTAACATGTTGAGCGCTGGAGAGACAAAAACAAAAAAAGTTTCGGCAAATCAAAATAACCTTGATGCTAAAATGTTCCTTACATTCTAACTAAGAGAATGCATACCAACACTTGATAGTGTAGTTAAAAAACAAAGAAGTTAGAGGTGTTCAAAAAGCTGAAGTGGCGGTAACATCCACTTCTGAAACAATGAAGAAAACCGAAGTCGTCCAAACCGAGGAGTGAAAATATAAAACGTATCAGTCACAAGTGAAATGATACGATATCATTTCACTTGTGATTGATACCACTTTTATTTTCACCAGATATACACTGATTTCACCGCTAACAATAAAATAAAAAAGTGGTATCAACGTCGTTTAACGTTGGAATCCGCCAACGTCCGTACAGCAGCGGGTAAATATCCAAAATTTCGACCTGCTCTAGGGCTATTTTTTCAGTCTGATTGAAGATAACAGGAAAGGTTTAGTTTTCATAGTCCCCTTAAAATGTGGTCAAGTAATTTAAACCAGCTTGATTAAATTATAGAACAAATGGCCAAACATTATATGAATAGCGTCTTCATGTGCATTAAATTATTTTGGTCCGTTCTGGTCCCGTGCATATTATTTCGAAAACTTTTTGAATGAAATTAAACTCGAGATCTTGAGAGTTCCCTTAAAATATGGTCAAGTAACCAATAAACCATTTTGAATGAATTATCGAACAAATGGCCAAACATTATATGAATATATACCATTTAATTTAACCTAGGTCTTCATGTGCGGCAAATTATTTTGGTCCTGGCCTGGCCCGGGCGTATTTTTTTTTTTTTTTTTTTTTTTTTTTTTTTTTTTTTTTTCCGAAAAGTGTTGCACAAACTTTCAGAATTTAGTGGTTTGAGGATTCCCAAGAATGATTTTGGTTAGCTTATACCATAACAACTAACTGTCATTTACTAATTTGGCGAAACTTGCAGAAATTTAGAAATTTAGCATATGCCGTTTAAAGGATCTCATGCTCATCACTTTGGCGATACTTGCAGAATTTCTGGACATGGTCATTTGCGTGAAAACTTGGTCCCGTCTTTTCTCCGGCCTATTCTGTTGGCAATATTTCCCTAAGAACAGGAAATATTTGAAAATCTTGATATGCATTTTAAAGAAAACTCTAAACTGATATGCCTGGTAAGAAAAGCTTTCGCATGAAGGATAAAGGCTTCTACTGGGTGATCAAACTGTGGCCCCGTTTTATTTATTTATTTATTTATTTTTTTTTTTTTTTTTGTTTTGTTTTGTTTTGTTTTTTTGTTTTGTTTTTTCTTGGTTCCGTCTGTTTCAGCGCGTTCTACCCAAACCGTGCACCGTAGAGAATAGAACAATGATACAAATTTTTACATGAAAAACTAAGTTGATTTTATCTTTTTCAAATTTAATTTTAGCTACATATTGTTATTAAAACTACCTAGATTGCCATTTGGCTCTCGTCTTCGTTTCATCGCATTTTTACGATTATTTATGTTTTAAGGTGGTGTTTGAAGGATGAAGTAGAGAATTTTACGCAGATCGAACAATTTGTAATTTGGAACTGCATAAGAATTAAGGCGAGGTTGCGATCGTGCAAAACTGGTTTAAGCCCCACAGTAGTTGTTTGTACTGACCATTCCTAGGCGATTCTTTAGTTGCAGTTCTTCTTTGTTTGTAAGTCGGTTATTGCAACTGCCTTTGGAAGGCCACCACGTAAACATGCCTATATAATTTTGACACCTCTTAAACCCAACTCTTATATAGTAAAACTGGGGTTTACAGGGGTATTCATTATTTTTCTTATTTCTGATCAAAAACATGGATTGTGGGTGCTCGTTAGAACCGCCTCGCCGAGGCGGTTCTAACGATTACCCTCAATCTATGTTTTGAGCAGAAATATGAAAATATCAGGGGGGGGGGGGGTTTATCTGAAAACTCTCAGTTTTTCCAAGGTAAAATTTTCTATATATTTGAATAGGCATGTTTTTTGTAATGTGTGCTTTGTGATTGTGGCCTTTCCTGTGTACTTCATCTGGGATTGATATTTTTGTATCATCACAGTATTATTGGACCAGAATCATACGAGGTATAAACAAGAAGTTCTCGGCAGATGTACTTATACCGAATAACTTGAAATGAAAACCCAGTCAGCTGACAGTTTTATCTTATTCAACATCTTTGGTGGAAAGAAAAAAAAATCAAAGCTATTGATTCAGTAAAGCTGCAAACATGGGAATGGTGTGCTGCACTGAGAAAATGGGCATCGTTGACTCGAGGTGTACTGCTCTTGCAAGATATAATGCACCAGCCCGCACCTCTCAAGCTGCTATGGCTGCTGCGACTAACTGCAGCTTCGAGGTTCTTCCTCATCATCTTCTCCTTCTTCCTCCTCTTCTTCCTCTTCTTCTTCTTCCTCTTCTTCTTCATCTTCTTCCCATTAAAGGTCCTTCCTCGGATAACCGGATATTATCAAACTGTGTGTTTATGTACACCCCCATATTCTCCTGATTTAGCACCTTCGGACTTCTGTCAGTTTCCGAATCTGAAAACTAACCTTCGTGGTAGGAATTTTGGAAGTAATTTAATAAAGGCGTCATAGATGCTGTCGATGAGTACTTGGAGGACCATGAAGAAGGCTTCTATTTTGAAAGGATAAGCAAACTGGAACAGTGTTATGGAAAGTTCATCGAGGCAAAGGGAAATTAAATTGTGAAATAATGACACAATTTCTGCTCTTGATTATTCCCAAAGTACCGGGGCCGAGAACCTTTTGATCGTCTATCGTAGGTTTTAGGTCTGGTATCTTTAAGCATAAAACTTGGTAAATAGGGTAATGTAGAGTACAACGCTAAATACCAGAACGATACCGAAATAGCGAAGCGAAGTTCTAACACAGCATGCCTATATGCAACAGAAATAAACTGTGTTTTATTCTGCAACAAATCGCTGGGCGGAAGAGCGTTAGGCAAACAGCCGCCATTTCGTTAAGCTGTAAGCCTGTTCTCTAAATGCGAAAGCTATAGAGCTGTATGATAAGAGAACCCATCTTCCGTTTTTATGACGTTTTAAAGAATATTCTGACGTCACTTTCTGTTTCCTGGACGTAAGACTATGTAACGTCGCTTTTTTTTTTTTTTTTTTTTTTTTTTTTTTTTGCATCAGATACGTTACAAATAGACGTGAATGCATGTTATAGCAAAGGAAGTTGGCGTGGTTTCGTCGAACAATGGCGAAAGGTTGGGAGAATCTAAAGGAATTCACGGCATTTTTGTCGATTTTCAGTATGTTAGAAACTGACCCACAAACAGTGAACTATTACTCAACAATTCACTGCTAGAGCTGAACTTTTTCTTAAATAAAGTATAACTTGAATAGAAAAAAAAAGATTGTTTCGGTAAATTGAGAGAGAGAGAGAGAGAGAGAGAGAGAGAGAGAGAGCATAATATAAAATTAAGGTACTGGTTGTTGATAACTTGCGTTTCAAAAGTAAAGTTCGCTTTCTTTATGATCTGTCTTTCTTTCTTTTGCAGGAGCTGTTTAATGCCGTAGTTACATGAAAGTAATATACCAAGCGAGTCATTTGTGTGTGTGTGTGTGTGTGTGTGTGTGTGTGTGTGTGTGTGTGTGTGTGTGTGTGTGTGTTTAAAAAAAAGACTACGTGCTGTGTTTTGCTGGACAGAACAGTATTACTCTCAGGTCATATATCGCTAGTAAACACACAAAGTTTTACGTCGTTTCGATATCTCCGACGCCAACATAAAGACAACGACGTCGAAACAACGTTGTGACAAGTATGCCCCAATTTAGTGTTGCAATAATATAGTGTTATTGCACTGATATTGGTGAATATTGTCCCGAGTTGGGATATCGAAGGACGAGAGCTTGCGAGCATCTGTATAACCCAACGAGGGACAATATTCAACAGTATCAGTGTAATAACCCATTTATTATACAGCTATAGGTGTTGTTCTCTCATTTCTGTTTTTTTTTTTTTTTTTTATTTTTTATTTAATTTGAGGCTGCAAATAACGCTTTCTGTAACAGTGTAAAACTGATATCTAAAAGTGATATCATATTTGCACTAGTGCGATATCAACATGATACTATTTTTGCACTGCTGCTGTTTTGCAACGAATCTAGTCGTTAAAACAAATTATTTGAGCAAAATCAGTTCTGTTGCTTCACTTGCGACTTTCAAACTGTAAGAGTAATTCATATGATGTTTTGGTCCAGCGTGATGTCATATTTGATCACCCAAGTGAAAATAACGTTAGCAATTTTGACGTCATACAACATCAACATTCCAGATTTGTAATAAAGTTTAAGGTTTGTTAATGGTCGACAAACAAGTATTACTGATCTCAAGAAAGCGTGCAATTTTGATACTGCGTGCCGGTATTGAGAAATATTGGCATCAATGTTCCTCGTATTTTATCGCTCATTTCTAATCATTTAATATTAATTGTTATAATATTTATGGCATGCATAAATCTCTAAAAACGAAACAATGAAACAGACAGCTGGGAGAAATTAACACGAAGTAAACACACACCGTCGTTTCGCGGCGGCGATCTGGGCCGGATTATTTAATAAGGGACAACATTTTTAGATGGGTGGGTGATGATTTGATCAATTTACCGTACATTAAATACAGACAGGCCTAAGCAAACAGTGTAGACCCAGATCAGATGCTGCGTTCTCTATTCTGTTTGCCAGTCAACCAGCAATATTAGATACATTAACTGGTAATAAAATGAACCTGTTGAAGTTTAAGATACAATATAAAAGAAACTTTATTTCACGTCGAATATATATAACAAATAACATTAGCTGATAAGCTTTTTTTTCCGACAAACACACGATAAAGAATTAATATCAACAAAACAGGCTGTAAAAGAAATATAATTATACATAGCAGTGAAATTCATGGAAATTTAAAACAACACAAAGTTCTTGTAAATTTAAAATAAGAAATTGTTTGCCTGAAAAAGTAAAGTATTAAGATTATGCGTTGAAATAACATTATACACATTATGCTTTATTAGAGATATGTTGTCAAAATGAGGTACATCACGAAAACATACCTATATAATTTTGACCCCCTTAAACCCCACTTTTATATAGTAAAACTGGTGTTAACAGGAGTATACATTATTTTTTTTATTTCTGCTCAAAACATAGATTGTGGGTACTCGTTAGAACCGCCTCAATGTACATTTTGAGCAGAAATATGAAAACTATCAGAATTTTTATCGGAAAACTTTAAGTTTTTGGTGGTGAAATTTTCAATATATTTGAATAGGCGTGTTTTCGTAATGTAAGGTAAAGTTAATATGTGCGAATGTTTAGATTAAACACGGTATCAATAAATTATCGGAATAATCCAAAACTTTCCTTGAAAATGAAATTTTGAGTCGATCGAAACCCTCGCCCTCTGGATACGCCCATGGGCGATGTTGAAACGACACCGTATTATTCTATTGTATTCTATACGCCGTGTGTTCGGTTGGAAACAATAGAATAGAATAATATTTATATTGGAAAACCTACATATTTAAAAGGCGTTCGCCATTCACATGAAATATATAATATAAATATTTAACAGTCAACATAATACACATGGGAACAACCATCACAATAAATCTACTACCTTAATTCCAATGCATCCTGAATGAATTTACACCAAACGTTCATATCTACAGCACTACTGGGCTTATAAAACCAAACAAAACAAAATCATTAATCAGTACTGAGTTTCGGATCTGGTATCTTTAAATGTTTGGTAAAGAATGCAATCCTTAAATCTGCATATTAACTATAAAACAGGAAAAACGATCCTCATCTTCTACCTGCTTGCATTGCATACAATTTTCTGCTCACGTGGAATTCTATGTTTGTGGAGTTGTAGGGACCGATATAGTGCAAAAGGTTTTATCCATTTTGAATTGGCGAACGTAATTCCCATTAAGTTGTAACGTTAAATAATTTGAAGTCAAGATAAAAATGCATTTCTGTGTATTCTTTGTTTTTAATAAATCAATAGTTTTAAAATTTCACCACAAATGATGATGTCATTTTCTGATGATGATGAAATACAGATAAGCATTTCATCATGTATAACCTAGCGAGTGTATAACCTAAAGCGGGACAGTGCGCGGAGCTAGATAAACATGTGTAGGGCTTAAAATTAGTAAAATAGTGAGTATCAGTTGATGTTGTCGAAAGTGATACATTATTGTGAACCGTACGTATTGCTTTTGCTGGTTTTTGTTTTTCGGGTGAGAGTTTGCTGAGTAAAAATTTTAACACGCAACATTTTGAAATATATACTTCTTATCCTTCCCAGAAAATAGGCTTTGATATTTATTTAGAAAAAAATAAAACTTGACATTTCATTCCAATACCCTCCTCCTTCGGAGACAATTTAATTGAAATGTGTGAAAAAAAAAATTCAAATTTTATTTGATTTGAGCCTTTTGCTTTTGCCGTTATACTGGTAGCTTATGCCCTCAATTTTGATGGTATCATCAACCTACAGAGTGCTAGTTTAAATGTGTATATGAGCCGTCACATGAAAAGGGACCTTATGGTTTTGCGGTTTCTGGTTCTTCAAATGCGCATGCGCAGTTCCTTTATACGTCCGTTTTTTTTTTTGTTTTTTTTTTGTTTTTTGTTTTTTTTTTTTGTCTGAAGCTTCCTGAGGATCCCTACTACATGTCTGCGAACAGCAAAGGCTCTGGCAAGACTGCGCTTATGCGCAGGCTTGCTTGAGCCTTTGCTAGTCGCTATGATATGTACCCTTTTCTCGTGTGCTGGCCCAAAAGGTCAAACGAAGAACACATAATGGATAGAAATTTTGAAATTTCTTTTTTTTCCTCGAAGAGTTATCCCATGAGAAACAGACTGTTGACTCTCCCGTTGTTGTTGTTTGTTTTTTTGTTGTTGTTTTTTTTTTTTGTTTTGTTTTGTTTTTTATGATGTCATAAGCACTGTTGTTTTAGTTTATTTCGTTAAACTTGTACAAAGTCTCGATCATTGTTTTAAAATTACATTATATAATTGTTGCGCAACGCATGAAAAGAAACCTCATGCAATTTCCGGACAGCGCAGGCCCAGGTCAGCCTGCGCATTCGCACAGGCTGACAGGTCAGCCTGCGCATTCGCACAGGCTGACCTGGGCGTTCGTTGCCCGCTTACGGAATCAATGGCTATTGTTGTATATGTCGACGAACAGAGATGGTGTCCAGATCAGACTGAACGAATGCGCATGCTCATCTGGACTTCGTTGTTCGCATATGTCATGAGGGCTTTTTCCCCTACACTGCGCAACATATGATATCTGAGTTGTCTAGTTAGAAACTGTTTTTCATAGCCACAGAAATATGTGTACATACCACACAGGAATGCTATCTGGTTGACCGAATGAACTGCTGTAACCTTAATCACTCTCTTGGCTAATTCACCAGACGACAAACAGACAATACGTTTCTTATTTTCTAAAAAACAGGCTTCGACATTTCATGCAAATTGTCTCTGTAGAAAAAGGTTTCTACATTACATGCAAATTGTATCTTTAGGAGACAATTTGCATGAAATGTCAAATTCTGTTTTCTGAGGAAAATAAGAGAAAATATTTCTAAATGTCGTCTGCTGAAATTTTTACCCAACAAGCAAAGCGATAATATGTGTAGGAAAATATGAAATCAGCTGATTTACTTACACAATGTTTAGTTGACTATAAACGGATATGCACTATTTCAGGTAAAAATAGATTAACCATTTCAATTTATTTTCTTAGCTAATGTATTACATTGTCCCATCAGACACAACTTCACAATAACGTCGTATTGACGTCACCGCAACGTCATAAACATGTCCTTATTTTTCACAAAACACGTCGTTACCTTAGATTTTTCCATGGGAAAAGTATGAAAAATGTTTTAAAATGTGACCTGCTAATATTCAAAGTCGGTGTTTATAGGAATAAGCCATATCAAGCCAACAGGGCCCAGTTGTTCAAAGCGTCGTTAGCTAAACGAGCTCGTTAAGGGCCATTTCGTTAACTATTTTAGCGGATTCAATAAACAATTTTCTGAAATTTTTTTCTGAAAAAATGTGACTACAAAAGCTACTCACATTTATTCAGCAAAAAATTTCAGAATATTTGCGTATCACTCGATGTAAATTTTAACGAATCGTTAACTAACGACGTCGTTAGCTTTGAACAACTGGGCCCAGATTGTCAACGTACCGGCGGTATGTGAAAAGAAGTCTGGGCTGTCCGAAGACTTAAGATAAGAAAAGGAAGCTACCCGATGGCTGGTATAGGCCGTTCTAGTTTGTATCAAGACAGTGCTATTTTTAATCAATTCGGGCATAGTTTAACTTTATTTTATAAATAAAAGTCTAAAAGATTGCCCTTGGAAACAAAGAACATATTACAGATACAAAATGGGAGTTTCGGTTTTACTGAGACTCTTCATAAGCAGTAATGAAGTTTGCAACACTGCTTATACGCCCTCTAGCGTATACATGAGCAGAACTTCATTTTCAAAGACACCACAATGGGCCCAATGAAAAAAAAAAATACTCTGCACTATGGTGAAGTACGGGGAGACGTTCTACGGCCGCCACACGGCACTAACACTGGCTCCAGTGAGGTAAAATAAAAGTCTAAAAGATTGCCTTTGAAAACAAAAAAAAAACAACAAAAAAAAAAAAAAAAAAAAAAAAAAAACATACTACAGACATAAAATGGGAGTCTCGGTTTTATTGAGATTCTTCATAAGTAGATGTGAAGTTTGCAACACTGCTTACGCCCTCTGGCGTATACATGAGCAGATCTCTATTTTCAAAGATATTTTAATAATAGGCCCAATGATTCCAGAGGAAATGAAAATATAATCTGCACTATGGTGAAGTACGGGGAGACGTTCTACGGACGCCACACGGCACTTACACCGGCTGCAGTGAGGTAAAATAAAAGTCTAAAAGATTGTCTTTGGAAACAAAGTATCTATAATTATAGATAGAAAATGGGAGTCTCGGTTTTATTGAAACTCTTCATAAGCAGTAATGAAATTTGCCGCACTGCTTACGCCCTCTAGCGTATACAGGAGCAGAACTCTATTTTCAAAGATACCATAATAGGCCCAATGATCCCAGAGGAAATGAAAATATAATCTGCACTATGATGAAATATTGGAAGACGTTATACGGCCGCCACACGGCACACACACCGGCTGCAGTGAGGTAAAATAAAAGTCTAAAAGATTGCCCTTGGAAACAAAAAAAACGCACTACAGACAGAAAATGGGAGTCTCGGTTTTACTGAGACTCTTCATAAGCAGTAATGAAGTTTGCAACACTACTTACGTCCTCTATCGTATACATGAACAGAACTCCATTTTCAAAGATACTACAGTGGGCCCAACCTATTATTAAGCCTCCTTTATTAAAGAAACTTTGCCCATGTAAACAAATTATAAATAAGTTTGAAATATGTAAGAAGATTTTCGCACATTTATCAGTTTCGTGCATGTTATATACTAAGCGAATGGTTTAATACAATGCATGTGAGTCATGTCATGTGAAAATATGTCTCCGGTACGTCTGAGGACATCGAAGGCCTAAATCAGCCTGCGCAGCCGCTATCCATGAGTGATCCAAAATCTGTTTTCCGGGAAAAAAAGAAAAACGCCATCAGTTTGTCGTCTGCTAAATGTCCTGAGAGTGGTAAAGGTCAAAGTTTTTCTTAAAAGAAAATGAGGAAGAAATTGCAATGTACAGTATAGTGTTTTATTATTTTACTATTATCAGTTTGTAACCGACATTTACAATCAAAACTACTGAATTTGTACAGGTTTTAAGGCTGAATACACATGGTAGATTTTCCTCCATTTTTACAAGGAAGGCGGCTGTTGTGACTTCATGTTTGCGATCCTGTCTGCCAGACCCCTTCCGAAAAGGGGTCTACTCTAAAAGAACAGAATTTGCTTAGAGAAGACTCCCTTTTCAGAAGAAAGACAGTAACATTTCTGACAGCGTTGTGTTTCTTGAAAGTGTACCCATTCCACTTACTTATTCACGAGGTCATTCTAATGGCTACTTAAAGATAATTTTATTTTTGGCTGGAGACAGGTCCTCTTATCTGGAAGTACGCTCGAACTTGACTGTTTCTTATTTTCGCTAAGTGTATCCGGACGGATACTTGCAATACTTGTCCTAAAATTTTAGCAAGTACAATTTACTGCCTGTAGATTTGTCTTAAAAAGTACTGGATCAGTGACAGTGTAGACCCTGATTAGACGCCACATTCTGCAGCGGTTGGCCCGGCTTACACCGTGTGTTCAGGCCTGTCTGAATTCAGGCCTGTCTGAATTGAGTCTGCATTGGGCGCGCACATTTCCGAAAAAAAAAAAAAAAAACAAAAAAACTAAGCATTTGTTTTCAATACCACGACCACTTTTCTCCCAGAAAACGGGAGCCTATCACCTGCGTTGTACAAAATGTCTTAACCATATGCGTTGTGAAAAGGACTTTTTTCTAAATTTAGGACAAGTATGGTAAGAAGTTAATGTGTTCCAATGTTAAAGGCGAATTCGGTACATACAAGATGGGTTACTCTGCGGTAATGGGATGAAAAAGTATGTCTTTGCTTCCTGTTTAATGACCTGAACATTTAAAGTAAGCTCGTAAATAATTTTCTATAACATTGATAGACGGTTTTTTTGTTGTTGTTGTTTTTTTGTTTGTTTTTTTTTTTGTGGAATAAATTGGTTGTGGGAAATAAAACAATAAATGTGTCAAGTGCCCGCAGCGAGAGAAAGTGGACAAGTACCCGTACCGAAAAAGCGGACAAGGAGTCTGAACCATTTAAAATCCATCTCATACAGAGACAGTGTGGGGAGTCCACAATGACTCGGTACACGGAGTTAATGGAAGTTGTTCAAATGAAGCGCAGAGTACGCGGAAAATCAAGCTCTTTCTGGTGGTGTAAGCGTTATTCTGCGATCTGGTCTACTTCTCGGGAATATTCGAAGAATGTTTTTGCTGTCAGTCTGGGTCACATGAATTTTGACGGAAAACATTCTCCGAATGTTCTCGAGAATCACACCAGACTGCAGAATAGCGCTTACACCATCAGAAAGAGCTTGATTTTCCGCGTACTCTGCGATTTATTTGAACAAATTCCATTTTATTTGAAAATATTCCATCAGGTATAAATCGAAATATTCTATAAAGTTCTACCTGAAGCGGAGCTAAAAATAGTAACAAACTCTGTGCTCCCAGTCATTTGGTCACGTGGATTCCCATGGCACCACACTCTAATGGAAACAGTAAAACTGATGACGAACACAGTATACTGAATTTTAAACTTGAGCAGACATTTAAATTCTTTCCTACCCTGATCTAAACAGAGATTTGCACTTCATTTTCATTCAGTTTCAACTGCTTCCCTAATAAAAAATATTCATTATTTTATCGTCTTCTATATCCCTTTCAACAAGCTAGATGACTAGTTAGCCATGTGATCTCAAAATCAGCTGATGTTTAATAAGACCCCCAACATGAGAAAACGTATATTGTACCTTCAGACGTGTGCCAAACGAAGACTCTAATCAGCCTGTGCATCCGCATAGTGATCAGCGTCTTTGTTGTCCGCAGTGAAGAAATTTTGCATCCTTGGCTATCTAAAATGTGCTTAGTAAAGAGTCTGATGAGACTGCGCGAATGCGCAGGCTGATCTGAATCTTCACTAAGCACATGTCAAAAGGTACATTTTCTAACGTTGTGGATCATAAGCAATTAAAACTGTTTTGTATATATAGTTTAATATTAGCCGGTTAATTAACAACATACATGTAAATAAGCAAACCAGCGACAAATAAGCTTTTGATTAATTTTAAATTTCTTGCCTAATGGCTCGAACTTTAAATCAACAACCAACACTCAACGCTTAGCACTCTGGGTAAACATTTCAGCAGGCAACCTTTTGAAGTATTTTTCTTATTTTTTCCCCCAGAAACAGGTTTCGACATTTCATGCAAATTGTCTTTAATGAAAAATAAAAAAAATATCACCAATTTCTCATCTGCTGAATTTGCCCAGAGAGGGGTAAAGGTTAAAGCAATTATAAAAAAGTGATACACGTTTCATATATATCTCTTTGAAAATGGAGTAGAGGGCGTAAGCAGCGTTGCAAACTTCATTACTGCTCTTGAAGAGCCTCAATAAAACCGAGGCTCCCATTTTCTAGCTGGAATGTTCTTTGTTTCCAAAGGCAATCTTTTTTACTTTTATTTTACTAAATTGCAGCTGGTGTTAGTGCCATGTGGCGGCCGTAAAACGTCTCCCCGTACATCACCATAGTGCAGATTATATTTTCATTTCCTTTGGGATCACTGGGTCCATTGTGGTATCTTTAAAAACGGAATTCTGCTCATGTATATGCTAGAGGGCGTAAGCAGAGTTGCAAACTTCATTACTGCTTATGAAGAGTCTCAATAAAACCGAGGCTCCCGTTTCCTATCTGTATTGTGTTCTTTGTTTCCAAAGAAATCTTTTTTTTTTACTTTTATTGTACAAGTCCAACCAGTTCAACCCTTACGTGTTGTAATCTGTGCGTCCAAAAACAGGAAATAGCATGTCCGTTCTGTAGCCTTTGCATCCTCCATTACCTATGTGCCTGTTGGTCCAGTTCTAAACTAAATCGTAGTAAGTGAGTTTTTTCGAATGGAGTATGTCCAGGTCAGACTACAAACCCGTTCTCATGTTAGAGGCATAAGCAGTGCATCTATACTTAAAGATAGATTCAAATGGTTTCTTGCAGCATGTAAGAAAACAGATGGTTGCGCAATACCCAGACAAAGTTTTGTTTTCTGTTCCCAGGTGACTAGCAATTATGTCAGACGCTGAGAAAAAGAATGGAGTCGTTATAGAAGAGACACAAAATGACAAGAAAGAAATTCTAAGTAATGGCCGTGAGACAAATGCAGTGAACGAAGCAGACGTTCTAGAAGATGGAACCAAAGGGCTACCGATTGACAGAGGCTGGGCCTGGGTTGTTCTGACTGGTAATTATTCACAACCTCTGTCTATAAGAAACAGATAACTAAATAAATACGATTTAGAAGAAAGGGACGTAAACGTACCTGGAGATATTTCATCATGCGCCATGATGTTGACTTATCTTGTGCATTTTGGCTTCTGCCTGCTGTTAAGCAAATCTATATTGGCTACCTGTGTTTGCTGGATCCTATCCGTAGTAGTTTATCGGGTCGATTGTTTACAATCGAGCCAAAGTATACATATACCAAAATTTTCTTAAGGTTGTTATCCACGTGATTATCATTGACCAATAAAATCAAACCACGTGTTATTACGAAATCCAGTTAACGAGTGCCATGTATAGAGGGTTAACTGTAAAACCTGGACTTGAACATAGACAAACAGTGCAAACCTAGATCAGGCGCCGCGTTCTATTGGCAAACAGTGCAAACCCAGATCAGAGGCCGCAAAACGCGGCGTCTGATCAGTGTCTGTACTGTTTGCATAAGTTACAGGAAGTTAAGGGTTAAATGAAACAATTTTGAGTCCTCGGTCAGGACCATTTTCTGAGAGACAATCGACTTTAGTGCTCTCAGTGTATTGGTCTTCCTGGACATTCTCTTTACCCATAATTGAGACACAACGTAAGAAAACGTACCTTCGGATATGTGCGCCCAGCGAAGATTCAGATCAGTCTACGTGAATCAGAATCTTCATTGGACGCATTTTGGATAGCCAAGGATGCAACGTTTCTTCATGCGGACAACAAAGACCCTGATTAGACTGACGAGTGTTGACAAGTCGAAATAAGTTCGCATTTCATTTTAGAATGTAACCAATGAAAATAGGTTTAGTCTAAATGCGAGCACAGCACAGACCTATATCTACAATCTTCAAAAGTCCTGCACAGCATCATTAAAGAATAAATATCAGTATATAAAATATTATGTAAATCAATGATAAATAATAAATAATAATCAGCAAAATATGTTCGTGACACTTATTGATACTCGTTTCTGGTCACTTCGTGACGCGTATTAGTGAGACCCATAATCAGGTCCGCCAACTTCCGGTGACAACTTCCGGGAAGAAAAAACGGAAGAAAATTGGTCAGAGCGATTACTGCTGAAAGTATATATCGTTGTATGTTACTTTTCCTTGATCATATTCTCCACCGTAGAGCGTACTTCGTTTCGCGCGTCGCGGGCTGTGCTCGCTATAATGAACTGAGACAAGTCATGTTGGATGAGGTGCCATGCTATCGTCCACCTACTTTACACTTTTATATGGGAACACTGAGTGACCAATATACAGTAAAACCTCCATGACTCGAACACCGATGGCTCGTTTACCTTGGATGATTGGAACTCGTTTTTGAGTCCCTACGAAATTCTTCCGACAGCTCAAGAAAACAAATTATTTAGGGAAATCTTCTCATTTTATCATGGAATTGTATGTTGTGCGTACTCATTAAAATTACATCATCGAAGCGATTCTAATGAGTACACACAACATACCGTTATTGTGGAGAAGATCGAGAAGATTTCCCTAAATTATCAGCATTTGCTTCCTGGCCTGGCGCCATGATTAATCCTCAGTGGCTCGAACTACCAATATTTTGCACACATTTACATGGTCCAAAAGATGTTCGAGCCATTGAGATTCCAGTGTAATTATTTCATAATCAAAGCCGTTCAAAGATACATGGTAAGAACCGAACGTTTAGCATATATAATAGTATATATTACACATACGAGCCCGTCACTGGAGTCACCTTGCACTGCCAATGCCTCTGATAATTGTTTTGGGTTCCCCGTGAAATCGTTCTTATTTTCTTTCCTTGTCCTAGCTTGATCTTCTATACCCTGACTTTTCTACGTCTTTACCTTATCCCCTATACTTTTTTCATGTTTTCTTGTTGTGAGTTTCAATGATATAGCCTTAATGGAACAGAGAATGCTTATTCTACATACATGTGTACGTGCGATTGCGATCCAAGTATATAGAAATCATATAAGTGGCGAGGCTTTATTTATTCATTTTTTCCGAATCCCATTTGTATATTGATTTTCATATTGTATGTAATTATGCATGTATGTAATTGATGATATCAAATAAAATATATGTAAGCTTCAGCAGATTGTTTCCTTGTTTTGCAGCAGCCATATTTTACATGTTCCTGTTTGGAGGCGTGCGGAAGAATTTCGGAATATTTTTTGTTGCCTTCCAAAAGCGTTTCAACTCGAGTGCCTCTTTGACTTCCTTGCTAACGACAGTTCAGAGTATTGTCATCAGTATTTCGTGTAAGTCGACTCCAATTAGCATTGATTAGTCTACTTGTTGTCACTAATATTGGCAAGAAATGAGCCAGAATAGCTTCGGAAAAGATTAGTATACATCGAGGGTTGAGCGCAAGACTATGTAACTCAAACATATTTTTGAAACCCTTGTTTAGGGGCAACTTGGACCCCTTTGTAAACAATGCAAATTTAGGTGCCATTGCTCATACGAGCAATGGCACCTAAATTTTCATTGTTTACAGAAAGAAATGTTGTAATCTTCATAATGCCTTCATGGTTAGGAGATTAGGTTTGGGGAAAAACAACCATCTGACTTACGCCAGTCTTGCGCTCAACCCTCGACATTACTTCTCCCCGAAAACCTATGTTATGGGTCGTTGGTACTGATCACATGCGCCCCGGCGAGGAGGCGATGCGCTTCTAATGAGTACCCCCAACAAGTGTTTTCGAGGAGAAATAAGAAATAATAACTATATTTTTGTTTGCAAGTGTTTTATGTGGAGCTATAATTCTGTTAAGGTCACTCAATAAGGTTTTAGTGCATATCGCAAGGATGATGCCATGATGCTGATGCCTGATGCCGTTGCCTTGCCTAATTCTGATGAAGGGTGATGCTAATGCCTTGCCTAATTCTGATGAATTCATTTCATGGTTATGTAGCTTGTATTCGAAGACGACCATTCCCATTGTCATACGACGTACACGGTATTTCAACCAACGACAATATTCATTCCATGGTTGTGTAGCTTGAGCGAAAGATAGTAGAACTGACGAAGAACGAAAATGCGCATATTGTCATGATTTAAAAATGTAAGGAATAGGGCGTCTCCATAATATCACTTCCATTCCCGACGCAATATACATAGGAATATACAACGATATTTTAGCAGGTAGTGCAAGTGTTTTGATGAATTTTCCAGACGTCCAAACATTCTGCATATTTATAATAAAATACGTCAATATTTTGACATTTTCTCTTCATTTTTTACTTAAATCTTCAATAAACTTCTATATAGTTCAGTTACATCCTTAGATACTAGGAATGACAAAAAATATTTTGAAAGCAAGCAGTCGACGGGAGATAATACAGAACTGAGGAATTACTTATACTTCAATGGCACAAATATGAGGAATAATACAGTTTGTGTGACATTTTGAAAATTCAGCTATTAGGCATCATTATTAGGGCATCACCATTCATCAGAATTAGGCAAAGCATCAGCATCAGGTTTCACCCTTCATCAGAATTAGACAAGGTATCAGCGTCAGGTTTACACTACTACTGTATAAGATAAAGGACGATGGCTGAGCGGTCGTAAAGCCAGATTTAAATCACAGCAGTAGTACACTTGATCATTCTTTTTTTTTTTTTTTTTTTTTTTTTTTTTGCGCAAGCTTCTCCGAGGGATGAAATATGAAAGATAGAAGAATAGAAGAAGATTTGATGACTTAATCATGAAACCACATAGCATTTTTATTATTATTATTATTATTATTATTATTATTATTATTATTATTATTTCAATACATAAATACCTTTCTAATTTGCCAGTAACAGTCAATATTTAAAGTGTGTTTCATCTTTACGTCTTTACGCCTGCGCCGAAAATTCGCGGCCCGCCATTAATAACACACAGCAGGACATCGAACATTTGGCGGACCACTGTCCACGTACGGACAAGGGTGGACTAGACTTGACCATTCTTGATATCTCTGGAAAATATTTTAAATTTAGGCTTACTTCAGACCCTAGGTACCTGGGTCAGGAAACGAGACACAAACCGCTTAGCAGACATACTGTGTACATTCTGATGATTTTTTGAACAGAGAGAAAAAAAGTACAAAGCCTATAATGACCTTATTCAGAAGACTCTCCGGCATGAAATAAAGATTAAACGTTATAATTATTTTGTACATGTAGTGATGTAGGTAGTATGTTTAAGTTCTTAGACTATTCTATCTGCCAAAACTAGTTTTGCAATGCTTGCCTTACGTTAACAAATCTATGTATTGTATTGTGTACCCCCACTCCACTCCCTTTATTCTCCCGCGCTCAACCCTCTTTCCCGCTTCATATAGTGATAACAGGAGTGTAGAAGGGTTTACATTATAAAGGGGATTACCCACAGTTTGCAGTTTTTAAAGCAGCTTATTATTTGTATAGCAGAACTAAGAAAAAAATGAGCCAGCGCACGACAAAACCTTAAATAAGACGTGCGACCAGCGAAGACTCAGATCAGACTGCGCATTCGCGCAGTCTGATCAGAGTCTCGCTGATCGCACATGCCTTCTATAGCCTCCGGGCTATCCAAAGAGGGATGAACAAGAACCCTTGCCATACTCGGTGGATGTACAGGCTGATCTGTCTTTGCTGGTCACACAGGTCTTATTGTGAGTTTTATAGTGCACTGGCTCAAATATCAATATTTTGGGTTAGAAATTTGGCTTCTCTAGAACACTGTCTGAGAAGCATACAGTTTAGGTATAGATTTTAGCCGCCACGTCAGAAAACGAACCATCGGACATTTTCGCCCAGAACTGACTCAAATCAGACTGCGCGAAATTGACATAGACCGTTTTGACATGAAAGAATCATTGGGTATTTCAGTGGTTTATCCACTTGTGACGTCAGTGCTGGCCGAGTAAAAGGCGTGAAATGGCAAATGTTCTCATGTTTCGTTGTCCACATGAACAAACTTTGTGCACAGTGAAGATTTTGATCCGACTGCGTAAATGCGCAGGCTGATCTGAGTCTTCGCTGGAGGTACGTTCCCAGCAAACACACAACGTCGCAGGAACGTCACAACGTTGCAGCGACGTCGTAACGACGTTGTTGCGACGTTGTGTGTTTGCTAGGTTTAGGCTCTTATGTGTTTACTTTTCTGTGTAAATTTCAGCTCTATTTGTGATGACAATTGGGATGCATTTTCTAAGTTGTCGTGCATCCATCATGATTGGAGGAGCATTAATAGCAACAGCGAACCTAATAAATGGATTATCAACAGATATTAGAATACTGTTTGCCTCTTTTGGTATTTTAGAAGGTATGGTTGTATTATTAACTGTTATTTATTTAACAATTACGTTCAGATAATACTTTTGTTATATATTTTAGACCTTGGTTCCGGGAGTCAATGTTACAGCTTTTCAAATGCAGGTGAATCCTCGTTACAATGACAGCATTTTTCCCAAATATGTTATCAAATGAATTTGCTGTTGTAAAGAATCCTGAATCAGCAGAATGATACCTAAGAAAGGCCTCGTTCTATTCTTTTTTCCTCATAGAACATATTTTGGATATTTGTTAGAATCGCCTCAGTGTATATACAAAACATACGTTTCTTTAATTATTAATAATAATTTTTTGTACAATTTCTTATTATCTGTCATCTTTTGAGAGAAGGTTTCGTGCCAGTCAAATAATCATAATAACGAATTATTTTATCGATGTATCGAGTCTTGGTATATAAAAGGTTGACGTTGTTTTTTTGTTGTTTTTTTTTTTTTTTTTTTTTTTTTGTTGTTTTTTTTATTGCACGTGTTATTATGCTGTCTGCCACTAACTTTTTATTCAGCTGTAAATGGCAGTTATCGTCCTTTCGACATCACTCAGAAAGACGTGTTTGGCTTATCGTTTTGTTTTAAATGAAAAACAAATTGTTCTGATTGGCCATATCTTATCAGAAACCATTTGTCTTTTCTGTTTCTGTGTTTTGTTCTCAAATATTTACCCTAAAATTAAATTTACGGCCGAAAATAGGTCTGACATGTACAATATCTATAGTAATGCGATTTTTTTTAAATTTTTTGTCTAAGAAAATATTTTTTTTTTTACTTTTCTTTGCTGAATTTAAATTATTAATGTTTCACAACAATATTATGAAAATTTCAGAAAAAAATGAACAAGCGGAACTTGTTGAAAATCTGTCCCCAATTTACCTACCCTACAGATTTCTGCACAATTAGCATTCATTTAAGTGAAAATAATTGATTTTTCAAAAACCAATGACTAGAATAAAACTTTTGTGCATAGGTAGTTACGACAAATGGTTTTGCTTTAAATCATGACAAAACTTTGTATTTACTTCTTCTGTGTAAAGCGCCAAGCTAAAAACGACTTTCCGAAAGATGCCAAAAGCACAGTAGTTTGTAAACGTTTGATTGCTTGTTTTTCTTTCTAATACTTTTAAAATGTTTAATTGAAGCTAAAGATAGGAAGGAAATGTCAAAGCCTGTTTTTGGCAAAGATAAAATAAATTAAAATATCGTCTGCTGATATCATTACAGAGTATGCTAAGCGTTAACCCTTGTCCTGCTGAATAAATTGAGATGCCACGCCCACTTCTAATTTTCAGCCAAACAGATTACTTGATCCGGATTAATGGAAAAAAAAGGTGCAGATCCAGATCAGTTTAGAAGCCAACTGATCTGGATCCACACTGTTTGCGAAGGCAGGATATATCCGGGTTCAGCAAGACAAGGGTTAATAATGCATTTTACCATATAAACGTACCTTTACGACATGATCGAGTAACTTTCAAAAGCTGCCATAGACCGTTTTGACATGAAGAATCATTTCTGTTGCAGCTGTGGGCATTTCAATGGTTCATCCACCTGTGACGTCGATGCTGGCCGAATATTTCAGTAAAAGGCGTGGAATGGCAAATGCTCTCATGTTTAGTGGAGCCAGTCTAGGAAATCTTGTGTTTGCACCTATTATGACAGCCTTATTTGACAGTTATGGATATACGGGTACCCTGTTCGTAGTAGCTGGCATGACCCTTAATACATGTGTGACGGGGGCTTTAATGAGGCCGGTGAATAGTTTCAAGAAAAACAGAAACATCAAACAGTCTGAAAACGGTGACATTGAAGAAACAGAGTCACTTGTGCTTACTGAAAAGTCCATACATATAAAATTAGTTAAAGGTAAAGAATTTTCTTCTTTGGAAATAATACCAAATACGATCTCGGATATCAAGAAAGAAAACAGACATTTCCTTCGGATGCATTCATTTGATCCATCCAGAACATCCACTGAATCTCCTCTCGTTTCAAGAAAGAGGACTTGGTCAGCGGTGGTAAAGAGTGACTCCTCTACGCACAAGACAGTTTCAGAAGGGGATCATACAGAACACTCACGCCATTTTCTTGAATCATTGTCACATTCTAATATGGCGCTCTATACAAGTACAGCCGGATTTTGTGGATCCGTTGTGGATATACGAGAAAATATGGAGCGTACATTAAGCCAAACGGAAGAACCTGAAATTGGTGTGGAGCAGCCCTGCTTCCAGTGCAAGACTAAGACAAAGAAAGTCTTAAAAATGTTGTTTGACTTGAGTCTCTTTAGGAATCCAGTCTTTCGTCTCTTCATGTTGATGGCTTTTATGGTAGCACCAGGCACTGGTATCACGCTGATTCTGGTGGCACCGCATTCTAAGGATCTTGGACTTTCTAGTGATAAAATAGGAATTCTGCTTTCAGTCATTGGATGCTTCGATTTGTTTAGCAGAGTGGCTCTGGCGATTTTTTCTGACAAAAAGTTTGTTAACAGAACTACCATTCTTGGTGTCTCCGCAATTATACTTGGATTGACATCTCACTTACTTAGATTCTTCACGACTTTTGAGGCAATGATAGTATTTTCTGTAATTATTGGTAAGTTACAGAGTACCGTCAGTACTTATATGCACCCTTCATATTAAAAAACCCCCCTCTTTTTCATGTTTAAAACCTTAATATTCAGAAACCTTACCCCCTCTTCACACTTAAAAATCTTATAATTTGAACAAATCCACTTGACTAACTCATGAAATATTTTCTACGGTCATTCTCTCTCTTCCGCTGATTCAAGAAGGGCAGTTGTCAGTTTCTGGCGAAAAAAATGTGTACAATACTGGTTAACCACTTTGTCACCACGCAAAATGTTACAACAACGCAAAATGTTATAAATTTATAACATTTTGCGTCGTTGTAACATTTTGCGTGGTGACACCGCTTAGAGGACTAAGTTTGCCCTGTTAAAAGTGGGGTTACTGGTTAGGTAAACTGACGGCTCTAGACATGGCCTATAGGGTTGACTGGGCCGTAAAACCTTAATTCAAACAAACCAACGATATCTATAATGCTGTGATGGAATGGTAATCTTAGTCACATATGTTCAACAACCGAATGAACTTTCATAGCATAAATGAGATATAAGCCGTATTTTATTAACCCATTTATGCCGAGTGGACTCTTCTACCTTAACTCTTTGGACGGGTCCAATTCCTATATAAAGGGTGTCTGGTTGGTTTTTATTAATATCATGTTTTGTAGAAGTTTCTGAACATAAAGCGCACAGTGTAGACCCAGATCTGCGGCGTCTGATCTGGGTCTACAGTCTTTGCCAATGTCCCTTTGTGGGACGCCAGGCTTAAATGGGTTAAATGTTCACTACATGAACAGTTTTGTTTTATCTTTTACTACGTGTACTAGTAAAATTGCGGTTATACGAGTAATATATTCCTTATTCACTTCATTTTATTGGTACTCGAAAGGAAGACCTCACACAATTTCTCCTATTTAATGCCTGTCTGAGCATTTTGTATGAGACCAATCTTATGAGTACTAACAAAATAAAAATAAAGAAAATATTAAATGTGTAACCAAGCAAACACCTACCACACATCCCTCTCCCAATTTGAATATTCTATTTGCTTGGTTTTCAGGCAGTTCCTGTGGGCTATACATGGCCCTGTATGCTGTTATACTGGTAGACTACCTGACCCTATCAAAACTGAAAAGCTGCATAGGATTTTGTACGTTGTGTCATGGAGTTGCTATGTCTGTGTTCTTTCCTATTGCAGGTTTGTATTTTAGAGCTAATATTTTTCTGGCCCATTCTTTTTATGCACATCTCATCTTTTGCATAAAAGACACAAGATGAAATTCAATTAATTGTAATCTTTAAAGCGCCTAATCACAACTGCAGCACACGACATTTAAATGTTTATGCCCGCCACAAAAAGTGGCGAGGGTATTATGTTATACCCTCCGAATTTTGAGTGTCCATCCGTCAGCGCTGCCATCATTCGTGTCCGCTCCATACCTCTGATACCGTCCGAGATATTGTCACGAAAATTCACACAAATGTAAAGCACTATGAGACGAACGCATAAATCGTAATTCTGGTTTGTCTACTATTGGAGTTATTGCAATTGAACATTGAACTTGAACATAGCCGTTTCTACCATGTTCTCGTGTCCGCTCTGCAAGTTGAAAACCGTTAATCTACTTTTGGAGTTGTGGCTCTTTGAACATAGTAGATATTGAAAACAGCTATTTCTACAATGTACTTCTGTCCCCTCTATATTTTCACGAAACATCACACAAATGTAAAGCACTATAAAGCGACATGAAATTTCTCACAGATGTAAAGCACCATGAGAAACCGTAACTTTGGTTAACCTACTTTTGGAGTTGTGGCCTTTGAACATAGTAGATATTGAAAATAGCAATTTCTGCTCTGTACCCCTGTCCGCTTTGTAAGTTGAAAACTGTTCCAGGTATTTTGATGAAACTTCACACAAATATAAAGCATCATGAGACAATGTGCAGAAAACAAGAACCGTGACTCTGATTAACCTACTTTTGAAGATATTGCCCTTTGGATTTTGAAAATAGTAATTTGTGTAATACATTTGTGTCCACTCTGTAACATGAAAACCGTTCAAGATATTTTCTTGAAACTTTATGCAACTGTATATCACTATGATACAATGTGCAAACACAAGAACCGTAACTCTGAATTACCTGCTTTTGGAGTTACTGTCCTTTGAACATTGTTAATAGTGAGATAAGTCATATAATTAGGCCCTTTCTATAACTTGAAAATGGTTTCAGAGATTTTCTTGAAGTTTTGCAAAAATGTAAAACAACATGAGATAACATGTAGAACACATTTTATTTTTGACAGAGTTTTGACTCTTGAAGTAAGTGCAGTGGCGAGGCATGGTGCAGTGCTTGCAGCGCTTTTATTTTTTCTATCTTTTAGAGAAAATAAGATTTCTCATTTTATGTTAATCGACTGCTGTGTAACGTAAACGAGGTCAGACACCTTTTTGTTGTTATTCTGCTGTTAAATTGAGTTGTCACCATTCTGGAATGGGATATACGTTTTCATTTAAATGAACTGTTTGGGTCATCTGACACTAAAATATGTGTACTGCATCTTTGTTTCAGGTTTGATTCGTGACAATACAGGAACATATGTTAACACATATCATATGTTGGGATGCATACTCTTTGTAGGAGCAGCCCTGGCATTTTGTTTACCATATGTCTACAGGAATTCAACAGAAAGTAAAGAAAATAAAGAAACGGTCTGATAGTAATGAATTCATCGTCAGCACCTTACAGGAGTGGTTAGGTAGGAGTGTCTGGTGATAATTCTAGGATATTTTTCCTCTGGTTCTCTATAAAAACATTTGATGTGCAAGCACGAAAAAGACCTTTATTTGCGGACAATGTTGGTCATGATCAGCATGCGCATCTATGCAGTCTGATCTGACCATTCTCTGTGCGTCCACATAAACTACAGTACCCATTGATTCTGTAAGCGGACAACGAAGGCATTGATCAGCCTGCGCTTATGCGCAGGCTGATCTATGCCTGCATTGTCCCGTAAATTGCATAAAGGGCCCTTTTCGTGCGTTGCGCATCATATATTTTTATGAACTAGGGAACTTATCCCAAAATTACCATCATATACTCCTTCTTAGTAGCTCCTCTGGTACCGTAAAGTGTGCTCTGAATATACATCCTGCTTCATTTCTACAATATTAACTTAACCCATTGTAGTCTGGAGACCCCTAAAAGGGTAATTTGCAAACAGTGCAGACCCAGATCAGGGTCTCCACAATTTTGCAAACAATTAAACCATTTTTCTCTAAGAATACCTAAATCTTAGAGCCTGACATACCTGAAATCGTAATTAGAATCTTCCAATATATAGTGTGGGAGAGTTCATTCAGTCTACAATGGGTTAACCATCAGCAATCTCCAGGAAAATATTGCAGTCAGAGCAGGGATATAGACAGTTGATACTAATTGTGTCTCAAGAAGACAGTTTCTGAAGTGGACTTTCCTGTCGTTGAATTAGACAGGATCAAAGGGGTTCAGTCAGTAATCAAAGACAGAATAGCAAACAGTGAAGAGCCTGGCGAGATACTGTTATGGTTTGCGGTGTTGAAAGAGTATACGTGTTTTGTAGGGCATTCTAGTAGTTTGTATTGAACCGTTAATGTCCAGTTTTTTTTTTTTTTTTTTTTTTTTTTTTTTTGTTTTTTTTTTTTTTTTTTTTGTTTTTTTTTTGTTTTTTGTTGTTGTTTTTTTTTGTTTGTTTTTTTTTTTTTTTTTTTTTTTTTTTTCAGTAGACTCTTCTATCACGTAACGTCGAAAAGACCCATTATCTACTTGAGGGGGATTTTAAAGGCTTTTGTAAACCGCTAATGTCATGGCATGACAAACAGTACAGACCCTGATCACTGAGACAGCCCGTTTAGCGGCATCTGATCTGGGTTTACACTTGATGATACCCCAAAAAAACAGACTTCGGCAATTCATGCAAATTGTTTCCTTAGGAGAAAATTTGCATGGAATATCAAAGCTTATTTTCTAGGAATATAAGAAAAAAAATGTTTCAAAATGTCGCCTGCTGGCAATTTTACCCAGCATACTAAGCGTTAAACATTTTTTTTTATTTAATCAAGTGTAATACTACAATACATGAATAGGATATTTGGTATATTTTGTAATAATCTATATACAGTTTTCTGCATGACCTCTTTTCTTGTTGGTGAAGTTTTTACTCATGTTGAATAAAGAATATTTTACCTTGTTATTCATTTATTGACTCTCGCTGTCTGTCGAAACATTCAAACAATATCCGATGATTCTGTAAGCGGACAGCAAGAAAATTTTCTTACTTATTTATTGATTGACCCGCACTGTCCGTCGACATATTCTAGAATATCTAATAATTCTTTAAGCGGACAACAAAAAAAGTTTCTTACTCAGTTGTTTATTGGATGACCCTTGCTATCCGACGATATGTTTTACAATGGCCAATGATCCTGCAATGATTCTGTAAGCGGACATCAAGAAAAGTTTCTTACCTGTTATTTGTTGACTGACCCTCTCTGTCCGCCGACATATTCTATAATATCCCATGATTCTGTAAGCGAACAGCAAGAAAAGTTTCTTCTTAGTTATTTATTCATTGACCCTTGCTGTTCGTCGATATGTTTTACAATGGACAATGATCCTGTAAACGGATAGCAACAATTATTCTTACTTCGTTGTTTATTTATTGACCTTCGCTGTCCGTCGATATGTTTTACAATATCCAATGATTCTGTAAGCGGACAGCATGAAATATTTCTATTTGTTATTTATTGGCCCTCGCTATTCATCGCAACATTATACAATTATTGACTATTGAGTCATTGAATATGATGTGATAAATACTGGAGAATATCAATATTGACCGAGGCGATAGCAGAGGTCAATATTGGTATTCTCCGTTGGATATCACATCATATTCAATGATTCAATAGTCAACAACTGTTTTATTATATAACCAATGAAAAGACTGATAAAGAGTTTCATAGTTTTCCCGAAATACATTCTTTCACTTGATGTTCTAATTTTAGGTACCCATATTCAATGGGGAAAACCCCGAGCCGGTGATTTGTTTGTGTTGAGGTTTTACGGCCCAGTCAACCCAATGGGATCATGTCGAGCGCGGTCAGTTTACCTAACCACACGTTTACTGGGCAGGCTTAGTCCTCTAAGCGGTTAACAAGTATCGTGCACATTCTTCCGCCAGAAACTGACAACTGCCTTTCTTGTATCAGCGGAAGGGAGAGAATGACTGTAGAAAATATTTCATGATCAATCTCCACGAAAGAAAGTTGCCGACCTTGGCGGGGGTCGAACCGCGACCTCCTGGTCTCCAGTCAGACGCCCCGTGCCGGTGAACATCAGAAACATTCTCTGGGCTGAAAACAGCTCTCAGCCAATGAAAAACAGTTTATTTTAAGTTATATATAATAATCTACAATGATGCTGTAAGGGTCAGCAAGAAATGTTTCTTACTTTATTTCATTCATTGACCCTCGCTGTCGTAATATAACTACAATATCCAACGGTTTCAGAAGCGGACAACGAAAGCCTCGATCAGACCGTGTGGATGCACAGTCCACAGTAATTAGGGTCCTCATTGTCCGCATTTACAATATGGGTCCTTTTCTAATGTCATAACTCAATAGTTTTTTATCTTAGTTACCCTATATTGTCGGATAGACTGGCCAAAGCAAATATTGTAGATCCTAATCAGCCGCTGCAGACCGCGGCATCTGATCAGGTTCTTTGGTCACTCATCCAGCAATATTTAGACACACTGACGGTTTAGTAGAATTGACTTGTTGAATTTTAGGACAAGAACGGCTCCTAACAGCTGGATACTTACCCCAGTAAGCATTCTTTATAAATATATAGCGGGCCGTTATCGGCCCGTCAGGGTAGCTGACGGGCCGATAACGGCCCGCTATAGATTTATAAAGAATGCTGGCTGGGACGTTTATCCACCATGGTCAGCCAGAACATTTTCAAGGTCTGCTATAATATTATAGTAAAATGTTCCTGGGTAGACCCTTTTTATGCCCCCAACATTAAAGAAGTTGGTAGGGCATATTGCTTTGGGCTTTTCCGTTCGTCCGTTTGTCTATTCGTCCGTCCGTTAATCACGCTTTTTGAGCACAGTTTAACTTTTGAACCGTACATGCCAGATTTTTGAAATTTCAAATATGGATTCCTCATGAAAAAAAGAGGTTGATCCGTATTTTTTTATTTGGGCTATGCCACTTTTATGAGTTATGTCCCTTTGAAAAAAAATGTAATGAAATGGAATCTTTTAAGTAAGATATCTAAATGATTGTTTGATCTATTATATTAAACTTATTATGTTGATAGTGGTTGATAAGTGGATGACCTGATTAACGTTTGAAAAAAAAAAATCGAAATTTGTTTCCTGAGTAATGGCCCTTTGAAAATTCAACATTTTAACTTTGTAAGCAAGATGTCTCGAAAACTGTTATTTTAAGCTATTGCCTCGAAACTTGACAAGCTGATAAGGAATGTTGAGTAAATAATCTGATTAATTTTAATTTTTTTTTTTTATTTTTAATTTTTTTTTTTTTTTTTTTTTTTTTTTTTTTTTTTTTTTTGTTTTTGTCTTGGCTCTTAAAATTTTGGCATTTTAACTTTGTAAGCAAGATATCTAAAAACTATTAAAGCTATTGCCTTGAAACTTGATAGGCTGATAGGAAATGATGAATAGATGACCTGATTAACTTTTGAAAAAAATCTGAATTTTTTCTCGAGTTATGACCTTTTGAAAATTTCAGCATTTTATCCTTGTAAGCAGAATATCTAAAAACAGCTTATTGCCTCGAAACTTGATAGGCTGAAACAGGATGGTGAGTCGATGATCTGGTTAACTTCTCAAAAAAATCCATTTTTTTCTTGAGCTATGGACCTTTGAAAATTTCGGCATTCTAACATTGTAAGCAAGATATCTCACCACTATCTAGGCTATTGCCTTGAAACTTCATAGGCTGATAGGGGATGATTAGTAGATGACCTGGTGATTCTTTTTTTTTTTAATTCTGAATTTTTTCTTGAGTTATGGCCCTTTGAATATTTCAGCATTATAACCTTGTTAGCAAGATATCTCAAAAACTATTAGGGGCAAGCAGTGTTAGGGCCAAGAAGTTGGGGACATAGTGTTTCTTAAATATCAGGGCCCAATTGTTCAAAACTAATGACGTCGTTAGTTAACGTGTCGTTAAAACTTTGGTCATTGAATATGGCATATACGCAAATATTTATGCTGAATAAACGTGAGTAGCATTTGCAAAAGCTTCTCGCATTTTTTTTCAGCAAATATACTTGTGAAATATATATTGTACTAACTAGAGCAGTTAACCTTTTGGCCACTCACAATCTCGTTAAACTAACGATGCTTTGAACAACTGGGCAGTTCTATACTTCTGAAGGATTTTGAGTGCAGGAAAGCAAACAGGAAGTTACGAAACTTGTCTACCTTGTATAACAAATAGCAGAAAATCTGCCTAACCCTTCTCCTGTTGAACCCTGCTATATCCTGCCGTTAAAACTGTGTAGATCCAGATCAGTCTGGCTTCTTCAGAAGCCAACAGTTCCAGATCTGCACTGTTTGTCATTCAGTAAGTGAGTATGTATCAACAACCTGGATCAGGTAATCTGACTGGCTGCCAGTTAAAAATGGGCGTTGCATCTTAATTTATGCAGCATTACAAGGGTAAAAGTGCCACTCCGTCGTTTGATCAGCTAAAAGCTAAACCGTTGCCCACGCTTAATGCGAAATGAAGCCGCCATGACGCCGGTGATGAACCGGGCCACAGCATTTCCTATAAGATTGTATATGCGCACAGCGAAGACTCTGTCTGAAGACTCTTTGGACCCTTGGCTACCTACATACTGCCAGCGAAGACTTTGATCAGACTGCACGAATTCGCATGAGCAGACCTCTGGTTGTCTCCCTTGGTCAAATAAGACGGAAAATCTACCAGGTGTAGCGAGTGGTTTTCCAGACGCTGATTTGTAAGGCTGGCACGATTAATCGGATAATCGATTAATTGATCGATAAATTCCATAATAATGACTCTCATTACAGATTTGCTAATAATCGATCATTTGATTTCTGTGTCTGTTACTTCACTGTATTTACTCTTAGTATTCAGACACCTCAACTCCTTACCATACTTATCTAAAATTTGAACAAGTCCAATTTACTACCCACTGTTGTATCTAAAATAGCTGGGTGAGTGGCAAACAGTGTAGAGCCTGATTAGACGCCGCATTTGCGGCGTCTCATCTGGGTCTACACTGTTTGCTCAGGCCTGTCTGACAAAATACATACAATATAGTATAACATATGATAGGGTCATGCTCAAATAGATAAAATTATGATCAAATTTTCAGCGATTACCAATTAATTATCAATCACAATGGTAGGACTGGTAATCGATTATCTTTTCAGCTCTGATTAGCCAGCCTTACAATGAGTGACTTGTAGATCAGAGTCCTTTTCTACTGTTGACGAAGCTGTAGTTGTCACAGACTTGTGATGCACGATCTCACATTCCTCGCAAATTTATTTTAGCTGGAACATTTGTGCCAGGTCAATAGCAAAGAAATCTCTGTCTACAGATTGATTTTAGCCTGTGACCGTTTTCAATGCTGAATAGTAGCAGTAAGCATCATGCTGAACAGGTTATGTTGCTAGCATAAAACCTTATTTCACTCCTTTTGGTCCCAGGGTGACTTTGCTTAACAGCCAATAACTTACAAAGAGATATTTTTTGCAGCTTTGGAAAGGGTATTGAAATACCTTATCAGACATTACAACCTTCAGGTCACAAAGAATGAACTACACAAGTTAAAAGACTAAATTTTAAAGGGTACATTCGAAAATGTAACATGCGTAACGCCATGTAAGGCCGAAAAGAAGTTTCAAACATCATATCGAGGGTTGAGCGCAAGACTGGCGTAAGTCAGATGGTTGTTTTTCCCCAACCCTAATCTCCTCACCATGAAGGCGTTATGAAGATTACAACATTTCCTTCTGTAAACAATGAAAATTTAGGTGCCATTGGTCGTATGAGCAATGGCACCTAAATTTGCATTGTTTACAAAGGGGTCCAAGTTGCCCCTAAACAAGGGTTTCAAAAATATGTTTGAGTTACCATAGTCTTGCGCTCAACCCTCGATATTTTGTAGCTAGTGGACTGTTCTTAAGCTTCATATATATAGTTGGAACATATAATTACTTTGCTCCAATATTCTCATAGGTTTACTAATTTCCTATGGTAATATACGGGCAAAGAATATATCAGGCTCTTACTCGGTAACGCCCCCATCGCCAGATGGCTAACATGTTGCAAAATACGTGCATGATAACAGGCTTTAAGAAAAACATGGTCTACCAAATTCCCCCTGGGGGAGGGGGGAGGTAAACCATAGCTGGCCAGCGGCCTAAAAGCAATTCTTGCAAAATGACCTAAACGGTCAGCAAAGACAGATCAGCCTGCGCGTCCGCGTGGTCTGAGCAGAGTTTGGGTCCTTCGCTATCCATACAACCAGGTTGAACGAGTATTGTCCTTCTAGACCTTACAAGTCGAATGCCATTTACTCCTCGGGCAAGATCAAGTTTGCGGACATCCATAGTCTCAATCGAAGGAAACTATACATGTATATACGGAATGCGATTTCTCGTGCATATAATAACAATGCGTGATTAATCAAGTGTAACGAGACATCGGTTTCCACGTGTTTTGTAAACAAGACTAGGATTAGTGTGTCGAGGTAGGTCGCAGTCTTTGTATCTTTAGAAGTCCTCTTTACATGACTACGTCAAGTGAAAAATGTATTTTAGAACATATGCGAAATTAGTCGAAAATGCGACTTTCATATGGGCCGCGTCAAGCAAATAAGTGCCTTCGGACATGCGCAAAATGCACAGATTCAAATCATCCTGCTCATGCGCAAAGTATCATCCTCGTATTTGATCTCCAGTCATACTTTGATCCTGTATTATCCAATGGGTCTGAGCGGACAGTGAAAGCCTTGATCTGGGCCTCCGTCGTTCGCATATCGAGGGTTGAGCGCAAGACTAGCGTAAGTCAGATGGTTGTATTTCCCCAAACCTAATCTCCTCACCATGAAGGCGTTATGAAGATTACAACATTTCTTTCTGTAAACAATGAAAATTTAGGTGCCATTGCTCGTAAGAGCAATGGCACCTAAATTTGCATTGTTTACAAAGGGGTCCGTTGCCCCTAAACAAGGGTTTCAAAAATATGTTTGAGTTACTACCCAGCAAACATGTATATGTTGGCCCCATATGGGCAGAATCTGGGCATTCATCCCATTCAAGTCCTACATGGGCCCCATATAGGCTTTTTTGCCCATATAAGACCCATATATGTCCCATATTGGTAAAATATGGCCAACAAACATTGTATATATGGGAACCATATGAGCAGATTCTGGGCATTTATCCCATTAGGGTCCTAAATTGGCCCTATATAGGCTTTTTTGCCCATATTAGACCCATACAGGTCGCATATTGATAAAATTCGATAACTATAAAAATAAATTCTAATCTGTAGGACCCCGAGATAAAACTGAAATAATCATGGAAAAAATGATAATTTCAAGATACATAATTGGGGCCCAAATGGCTCCTATGGACCTCTATGGTTCCAATGTTGACCTCCCATTACTATATGGGACCCATATGGGGTCAATATGGGTATTAAGGGGAACAACTGTACCACTATTTAAACAAAATATAAAAAAAAATAGTAAATTTTCTGACATAAATGCAAATAATAATGATAATAAGAAAATAAAAATAATAGTTTGTTCATTACAAAATGAATGCATTTACTAAATTTATCTTGACTATTTTTCCGACATGGACGTCGATTCATGGTCATATTTTTATTTTAACTTGTATGTCTCTATTACTTTTAAAATTGAGGTATATATAAATACGCATGAGGCCACCATGTCCAGCTATTAAAAAGGACGCCTATATCTTTAAGGCCTCTTGATTCTACGCATGTGCAATAACTTGCACATGTACGAAGGTCTCTCTCTGTTGGGACCTTACCAGTCCATCATATGGGCTGGGACTGGGGACTTATAATCATTTGTATAAAAATGTCTAAAAGTTTGTTGTTGTTTTTTCTGGAAGATAAATATGGGTTGATTTTCCCATACTGAACCCATATAGTTCCCATATGGCTTTGCCCATGTGGGTCCAACATGGAACCATGTTGCAAATCCCTCATGAGTCCCTTATGGGTTGCCCATATAGGACCCATATAAATACCCATTTGTGGCCCATGTGGGTCCTATATCTTTTGCTTGCTGGGTATAGTCTTGCGCTCAACCCTCGATATGTCCGAAGACACGTTTTCACATGGTGTGGTCCATATAGAATAATAAATTGCTTGAAGACCGCATTTCGCTCGACACGACCCTTTATGCTTAGCATGCTGGGTAAAACGTCCTGCAGACGCTATTTAGAAATATTGTCTAATTTTTCCAGTTAAAATAGGCTTACTCTAGCACAGAAAAACATGACGCTTAGCTGTTTTCAATTTTGTGAGTGTATTCATTGCTCTCAAGGGTTATTCCTTTCAGAATCTATTTACCTTCACTACAGCTGGTGTTAGTGCCGTTTGGCGGCCGTAAAACGTCTCCCCGTACTTCACTATTGTGTACTTTATATTTTCTTGTCTGTTGTGATCATTGTGTCCATTTTTTTTTTTTTTTTTTTTTTTTTTGAAAATTAGTATGAGAGTTACTGATGAGACCTAATTGGCCGAAAGTAGCTAGTCGTCCGCATGAAAAATCTGCATCTGTGTGTGTGTGTGTGTTTGTGTGTGTGTCCGTGTCCCTCTCCCTCCCCTCTTTCTTTCTTTTTTCTTTCTCTCTTTATTTCGTTCTCTTCCTCTCTCTCTCTCTCTTAGAGTAAACCTCTTTACAGAAGAAAGGCAAACCAATTCTGAGAGAGCTGTCTCCCTTGAAAGTGTATATATTTCTAATAGGCAATCAAATGCAGCATTCTTTGTTTTCCGTAAATAATTTGGCTACAACAACAGAGGTTGATAACTAGAAGCCACATAACATTAATAAATACAACGTACGTGACAACAACATCGCTGCAACGTCATGGCATTGCAGCGCTGTTAATGGGACGCCACAAACAAACGTCGTGTGCCCATTTGGGAGGTGACGTTTTAACAGAAAGGATATGTGTGAACCAAAAAGGGTAACTGGCAAACAGTGCAGACCCAGATTCTGCGGTGCCTGATCAGGGTCCACTGTTTGCCAGTAGTTTAGCCATACCTGACATAGGGGAGTTTATTCAGCCTAAAATGAATTAACAATCTCGGTAGTGGTTTGCGCCCCACGTTTCGGATCAGATAATCCGAGTTCAAATTTCCCCGGAAGTCGTTACACAGAACCTTTCACTATCAGCCTTTCATTGTCTCGACAGATTCATCTTAACACTTACACGTGTGGTTATCTAAGGAACTAGCTCGACAATTCGTCAGTGGAATTTTGTTCTTCGCCAGATCCGGGAACTTTCGAGCTAGTACGTACAGTACCCTCGACGCGAAAACGGTCAACAAAGGTATGTCTCAAAGAATTCTATCTCTAACTATTTCCTTATTAGCGATTTATGAAAAGAGATCGGACAATGCTAGCGTGTGAAGATATGCTTTAACTTTGTTCTCCGTTAGAACTTGCCGTAAATATAATTTTGCCACAACTTTTGAACACGGAACTGAAATTTCTAATCTTTCTGTTAATACGGAGATTCGGGCCCACGTTTTTTTTTTTTTTTTTTTTTTTTGTTCTTCTTTTTGTTCATTTTCTACAGCCTTTAGACCCCCTGAAGCACCATGCCTGGTGAAATCACACATGAAACATTAGTAGAAAATGTATAATGACGAAATTTACTGTGCGAGATAGTTCCCTCGACAAAGAGCTAGTTCCGTCGATCATTTATTCTGTCGTGATAAATGTGCTATAAAGCTATATTCAAACGGGAAACACTGATTAAATCGACCAACTAGCTACTATGGTTTACGATTCGAAACGGCAGGTAACTGGTTCAGATAATGGGACAAACCAAATAAATATACTTGATGTGGATCTGATTGCATCGGGTCATGATGTTCACTTTTATTTTTTTATTTTATTTTTTTTTTTTTTTTTTTTTTTTTTTTGCTGGTTTGGACACGTTTCTGTGATTGTAAAATCTTAACACAGACGGAAGCCTGTCAAAACTAACAAATACATGTATATCACTCACTCCATTTGGTGCAAAAGTGGCACAATGCTTTGTTTTTGACATGTATCTGACGATCAAATTTTAACAAACGTTTAAACGTGTAACAAATAACAAGGGCATTATTAAATTTATTTTTTTTTATGAAGGTTATGGTTTATAAGCTCATGGAAGAACTGCAACCAAAAAAAGTAGCTTACGAAGAGGAAGAGAAAGTATTGAAGTACATCGAGAAAAAATTTAGAATGTCGCATAATACCGGTGAAAGTTTTTCGACGAAAGACCTCTTTCAATAAACGCAAATGTTTGACTATTGACAAATATTGACAAATAACTTTAAAACAGTCATGCTTAAATTTTTATCGGTTGTATTCCTACATCAATTTAATCTCCTGTAAAGTTTCCGGTCGTCAAAATGAGTTTTAAGTAATGGATGTAGGGCACTCAAACCATACTATGAAAATTAAAAAGAATTACAAAGTCTGTACCGAACATATCCATAAATTGAAGTCTTTGGAAATAAAGCGCACTTTGTTTTGAGACTACCAGGAAATTTTTTACAGGCGCTGAATGATTATTAACTGAATCAGCGCGTGACAAAACCTACAAAATGGCATGTGCACCCAGCGAAGACTCAGATCAGTATAGGCATCCTCCCAGTCTGATCAGTCTTTGCTGTCCGCGTGAGGAAAGCTTGGGTCATTAGTATCCATTGAGCGCACATGGGAGACTCTGATCAGACTAGGCAGATGCCCAGGCTAATCTGTGTCTTCGCTGGGCACACATGCTATTTTGTAGGTTTTGTCATGCGCTGGCTCAAATAGTACCGGCATAAAACTAATATTTTAAACGCATGCGCTTGAATTTGATACTACATTTTCAATCTTGGTTTTCCTTTATCAAATCAAAGGGCTGAATAGCCCTGAAATGACAGATTCTATGAGAAACTAATAAATTCCAGGTATCATTCTGTTCTCCATTTAAGTTTGTGAGACGCTTCTTCGTCGAAAAAAAAAACGAGCTACAGCGAACAACAAAAGCGCTGATCAGCCTGCGCGGACGCGCAGGTTGATCTGCGCCTTTGTTGTTCGCACATATATTAAGGCGGGTTCTCTCAGCGACTCTCGCCATAGATCAAGCACAAGTTGCACTACTTTTGTATGGACAGCTCTTCAATGGCGTACTAATATACACACATTGAAACATTGGGTCTACTTTTGTGCGCGGATGAATACGAAATCGAATAGTAGTCAAAGTCACTTTCTCTAAAACCGTGCGTGGCAACGAAGAATGACAGATAGAATCTGTCATTAAAAACTAAAATGCAGCTGCATCGAAAAAACGATAGCATATATGTACGAAACTTCAACAGAACGTACTTTATTTGGGACGAAACCTCCATGATGGGAACGGACTTGCAATGAGACGAAACCTCCATAATCCTGTAGAGCCGTTGCCACCTCCGAATACCTTTTCACATGAATGTCTGGAAATCTTCGAGATCAGTCCAAAGACTGTTAAAGACGTCTTCGACGGCCTTGACACGAGTAAAGCTAGTAGGCCTGATCTTTTGAGTCCTCGACTGCTCAAAGAAGGTTCGTGTATTCTTGCAGAGCCTTACTCAATCTTATATACTTCTTCTCTTCGGCTAGGTCACTTTTCATCCTCTTGGAAGGACGGAAATGTTACAGCAATTCACAAAAAGATGATCGGTCAAAACCTACTAATTACAGGCCGGTATCATTACTCTGTCCACCGGACAAACGCATGGAACGATGCATTCATAATGTACTGTATAATTACATTAGCGAGCACAAATTCTTAACCCCCTTCCAGTCCGGCTTTATCCTAGGGGACTCCACGATCTTCCATCTGCTCCATACTTACCATATGTCTCGAGAAGCTGTCGATAACAGTAAGGAAGTTCGTGTGTTTGTTTTGTTTTTTGTGATATAAGCAAGGCTTTTGATAGAGTTTGGCACCGGAGACTTATACACAAATTCATTATGAAAACATACCTATTCAAATATACTGAAAAGTTAATCACCGAAAAATTGAAAATTTTCAGACAAAATATTCAAATATTTTTTATATTTCTGCTCAAAACATAGATTGTGGGTGCCGGCCTCGGTTGGATGCGCCGTCCGACTGGAGACCAGGAGGTCGCGGGTTCAACCCCCGCCGAGGTCGGCAACATTCTTTCGTGGAGATTGATCATGAAATATTTTCTACGGTCATTCTCTCCCTTCCGCTGATACAAGAAGGGCAGTTGTCAGTTTCTGGCGAAAGAATGTGCACAATACTGGTTAACCGCTTAGAGGACTAAGCCTGCCCAGTAAACGTGTGGTTAGGTAAATTGACCGCGCTCGACATGACCCCATAGGGTTGACTGGGCCGTAAAACCTCAACACAAACAAACAAACAAACATAGATTGTGGGTAGTCGTTAGAACCGCCTCTGTGAGGCGGTTCTTACGAATATCCACAATCTATGCTTTTGAGCAGAAATAAGAAAAATAACGTATACCCCTGTAAACCCCAGTTTTACAATATAAATGTGGGGTTTAAGGTGGTCAAAATTATATAGGCCAGTTTTTGTGATGTACGAGATATGGGCTGTTGCGATGAACTTCTAAACTCGTTCTCTAGCTATTTATCCAACAGACGACAAAGAGTTGTCATAAACGGTCAGACATCTGAGTGGACACATGTCCTAGTCGGCGTGCCTCATGGATCTATCTTGGGGCCGCTATTATTTCTTATCTACATCAATGACATTCTAAACGAGCTCCACGCATCAGACTGTTCGCAGACGATACATGTCTATATATGACATTTGAAAATCACTGCAGCTACATGGGCTGCGGAGTGGCTGGTTGATTTCAACGCTGCTAAAACTTTTCCCAAATTTTATCATTGAAACGTAACCCGCCCCTGCATCCACCTCTGTATATGAACGGAACATCTATCACTGATGCGTCATCACACAAGCACTTAGGCTTGACGTTCACCAATTACTTCAATCGGGCCGAACACATTAACAATATTACATCGGCCTCGGTGGTTCATTTGGATGCGCCGTCCGACCGGAGACCAGGAGGTCGCGGGGTCAACTCCCGCCGAGGTCGGCAACATTTTTTCGTGGAGACTGACCATGAAATATTTTCCTACGGCCATTCTCTCCCTTCCGCTGATTCAAGAAGGGCAGTTGTCAGTTTCTGGCGAAAGAATGTGCACAATACTGGTTAACCGCTTAGAGGACTGAGCCTGCCCAGTAAACGTGTGGTTAGGTAAACTGACCGCGCTCGACATAACCCCACTGGGTTGACTGGGCCCAACACAAACAAATTAACAATATCATAATAGCCGCCTGGACTAGACTAAATTTGTTACGGGCACTGAAATTTAAAATTAACAGACATGCCTTCGAAAAAATGTATATCTCATTTATTAGAACCTTGCTTGAATATAGTGACGCAGTTTGGGATAACGCCTCTGTAGAAAGGAAAAAGCAACTAGAAGCAGTACACAACGAAGCTTCGCGAATTATAACAGGTTGAACAAAACTTTGTAGCATAAAGAACCTCCTTGATGACCTCGGCTGGGAATCTCTACAAGCTAGGCGCGAGATGCACAAACTAGTTATCTATATCTAAATGGTAAACGGCCTTACACCTGAATATCTCCAATCTTATCCCACCAATTGGTCAAAATAGAACTACATATAACTTGATAAATTCTAGCGATCTTCGCAATGTTCATGCGCGAACAAACTTGTTTTATAACTCATTCATCTCATCAACGATTCGTGCCTGGAATGATCTGTCTGACGAGATTATAACCGCGCCATCTGTTGCTTCGTTCAAATACCAACTAAACAACAATCTTTAAAAAAATCTCCGCAATATTACGATACTGCCAGATCTTGCATGCAAAACACCGAATGGAATGCATCTCTACAGGAAAAATATCGTCCCTAGTCCAACATGTTCATGTGGGAGATTCGAAAGTACCTGTCACTTCGTTTTTCCAGTGCCTAAACTATGCAACCATCAGAAGAAGGTATATCTTTCGAACTATCATCCTACCCTTAACACTAATCAGATTCTTTATGGTATAGCTGATGCCTCTGTGGTAGAGAATGAAGCTTTATTTTCTCAGGTCCAAGAATTCATAATACATTCTAAACGTTTCGTTTTATCTTTTAACAAAAATACACATTAAGCGGCACCAAATGATAAGATAAGGGCCATTATCGCACATCCGTACTATGCCATATATAGGAAGTTACCCCATCCCCCACCCCCTCCCGCGAGCTTTTTATACCCCTGCTGCAAGAGCTGACATTTACAAGGGCTCATTTTCCCTCAAACAATTAAAAATTGGAATGCCCCTCCAGATTCGATTATTCCTCCGCTAAATGTCCAGGGTCCAGAGGATGGTGCGGCTAGGTTTACCTCTTTGGTGAGAGCTAGGGACTAAACAGGTCCTGGTGAATGAATTTCATAGACATGTGACCAGTAATAAATCTAATTCTGAACGTTTTTATTTATTTATTTTATTTATTTTTTTTTTTTTTTCAGCATTACTTCCATTAAGAAAACACATTCTCTCTCAATTTCAAATCTTTATCACGCTCGTGTTATAAATACTGGACGTAATACAATCTGAAACTATATAGTGCAATCCAAATATAGTAGACGAGTTTCAGATCGTTCGCATTTTTTTTTTTTTTTTTTTTTTTTTATTGTTTTTTTTTTTTTTTTTTTTTTTTTTTCTTTTTTTTTTTTTTTTTTTTTTTTTTTTTTATTGTTTTTTTTTTTTTTTTAGCTGCGTTTTACGGCTCATTCAAGAATATTTCACTTTTTCGAGCCGATTGTTCATCAAAGTTAGGCGAAAACCGGAGAACCCGGGGAAAAACCACCTGACCATCCGTAAGCAGAACTTGGCTTTCCCACATGTGACCCGAGCGGGCCTCGAACCACAGCGGTGAGACGCCTTATGGACTTAGAGTCAACTCTCCTATCCACTAAGCTACGGGGGCCCTGAAACGCATTTAATACCGTCTCTATTCCCTCCTGCTGAAACACATAAAGAGGCCAATCAAAATTTCAGAACAATATAATTTGCCTAACATTATATGGACATTCGGTAACGTTTGTCGACACGCGCGCGCGCGCATGCACGCACGCACGCGCATGCGCGCACGCACACACACACGCGCGCACACACACACACAGGACTGTATTTTCGACAATAACACAAAACACCAAGGAGTTTGTTAAACACCCAGTCCCAAAATTATGCTTGCTCGTAAAATTTTATGAAGCACACAATGGCCGAAATGACACACATTAACCGGGAAGATGAAACGGTTTTGTTAAAATCAAAATTTTATATAAATGTTCTTGTACCTTCATAGTTGAACAAAAATCGTTTCCTAATCAGACAAATGGTATTAACAAGAGTAAATAATTCATGACTTACTTCATCATGGAAGCTCGCACCTAACCCTTGTCCTGCTGAACCCGGACATACCCGGCCTTTGCAAACAGTGTAGATCCAGATCAGTTGGCTTCTTCAGAAGCCAACTGATCTGGATCTGCACTGTTTGCCATTAAGTTTGTGAATTTATAGAAATTATTTGGTTCAAGTAATCTGATTGGCTGAAATTTAGAAGAGGGTGTGGCATCTTAATTTATTCAGCAGGACAAGGGCTAATAATACCCGGACTTGCCACTAACGGAAATGCCAAAATATGTTGTCTTGGCTTGATTTTAGCGCTATTTTACAGCACTATGGTCATTAAAATGATTTTGGATAATAACTGAAGTTGTAATAAATTGTTTTTAATAGGTTGGATTGAAAAATGTTCAGTAACAATTAATAAAATTGAAGTTAAACCATTATTTTGGGTGAATTTCCGATGACTTTCTGCTAAAAGTGCCGAAAGTAGCTAAAATGGGTACCTAGTTTTCTTGTTGATATTTACAAAAAAAATGTTCAATTTTCCTCAAATATAATGCTGCAGTCTTTTAGGTAATACATTAAATTATTGTTTTTTGAAAACAAATCTCAGATATTTGGAGAAATAAATGAAATATGAACATTTAAACTTCATCATACAAAATTATGAAAACTCACCCACGACAACATATCTCCAATAAATACTATGTACCTAATAATAATAATAATAATAATAATAATGTCTTTATTTTACGAGGATGACATATTTAGCAAACAGTGTACTAATCTAACATATGGTCCTCTTTAAAAACTTCTAACAATATATACATATTATACACATTTACATTGTAAAATCGGCCGACAAGTTCGCCGGGTCGACGTCAGAGCAGCGCTGATGTATCTTGCTAGTATGTTGCTCCGCCGTCGTCCCAACGCCAAACTGGTAATTTCATAATCTATGACAAAAACATTCGAACAGTCTAGGAATCGCAGTTAAAAGTTTGAATAATAAGCAAGTAAAAGTAACTAAATATCTTAAAAGATGATGTTTGAAAAAAAAAAAAAAAAAAAAAAAAACAGGACATTTTAACACCCTATAAAACACTCCGATAATAAAATGACCCTTAAAATGTATCTATAGAATCTTAAGATCTGATCTGACATAAAATCATTAACCATTGCACCTGTATCATAGTTACTAGTCCAGTGTATATTGGGTCCAAGATGGAAGTTAAAACTTGGAGGATAGCATGCTAAAATAAACTAACTTCCGTATCAGTCAGATTATATCAATCAAATTTTTGAATCGCTCAAAGAGTTCTGTCTCGATTTTGGTTTGAAAGCAAATGCAATAAAGAAACACGCGTCTTATGTGTACAGTTCTCTTTTGTCCAAACTCGACAAATGCGTACAGTGACCCTCCGATCACTGGGCCAATGCACGCGACATGTATTACTGTGGGTACAGTATGAAAACCGCGAATAACTTCCAAAATGTACTACCTGCAAATTTCGAGCTGTTGCATATTATAAGTACCAATTTTCCAGTTTATCTAAAGTAAAAATAAATTCCAGAACATTTCCATAAATGAACAGGACCTGCTTTTTACCTTGCTTTTCATAAAATACAAGCACATGCTTGCGCAATTCGGGCGCTGCAACGGCTATCGCTCATATATCTGTTGTTAGGCAAATATGAGGCTGGATATATAAGTGACAATAATCAGTGAAGAATACTTCCCAAAGTAAAATATTTAAGAGTACAAACATTTTTTTAATATCCCGGTAAACAAAAAATGTCCAATTTCTGCACTCGTCGACTGCAGCCAACCCGCGACTACTGGGAATTTCGAGTACAGTGGTTCTCTTGCGTAATTATGCAACGTTATTCAAAATGAAACTTTGATGGGTATTGTCGATCGACAGGGTAGAATGTTACATTGTATATGTTGAGCGAGGACATAATGTCATAATTGTAACATAAATACCCTTATGAGCATCCTCCTAGTAAGCATTCTGCATTAATCTGAATCGGACCGTTATCGGCCGATAGCGGCCGATGTGGGTTTGTGAGGAATGCTGGCTGGGTTAAGAACAAATGTGCACGTTCTTCTCAAAGAACTTTTCGCTATATGTACCGATGTAAATAACTAAAATATCACTATAACTACGGCATGTACCGATGTATAATACAGTTGACTCTCGCTATCTCGAACTCGCTTATCTCGAACAACCGCTTATCTCGAAGTGAAAATCTAGTCCCTGCCTAAACATGAAAATCTAACAACAGGTAAAACTATTGTGAAAAAGAGGAGAAATTGCTCAGCAATTTCTCTTCTTTTCCACAATATTTTCAATACATCTTAAACTTCAAGAGTCCAATTCATATATATATATATATATATATATATATTTATTAAATGTGATTAATCGAATTATTTTTCCCTGAACTCTGCAAATCTGATATGTCGAGGTACGGATATCTCGAAGTATTTCAGAGAGTCCCTTTGAATTCGAGATAACGAGAGTCGACTGTAATTAAAAATCACTATAACTACGGCATGTCCTCGCATCATCATCATAATCATCGTCATCGTCGTCGCCGTCGACATCATCTTATCATCCTTATCATCAGCATCACCATCATCGTCGTCGTTTCATTCAAGTCAATGTAGAAGATTGTATCATTAATACTATTGATGTAAGCTTCAAGCTTTTTATCAAATCCTGTACCATATAATATTATGCGATGTACATATGTGAACTTAAATGAAGAAAATATTGTTTAAACCAATCCTGTATAGCCAAGGTTGATTAAAAACTCCTTTGCCCTTATGATCTATGTAGTTAAGATATCTCTACGGGACATACTTGATTTGGGACGAAACCTCTAGGATGAAATCTCTAGGAACGGACTTGCATTGGGACGAAACTTCCATAAACCTGTATAGCCAGTGTTGAATAAAAACTCGATTTCCCTTATGATCTATCACGGCAGATAAAACGGTCAACGGACCTGCTCCTTGCCGATGGAACTAGCACTTTGTCGAGGGAACTAGCTTGGAGAGTAATTTCGACATTATTTGCCAGCTACATTTTCTACACCAGTATTTTTTTCAGCTTATTTATGTTTATATTTCACCAGGGATGCTTCAAGGGGTCTGAATGCTGTAGATCTGACGGAAAATGAAAAATCGTGGGCCTAAATCTCCGTGTTGGCAGAAAGTTTAGAAATTTAAGTTCCGTGTTCAAAAGTTGTGGCAAAACCATATTCAAGCCCTGTATATTCTACGGTAGATTCTAACGAAGAACAAAGTTAAATCATATCTACACACGATGGCAATGTCCGGTTTTTTTTTTGGTTTTTTTTTTGTTTTTTGTTTTTTACATAAATCGCATATAAAGGAATAATTAGTGATAAAATTCTATGAGACATACCTCTGTTGACCGTTTTCCTGTCGATAGTACTAGCTCGAAAGATCCCAGATGTTGCAAGGGAACAAAATTCCACTGACGCATTTTCGAGCTCGTTCCCTAGATTACCACTCGTTCCGTGACTTAGCACGCGTTTGGCAAATTCCCCAGACGACAAACTGATATTATTTTTTCTTATTTTTCCAATCCAAGAAAATAAGATTTGACATTTCATGCAAATCATCTCCTCAAGAGACTATAAACGCCAAATCCTTTTTTTCTTCGAACAATAAAAGATATTTTAAAATGCAGTCTGCTGATTTTTTTTTTTTTATGCGTGCTAAGCGATAATCATCCTCTTTGTTATTATATATCTTGTTTCAGACAGAGTAGCACTTACAGTGAAAGACAAAATAAACAATGCCACGAAAGACAGTAAAATATTTACCTGTTGTTTGCGCTGTTATGGTTTTGATTCTACTGGCGTATATGTACACCGGAAGTGTAGGTGAATTTAAATCTTCAGACTTCCGGTTGAGGTCCGCAGAGAGCACTGACTATAGAACAATACTGGAGCGGTTAAACAACAACGACAAAGTTGCTCAAGATGACCCGCGATTAATAAAGGTGATCAGAGAATACTATATAGAACCTCCATCGAGACTGCCATACAACTTGGAAGACGAGAATATTCAAGATTATTCTCAGGCTGGACAGAGCCAGGTTGTTGATAAGCTACTGAACAAGCAGGTACCGTTATCAAACAGAAATAAATTTCATATGTACATATTTACCTTCTCATTTGGGGCCACTATTGAAGGAAAGAATTTGCTCCCTGGGAGCAAATTCTTTCCTTTAAAAGTAGCCCAAATTTCTCGAGTTGTTTCAAATACTGTGGAGGCAACTTCCTGTTTACTAAAGTTGTCTCCATTTACAAAATGGCGGCAGAATCTTTTTTGCTTGATTTAGGTTTAACATCGCTTTCAACAATCTTTCAGTCATATCGCGACTATGTCTGGATGTGGCAGGGAGCTCAATGCTCACTTTTAGAGTGCTGCCTCACTGAAATATCACGCCCTTGACACTTTGACATGATATTCCACCCAGTCACATTATACTGACCCTGAGCTGACCAGTTCTAGCTCTACTAGAACGCCAAGCGAAAGAGCAGCTAGTACCATTTTTAAAGTCTTTGGTACGACCCGGCCGGGGATGGAACCCGCAACCTCCCGGTCACAAATGGCAGAATATTTTACCTTATTATTTCGGTGCACATGTTATAATGAAGGGTTTTGCAAACATCTGTATCCAGATAGACTATTTATAACGAGTCATCTAGTCTGGTTGATAAAGGAAAAGATATACACCGCTCAGAGAAATAACATCTGGTTGATTAAGGAAATGCATAAACCTCGACGGGAAATAACTCTGGTTGATTAGTGGGAATGGTCACCTCAGACGCACCTTATATATCACTTGTAGAACAATCTTGTAAATACATCAGTACATTATTATTGTCTACGTAGATGAGTGTAGACGGTCTTAGAGTTTGATATTGCTTCGAAAGAACTTTATTAAAAAAAGCCATGGACTTGTCCGATGTTATTTTCCATGGACTGCTCAACGTATTATAACAAAGCATAAACTTTCACAAACAAGCTTGGTCAACGCTTAGCACAAACTGTGTGCTCAGCGTAGACCACGTTTTTTTTGTGAAGCTAATTCTTGTTATTATATATACTTGATGTCTCAAGGACTACAATGTACGGAAAAAAAAGAAAAAAAAGGAAGAAAATACAATTAATCAATGCAGATGATATGAAAGCAAGACAAGAGCATAACAACTAGAAAATAGCACGAGCACGGTAAACATTGTTTGAAAAGAAGAAAACAAAATGAAAAGATATTCCGGGGCGAAAGCAGGAGGAAAGGCTGGTAAGGCTGCAAATAGCCTTGCCCAAGGCTTAGAAATATACATAAATATTTTTTGTTTATTGAGCTCTGTGGCTAGTCTATAGATAATATGGTCTGGATTTCTATTATATTTCAGAGACAACCACAGAAGAAAAGTTCACCCATAGACTAGCTAAACATTGAATAAAAAAGTAGAGTATAAATGGAAAAAAAATAATAAGTAAACAAAAAGAAGGACAAACATACTTATATATTGGCCTAGTAGCTATATGCTAGGCTGCAACATGTACTTTGTCACTACTCTAATCTCACAATATGAATTTTCTTACACACACGCACGTACACAAGCACGCACACACGTATGCATGCAGGCACGCACGTACGCGATCACACGCACACACGTTATTGGATAATTGATGGACTATTAATACTATGGTCCTAAAAAGTTAATGATGATTTTATATATGTGAAACTTTCATTTATACAGGAAGGTGGATTTTTTGTGGAATGTGGGGCACTTTCCGGAGAGAGAATTTCCAACAGTCTATTTTTTGAAAAGACAAGGCACTGGAGTGGCTTGCTCATTGAGGCTGACCCGATGAGCTATGCTATACTGAAGGCAAAGAACAGAAAAGCATTTACAATAAATGCCTGCTTGAGCGTATATCCATATCCTGTTAAGGTAAGATTTCACAAATTAAACCAATTTTATTCTGGAGACCCTAAAAGGGTAATTGCAGACCCTGATCAGAATGCGGTGTCTAATCAATGTTTTCACTGTTTACAAAAAGGTAAGCCAGTTTTCTCAAGGAATATCTAAATCACATTGTCCAGTTGTCTGACATAACTAAAATTAAAATTGGATTCTTCCAACATAGCGCGGGAGAGTTTATTCAGTCTAAAATGGGTTAAATCACGACACACGCGAAGGCTAAGGAGCATTTGATTAAAATAAAAAAGTTGTTGGCTGTTGAACATCTGCAAAAATGTATAAAATATATAAGGAAAGTCAGTGGTTGTCTGTAGCCTAGCGCCGAATGAATAGAAACAGTAAATACCCTGTAATTCGCTCCTTAGCCTCCCAAGTCTATGCTTGGTACATGTCGGATAGCAGTCTCTCTTAATTAAACGGAATGGTAGCCTCGGGTTAATTGTCATATAATGAGCTTCCGCCTCTTTGAACTTTAAGACCGTGACGCAAATCTTGTAGGAGGTGAAGGACAGTGTAAGGCTAATTTGTACCCTAAATGATTTTCTGCTTTCATATTCAAAACAACCACGTAAAACATACAGTTTCGCTAATATCTACCACAGAACTGCCTGAATAATATATGTTGACTAATTCTGGAATCAAATCAGGCAAAACACTTTAAAAAAAAAACAGGCAAAAAAAATGGAACTACCGTATTAGACCTTATTACCACACCGTGCGCTTAGGTTTTTCAAAATTACTGGGAAAACTTGTGGTAAAGTATGTAGCCACCTATACTAAGGGTACACTTGAAAAACTATCAGCGAAGGACTTATCTAATGATGCTTATACGGTGTTATTATTGTTTTTTGTTGTTTTTTTGTTGTTGTTTTTTTCCTGATTGTCTAAAAAGCATATGATGTGGGTACTCATTTGAATTGTATCGACAAGTCGAAGCAATTCAAATGGTTACCCACAATATATGCTTTTATAAAGAAGCAGACAAAAACACACACACAAAATCAGCGCATAAGCATCATTAGGCAAGTCCTTCGCCGATGGGTTTTAAGTGTACCCTTAGTATAGATGGATACATATTTTACCACACTGATGATACCGCATTCGACCTAATTACCGCACTGTGCGCTTAGGTTTTTCAAACTTTACTGGAAACACTCATTCGTGTTAAAATATGTACATGATAAAAAAAAAAAAGATCAGAAAAGGACTTATTTGATATTGATTATGCAATTTTTCTGATTTTCTTCATAAACGCATATGTTGTGGGTACTCATTTGAATTGCATCGACAAGTCGATGCAATTCAAGTGAGTACCCACAACATATGCCTTTATAAAGAAGTAGACAAAAAAGTACACTGCCTGTAATCTTAAGACTACGAAATCGCTTGACTGTGCGCTTATAGGGGTATGTGCGGTAATTAGGTAGAATACGGTATTTTATACTGGCTGTAATCTGAAGACTACGGAATTGCTTGACTGTGCGCTTATAGGGGTATGTGCGGTAATTAGGCTGAATAAGGTATTTAATATGGAACAATATTCGTATGGAACCAAACTGGGTCTCTGTAATTTTTAGTAGACTGTGACCTTTCAAGTCTCGTCGCCAGACAGTTAAATAAACATGTTCAAATTGATAAGCTACTAGACTTGCACATTCTTATCTACTCAAAGGAGAAGATCAGCCACTTTGCATAAGCTATAATGAGCCATTTACGGTGAAGCACTCTCTGATCGACTGCATTGAAGCTCGGAGGAGGGGGGAGGGGGGGGGGGTAACTTAGGGGTAATTTTGGTACGGGTGAGCGAGCCAGTATTTCAAAACCTACCCCATTCATATACCTGGCCTTTGAAAAAACAGACCCATTCATATACTTGGTCATCCAAAATACTGACCTATTCATATACTGCTCTTTGATTTTTTGTACCCATTTTTTGCTGGTTGTTACACAAATATCACAGTCAATTCATGTAATACCAAGAGGATAAGCAGCCTCGAAAAATCTCTGAGCGAAAAATATGTGCATATACCAGGATGTCAGAAAAATGGGGCCTTTCACATAGGAATCCAAAAAAATCGTGCCATTCATATACTTTTTGTTGAAAAAAGGGGGCCAATCATATACCTGGCAGCGCTGAAAAAGGGGGCTATTCGGCACGCATATCCATACTATGCCATATATAGGAAGTTACCCCCCCCCCCCACCCCCCGAGCATTGAAGTCTCCCATGTGTGAATTCATAGCAACAGATAAGGCACTTTTTTCATCCGAAAACTGCTGATATCTTTCTTACTTCTCAATAAAAACATGTGGTACTCATTAGAAGCGCCTCGCCGAGGCGCTTCTAATGAGTACCCACAATATGTTTTCGTCGAGAAATAAGAAAAATATTATGTGGATACCCCCTCTTATCTGTAGCTATGTGATGTCACTTGTTCCAAACAAATTACTTAAGATACTTATTTCAAAATGTACCAGCTGATAATACACCACTGATGTTTTTTAAAACACGATTCATTTTAACAAAACAAAACTATTTTATTTTTTAAATTCGTTCTAGTTGTACATTTCCATGCATATATGACTTATCATATATATGACCGTTTCATTACAAAACCAAGTTAATATACCATTTTTACGCAAATGACCCTCATGGGTTGATGCGTCGTTAAACCTGAACTCATCATCATCATCATCATCATCACATTGTATAAATCAAATTCAGTCATTGTGATAAAACAAGGGCTAGGGCTCGTGACACTCATCAGTTATACACGAGAAGATTCCTTTTTTTTACAGATGAATTTCAACTGCAAGGGAGACACATTTTTGTGAGTTCCTATTTGTTTTTATGCACACCAGAAAAAGGGATCTACTAAAAAGATAAGAATTCATTCGCACTGAATAGAGGTCTATCTAAAAAAAAAAAAAGAATTTACTCCCAATGAGTCCACTCTAACAGGAAAGAATTTGCTCCTCTTTCCTTTTAGTGTAGACCTCTTTACAGAAGTGAGATGACTCAATTTAGACAAAACATTATGAAAACACGCCTATTCAAATATATAGAAAATTTCATCTCCAAAAACTGAAAATTTTCAGATAAAAAACTCCGATATTTTTTCACATTTCTGCTCAAAACATAGATTGTGGGTACTCGTTAGAACCGCCTCGCCGAGGCGGTTCTAACGAGTACCCACAATCTATGTTTTGAGCAGAAATAAGAAAAATAATGTATACCCCTGTAAACCCCAGTTTTACTATATAAAAGTGGAGTTTAAGGGGGTCAAAATTATATAGGTATGTTTTCGTGATGAATTGCATTCCCATATTTTGCGGCTCATTCGCGTAGCCAATAAAACTTGTATATTCGTGACAAGTTTTGTTTCTTACAGATGCCTTTCAACCAAAGAAGAGATAATGGCCGACTACTACATAACCAAGAAGCTAGAGACTGGATTGCCCAGTCAGGTATCCCAAAAAACGAAACACAGGTGCAATGTTTTCCTTTGTACTCCATACTACTGGCCTTGAACCAGACTAAGGTGGATTATTTCAGCCTAGATATAGAAGGAGATGAGCTGTATGCCTTAAGGACGATTCCGTTTGATAGTGTTGACATTGATTTGATGACTGTCGAGGTTAATCAACAAACTGACAGCGGTTCTGAGCTCCGTTCCTTCTTAGGAAGTAAAGGTTACAAGGAAATTCAGAAAGTACATGCTGATATAATCTTCAGAAAGAAACATGAATAAACTGACATATACTTTTTTGTCTGTTTTGTCAGGTGAGATTTCGACAGTCAAGTGACCAAAACAATGATATTTCGGTCTCAGATGTGTCGGGTTCTCCGTGACCTCGTCCTGCTTCCATTCACCCCCACCTTCACCCCCTCCCACAACATCACTTATGTATTCTCTTTCTGCTGAATGAATACTAGTATTAGGAAACGTGAGACATCGTGAAATAACGAATGTGTTTGAGCTGCGGTTTCATCACGAAAACACACCGATATAATTTTGAGCCCCTTAAACCCCACTTTTATATAGTAAAACTGGGGTTTATAGGGGTATACATTATTTTTCTTATTTCTGCTCAAAAACATAGATTGTGAGTACTCATTAGAACCGCCTCATCGAGGCGGTTCTAACGAGTACCCACATTCTATGTTTTGAGCAAAAATGAGAAAAAATATCAGAATTTTCTATCTGGAAATTTTCTGTTTTTGGCGGTGAATTTTTCAATTTATTTGAAAAGGCGTGTTTTCGTAATGTTGACCATTACCACTCTATGGGCAAATTCAGCATACAACAAATTCATGGTATCTTTCTTATTTTTTTTCGAGAAAACAAGATTTGTCATTTCATGCCAAAATATCTCCACTTTATACGAAATGTCAAAACCTGTTTTCTGCAAAAAAAAAAAGAAAAATAAATAAATAAATAAAAATAAGAAAATATTTCAATATGTCGTCTGCTGAAAATTATATTCAGAGTGCTATGCGTTAAAGACCCTATCGCGGGCGCCCGTAGCCTAGTGGATGATAATCTTAGGTTTCTCACCGCTGTGGTTCGAGCCTCGCTCGGGTTACATGTGGGAAAGCCAAGTTCTGCTTACGGATAGTCATGTGGTTTTCCCCGGTTCTCCGGTTTTCGCCCACCTTTGATGAACGATCGGCTCGATATAAGTGAAATTTTCTTGAAAGGGCCGTAAAACCCAAATCAAAAATAAAATAAAATAAAATAAATAAATAAATAAATAAAGATCCTGTCGGTAACATTTTAGTCGTGTCAGTGCATCAACTTGCTCCGATATTAGACAAGTTACTGTCAAGATTTGAAAGAACATTTTTTTATATAAAACTTTAAACGCAATGTGACGTAAAAGGGAAAACGGACAACCAAGGTGACTACAATATTTCTCCATGTACTTCGAACAGGCGAGCTATCTTTTGCACGTAAATTTTAGACAAAGGACAGTAACTCCAGTAGAAATCATTGAAGCATAACCATGATGCGGAAATGGATCCCCTTCAGGTAATAACCATTAATGCTGTAAAGTGTAGTCAAACTTCAATGACTCGAATACCTTTGGGGTCATAGAAATTTGTTCTAGGCATGGGTAGTTTGAGCCACCGAGGGTTAATCATAGCGTCAGGTCAGGCGGCAAATGTGGATAATTAGTGGTGTCTTTTTAAACTTCTATAAAATAATGGTATGTTGAGTGGATGTCTTTTCAATCTTTTATAAAATAATGGTATGCTGAATGTAATCATTAGAATCGCCTCAGTGAGGCAATTCTAATCAGTACAAATAGCATCCGTTTTCATGATAAAATAAGAAAATTTCCCCAAAAAAATCCCTAAATATTTTTTTTTTTCTTGAACTATCGAAAGATTGTCCAAGAGATTCATTTTTAACCCTTAAAGCGCCAAGAAAAACTGCATCTGAAAATGTCGTCTGTTTATGTCGTCTGCTGAATATTCTTGCAGACTTTTCAAACCTATTTTTGCATACAGGCAAACAGTGTGGACCCTGATCAGTCTGATCTGGGTCCACACTGTTTGCAAAAATGACTTTTAAAATCACAAGCAGATGACAAAGCAGACGACAATAGCTGTGGTTGGCGCTTTAAGGGTTAAACGAGTTCGGATCATCCACGGTAAACGACCTATCAGTGTTCAAGTCATTTACTGTTGAAGGAGTTACGGATACAATAATTTTGGATAAAGGATGATACTTCATATAAATGTAAGTGAAAGCAGCCTTGTTTCAATATGATCATCTTCAGGTGGTATCAAATGTTCAAAGCTGTGTTCAGTTAATCGAGACGTTCGCGCTTACTCGCAAACAAAGCAAACTTTCCTTCCGTTCAGTTGTTTACGTTTTCGGAGGACGGTAGCGAATATCCCCAAACTGTTCTCAAGCTGTCTTACGGCGCAACCAAAACAGCGGCCTATGCAAATATTTCTTTTTTTCATGCTCGTTCGTAACAAAACAAATATAGAAATGTTTACTAGGTTGATATTATATTGCCAATCCCTTATAAGATTAATAATTATTGATATAATTCATTCGATCAAAATCAAGTCTCGTCAACGAGAATAATGGCTTGTCACATAAGACGGTGTTTACCATAACCATTCAGAAGATGCAAAATAATTTTATTGAAAACAGCCCTGGTCTTGTGTTTGTTTAACACCATAAATAAAAACAAGTTTTGTAACAAAAAGAGTATTTATTCCATGTTAATCATCATCTTCTGCGAATCTAACTCCTAACTGGCTACGAACTTCATCCATTATCTTCAGAATCATTTCACTGTGCGAGTGTGGAAGCAGCTCACTTTCTGTTTTACCTACAATATAAAACAAGGCCCAGTTGTTCAAAGCATTGTTGGCTTAACGTTAAGGGTAATTTCGTTAACTATTTTAGCGGATTCAATATACAATATTCTGACATTTTTTGCTGAAAAAAAAAATGTGAGCAGCTTTTAGCTACTCACATTTTTCAGCAAAAAATTTCAGCATATTTGCGTATCACTCGATGTAAATTTTAACGAATCGTTAACTAACGACATCGTTAGCTTTGAACAACTGGGCCCAGATTTACAATGAACCCTAATTATAAAGATAGCATTTGTTCCCAAAGATGTTGCCAATGAAATGATTTTTTTTTTGTTGCAAAAAATCTTAAAGAAAATAAAAGGTCTTGGTTTCATTCTTATCTACTCATAGAGCACATGTTCATTGAGGCGATTCTAACAAATATCCAAAACCTATGTTTTTTTTTTGTTTGTTTTTTTATTAGATAAAATGTTCTTGCATGATTTCTGGTTAACTGTCATCTAAAGTTTCGCGCCAAGCAAATCATCATTATAACGAATTTTGTCGTTGTATCGAGTACCCCTTTAAAGAGGGTTGGCTATAATTGCATAGTATATTTACGACCGAAAACTACCTTTGTGGAAAAACCGAAATTACAGATCCCGTATTCTGAGAGAACTGATTGATTGAGTTACGGTTTTACGGCCCAGTCAACTCATGTGCGTCATGTTGAGCCGGTCAGTTTACCTAGCCACACTTTTCCTGAGCAGGCTTAGTCATCTAGGTGGAGAACCAGTATCTGTGAACATTATTTCGCCTTCGCAGGAAAAATGTGGTTAGGAGACTGGCCTGAGCCAATAGCGAAGACCCATATCAGACGCCGCATTTTTGTGGTGTCTGATATGGGTCTACACTATTAGCACAGACCTATCTGCGGCATCTGATCAGTCAACACTTATTGTCATTCATCCAGCAGGTTTTAGACACATCAATAGGAAATAAAATGGACTTCTTTAATTTTAGGATCAGTTTGGTGTGTCCCTGTATTCAGTGCAAATACAGTATCAATTGATCTGTAGGCGGATAAACAAGGCCCTTATCAGATTGTGCGCATGCACAGGCTGACCTGGGCTTCCGTTCTCTGCATGTGCGATATGTGCTCTTTTAGGAGGATGATCAGTTTAATATGTAAAGAATCTTACATTGTGTAAGTGTACGATGCGTCTTGTTCGCAAATAAAATCAAAGCACTGACAGCACTAGTGGGTCGATTGTCTCTGAGTGAAGGCTGGGATAATGGTCCTGAACTTAACCCTTAACTTCCTGTAATTTAAATAAATAGTACAGACCCTGATCAGACGCCGCGTTCTGTGGCGTCTGGTCTGGGTCTGCACTGTTTGCTTATGTCCCTGCACTAAGCCCAGTCCAGGTTTTACAAATACCCCCACTTTACGCAACACTCTGACGTCACAGTGACAAGAATGTGAGTGGGGGTGGGCGTGGGGGTGCTATAAGTCACCGTCACCTGGATTTCGTCAAATGCGCGGTTTGATTTCATTGGTCAATGATAATTATGTGGATAACAACCTTAAGGAAATTTTGAGTATACTTTGGGTCGATTGTAAAAAACTTTATTCCCCTCCCCCCTTCCCCCCCCCCCCCCCCCCCCACACACACACATACACGCGCACGAACGAGAAAGAGTCTGCTCAACGGTTAATGTCACCGGGTATAGGTATATAACACACTTGTACTGCCTTGCGGTACAAGCCGGCTTTTATAGCGACGTGGTAGTGTGTAGAGCTTTGAGTCCAACGGATCGGGTTCAATCCCATGTCGGGAAAAATGTGATTTGCATTTTTTCACCGGTTACATTTGGCGCCCACCGTAAATAACCCTCATGTGTGCATAAAACTCCTTGAGTCTCATTTCTCGTGATTGTCGGACTCCTAGAATTTCAGGGACGAATTTCAATTCGGAGGGGGAGAATGTCATCCGGTATAGGTATGAGGGATGTTCGAAATGAATTGCTTATTTCTATCTGGAGACTTCAAATTTCAAGTTAGCCCAAAAGTACTCATTTCATGTCCTCGAGGTACTCCCCGTGGCTAGAAATGCAAAGTTTCAGCCGATGTATCCACTTCTTGAAGGCGTCACGGTACGCTGATTTGGGCACAGTAATAAGGTACTGATGAATGGCAGATCCAAGTGCCTGTCGGGACTGGTATTTCCGCCCAGCAAGGAATGCTTTCAATTTCGGAAACAAAAAGAAATCACATGGGGCAAGGTCTGGGGAATACGGGGTGTGGGGGGGGGGGGGGGGGGTGAGGGGGTGAGGCAAAACAGTTACTTTTTCTTTCTTCAAAAACGCCGTAACTATTTGGAGGTATGAGCTGGGGCATTGTCATGTAGAAGACGGACATGTTTAAAACCAGTGGCAGGGCGTCGTTTCTGATAATACTTTTTCAGTTTCTTCAGTACTACGTCTTTATAGTACTTTCCGGTGATGCTTTTGCCTTTTTTCACTGGCACTTTTATTGCGACTCCTTCACCAGAGAAGAAGATTGCATACAAAACCTTCTTTGTACTCAAAGAACGTTTGGCAATTATTGGGCGTTTGCTGTGTTTAGTGGCCCAGATCTTATTGCTAACCTTTCTGACGGGCTCAAAATAATGTACCCAGGTTTCATCACCTGTGACGACATTGGCAAACTGCTTTTTGTCATATTTTGGAAACATTTGAAGCAGCTTTTTGGCCACTTTAACCCGTTGCCTCTTTTGCTCGTCAGTCAACAGATGTGGCACCCATCTAGCAGAAATCTTTCTGACTTTCAAATGCTTCTTCAAAATAAGATGAACCGTTGATAGTGATATGCCTACCTTTCGTGCAATATCACGAACTATTAATCTGGCATCTCCTTCAATGATTTCCTTTATTTTGGAAACGATTTCTTTACGAGATGCAGATTTTGGCCTACCTGATTTCGGTGCATTTTTGATGGACTCTACACCGGACTCAAATTTCTTTTTCCACCGCCGAACTGTGTCATAAGACACACAAGAAGGTCCAAAAGCAGTAGAAATTTCAGTCATCAGCTTCTTCAAAGAACAACCAAGTTTTGAGTGAGCTTTGATGTAAGCCCGTATTTCATCTTTTTTGTCGACGCTTCTACCAACCATTTTTACTGCAGTGGTCAATGACTGCGTGTAGTCAAATGGCAAATTTTATGTCTTACACTTAGTCTAACATGTACATTTATACACCATTGTGTAGATATTGAATAACCCTATACAGGGATGTATTGGTTTTTATCGTGCCCCACGTGGATATTGAGCTAGAGGACAATAAGCAATTCATTTCGAACATCCCTCGTACATGCCTTGCGGTCCAAGCCGGCTTTTATAGCGACGTGGTAGAGTGAAGGATTTTGAGTCCAGCGGACCTGGTTCGCTCCCCGGTCGGGAAAATGGGATTTGCATTTTATCAGCACTTACATTAATTAAACCCGCTAATCCCAACTTCAGCAGACTACATTTTGATTTTACTTAGAGAAAACACGACGATTCACGTGAAACGCGAAGTATTGTTTTCCCTAGTAATATTAATAAATAGGATGCTGTCTGCTACTATGTTGTTCAGCACTTTAAGTACTCAATGTAAGTTGTTTTAATTAGGTGAGATCGATAAATTTTGGCCACGCGGACTCATGGCGTGTATACAACGTCGCATCAATGTCGATGCAACTGATGTTGCATCGACGTTGATGCGACGTTGTATACGTCATGTGCCTGCTGGGCTTAGAAAGTACGACGACGGTGAAGGTCCATGTCGATGTGTCTATGCATCGACGTAATCTGATCAGCGCTGCTCACAGAACCATTTGATTCGGTCATGATTGAGCCACAACGTGAGAAAACATACCTTCTGACATGTGCGCCTAAGGAAGACTCGAAACAGCCTGCGCATTTGCGCAGTCTGATCAGTGTCTTCGTTTTCCGCATGAAGAAACTTTACATCCTTGGCTATCCAAACTGCGTCCAGAGAAGATTCTGATCAGACTGCGCGACTGCGCAGGCTGATCTGAATCTTCGCTGGGCTCTTATGTCCGTAGGTACGTTGCCTCATTTTGCTTAGAGCTTTAAGGGTTAAAATCCGATCAACAGGTATGTCCGATCCATCAAATTTGGTATCATGGTTATAATTCTTTACCTTCTCGTAAATATTTTCGAATGGCAGCAGCCTCATAGTGGAGACCAGCACTGTTAGTATGGTAATAGTCACCCTGCTTCAGAGGGAACTCGTACACGCCTGTAGGAGTGCTCATTTTTGTTGGGCACCAAAATGGACTTTCCACCTAGAACCAGAAGCAATAGTTGCAATCACAGCACATATACTTCGAATTAACGCTATTTTAACCTTTACCACTCTCAGCAGACGACAAATTGATAAATTTCTTGTTTTCCCCAGAAAACAGGTTTTGAAATTTCATGCACATTGTCTCAAATGGAGACAATGTGCATGAAATGTCAAACCCTGTTTTAGGTTTCTCACCGCTGTGGTTCGAGCCTTGCTCGGGTCACATGTGGGAAAGCCAAGTATTGCTCACGGATGGTCAGGTGGTTTTTCCCCGGGTTCTTGCCCACCTTTGATGAACGATCGGCTCGATATAAGTGAAATATTCTTGAAAGGGCTGTAAAACCCAAGTCAAAAAAAACTAAAAAAGAAATATTTCAATGAAACATCTGCTGATTTTCTCTTTTTACCCAGAATGCTAAACGTTAAGAGAGACGGGTCCATTTCCAAAGGAGGCAACAGTGTCAATATTGTCTTGCCTCCCTTCTGAAAAGGGTCTACTCTAAACGGGCAGAATTTGATCCCGGTGAGTGGATACACTTCCAGGGGAGACAGCACTGTTAATATTGTTTTGCCTCCCTTCCTACAAAGGGATTTACTCTGAAAGGAAAGAATTTGCTCCCGGGGAGCAAATTCTTTCCTTTTAGAGCAGACCCTTTTCAGAAGGGTGTACGTGTGAAGAAAAGCGGACAGGAAATCACAAAAATGACTCCCTTTTAAACATGGCGAACAAATTACAAAGTGCACCTACTGTCCCTTTTCACAAAAGTGACTCCATTTTAAGCATGGCGAACAAATTACAAAGTGCACCTACTGTCCCTTTTCACAAAAGTGACTCCATTTTAAGCATGGCGAACAAATTACGAAGTGCACCTACTGTCCCTTTTCACAAAAGTGACTCCATTTTAAACATGGCGAACAAATTACGAAGTGCACCTACTGTCCCTTTTCACAAAAGTAACTCCCTTTTAAACATGGCGAACAAATTACAAAGTGCACCTACTGTCCCTTTTCACAAAAGTGACTCCCTTTTAAACATGGCGAACAAATTACAAAGTGCACCTACTGTCCTTTTTCACAAAAGTGACTCCCTTTTAAACATGGCGAACAAATTACAAAGTGCACCTACTGTACCTTTTCACAAAAGTGACTCCCTTTTAAACATGGCGAACAAATTACAAAGTCCACCTACTGTACCTTTTAACAGACATTATTAGCATGCTATTTTTGAGTCGAGGCGTTTTCATGACACTCTTTAATTATTGATTTCTTTAGCCTCCCTACAGAGAAGCAGTCTACTTAAAAGAAAAGAATTTGCTTCCGGGGAGCAAATTCTTTCCTTTTACAGTATACCCATTTTCAGAAGGGGCTTGGTATGACGAAAAGCAAACAAAAAGTCATAAAAGTTGACTCCATTGTAAACATAGCGAACAAAATTACAAAATGTATCCAGACCTCTTTAATGGATAATTGTCTATGCCGATGGGCGTAGACAATCTTAGAAGTTTGTTAATGCTACAGAAGCATTTTATGAAAAGTCATGGACTGGTCCAATTATTTTCCATGGACTGCTCAACGCTATATATTATAACCAACTATTAGCCTTCATAAATAAGCTTGGTGTATGCTTAGCACACATTGTGTGCTACGCGTAGACCAAGCTTTTTTGTGAAAGCTAATACTTGTATTAGCATTACATTTTTGCGTCGACTCTTTTTAATAACATTCTTCAATTATCGTTTTCTTTAGGAAAACAAATAGATATCTGTCGTTACATTTGTTGAGGTATTAAACCGTGGTATGCTGGGTAAGGTAAAGAATCAGAAGCCTAAGTATCTGTGTGTTACAAACCTAAGTATGCGTGTGTGATAAGCCTACGTATGTTTGGGTAACAATCCTACTAGATATATGTGTGCTATAAGCCTAAGCAAGTGTGTGTTCCAATTCCAAGTATGTGTGTGCAACAATCCTAAATACGTGTGTTATAAGCCGAAGTGTGTGTGTGTGTGTGTGTGTGTGTGTGTGTGTGTGTGTGTGTGTGTGTGTGTGTGTGTCTAAAGAGCGCCCAGCGAAGATTCTGATCAGACTGTGCGGATGTGCAGTCTGATCTGATTCTTATCTGGGCGTACATGTCCGAAGGTGTATTTTCTTGCGAAGTGGCATATATACCTTTCTTCTCGTACCTGTATTCGTCCCTTCGGTCCCATAATTACAGCAATATTGTCTCCTAGCCCCGCGTCTGTATGATAAGTTAGATTAGCAATGGCCCCATTTCTGTACTTCATTAAAATACATGCGTTTTCATCAACACCTGAATAAAACAAAATATATGTGTCAAGTTCTAGATTTTCGTTCTCGCCGATTTAATGATTTTACCAAAAAGGGTTCAGCATTTATAAGGTGTCAGATTCTGAAATTTCGTTCTAATCGATGTAACGTTTTTACCATAAGGTCTCAATCAAAATATTGTTACTTTGCATTAACCCATTGTAGTCGGGAGACCCCTAAAAGGGTAATTGACAAACAGTGCAGACCCAGATCAGATGCCACAGAACGCAGCGGCTGATCAGGGTCTCCACTGTTTGCAAATACTTCAGCCATTTTTCTCTACGACTATGTAATCTCATAGTCGGATGTACCTAAATTGAAATTGGACTCTTCAAATACATAGTGTTGGAGAGTCTATTCAGTATACAATGGGTTAAAGAAAACATCTGATACACTGGTCGAAGTGATCTCAGACATTCCAGCAACTTGACTATTACTGTTGTAAACAGCTTCCAGTCTTAGTATTATAATTACTGTATTCGATGTCATGACATACCCCATTTTAAGCATTGATCTGACATCATGCTTTAATATTATCAGACGACAGTTATAAATTGTCTTCTATTTCTTCAGACAATAAGGCTTAACATTTCGTGTATCTCCAGGATACATACGACGGCGACTGTTTTTTCGAGAAAGCAATGAGTAAATTCGAAAATGATTGACGAACACACTCACAAAACTAAAATCAAACTGAAGTGTCGCATTTTTTACTAGTAGAGACTAGTAGAGACTTGCTAGTTTCGGCCAAATAGGCTTCATCAGTGACACTCTATCAATTTTCAAAATTCCAAGAATGGGGTCGATGATAAAAAAGAAAATATATACTACACAACGAGGGTCCTGCAAAAGGTTTTGTCACTGGGTTCAGATAACTTCAGTGCTAGTTTTATCAAACATATTTTTATTACAAACCTTCAAACTATTCCCCCTTTACTGAAATATATTTTGTAACCTTTTTACCCAGTCGCGAAAAGCAGATAAACAGTCTTCTTTTGGTATCTGTTGGACACGCTGATAAATAGCGCTGCCAAGAGAAATTCTAGACGTATACTTATTTACAGAAAGCATTTTCTTAAGCCTTGGAAATAAAAAAGAAGTCACAGGGACTCAGGTCAGGTGAATAAGTGATGGTTTAAAATTTTCACCTTTTCAGAAGCCAAAAAAGACTTAACAACGTCACACTTATGAGAGGAGGCGTTGTCATGTAAAAGGTAGACTCCTGACCATCCTTTGCTTGGTCGTTTCTTATTATAACAAGTAAATTGGTCAGTGTATATGACTGCATCTATTTCAATTTGAAATAACTCGGTCAGTTGGAAAGCAATTTGAACGAAATAAACGGGTATCGTTAGCTATTCAACATACCATTCAAGTGCAATGAAGCATTTTAAAATATACCTGGGATAAAACCAAGGAAGCCTATTAGTGACAGGACTTTTTGCACGACCCTCGTATCATGCTGTGATGAAGAGCAAGGAGATGCTTTACGGCTGACACACGGCATTAATACAGATGAATTATTTAAGATGCCACGCCCCTTCTAATTTTCAGCCAATCAGATTACTTGATCCAGATTGTTGCTATAAATTCAAATACTTAATGGCAAACAGTGCAGATCCAGATCAGTTGGCTTCTGAAGAAGCCAACTGATCTGGATCTACACTGTTTGTAAAGGCAGGACACATCCGGGTTCAGCAGGACAAGGGTTGATACAGCAATGGTGGGTTCAGTGATCTCAAAGGACCAGAAATTATAAACTACACTATAGTGAAGTTATGGAAGCCGTTTTACGGCAGCAACACGGTGCTAACTACACGTGTAGTAAAGATTATTCTGCCGGCCTCGGTGGCTCAGTTGGATGCGCCGTCCGACTGGAGACCAGGAGGTCGCGGGTTCAACCCCCGCCGAGGTCAGCAACATTCTTTCGTGGAGATTGATCATGAAATATTTTCTACGGTCATTCTCTCCCTTCCGCTGATTCAAGAAGGGCAGTTGTCAGTTTCTGGCGAAAGAATGTGCACAATGCTGGTTAACCGCTTAGAGGACTAACCCTGCCCAGTAAACGTGTGCTTAGGTAAACTGACCGCGCTCGACATGACCCCATTGGGTTGACTGGGCCGTAAAACCTCAACACAAACAAAAGATTATTCTAATTGGAGTGATCGTTGAGAGCAATAAACACATGCACGGAACGAAAATTACACACTGCCTAAATTTTGGCATCAGATTCTGCTAAACTTTTCATGATTGTACCGAGGATAAACCTAAATGCTATGTACTGGAGAATCATCACTATACTCTGCTATGAAGCAACCATCCTATACAGTAAAACTTCAATAACGAACACTGATGCCTCGTTTATCGTGGCTGATTCGAACTCGTTTTTGAGTCACTATGGGAGTTTTTCTTAAAACTTAAGAAAATATATATTTAGGGATACTTTAGGGAATTTCTTATTTTATCATTAAAATGTATGTTGTATGTACTCATTAGAACCTCCTTATCGAGGCGATTCTATTGGGTACTCGCAACATATTATTATTTTATAGGTCGAAACGACATCCCTAAATTATCCTCATTGCCTCCTGACCTGGCGCTATGAGTAACCCTCACTGGCTCGAACTAACTATGTCTAGAATAAATTTATGAAGTGCCGTTTTGCTATAAATCCCTATTTCGTGATATCACTAAATCGACTTAGCGATATCACGAAATCATTCTATTACTATATGATATCACTAATTATTTTGTGATATCACAAATCGATTTTGTGATATCACTAATTTGACTTCATAACACATTTAGACTGAAATTTGTGATATCACGAAATCGGTTTAGTGGTATCACATAATCGAATTAGTGATATCACAAAAATCGATTTTGTGATATCACAAATGGGCATGATTTTGTGATATCACTTATTCAATTTATTGATATTTCTAAGTCTATTTAAGGATATCACTAAATCGATTTTGTGACATCGATTTAGTTATATCACAAATTCATCTCTATTTAGTGATATCACAAAATCGATTTTGTGATTTCACGAGTTCGAATTTGTGATATCATTAAATAGGGATGAATTTGTGATATCACGGAATCGATTATGTGATATCACAAATTCTGATTAACCATTTGAATTTTCGGAATTATGAGGGCTCCCGATATGCTCACTGCGCATGGTCAAACGGCGGAAATGGCGGCAATCAACCACATTGTGAACGCGGCAATGACTGCCATTCATTATGAACAAGTTCAAAGAGTTGGCCGTGACTCGACAAGCGACGACGACGATTTTTTAGATAAACGAAGATCCACAAATCTGTATAAGGAAACGTTCAAATATTTTTGCCCGAGTGGAACTGCATTTGGTAGATATAGCACAGTGATCCAGTATGTATCAATATGGAGAATTTGAAGATCCCTCAGACACTGACGGAGTTCCATTAAAACCCCACTGTCGTCTACATTATCAGTCTAAAAACATCGTGCGCCGTTTAAATATGTTGAAATTTCACTTTGACATTGGTATGTAGCACCTCCTCTGCCAGCCATTACTCGGAGGCAACAACTTTATTAGGGACTAAACATTGCAGTGTTTGCAAATCCCATATATTTTGTGATATAACTAATTCAATTTAGTGATATCACTTATTCGTTTATATTCAGTGATATCACTTATTCGATATTATAATATCACTAAAACGATTTTGTGATATCAGTTAATTATATCTATTTAGTGATGTAACTTAATCGAATTAGTGATATCACAAAATCGAATTAGTGATATCACAAAATCAATTTAATGACATTACTAATTCGATGTTGTGATACCACAAAATAGATTTGATGTAGTGATATCACTAATTCGATTTTGTGATATCACTTATTCGATTTTGTGATATCACATAATCTTATATTTTTAGTGATATCACTAAAACGATTATGTGATATCTCAAAATAGATTTAGTGATATCAGAAATCGAGGATTTATAGTAAAACGGCACTTCATATAAATTTTCATTGTCTCAAAAATGTCCGAGCTATTGAAGTTTGACTGCATATTCCTCCGTTTGCCATGCTCTAACTCACCTGTTTGTGTTTTGTTTCCGACGGCTACTATGTGTTCTGGCATGTCTCCGTATACCATACATGCAAACTGTATTGGGTATAAACCAATATCAAGGAGGCCTCCTCCATGTAGCTCGTGTTTCCTGATACGTTCATCGTTTGCACTGGGTACACAAAAATCTGCTTTCACAAGTTTTACATTTCCTAAAACACCATCCTTTAGTTCTTGTCTAAGTTTCTCATAGATCGGAAACCAGCGACTCCATATTGCCTGGTAATGGACGGTTTAAAAATTCTGAAAGTGAAGTGTGTGGCGTATGTTTGATTGTTTTAGATTTGGTGTTTTACGACCCAGTCAACACTGTTAAGGTCATGTCGAGCAGATCAGAACCTATTTACATTTTTCCTTGTCAGGTTTGTCCTTTTCGCGGTTTGTGTTTTCGTTTCTTTTTTTCTGTTCGTTATAAACAGGTTGAAATATATTGTCGATTATCTGAAATTTCTTTATTCTGGTTCTCAGAAAAATTACATTCGGACATGTAGACCAAGTAAGATTCAGATCAGCCTGAGCATTCGCACAGTCTGATCAAAATCTTCACTGGGCGCATTGTGCATAGCCAAGGATGCAAAATTTCTTCATGCAGACAACGAAGACTCAGATCAGACCTCGCAGATGCGCAGGCTAATTAGGCGCACATGTAATAAAGTACGTTTTCTCACATTGCGGCAAATATAAAACCAATGTCATTACCAATTTCTCTTAGGACATTAAAATTTTCTAAATCGCTACAAAACCACAGATGGCTCTTTCATGAAGTTGTTCTTCTAATATTCTCTGATAATTATGAGAAGAAACGAACTATACTGAAAGGAAAAAAGAAACGCAGGGTAGAGTTTCTTCCTTCTTATTTTAACCATTTTTACGGTGTTTACTATAGCCATACACTTTTACAGACTGTCCTGTGAATGTGAACCGCGGGTATACGAGTCTTTGGTCGATGTGCTATCTACCCAGTGTGTGAAATCATTCAACCGTGCACTGCACAGTGCATTGCACGGACAATACCGAAAGCCAAAATTTCGTGCAAAAAAAGCATGTTTAAACCTTCAGCACAAGATTTCCTCACACCATTTGGTACACTTCAACGATACACAACGCTCTTCGATTCTTTTACCGATTTTTCTTTTCATTTTTACGCTACTTTGAACTTTTTTTCAATCATTTTGGGGTTAACGTCTCAACAATTGAACGACTTGTTAAACGTTTAAGGGAGACAGGGCATTTAGCAGACCGACCGCGGTCTGGGCGTCCACGCGTGACGTCGCGACGTCAAGACAGGACAATCCGTCTGGCACATTTGCGGAATCGTCATCTCACTGCTACCGAAACTGCCCTTAATACAGCAGGTACGCATAATCGACAAATTTCTCCGAAGAATGTTGGAAGTCGATTGCGTGAGATTGGTCTACGAGCTCGTCGTCCATACGTTGGTCTGCCTCTGACCCAGGCACGTAGGTTGCGTCGTATGGCGTGGTTGACGGCGCATGCGCCCAGGCTATTTCCGATGAGGCAGTGGAGACGAGTTCTTTTTACGGATGAGTCCAGGTTCACTCTCTATCGCGCAGATGGTCGACGTCGTGTGTACCGACGTCGCGGAGAACGCTTTGCCGACGCCTGTGTTGTCGAACGGGATCGGTTTGGGGGTGGCTCCGTTATGGTCTGGGGAGGCATTGCTCACGGGATAAAATCACAGTTGATTATTGTTGCGGGCAATATGACCGCAGTAAGGTATAGGGATGAGATCTTGCGTCCTGTTGCAGTCCCGCTTGTGCAACAACGTAATCTGATTCTGCAGCAGGACAATGCCCGACCACATGTTGCCCGAGTTTGTCAGGATTTCCTGGCAAACAATAACATCGCACCACTAGCATGGCCACCGTACAGTCCAGATTTGACCCCAATAGAGCACATGTGGGATGAGCTGGACAGAAGGGTTAAGAAGCGCCGAAATCCCCCCCGCAACTCTCGCACAACTAAGGAATGCGTTGATCGATGAATGGAATAACATCCCGATGCGAACTGTCAATGCTTTGGTTAACTCTATCCAAAGGAGAATTAGGGCAGCAACGGCAGCAAGAGGGGGGCACACCCGATATTGATTTTCAGTTTGATTTTGATTTCAAGATTTGAGGGGTAGCTACCAATGAACTTCAATAACTCGAGACTTGTTGATCACCAACCAATGGAATTTGGAACTTTTGCTCCATACATGTACCGTTTTGTAATCATAGTAAAATATTTAACAAACTTTTTCAAACTTGAATGAAATTTAGGAATAAAATTTACCCTGCGTTTCTTTTTCCTTTCAGTATATATATAGATGTTTAACAGACGACTACTAAAACAAGACTAACCTCACAGGGTTACAAACACACACGTCAGAGCAAAGCACAATACCTATTATGGCCAAGAGATAGATATCAAGCACTGCCGGTGACCTTCTAGTCCCCGAGGGTCAGCTTAATTTCGTTGTGTTCACTGAACAACCACTGCCGGTGGACCTCTAGTACCTGGGGTATCATCAGCCCAGTAATCAGTACTTCGGTGCAGTCTGATTTCAATGGCTCGAATGTCTTTGGGACCATGAACATTTATTTTAGACATGGATAGTTCAAGCCACTGAGGGATGGTTAATCATAGGGCCAGGTCAGGAGGAAAATGAGGATAATCTAGGGATGTCTTTTCCATCTTCTATGACTAATGGTATGTTGAGTGTACTCATTCATCACGAAAACATACCTATATAATTTTGACACCCTTGAACTCACTTTTACAGTCGACTCTCGTTATCTCGAATTCCAAGGGACTCACTGAAACACTTCGAGATATCCGTACCTCGACATATCAGGGTTGAGAGAGTGAGGAAAACAATAAAATGAACAACCCCATTTAACAAATGAATATGTAATTTGACTACTGAAGTTAGATATATATATATATATATATATATATATATATATATATATATATATATATATATATATATATATATATATATATATATAAAATAATGTGAAAAAGAGGAGAAACTACTCTTTTCCACATTATTTTGTTACCTGTTGTCATAGTTTCATGTTAAAACAGGGGCCAGATTTTCACTTCGAGATAAGCGGTAATTCGAAATGAGCGAGTTCGAGATAACGAGATCCGACTGTATATAGTAAAACCGGGGTTTACAGGGTATACATTAAATTTCTTTCTTCTGCTCAAAAACATAGATTGTGGGTACTCGTTAGAACCGCCTCCCTTTCTGTACAAAGGCATTGATAGTGGGCACTCGTTAGAACCGCCTCGGGGAGAAGGTTCTAAAGAGTATCCACAATCTATGTTTTTAGCAGAAGTATGAAAATATCAGAATTTTTATCTGAAAACTTTCAGTTTTTAGTGGTTAAATTTTCAATATATTTGAATTGGCGTGTTTTCATAATGTCGAATCATCTCGATGGGGCGATTCTAATGACTACACTCAACTAACATTTTTCATACATTGCATATAATATGTAATGGAAGTACGTGCAAAAAGTGTCTAAGGACTTGTTAAGGAGGGGTACTTGGTAGTAATTCTGGAATATTTTTTCTTATTTCTTCATAAAATATATCTCATGGGTACTCAGTGCAATAAAACTTCAATGACTCGAACACCGATGGTTCGTTTACCGTGGTTGATGCGAACTGGTTTTTTTGAGTCCGTTTTTTGAAATTCTTCGGATAGCCCAATATAAGGGATATTTTAGGGAATGCTTTTTCTTATTCTATCAAGAAAATGTATGTTGCGGGTACTCATTAGAAGCGCCTTGGCAACAATATATGTTTTTATGTAGAAATGGAAAAATTATCCCAGAATGATCATCAAATACTCCACTCCTCCTGAACAAATCCCCTGATTGTGACGTCATAAATGGTCAATCACTTTCGGCAGTAATGATACTTACTTCAGCGAAAAACAAATTGTTCTTCCTTGCGAGATCTATGACTTGTTTTCCTTGTTTCCAATTAATAGCCATTGGTTTCTCACAGAGCACGTGTTTACCCGCTGCCAACATCTTCTTAGATAATTCTGCATGGTTCGAGTGAATAGTACCTATGTATACTATGTCTGGAAGGTAGAGAAACGACAATAAAAAAGACTGGGCCCAGTTGTTCAAAGCTAACGACGTCATTAGTTAACGATTCGTTAAAATTTACATCAAGTGATACGCAAATATGCTGAAATTTTTTGCTGAAAAAATGTGAGTAGCTTTTGCAGTGCAAAAGCTACTCACATTTTTTTCAGCAAAAAATATCAGAATATTGTACATTGAATCCCCTAAAACAGTTAACGAAATGACCCTTCACGAGCTCGTTAAGCTAACGACGCTTTGAACAACTGGGCCCTGGTTGTCTGAGTATATTGAGCTGCATTCGAATTTTTCCAAAACTATTTTGCATCTTTTGAACGGTTACTGTAAGCCGGTTTTATGTGACCGCAATTTAGAGAGCAGCCGTTATTCTTGTTGACGCTACTTGATATTAGATCGAATAAATAACAGTCGACTCTCGTTATTTCGAAGTCCAAATGACTCTCAAATAATTCGAGCTATCCGTACCTCGACATCAGATTTACAGAATGTACCTCGACATCAGATTTACAGAACTGAGGAAAAAATAAATCGAACAATCACATTTCACAAATGATTTTGTAATTTGACTCCTAAATTTAGAGATATATTTAAAAATATTTCGGAAAGAGGAAAATTTGCTCCTTAGAATTGCTTCTCTTTTCCAAAATATTTTGTTACCTGTTGTTAGATTTCCATATTAAAATAGGGACCAGATTTTCACTTCGAGATAAGCAGTTATTCGAGATGAGCGAAGTCGAGATAGCGAGTGGACTGTATATCAATAATTATTAATTTTATAAGGGATCGAATGTGTAATATTAACCAATTAATCATTTCCATATTTTTTGTCACGAACAAGCATACAAAAACGTTATTCGCGTAGGCCGCCATTTTGTTTTTGTCGTAAGACAGCTTGAGAACAATTCACGCGCGCCGAAAACTTCACCATGCAATAGTTTGCGAGTGGTCGCGAACGTTTCAGTTAATTCGGGCCTCCTCGATGAGGCGATTCTAATGAGAACACACAACATACATTTTCATGATAAAATAAGAATAATTTCTTTAAAATACCCCTTGATAGTTTTCTTGAGCTATCGGAAGCGTTAAAAACGAGTTCGAATCCATCACGAAAACACGCCTATATAATTTTGACCCCCTTAAACCCCACTTTCATATAGTAAAACTGGGGTTTACAGGGTATACATTATTTTTCTTATTTCTGCTCGAAAATATAGATTGTGGGTACTCGTTAGAACCGCCTCACGGAGGCGGTTCTAAGAGCACCCACAATCTATTTTTAGCAGAAATATGAAAAATATAAGAGTTTTTTATCTGAAAATTTTCAGTTTTTGGAGGTGAAATTTTCCATATATTTGAATAGGCGTGTTTTCGTAATGCTATGGGTGCTCGAGAGACAGAAATTTTACTGTAGTCTTCTTGTGCGAAACCTCGACCTGGAATTTATGCGGCTCAAGTCATCTATAATGTAAACAGTAAAAGTTCAATGACTCGAACACAGACTGAGAATTTCCAAGGGGCTAGAAACGACTTCTAATCAGACGCGGTAAAACAAACTGTTTTGAGTTCCTAGAAAATTCTTCCGATAGCTCATGTAAACAAATATTTAGGGATATTTTGGAGGATTTATTTATTTATTTATTTTATCATGTAAATGTATGTTCAGTATATTCATTAGAATCGCCTCATCGAGGCGATTCTAATGAATACATTCAACATACCATTATTGAGACGAGATCGAAAAGACACCCCTAAATTATTGTTAAGCAAGCATCTAAAGGAAATAAAATCTAAAAGGTTGCCTTTGCAAACAAAGAACACATTACTGATAGAAACGGGAGTCTCGGTTTTATTCAGGCTCTTCATAAGCAGTAGTGAAGTTTGCAACACTGCTTACGTCCTCTAGCATATACATGAGCAGAACTCCATTTTCGAAGATAGCACAGAGGGCTCAAAGATCCCAAAGGAAATAAAAATATAGCCTGCACTATCGTGAAGTACGGGGAAACGTTCTACCGCCACACGACACTTAACACCTGCTGCAGTGAAGTTAAATAAAAATTAAAAGGTTGCCTTTGGAAACAAAGAACACATAACAGATAGAAAATAGAAGTCTCGGTTTTATTTAGACTCTTCATAAGCAGTAGTGAAGTTTGCAACACTGCTTACGCCCTCTGGCGCATAAGGCCAAAGCGAAAAAGAGGTTTCTTTAGACAGGTGCTTGCTTAATGCAGGTTAATTTACATTTCATTGTCCTTTTATTGGATTAGAAGAACTATTGCTTAACCCTTAAAATGCCAAGAGAATCTGCATCTGGTAAAATGTTGTCTGTTTTCGTCGTCTGCTGAATATTCTTGCAATTGTTTCAAACCTATTTTTGCATACAGGCAAACAGTGTGGACCCAGATCAGACTGCTCCTAAAGAAGCAGTCTGATCTGGGTCCACACTGTTTGAAGAAATGACTTTTAAAGTGACCAGCAGAAGACAAAGCAGACGACAATAGTTGTGACTGGCGCTTTAAGGGTTAATACAGGTGGCCTTTAAGACCACCTTTAAGGTTTGACTGTATTTATGCAGTGCCCACATACCAACATCCGGGTCGGCGGCTACTTCGTCGTAGGAACTGTAAGCCCGTCGGAATTTTAGTTTATCAGAAAATAACTTAGCCTTCTTCAAGTCTCGAGAAGCTATGGCAACGAGCTGAAACAAAACAAATACATACTTAACTCCTTCACTGCCAAAGGCGATAATGAGTGGCTTTTGCAAACAGCGTAGATCCAGATGAGACGGCTCTTAAAGATCGGGATCTACGCTGTTTGACGTTCAGTCTTTCAATTTTACATACAAACTTCTTTCCAATCGATAATTTGTCAAAAAAAAAAAAAAAAAAAAAAAAAAAAAAAAAAAAAAACGCAGACGACAAATGTAGTCTGCAATTTGGCGCTGAAAGAGTTTAAACAACTCTATGAGCCGCAATGTGAGAAAACGTACCTTCTCACATGTGCACCCAACGAAGACTCAAATCAGCCTGCACATCCGCAGTGTTTGTTGTCCTCGTGAAGAAATGCGCCCAATGAAGATTCTGATCAGACTGCGCGAATGCGCAGTCTGATCTGAATCTTCGCTGGGCGCACATGGCCTAAAGGTACGTTTCCCGACGTTGCGGCTCATTTGTCTTGGTCTAAAGGACGGTAGGAATTAATGGACGCTGCATGGACAGACAAATAACAAGAGTTCCCCGGAAACCTCAAATGAAACTGAAAGATGCGCATAGGTAAATAAAGTGTGTGAATGTGTCAGTATTAATTTATTTATGCCTAGTGGACTCTTCTACATTAACTCTTTGGACCGGTTCATTTTAATATAAGGAGTGTCTGGTTAGTTTTTGTTGTTATCATGTTTTATAGCTATGCTTGTCCAAAACGCAAACAGTATCAGAGGCCGCGTTCTTTGGCGTCTGATCTGGGTCCGCGAGTTTTGGCCAAGTCCGTTTTATGGGATGCTAGGCTAATTTTTACAACTGCACAAATTCAGCAGACGCAAAATTGATGATACCAAGGAGACTGTTTGTATGGTATGTCAGTCTATTTTCAGGTAAAAGTAAGAAAAATATCAGTGGGTCGTCTGCTGCAATTTTTCCTAGTATGCTAAGCTGCATTACACAGTTAATGTATATATACGTAAACGTTACCTCATGGTCCACTCTTGGTAGATTTTCTCTCATTGCCAGAAAGAAGTCCCATGAGATTTTACCAGCCCCTAAACACGCCCACCTGGTAGCCATCGAGAGCGTATCCCTACAAGGTATATAAAAATGAGCAGGAACGTGAGAAAACATTACCTTCTGACATGTGTGCCCAACGAAGACTCAAAACAGCCCGCATCCGCACAGTCTAATCAGCGTCTTCATTGTCCGAATGAAGAAACGTTTCATCCTTGGCTACCCAATATGCGCCCTGTGAAGATTCTAATCAGACTGCGTGAATGCGCACCCTGATCTAAATCTTCGCTAGGTGCACGTCTGAAAGTACGTTTTCTGACGTTGCGGCTCAAATGTGAATTCATTGTTATGGACAAAGCTGTTATCATAGGTCATACGTAGGTTAATAGGAAGTCTCTGATAAGACAAGAAGACCATTTTACACCAAAAGACAGTTCATATTATTTTATCGTTTTCCGTGTGACTGTCCATTATTTCTGGCGCCAAGTACCTAAACGAACAACACGCACACACACAAACACAAACACTCACGCACGCACGAACGCACACACACACACACACACACACACACACACACACACACACACACACACACACACACACACAAATAAGTAAATAAATAAATGATGTTATTGGGCTTAATTATTTTCAGAAAACGAGTGTTTGGTCTGGGTAGCATACACAAGTATTAGATTTTTTTAAAAAAGCTAGCGAGTCGTTTGGCTTCAACAATTATTTACATGTACGCTTATGACGCTAATGCCGCACATGATGTCATATGTATCAAGATTCATTGAACTAACCTAAATGACTGGTTACTTTCCGAGTTTTGGTTCAATCCGAACTGTCAAATTTACCTCTGACATGTACACAAATAATAGGTGCTACGGACTTTGTTTCTTGACAGTTACTATTATCCTGGGAGTTTTTCAATAGTTTGACTGGATGGAGGCGTCCTGGTCTAGTATTAGCCGATTCAACCATGGAATACTTTCAATTTAATACCAGTAATGCTCTTTGGACAAGTTCATATCAGAGTTAAAAGGTGTCTGAATTGCTTCTCTGCATTATCATTTATTATATAGATTCTTGTACCTAATACAGTGTAGACCTACAGTGTACAGCGTTTTGCGGCGTCTGATCTGGTCCATACTGTTTGCCAGAGTCCCTTTTATTGGACGCTAGGCATAAATGGGTTAACAGTATGCCCGAAAGAGGCCATAATTGAAAAATAAAACATTCTATTCTATTCGTTATCAGATTCACGACTACCATGTAAACAGTTTTGAGAGGCTGCTCTACAGTTCGACAAATTTACTACCGTTGCACGAGGTCATTTGGGTACAGTGAACTAATTATTTTTCCCATAGAGCTCCATAGTAATTCCCGCCCTTTTTGGTGGTTAAGGGTTCATTTCAGGGTATGGCTGGGCTTCTAAATTTTGTTTTAATTCAAAGACCAGGCTTAGCACAGCAAAATAAACAAGGAAAATACCACCATCACTAGCACTTTCTAGGACTTTTTGGAGGCTGAATGTAGCAACCCCTCAATTGGCAGGTATCAAAAATTGAAACTTGGCAATTTCACCACTTCTTCTTTTGGCTCCAGTAAACACACACAGAAACATTTATTTCTTTGAAACAATCAGAAAATTACACACAAACATCTTTTCTTCATATTAGAATGATTAGTTTTAATTAATCTTTATTATTAACCAATCACAGGCCGCCTTACACAAAATAGCTACCCCTACACTTTTTGCACCAATCAGCAGTCCTGTCACAATTGGTTCCCTGTGCCCATTTGTGGAAGTCTACAGTTTTGGTAGTTACTTCTGGTATAAATCTCGTATTTGAGTGTGATTAGCATAACTCCTATATATGCGGCTCGCCAGAGCGACCCACAGTAGATATTCGGACACATTGACCATTCACTTTTTAGTCTGGTCCCAGTGCTATGAGTTTTAGTTTTCTAATCTAATGAAGATAAAATACTCCTTGACTATTTCTCTACACATGTCATCTCCCTAACCTGGCAGAAACTCATAACTGATCAGCCAAATCAGAAAGTAAGAAATTCCAAAAGATGGATTTTTGCAAAACATAAATCATTTTCATGCTAATTCAAATATCAATAAGACGGAAGCCAGTCTACCACACACCGTACCGAGCTTTAAATAGACAAGTCCATTTAAATCATAAAAAGGAAAGGCAAACAATGTAAACTATGACCAAAAGGTCGTTCTGGGTCTATACTGTTTGCTCAGATATGCCTTTTTCGAATATGGTACTAGATTCCCGGCGAGAAGTAAGGATTTTCCTTATGCGTCATTAACGCTTTGCATGCTGGGTAAAAATATCAGCAGACGATATTATGAAATATTTTTATCATTATTATTATTATTATTTAACATAAATGGAACAGACTTTTACATTTCATGCAAACCGTCTCCTGGACAATTTAAATTAGCATGAAATGTCAAAGCATATTTTCTGAAAAAAAAAAAAACAAAAACAAATAGCTGCAAGTTGTCGTCTGCTAAATCTGCCCATAGCGTGCTAAATTTTAATGTTTAGTCGTTTCATACAGGCATGGATCTTGGTGTAAGCATGAACAGAGGAGGCACAGATCAGTCCGCAGTCTGTTTAGGATATTAGGATATTTGCTTCTGCAGTAGTCAGGATTCCTCATAGTCCCTTAGATTCCTCAATGCGAACAGCGAAAACCTTAACAAGACAATGCGACTCACGAGCGGCATAGAGTGATATTGACCGTCGTCTTTAGCACGTATTCTATCCTCACCCACCTCTGGGATAATAGTTCGTATTTCCGTATTTATCTGAACATTCGGATACCTTATCTCCTTACCATTGTTGTCTTTTAATTTTCACTACCTCCTGATTTGTCTAAAAACTGCTGGATGAGTGGCAAACAGTGTAGCCCCTGATCAGACGCCACAATCTGTGGCGTCTGATCTGGGACTACACTGTTTGCTCAGACCTTTTTATCCGAATATACAGGATAAAAACAGTAGGCTCGTTTCTTTTGCATAGAGTGATGACTTCGAGAATATTCGTTATAAACCCTTTACCTGTGTATTTACAGGAAGCACACAGAAAAAAAAAAATCATAAAATACATATATATCCAGCGTAACGCGTTTTCCTATACTTCTTATAACATACAGTCATACATCTTTAGCACTTTCTGGGCCGCAAATTCAGCAGACGACAAATGCAATGTCAAAATCTGTTTTCTGGGAAGATTCAGAAAAATATTTCAATATGTTTTCTGCTGAAATTTTCACTCAGCATGCAAAGCGTTAATCTGATGTATAAATGACAAATAAAAAAGATAAATACTTTCTAGTCCCTGCACCTCGTGTTCCTTTAAAACTCCATATTAAAAATGTGCTAAGGCCCGTAATTATCAGGAACTCTTTTTTTTTATCAAATGACTATCATTTAAAATGCAATTTTAACAAAAAGTCACATCCATGTATGTACAGTATTAGCTCGAATTTTCTAACAACGAAAGTTTATTTTTTCATTCTAATTTGAAAAGTGACATATCAAGTGACAGCGCATTCATATATACGTTAACATTTATGAATGTCATACGTGTCCTCATGGGTCGTTGACCGTTTGTATGAATAAAATTTATTCTGTTCTATATACTAACTGAACTGAGGAATGAAATTCGTCTAAATTATTTTGCTTCTCCAGCGTAATTAATGAATATTCTTTAACCCTTAAAGCGCCAATTACAACTGCAGCAGACGATGTTTTGAAATATATGTATATACATTTTTTATTTTTCAATGAAAGTAATTCTTGATATTTCATGTGAATCGTCTGACAGACGATTCACATGAAATATCAAGAATTATTTTCTCTGAAAAAATACAACTGAAAATTGAATGTCGTCGGCTACATTTTTTATTGGCGCTATAAAGGTTAAGACGACATTTTTGTTTAAAACTCCAGTTACAGTTTAATATACAAGATGAACAAATTTCAATAAAACATTTTCACAAAAATAAAATCTTACCTTGTCTTATTGTATATGATTATACCAATATCCGGTTATAACTCGTCCGTGTATATCCAGCTAGTTTGATCAATAGTCTAACACAGCTGAACATACAAAAATACGTAGAAGCGGCTACGTCAGAAAACGTACCTTCCCACATGTGCGCCCAGTGAAGACTCAGATCAGCCTGCGCATCCATGCAGTCTGATCAGAGTCTTCATTGTTCGCATTTAGAAACTGTGAACCCCTAGCTATTCAAAATGCGCCCAGTGAAGATTCTGATCAGACTGCGCGAATACGCAGGCTGATCTGACTATTCGCGCAGTCTGATCAGAATCTTCATTGGGCGCAAGGGTCTAAAGGTAGGTTTTATGACGTTGAGGTTCATATATAGAATGGGAAGCGTTATGCAACAAGATATCTGGTCTGAACATCGGCGCAGTTCCGCTTACAGATTCTACTGAGTACAACATGTTTTTTTACGGAGATAAAAGAAAAAACGTCGATTCGTTATGGTTATCTGGACCTATGGTTCGACTTCTGTGATAAACGCGATTCTGTGGTTGCCTGTAAGATAATCTAAGAATCTATTAGACCGACAAAGCCATCCTTCAAGGTCACTTCAGTGTTAGAGCCATTAAAGGCCACCAAATCTGGGAAGTAGTGATTGGACCAACGGAAAATGGGAAGCCTGTGGAGCTGGAGAAATTGTCACAAACAACACCGCATTTCGTTTTTCAAAAATATAAGTAAAGATACCCAGGAAGTCACACAGTCACGAAGCATGACCCTCCCGCGGTACTCGAAAAGAAGGAGAGATGAGGAACAAATAATGACAAAACAAACGCCACATATGAAAGCACAGACTCACAAAAAAAAGAAGAACTGTAACAGAGGAACCGCCTTGGAACGGTCAGTAGGAAAAATAATGAGGGTTTAAACCAGTTTTGTTCTCGCGAACCCTTACCCTTAATTTAGATGACGCTCCAAATTATAAATACGATGCTATACTTCGATACATTACGAAAAGATACCTATTCAAACATACTGCAAATTTTATCACCAAAAAATGAAAAATTTCAGATAAAAAATTCTGGTATTTTTTATGTTTCTGCTCAAAACATAGATTGTGGATACTCGTTAGAACCGCCTCGGCGAGGCGGTTCTAACGAGTACCCACAATCTATGTTTTGAGCAGAAATAAGAAAAATAATGTATACCCCTGTAAACCCCAGTTTTACTATATGAAAGTGGGGCTTAAGGGGGTCAAAATTATATAGGCATGTTTTCGTGATGATATTTTCCTGAAATTTTGCATGAACACCCAGAATATGTGTATTTAATATACTTGAAAATTGGAAGCTTGTGCAACAGTTACTTTTTACACAGTAAGCCCAGTCCACGATTTACTGCGACAACCCCCGTATATGTTCGGTCCGCACTGGGGTCCTCTACCTCATCTGTGAAACATCACAGTGATACACACATAATCAAACACACTGTGATGAAACAAAGCAAAGGGCTCAATGGCGACCTGAAGCCATACCACAAGAAAACCACAAACAGGACCACGATGGACCCGACCACAGATATTGTCCTCAGGCGCCGACCATCTAAAACAGATTGGGAAAGGAGCCATCATTTAGTCTGAGGACCACATGAAGACAGATGCACACACGTTCTGGAAGCATTCATGTATGAGTCGGGGCACAGCATGTCCTACACGACTGCATGTGCGACCAGCGAAGACTAAGATCAGCCTGCGCATAAGCGCAGGCTGATCAGAGTCTTCGCTGTCCACCTGATGACGCTTTGGAGCCATCACGGGCGACACAGACCCAGTAAGCATTCTACATAAATCTATAGCGGGCCGTTATCGGCCCGTCAGGGTAGCTGACGGGCCGAAAACGGCCCGCTATAGATTTATGTAGAATGCTAGCTGCCAGCTCAATATTTGGGCGTCTGAAGTAAAAATATGTTGAATCAGTTGGTATGTGCATACCTTTTGGATAGTGAACAAGTCATCATTTTGCAACAGCTACGATTTAAAGGGCATATTATCAGTATCTACAGCATCCGTTGTGGAATTTAAATAACACGTTGAAATTGTCTTCATACAGAACCTTTAAACGTATTTTGCTGATGAGAAACATTACGTTTATTACTAATGAGAAACGCATGATTCACCTTACTTGTTTCCGCTGTTCCTCTCATAATTTAGAAATAGAAGTAGGCAGATACAGACAAGCCTGTGTAAATGGTGTAACCCTACATCAGACGACAGCCATCTCAAAGGAAAATACTAATCATACCGTGGTTACCCACACAGATGTGTCTTCACTATCAGCATGTGCCTCAAAGACACTCTGTTTTCTTTCGACGCGCCTCGTATAAATATATACAATGCATTATCTAACACAAAAACACTTACAGCATTCCGGTAAAGTGTTTAAACTTCCAGGATATATTTCCGTAAAGTATATATAGAGACAGAGAGGTTTGTATAAGGGGAATGACAATATCTTATGTCCAAAACTGGATTTTCAATATACCAAAAATACTTTGTGATATCGCATATCCCCAAAATTTCAGACTCCACATGTACCAAAAATTAAAATTAAAAATAGACCGATCCCAAAGTCCCTTATAAACAAAGCAAATACCCTCTATCCCCTGGAAACCCTTCTTCAATATTCATGGACTATCTACTGTAATGTTTAATCGTAACCTTTGCTATGCTGAATAAATAAAGATGTCACGCCCATTTCATATTTTCAGCCAATCATATTACTTGTTCCAGATTGTTGATACAAATTCATACTGAATAAAAAACAGTGTACATCCAGATCAGCTGGCTTCTTAGAAGCCAGCTGATCTGGATCCATACTGTTTGCAAAGGTAGAGTATACCTGGGTTCAGCAGGACCAGGGTTAACATTTAAAACAGAAGCAGGGACAGTTTAGACAAGCTTAAGGGGACTGTATATATTTTGCTGATTTTCTGCTATTTTTACAAGGGAGACAACTTTTGTGACTTCCTGTTTTGCTTTCCTGAACACCAAAGCCCTTCTGAAATGGGGTCTATAAGGAAAAATTAAGTCTGTCTCCGGACTATCTTTTCTATCATTTTCACTTTTGTTTTCAAAGGTATACAATCTAGTACAGCTTATTATGATTTCCTCAGTTATGTCCCTTACTGTAAGGGTTAAAGAGACAAATATAGCTACAGAAAGTGATAACGAATGATTCTTGTGAGCGAATTCTTTCCTTTTATTATTCTATCGCAATTTCAGCTCTTCTCGTGTGACATATGGCTAACAAACATCTGTTTATTGTGGATATCTGAGTAATACGCACACGTATACATGTGCATTACAAAAACAAAATAATACATTGACTATTTGACATTTAAGTTTTGTAGTTCCTCCTCGGGAAAATCGACTTAATTCATATTTAAAAAAAAGTATTATATAGTTATAGCCACAACGTCAGTTTTAGTATTACTGGTCTTATGCGCACAGTGAAAATTCAGATCAGCTTGCACATTACGCGCAGTCTGATCAGAATCCTTGCTGGGCGCATTTTGGATAGCCAAGGATGCAAAGTTTTTGTTGTTGTTTTTTTTATGCGGGGTTGTTGTTTTTTTATGCGGGCAACGAAAACTCTGATCAGACTGCACGGATGCTCTTGCTGATTTGAGTCTTCGTTGGGCATACGTCAGAATTCGCTCTCAAGAAGCCCTTGGGAGCAATTTGTTCCTTCCACTGTAGACCCTATTTCAGAAGGGCTTTGGTGTTTAGGAAAGCAAAACAGAAAGTCACAAAAGTGGTCTCCCTTTTTAAAAAAAAAAATAGCGGAAAATCTGTCATGTGTATCCCCTTAAATTTCTGTCTAAACTGGCCCTGTTGCATTTCTTTTATTGTTAAGATTATAAATTACAGTAGATAGACCATGTCTATTGGGGTTTCCATGGGTACAGGATATTTGCTTTATTTATTAGGGATATTGATATCGATTTATTTTGAATTTTAAATTTTTGGACCTGGGGATGTCGAGAAATGTTGGGGATATATGACATCACAATGTATTTTGGGATATTGAACAAACAATCTATTAGGGATATGGGATATTTTGAGAAATTTAATTTTGGATATATATCGGATACGGTTTGTGGATGGAAATCGAATAGGTTTAGCTGATAGAAAGTCACATATACGCGTGGTCAGCCGCAGTATGAACCAGGGTCTTCGCTGTACGTGTACAGAATAATTGAATACTGATTACCCATTTTAGACATAATAAACTCCTCCCCCCCTCCCCCCCCCAATCCCCCACCCCCGCCCGCACCCACCCCCACTATATATTGGAAGAGTCAAATTTCAATTTTAGCTATGTGCTTTAGATATTCCTAGACATTACGAAAATACGCCTATACAAATACATTGTAAATTTTACCTTTACCGCCGAAAATACGAAACTGGCGGTTCTAACGAGTACCCACAATCTATTTTTGAGCAGGAATAAGAAAAATACTGTATACCCCGGTAAACCCCAGTTTTACTATATAAAAATGGGGTTTAAAGGGGTCAAAATTATATAGGTATGTTTTCGTGATGAGAAAAATGGCTAAACTATTCGCTTTACGTGTACAGAATAATTGAATATTACTTACCCATTTTAGACTGAATAAACTCTCTCCACATTATATAAATTTCAATTTAGCTACATGATTTAGATATTCCTAGAGAAAAAAGGCTAAATTATTTGCAGACAGTGGAGACAATGATCAGACACCGCAATCTGCGGCCTCTGATCTGACTCTGCACTGTTTGCCAATTACCCTTTGAGGTCTCATGACTAAACCGGGTTAATACCTTATTTACCCTGAATATTTGGATACCATACATCTTACCATACCTGCCCTGAAACGTGTGTAAACTGGTCCAGTTTTACTTAACCTACTGCCTGTTGATTACAGTATAACCTCAATGGCTCGAACACGGATGGCTCGTTTACCGTGGATGATTCGAACTCTTTTTTCAGTCCCAACAAAATTCTTCCAATAGCTCAAGAAAACAAATATTTAGGGATTTTTTCTAATTGTATTTTGTGTGTACTCATTAGAATAGCCTCATCGAGGCGATTCTAATGAGTACACTCAACATAAAATCGTTGTGTAGAAAATCGAAAAGATTTCCCAAAATTATCGCTATTTGCTTCCTGAACTGGTGGCATGATTAACCCTCAGTGGCTCGAACTACCCATGTCTCGAACAAATTTCCATGGTCCCAAAGATGTTCGAGCCATTGAGGTACGACTGTATATAAAAACTGCTGTATGCCAAAAACAGTGTAGATTCTGATCAAAGAGCTGCACCATTTACTCAGACTGATCTGTATATAACTAGACAAACAGCAGAAACGTGTAAGCTGAATCAAGTGTTTCTCTTAAGTAATAACTGAAGCTGGTAAATAATACGAGCTCGTATATACTTATTTTCAGTCATACACATAGAATGTTTCGCAATAGCAAATGCAGTTTTTAAGAGTTTTATATGTAGATAATTTTGACGTGTCAATTAAATTGCCAAACCAATGTTGTAGGTACTGATAATATTATCTTTCAACAGTTCAATCATTGCAGTTACTTTAAAAACGGTGCCTTGTTCACTATCCCATAGGTATGCAAATCCCAACTGATTAAAATATCTTTATCGCAGACGCAAACTGATTTAATCTGTAAGTTCTGATTTCATTTTAACCCTTTAAATGCCAAGAAAACCTGCATCTGAAAATGTCGTCTGTTTATGTCGTCTGCTGAATATTCTTGCAAACTTTTCAAACCTATTTTTGCATACAGGCAAACAGTGTGGACCCTGATCAGACTGCTCCTAGAGAAGCAGTCTGATCTGGGTCCACATTGTTTGCAAAAAATGACTTTTAAAATCACAAGCAGATGACAAAGCAGACGATAATTGTAGTGATTGGCAGTTACGAATTACATTTACAATGTTAAGACCATTAATATGAATTTAACAGGTGCTACCTGTATTTATGAGTTCAAATTATCGTCACTTGCTACATATATGTAGGGTAGTCAAACTGACCGAAATCTGCTTAAGCTAATTCTGCGCATATGTTTTATGGATAACTGGCCAAATTACAGGGACAGTAATATGAATTATAAATCGACTAAGTATAAATAATTGTTCTAATATGTGCCAAACAGCCTGCATCATACCAATGCAATGTTTGGCATGATTTCTATACGGTTTTGGCCCGGGCATTATACGAAGGCTAATACTGAAAGTTACAAGAATTTAGGGGATAAAAACCGAGGAGTTCAGGAGGGCCAATATTTCAGGGTATTAACCGGACAAATATTTTACGGTATTAACCAGTCAATGAGACTTTACACACATTGATACATCTTCTGTTTGGTGCTTAGAGTACATCAAGATACCTGCGGATGTTGGAGCTACAGTTCTGATTATCCATTCAAACAAAGCAATATTTAAAAAAAAAAAAAAAAAAAAAGTCAGTAATAAACTGCGTGGTAAAGCAAACAACAAGAACAAAACTACTCAAAAAGAGGTTTTATTGACTTTCAACACTTTAAAAGTTGAAAACAAAAAGTTGATTAATAAAACTGTCATGAAATGGGTGTTTTCACATTGGTCCTGTTACAGGTTCTCGGCCAGTCGTATTGGCCTTCGGATGGCTGTATTGCACGCTTCGCCTCGGGTCAATACTGCAATCCTCAGGCCAATGCGATTGCCAGCAGACCTTTAACAGGGAAAAAATGAAAACATCCATTTAATAACATTATAGTCTCAGAAATTGCATGATGTGCGTTTATAAGGGTATGTGCAGTAATTATGTCTAATATGGTAATAAGTCAAAGCTTAACCCATTTGTGCCTGACGTCCCATAAAAAGGGCATTGGCAAACGGTGTAAACCCAGATCAGACGTTGCAGAATGCGGCGTCTGATCAGGGTCTACACAGTCTGCATTTAATACAGGAATTTCTATAAAACATGGTAATAATTCAAACCAACCAAACACCCCTTATATTGAAAATGGACCGGTTCAAAGACTTAAGGTAGAAGAGTCCAGTCGGCATAAATAGGGTAATTGGGACTGGATACACTTGGTAGATTTTCTGCCATTTTTACGAGGGAGGCAACTTTTATGACTTCCCATTTGCATTCTTATAGACCAAGACCATTCTGAGTAGGAGTCTAATCTTAAAGGAAAGAATTTGCTCCCATGGGGTCTACATTTACAAAAGGATTCCCTTCACAATGGTGTCGGGGTGGTAAAACAATTCTGACAGTTGTCTCTGCTATAAGTGTATCCATTGCCCTGAAAATGTTTCCATTCCCCTTACAGAAGAATACAGTAAAACCTCAATGACTCGAACACCAATGGCGCGTTTACCATGGCTAATACGAACTTATTTTTGAGTCCCGATGAAATTCACTTGATACGAGGGTCGTGCAAAAAGTTCTGTCACTAATAGGCTTCCTTGGTTTTATCTCGGGTATATTTTAAAATGCTTCACTGCACTTGAATGGTGTGTTTAATAGCTAACGATACCCGTTTTTTTTCGTGCAAATTTTCCAACTGACCGAGGTATTTCAAATTGAAGTAGATGCAGTCATATACACTGATCAATTTACTTGTTACATTGGAACATGGACCAGAAGACTGAAATTCGTAGCTATATTAAATGCCGCATTAGGCTTAATATAGATTAAAAGCAGATATTTATTGAATTGTGTGGTATATATAGACCTCAGACCATTTCAATGCGCACAGTTTTTAGGTGGGTTAAAGCTTTTAAAGCTGGGAATTTTTCTTTTGAAGATGATACCCGTCCTGGAAGGCCTAAAACCTGTTACCAAGGCTAACATCGCTGCTGTAAAGATTGTGGACGATCAGGATGCGCGATTGTCTGTCAAAGATACAGCTAGTTGTACTGGCATATCAGAAGGCAGTTTGTAAACATTTCTGAAGACGCGTTTGGACCTGAGAAAGGTTTGCGCTAGGTGGGTACCTCACTTGCTCACTGAGGAGCAAAAGACACAACGCCTTAAATGTGCTCGGGAACTTTTGAAAACATACAGAGGCTGTAATAGTCGGGTTATTTCTAACTTGCTAACAGGTGATGAAACCTGGGTGCACATGTTTGAGCCACAAAGAAGGCCTGATAATAAGCAATGGAAGCGAAAAGATCAAAAACGCCCATGTATTGCCAAGAGAACCATAAGTTCGAAAAAGATGTTGCACGCAATTTTCTTTAATTCAAGTAGGCCAGTCGTTTAAGTGCCTTGTCCATCTGATCATACAGTCACTGGCCGATTCTACAAGAATTCTGTACTGAAGAAAGTGAAAGAGTTTTACAATAAGAAACGACCAAGCAAAGGATGGTCAGGAGACCACCTTTTACATGACAACGCCTCCTCTCATAAGTGTGAGGTTGTTAAGTCTTTTTTGGCTTCTGAAAAGGTGAAAGTTTTAAACCATCCACCTTATTCACCTTATCTGAGTCCCTGTGACTTCTTTTTATTTCCAAGGCTCAAGAAAATGCTCTCTGGAAATAACTGATTGATTGTGTTGGGGTTTAACGACACGTCAACCCTTGTGGGTCATTTTGTGTCGTCTCCCAGAGAAAGGGAGAAAAGTGATAGAAGAGATAGTAGAAGAGATTAAAGAGAGGGACAGGGAAGAAAGGAACAGGAATGAAAGTGAAGAAACAGAAGAAACCAGGACGAGGACCTACGCCATTTGTACTAAGCTATGTTTAACAATTTCACAGATTTCAAGGCACTTTTACGTTATTAATTTTTGGATATACCTGTATTGTGGACTTTATCTATTTTTCTAATGTCACTACAACATTGATGAGTTGCTAACAAAATGCATTTGCTTTTGCGACTATTAAAAAGCAAAACATTGAGCATGTGAAGTTGTTTTCAATTTCGTATATAGTCATTTTATTTCAATATACTTTGTTTCTCATATATAGGTAAAATAAAGTTTGACATTACAGGTTTTTAATTTATTTAAACAAAACTATGCATGAAATTGTCAACCTGTTTCGCTCTGCTCAAATAAATTGAGGATCTCAAATGTATATGTTTGTAAACTGCCAAAAGAAAAACCCAATTATGCCAAAAAATTTTTTACATTGAACAATTTTGTATGCTTTACAATTACATTCTTAAGTCTTACTGTGCATTTATCATAGAACTGTTAATCATAGCTTCATACAGGTGCCATCTACAAAGTAATATATGGTAAAGACTAAAGTACACAAATCTAGTATTTTAATTAAAAAAATAAAAGTGATACTCACATTGTTTTTTATTTGTTGGAAACTTGTTTGAAGACTGCTGCTAGCTGTTATTTAGTCATCTCCACATTTTCAAACAAAATGTATGTGTGAAATTTTTCTAAAAATTTCTAAAAATTGCCGTAGTGACCTTGACCTTGAGCCAAGGACCCTGAAAGTCAATCCATCAGCAAATGCTTGAAGACTGCTGCTAGCTGTTGTTTGAAATCATATTAAAATCCATCAGCAAAGGTAGACGGTACAGCAAATGATGACGCTATAGCGATGACAATTTTTTCTAAAAATAGCTACAGTGACCTTGACCTTGAGCCCAGGACCCTGAAAGTTGGGTCTTCTTAGAGATATTATCATACACAACATTTGTGTGAAATTATAGTAAAATCCATAAATAAATGTAGGCACAAGAGTGAAAACAATATTTTTTTCTAAAAATAGCCACAGTGACCTTGACCTTGAGCCCAGGACCCTGAAAGTCAAACATGCTCCAACATTTGTGTGAAGTTATATTAAAATAAATGTAGGCACTAGAGCAAAAACAATATTTTTTTCTAAAAACAGCCACAGTGACCTTGACCTTGAGCCCAGGACCCTGAAAGTCAAACATGCTCCAACATTTGTGTGAAGTTATATTTAAACTTGCTAGAGATATTATCTTCCCAACATTTGTATGAAATTATATTAAAATCCATCAATACATGTAGGCACTAGAGGGATGACAATTTATATTTCTAAAAATAACCAGTGACCTTGACCTTAACCCCAGGATCCTGAAAGTTAAACTTGCTCGAGATATTATTACACCCAATATTTGTGTGAAGTTATATTAAAATCCATCAGCAAATGACGATGCTAGAGCGATGACAAAGATTTTTTCTAAAAATAGCTGCAGTGACCTTGACATTGAGCCCAGGACACTGGAAATTGAATATGCTTGAGATGTTATCATACTTAACATTTTTGTGAAATTATATTAAAATCCATCAATAAATCAAGGCACTAGAGCAAAAACAAAGTTTTTCTAAAAATAGCCACAGTGACCTTGACCTTGAGCCCAGGACCCTGAATGTCGAACATGCTCAAGATATTTAAAAGCTGCAGTGACCTTGACATTGAGCCCAGGACACTGGAAATTGAAATTGCTTGAGATGTTATCATACTCAACATTTTTGTGAATTTATATTAAAATCCATCAATAAATCTAGGCACTAGAGCAAAAACAAAGTTTTTCTAAAAATAGCCACAGTGACCTTGACCTTGAGCCCAGGACCCTGAATGTCAAACATGCTCAAGATATTATCATACCCAACATTTGTTTGAAGTTATATCAAAATCCATCAATAAATGTAGGCACTACAGTGTTGACAAATTCTTTTCTAAAAATAGCCAGTGACCTTACACTGCAGCTTTAAACAAAGTAGCATGACTCTGTGACAAATCATCTAACCAGAAAGATTGAACAATATGCGCATCCCCTATTGCTGCTTAAGATTCCATTAAAATTTCGTTGAATTTCTGCCAGTATTTGCTAAGAATTTGCGTGGACACGAACAGTACCCTATATATTCATGCAGAACTCATCAAAGGGCAATAACTCCTGGAAAAATCATCGAACCAGAACACGCAGGTGAATGTCGAACATGCTCAAGATATTTAAAAGCTGCAGTGACCTTGACATTGAGCCCAGGACACTGGAAATTGAAATTGCTTGAGATGTTATCATACTCAACATTTTTGTGAAATTATATTAAAATCCATCAATAAATCTAGGCACTAGAGCAAAAACAAAGTTTTTCTAAATATAGCCACAGTGACCTTGACCTTGAGCCCAGGACCCTGAATGTCAAACATGCTCAAGATATTATCATACCCAACATTTGTTTGAAGTTATATCAAAATCCATCAATAAATGTAGGCACTACAGTGTTGACAAATTCTTTTCTAAAAATAGCCAGTGACCTTACACTGCAGCTTTAAACAAAGTAGCATGACTCTGTGACAAATCATCTAACCAGAAAGATTGAACAATATGCGCATCCCCTATTGCTGCTTAAGATTCCATTAAAATTTCGTTGAATTTCTGCCAGTATTTGCTAAGAATTTGCGTGGACACAAACAGTACCCTATATATTCATGCAGAACTCATCAAAGGGCAATAACTCTTGGAAAAATCATCGAACCAGAACACGCAGGTGATATGCACATCCACCTTCCATACTTAATATTCCCATGAAGTTTCAATGAAATCCGACTAGTAGTTTCCGAGAATTCGCGTGGACACGAACAGTACCCTATATATTCATGCAGAACTCATCAAAGGGCAATAACTCTTGGAAAAATCATCGAACCAGAACACGCAGGTGATATGCGCATCCACCTTTGATACTTAATATTCCCATGAAGTTTCATTGAAATCCGACAAGCAGTTTCCGAGAATTTGCGTGGACAAGAGCGGGACGGACGCACGGACACACGGACGTACGGACGCACGGACGCACGGACACACGGACGCACGGAGCATAATAAAAATATTCCCCATCTACCCTTACCTGCTACAAGGATAGCAGGCCTTACCCAACTGTAAGCCAGTATCAGTTGGACATAAGTATACGTCTAGAAGTTCTCTTGGCAGCGCTATTTATCAGTGTCTCCAACAGATACCAAAAGAAGACTATTTATCTGCGACTGGGTAAAAATGTTACAAAAATGTTTTTCAGTAAAGGGGGGAATACTTTGAAGGTTTGTAATAAAAATATGTTTGATAAAACGGAGCACTGAGGTAATCCGCACCCAGTGACAAAACTTTTTGCAGGACCCTCGTAGTCGAAGAAAGCAACTATTTATGGATAATATAGGATTTATTTTTTTATTTTATCATGAAATCATTAATGTATGCTGTGTGTACTCATTAGAATCGCCTCATCGAAGCGATTCTAATGAGTATACTCAACATACCATTATTATACAAAAGATCGAATAGACATTCCTAAATTATGTTCATTTGCCTCCTGACCTTGCGTTAGGATTTATCCTCAGTGGCTCGAGCTACCCATGCCTAGAACAAATTTACATGGCGCCAAAGATGTTCGAGTTATTGAGGTTCGACTGTATTTGGATTAGCATTTTCTCCATAAAAAATGACCTTGATACTACATGCAAGAATTTGCCGGCCTCGGTGGCTCAGCTGGATGCGCCGTCCGACTGGAGACCAGGAGGTCGCGGGTTCAACCCCCGCCGAGGTCGGCAACATTCTTTCGTGGAGATTGATCGTGAAATATTTTCTACGGTCATTCTCTCCCTTCCGCTGATTCAAGAAGGGCAGTTGTCAGTTTCTGGCAAAAGAATGTGCACAATACTGGTTAACCGCTTAGAGGACTAAGCCTGCCCAGTAAACGTGTGGCTAGGTAAACTGACCGCGCTCGACATGACCCCATTGGGTTGACTGGGCCGTAAAACCTCAACACAAACAAACATGCAAGAATTTAATGTCTGTCGATAATTCAGTCGTAGTGCTTATGTTAAAATGTGCTCTATAAAAATGTCCTTTTATGAAGCATCAGTAAACAACACAACACAAAAAGCTTTTCCTGGTTTTCTTCACATCACGAAAACATACCTATATAATTTTGACCCCCTTAAATCCCACTTTTATATAGTAAAACTGGGATTTACAGGGGTATACAGCATTTTTCTTATTTCTGCTCAAAAGCATAGAGTGTGGGTACTCGTTAGAACCGCCTTAGCCAGGCGGTTCTAATGAGTACCCACAATCTACGTTTTGTGCAGAAATATGAAAAATATTAGAATTTTTATCTGAAAACTTTCAGTTTTGGTGGTGAAATTTTCAATATATTTGAATAGGCCTGTTTTCGTAATGATGCAAACGACAGATTAAATCGATCAACTGAATCAATTAAGGTGTAAAGCCTTAAAGGTAAAACATGGCAATTCTATGTTTGTGACCTTGACCTCAAGGCCTTTAAACGGAACAGGGTAGCACTTTTAACAAAGCATTGGGTCTAACATCATCACAGATATCCTTTAAGGATACCCGTGATGATGTTAGACCCAAAGCTTAGTTTTAAACCCATTCAGACATATACGAGTAGAGGGTAAAACAACGACAGCAATACATATTCAAAGTCCAATGACTAGTTTTTACGTTAAAATGCGTATCACCGGGTGTCAGCAGAATCACGGACGATTCGGATTATGTGGAAATTAACAACGTAATAGTAAAAATATGTACACCGTATTTACCCTAAGTGTTTGGACAAACGGGCCTGGACTAACAGTAATGATATGTATGTTTATGATTTACCAATCTTCTTACAGTGTCTACTTTATTAAGGTGGATGACATTTAAGTATTCTAGATTTTTTTCACTCTGCGTGTATGTGTTTGTGTGTGTGTGTGTGTGTGTATGTGTGTGTGTGTGTTTCATTGCAATTGCACTATGCCATTTACATTTTATCATTGATTTGCCTATAACCCATTACTTAGGTATATCTTGGCAATAAATTCTATTCCATTCTATGCTATTCTAGTATTTCATCGATGTTAATGCGACGTTGCATAAACATAATGTGCCTACTGGGTTGGAAGTGAGTGCCCTGTCTTAATAGTATTTACAACATCAAGTACTAAGCAAATCACAATGCCTATTGGGTTGGAAGTGAGTGCCCTGTCTTAATAGTATTTACAACATAAAATACTAAGCAAATCGCAATGTTTTCTATTTAGTCATCATCTTCTGCGAATCTAACTCCTAACTGTCGACGAACTTCGTCCATTATCTTCAGAATCATTTCATTTTGTGAGTGAGGAAGCAGTTCACTTTCTCTTTTACCTGCAATGTAAACAATTTTAACCCTTGAAGCGCCTAGAAAAATTTGTAAAAGACAACATTCTAGGTTGTTTTTTTTTTTTTTTTTTTGTTTTTTTTTGTTCGCTTGTTTTTTGGTTTTTTTTGTTTGTTTTTTGTGGGGTTTTTTTGTTTTTGTTTTTTTGTTGTTTTTTTTTTTTTTTGGGGGGTGGCGGGGGGCGGTAGCAAAAGCTACTCACATTTTTTTTCAGCATAATACCTGTGAATAAGATATTGTACTTAATAGAACATTTAACATTTTGACCGCTAACGAGCTCGTTAAGCTAGCAGTGTTTTGAACAACTGGGCCCTGGTGTTTAACACAGAGATTTTTTAAAAGTAAATAAGAGAACTGATACAATCAGATCCACATCAAGCCCCAAAACGATAGGGAAATACGGACAAATACAACAAAGCAACCATATAATGAACAGAAGGCAAGCAAAGTTGGCAACTCTTACCCAAAAAGGTGGGAGCTTTGTTACCCAAACTTAATTGAATATATAAACAACTTACATAATTGTAAAAAGAAAAACATCAGAAAATGAAACACTTCAGAACAATCAACAGAAAGTACAACTATGAAAGTAACACATTGGAACGGTCAGTAATGAATCACTGTTATTAAAGTTCTGAATCTGATTACACGCATCTTACACCTGTATTGTTTACAAAGAAAATTCTTAAAGTTCTGAATCTAATAGCACATATCTGGCACCTTAATACCGTTGTTTTCAACATAAGCACAAACTGGTAAAAATAAATCATTTGCATTCCTCTTTTCATGGAAATACATTGAATGATTTTTATTACAGCTAAATTATGCTTCCATCTGCCCTTAAAGCATCAATCACAACTGCAGCAGACAACTTTTTTTTTTATTTTCACAGAAAATAAGTCTTAACATTTCATTTGAATTGTCTGCCAAGCAGACAATTCTAATGAAATGTCAAGACTTATTTTCTGTGAAAATAAATAAATAAATAAATAAAACTAGAATGATGCCTGTCACCAGTTTTTCTTAGCGCTTTAATGGTTAAAACTGCAATGCTTTGTGTATGATCGTTTTACTTCACATATATATGAGCCCAAACATGAGAAATAGATCCTTACTGCACATGTAGACAACGTTAGCCAGAATCTAGATCTGGATTAGGATGTTCATTGTCCGCTTTCAGAATAACTGGATAATGTATTTGCCCTAGGTATTCAGACAGACAGCTCTGAATAAACAATGTAACCCGGATCAGACACTGCAGAACGCGGCGTCTGATCAGGGTCCACAGTGTTTTCGACTCATTCAACAGTTTTCTAAACATATCATCTAATAGCGAAAATACGCTTGTTCTGGTTTTAGCCAAGTATGGCAAGGAGATAAGGTGGCAGAATACTTAGAGTTAATACGGTACTAAAGAATATATCAAGGTACAGAGAAATCTCTGATCCATCTTGCTGGTCTTGGCATTCACTGTAAGCATGTCGCTCTACTCTGCCACTTAAGGAAGCCGTTTTTGCATGCCACTTTAACCATTGAAAACTTGCGAACTTTTGTCAAGATCCAATGCAAAAGCATTTGTCGTAAGAACCTGTGCACCATACGTTTTATTCTAGTCATTGGTTTAAAAAATCGATTATTTTCACGTTTTCCCATTATAGTAAAAATGGTTGCAAATTAACTTAGAATTGGTAGATTGGAGGCAGATTTTCAACAAGTTCCATTTATTGAAATTTTCTGAAATTCATATTTTTCATAAGAAACATCAATAATTTGAAATCTGAAGGAAAACGTAAAAATGTTTTCTTAAATAAAATTGAAAAAACAAAAAAAAAAAAACCAAAAAAAAAAAAAAAACCTTTATTATAGAAAATGCATAGGTCAGACCGATGTTTGGTCGTAGATTCAATCTTCAGATAAATATGAGACTAAAACACTAAAACAGAAAATACAAATGGTGTCTGAAAATATATATAGTCTATCAGAATAAACAATTTTCATTTAAAATAAAACGACAAACAAACTAGACATGTGTCCAAAGTACACAAATGTCTCCCACTAGCCCCATCCCAGGGCATGACCCAGGGGCAACTCTAGTTGAAGGTTTACATCTGGGTACGCAGCACACCAAATTTCAACTTCCAAGCCTAAAAGGTGCCCAAGTTATGATCTCCAAGAGAAACGCGGACGTAAATGTCAATGTAAACTTGAACGTAAACTTCAACATTAACGACATAACATCAATGTGAATCGCTCTATGACCCACTGCTGCCTTCGGCAGGCGTGGGGTGGATAAAAAAAAAATCCAAAAAGTCGAAGGCACAGGGTCATTTTTGCATGTTCCTGCATGGGACCTGTCTTATGCAGGTTTACAAGTACCCAGCCTTACCGTATATACTCTAAGTATGCGGACACCTTAACTCCTTAAGATACTTTCCTAAAATTTGTGCAGTTAAAAATACTGCCTTTGGAAACAAAGAACACACAGAATGACGAAAATTGGAGACTGTTTTATTCAGTCTCTTCATAGTATATTTACCTACCTGTTGATGTGTCGTAAAAAGTACTGGATGAGTTGCAAACAATGCAGACCCTGAGGGATCACGGCGTCTGATATGGGTTTAAAAATGTTTGCTCAGGCCTGTCTGTCCAACTACTTAGGGTAAATACGGCCAATCATATCTTACCCTCCTGTATACACTTCCGAACAACCGCCGCCTCGTAGTGCAGGCCAGCTGAATTGCGATAATAATAATCTCCCTCCTTCAGAGGAAATTCATACATGCCTGTAGGAGTGGCTATCTTTGTTGGAGACCCAAAGTGTCTTCCGATCTGGAAACCATATGAGATTCAAGGTGAAAAAAATGTTAAGATAGATACATTTTATTCGCAAAATGCCCATCGGCCCATGAGCTACACTCAAGACAAGAACAGTACAATGGAGACATGGCATGAAAGCGAGATTCATATCTGTACCTTATGACATCTGCACCCAGCGAAGACTCAGACCAGTCTGGGATTCTGCGCAATCTCATCAATCTTCGCTGTATGCCTGAAGATTCTTCAGACAATTGTCTACCCGGGCGAATGCCTAGGATTAGTGGGGTCCATTCCCTAACCACACTAGGCTTTATTCCATTAAGAATACATTATTAGCCCCTAAGACAGTTAGGGTTAGCCCCTATTCAGAAATGTAATTTCCCATTCAAAATAGCCCCTAAACCCGGAAGTTAGAGAGGGGGGACAAAATGTCTACTCAAAGAGCGCTTACTGTGATGGACATTTATCTATTCAAAAAAGCGCTTACTGTGATGGACATTTGTCTATTCAAAGAGCGCTTACTGTGATGGACATTTATCTATTCAAAGAGCGCTTACTGTGATGGACATTTATCTATTCAAAAAGCACTTACTGTGATGGACATTTGTCTATTCAAAGAGCACCTACTGTGATGGACATTTGTCTATTCAAACAGCGCTGAATGTGATATACATTTGTCTATTCAAAGAGTGCTTACTTGATGGACACTTGTCTATTCAAAGAGCGCTTACCGTGATGGACATTTGTCCATTCAAAGAGCGCCTACCGAGATGGACATTTGTCTATTCAAAGAGCGCTTATTGTGATGGACATTTGTCTATTCATAGAGCGCTAACTGTTATGGACATTTGTCTATTCAAAGAGCGCTTACTGTGATGGACATTTGTCTATTCAAAGAGTGCCTACTGTGATGGACATTTGTCTATTCAAAGAGCGCTTACTGTGATATCTAAAATATCTCTATTACGCCAGTTAGCAACGTATGTACCGACACATATTCAAAAAGTTTACTATCAGGGGTATATTCTTCCTTATATTGATTACGGCTCTGTTACCTGGGGGTCAGCCTCTGCAACTAATACTGAACGCATATCTAAACTGCAAAAACGCGCTGCTCGAATCATCCTGCTAGCAGATTACGATACCCCATCAGTCAGCTGGGATGGATGTCAATTCCGGACAGACTTAAATATAATAAGGCTGTCTTGACATACCGAGCAATAACTAATTTATCCCCTGAATATATAACACAACTTCTAAAACCAGTATCCGAGGTACACACTCTTAACCTGAGGTCATTAGAAAATGGCTCACTTTATGTGCCGAAAGCACGGATAGCACTTTTTGATGGCTCTTTTTCGTGTTCTGCACCAAGACTATGGAACGCTCTACCTCAAACAGTAAAAACATCGGGGTCACTCTCTACCTTTAAGCAGTCTCTTTCAGCAGCATTTTAACCCTTATAAAATGTCTTTAACTATGATTTTGAATGATATACCATGTGTAAAATTATCGCTGAAACCGTTATTGTAACTAAATTGATAGCTTTTCTGACCTAGCATAATTGTTTTAGATATTGGTTTTATGTGCTCGTCAAATCTTAAAGCACTTACAAAAACTGTGATAACATACAGATTTGTCTTTGATATAATTAAGTGCCATGTTTGGTTTTAAATCACTTGCACATACCTATTAGCTCTTTTTATTTGACAAAAACTTTATATAAGCATTCACTTCGCTATAAGCTACTTTTATCCCATGAATTTCTTAGCTGTTAGTTAAGTCTTGTTGTATATATGTATATAAATTTTAGTTAGAGGACCGCAAGGTAGAATAGTTATTTATAGCTAATTGTGTCATCCTCTTTAAACATTGTTTAAATAAATAAATAAATAAATAAATGGACATTTGTCTATTCAAAGAGCGCTTATTGTGATTACTCTGTGCTAGTCTTCGCTGGTCGCTCATGTCATGTTATTTTCTCAAGCTACAGATTGTTTTTGGATCGATTGTTTACAAGTGAGCCAAAGTATACATACACTAACATTTCATTTTCTTAAGGTTTTTGTCCACGTGATTATAAGTGACAGATTAAATCAAACTGCGCGTTCGTACGAAGTCCAGGTAACGCGCTATTTTGTCGATGTGACGTCAGAGTGCCGTGTAACGAGATTTATCTGTAAAACCTGGACTGGGACATTGGCAAACAGTGCAGACCCAGATCAGACGCCACTGAATGCGGCGTCTGATCAGAGTCTGCACTGTTTGCGTAAATTACAGAAAGTTAAGGGTTAAATGAACATTCTCAAGTCCCCATTTAGGACCATTTATCCAGCCTACACTCAAAGACATTTGCTCCATCAGTGCTGTCAGTACTTTGATTGAAAATACTGGTCTAATGGGTACTGGATGCACTTGGTACATTTTCTGCCATTTTAACAAGGTAGACAACATTTGTGAGTTCCTCTTTGCTTTCCTGCTCACCAAGTCTTCTGAAAAAAGGGCCTTCTCTAAAAGAAAAGAATTTGCTCCCAAGAGAATTTGTTCCCGAAAGAATTTGCTCTCTACTGAATTATTTCCTTTTAGAGCAGACCCTTTTTCAAAAGGGAGGCAAAGGTATTTCTAAAGAGTTTTCTCCTCTGAAAATGTATCAGTTGTCCTGAAACTATCAAAATGACACATTTATATATAAATATTTTCAATTACATACATTCTACCTGGCCAAACTTTGCGTCGCCCACTTTTCTCATTTAAGTCTAGCGTCCCACAAAAGGGACATTGGCAAACAGTGTAGACCCAGATCAGAACGCGGCGTCTAATCAGGGTTCACATTGTTAGCATTAAGCTCAGAAATTTCTACAAAACATGACAGTAAAAAATATCCAGGCACCCCTTATATAGGAAATGGACCTGTCCAAAGAATTAAGGTAGAAGAATCCACTCGGCATAAATGGTTAACCATAATAATATATACAATTTTCATTTCACCTATTTAGGTATAAAACTATTAGAAGTTCTGAAGTCACTACATGGATTTCGTTTAATCGGTTCAAAGACACGCAAATTATGTGACATTTTATCAACGTCTATAACTGCATATATTCATAAGCCCCATTATGAATATTATATGAGATCTTTCCAATGTCAATACACATATGAAAAAATAGTCAACGGACGTACACACTTACGCAAGACAAACGGAAAGACATTTGGATATCCAGCGCGAGCGCATGGCCATCGCGTATAAAACTAGTGTTTATTGGAACAGCAATCATCGAATACCCTCAGCTGCAGATTAACCCATTGTAGTCTGGAGACCCCTAAAAGGGTAATTGGCAAACAGTGCAGACCTAGATCAGACGCCGCAGAACGTAACTTTTTCAAACATGAAGTACTGAGAGTTTCCATATTCCATCACAAAACCAGATGTTGTGGATACTCATTAGAAGTGCCTCGCCGAAGTGCATGTATGAATTACCCAGATTATAGCATACAATCAGTGAACACAGACGGACAATTTACTGGCTAGTCACTAAGATTGCGACACCTTGCGCGGTACGGCGTAAGGGTATCTATATACATTTATTTATGGCTCAAGAGTCATTTTTACCTCCATTAGTCCCTTCTGTCCCATAATTATTCCCGTGTTGGGCCCCAGCCCCGCGTCAGTATGATAGGTCAGACTGGCCATGGAACCATTTTTGTACTTCATTAAAATACATGCATTCTCATCAATACCTGAATCAACAAACACACAAAATATCAGAATCTGGGATTTCATTTAATACCACTGTGATATTACACGTTCCTAAACAAAGAAATTAATTACAATTAATCCTCTTTATACCGACACTCGATACAACGACAAAAATCATTATAACGATTAAATCATTACAATTAATCCTCTTTATACCGACACTCGATACAACGACAAAAATCATTATAACGATTAAATCACTAACACGAAACCTTCGCTCAAGAGGTGACAACTAATCAGAAATTAGGCGAGAACATTGTATTTAATTCTTTAAGAAGCATACGTTTTGGATATTTGTTAAAATCGCCTAGCTGAGGCTAATTTGTTTCCTATCTTCTACTGACGGATCTACTCACCTGTTTGTGTTGTGTTTCCAACAGCTACTATGTGTTCTGGCATGTCTCCGTACACCATACATGCAAACATTATTGGGTAAATACCAAGATCAAGGAGTCCACCTCCATGTAGCTCGTGTTTCCGGATACGTTCTACATGTGCATTGGGTAAACATAAATCCGCTTTCACCAGTTTCACATTTCCTAGAATACCATCCTTTAGTTCTTGTCTAATTTTATCATAGACAGGAAAACAGCGACTCCACATTGCCTGGTAATGGATTGTTTAAAAGTTCTGAAAGCTAAAGGGTTAAACAAATGTTACATCTTTATTTACCAGGTTGATTGGTTGATTGGTTGATTTTGCATTTTTTCTTAAAGAACCTTCAGTGAGAAGCTGACATGAATTATCTAACCCTTGTCCTGCTGAACCCGGATATACCCTGTCTTTGCAAACAGTGTAGATCAAGATCAGTTGGCTTCTGAAGAAGCCAACTGATCTGGATCTGCACTGTTTGCCATTAAGTATGTGAATTTATAGCAACTATCTGGATCAAGTAATCTGATTGGCCAAAAATTAAAAGTGGGTGTGGCATCTTAATTTATTCAGCAGGACAAGGTCTAAAATCTTAATTGCAGTTGTAATTATTTTATGTTTCCTATTTCCTCGCCAAGTAACCCGGCGTTGCATGATTGCGACGTTTTATAAACATCAAGTTCCCGCTGGGAACACGCAATGTTGTATCGTGAGTGCGACCATGTCCCAGCGTGCATACAGCTTTGAAATGTACTTACGTCAATGCAATTTGATCATAACTCTGCATCGAAGCTGATGCGACATTGTTTGCAAAGTTGTGTGCCCGCTGGGATTTACTTATTAACCCATCACATCTAGACTTGTTTCATTATCTTTACATTTTTTAAACTGAGTTTGTCCGAAGTACTTCTAGATACCTGCTTTTGATTAGACTACACATCACAAAAACATGCCTATATAATTTTGACGCCCTTAAACCCCGCGTTTATACAGTAAAACTTGGGTTTACAGGGGTATACATTATTTTTCTTATTTCTGCTCAAAAATAGATTGTAGGTACTCGTTAGAACCGCCTCGCACAGGCGGTTCTAAAGAGTACTCACAATCAATATTTTGAGCAAAAATATGAAAAATATCAGAATTTTTATCTGAAAACTTTCAGTTTTTGGCGGTGAAATTTTCAATATATTTGAATAGGCGTGTTTTGGTAATGAACAAAGTTTGTTGCGGAAAACATGTACTAGCATCTCCCAAACCTTCAATGTGGGAGAAGAACTATATAAGTACTTAAGCTTTCGTTCTAATCCCAATTTGTATAATGACTTGCATCATGTTGTAATGATAGTTATGCTACAATAAAATATGTTTAAACCAAACCTTCAATGTTAATTTCACCATCGGGAAGATGTTCAAAGTTTTATAACTCAGCATTTTTGATAGTTTTTACTACTGACAGTTCTACGGTGGCGGTTCTAGTGTTGTTTGTCTTTTGTGTGGCTACTTACTGCGGGGCTTTTTCGTGTTTTGTCTTGTTCGTTGTCTTATTGTTGTTTAATGGATCTTTTCTAGCATTGTGATTACCTTGTTGAGGAAGAGGGAGCTGGTTCCTTTACTTTCTTTGGTCTGTGACTTGTGTATTGTCTATCATAATTCGTTTATTTGTTCTTCCTCTCGGTGTCATTGGAAAGCTTAATTTGTGATTGTGGCTCTTCCTAGATATCTTCTTTCCTGTTCTTATTGCCCTTAACCCTTAAACTGCCAATCACAACAATTGTCATCTGCTTTGTCATCTGCTTGTGATTTTAAAGTCATTTTTGCAAACAGTGTGGACCCAGATCAGACTGCTCCTCTACGAGCGACTGCTCTCTAGTCTGGCCAGAGTCTGATCAGGGTCCATACTATTTGCCTGTATGCAAAAATAGGTTTGAAAAGTTTGCAAGAATATTCAGCAAAGGACATAAACAGAGGACGTTTTCTTGGCATTTTAAGGGTTAATAGTCTGTAATAGTCTGTAAGCTATATTATCTATACAAGAGGGCCAAGATGGCCCTATATCGCTCACCTGATTATCAGACAAGTTTTGAGTCAAGTGGTCTTGCGGTTCAAAAGAAGTTCAATATAGATTTTCAAGATGCCGCTCATCTTGGATTTCCAATGAGAATGATTATAGTTACTTTTGATCTACAAGTTATCTCGATACTTTCAATGAAGTTTCGAGTCAATTGGCTTTTTGGTTCAGGATAAAAAAAAGTTCAAAATAGATTTTTAACATGGCTGATAGGGCGACTATCTTGGATTTCTGATCAGAATGAATTTAGCTATTTTTGATCTACAATTCACCCGATACTTCCTATCAAATTTCTAGTCAATTGGCCTGTCTGTTCAGAAGAAGTTCAAAATAGATTTTTCAAGATGGCGTATTTGGCAGCCATACTGGATTTCTGATGAGGACAAATTTAGCTATTTTTGATCTACAAGTGGTCTTTCGGTTTAGGAGAAGAAGTGAAAAATAAATTTCCAAGATAGCGGCCATGGCGAGCATCTTGGATTTCCGATCGGAACAATTTTAGCTATTCTTTTTATCTACAATTAGTCAAGCTGATGCTTTCTACCAAGTTTCGAGTCAATTGGCCTTTCGGTTCGGGAGAAGAGGCACAAAATAGATTTCCAAGATAGCAGCCATGGACGCCATCTTGGATTTCCGATCGGAAAGATTTTAGCTATTTTGATCTACAAGTCTACCCGATGCTTCCTATCAAGTTAAGACAGTTTGGCCTTTTAGTTCAGGAAAAGAAACGAAAACTATATGGCGGCCATCTTGGATTTTCAATCGGAATGATTTTAGCTATTTTTGATTTACAAGTCACCCTGACTCTTCCTGCTAAGTGTCAAGTCAACTGGCCTTTCGGTTAAAGAGTAGAAGCAAAAAATAGACTTTCAATGTGACGGCCTTTGCGGCCATCTTTGATTTCCGATCGAAACAATTTTTTGATCTACAAGTTACCCCGTTGCTTCCTACTAAGTTTCAAGTCAAATGACCTTTCTGTTCAGGGGATGAAATGAAACATAGATTTTTAAGATGGCGGCCATGGCGGCCATTTTAGATTTCTGATCGGAACAATTTTGGCTATGTTTGATCTAAAAGTCACCCCGATGCTTCGTAACAAATTTCAAGTCAAAATTGGCCTTTTGATTCAGGGGAAGAAATATTATAAAAATGAGATTTTCAAGATGGCGGCCATGCATCTTGGATTTCCGATCGAAACGAGTTTAGCTATTCTTGATCTACAAGTCACCCTGATGCTCCCTACCAAGTTTCAACTGGCCTTTCGATTCAGAAGAAGAAGCGAAAAATAAATTTTCAAGATGGCGGCCATGGCGGCCATCTTGGATTTCCTATTTTGATCTACAATTCACTTTGATGCTTCCCACCAAGTTTCAAGTCAATTAGCCTTTTGAATTAGGACGAGAAGCGAAAATAAAGTTTCAAGATGGCAGCCAGGGTGGCCATCTTGGATTTCTGACTGGAACGGTTTTTTGACATTGACCAATCACAATAGCTCAGATTAAGCACTTCGTGCTCAGGTGAGCTAATAAAGCATACAAGCAAGCCTTTTTAAATGGCAATCATATTAAGAAATCGTCTCTATTAAAATGTCACTCTTTATGTGTCGAAAGGCTCCTCGGTGTATTCTAACCTAAGCAAATGACTGTCTCAAATATAAATGATTGCGCAGGAAATGACAGAGTCACAAAACACAGCCTGCCCGGAGCGCCAAAAGATGAAGAGTTGAGGAACAAACAATAACAAGATACAACGCCATAGTTGCAATAACCTACATACAGACAAAGAACTTCAGGAGAGGAACCGCCTTAGATCGCCAGCAGAAACACGCAATGGGTGCTAAACCTTTACCACTCTCTAGGCTAATTCAACAGATGACAAATTGATAATACTTTTCTTATTTTTCTCAGAAAACAGGATTTGACATTTCGTGCAAATTGTCTCCTCTAAAATATTTTAAAATGTCGTTTGCTGAAAGTTTTACCCAGAGTGCTAAGCGTTAACTATTTCGCGCCAAACTGTATATTTGTCGTCTGTTGGTTTTTTGGGGGGTTTTTTTGCTGTTTTTTAACAAACTATCGACTAAAAAGAAGTTTTTATGTATAGTTGAAAGATTGTATTTTAAATAGCGTAGATCCTGATGAGACTACTCATTATGAGCTGTCTCATCTGGATCTACGCTGTTTGCAAAAGCCTAAAATTATCGCCTATGGCAGTGAAAGAGTTAAACAAGTATTACACAATTGCAACTTTGCCCTTACTTCTGATCCGGGCTTCTGATGCAGCTCAAAATTACAAATATGTGTTCGATCCGTGTAGGGTCCTCTATACCATTTGTGAAACATTGCAGTGAAACGCGAATAATCATAAGACTGCAATGAAACAAAGCAGATTGCTCAGTGGTGATATGAAACCAAAGCAAACGACAACACAAGTTGGACCTCGATAGGCCCGGCCGCAGTCAACATCTCTCTCTCTCTCTCTCTGTCTCTCTCTGTCTCTCTCTCTCTCTCTCTCTCTTTTTTGACGTTTATGCAAACTGTCATCTTAGGATAGGAGACAATTTGCATGAAGTGTCAGATCTTATTTTCTAGTAAAAATAAGAAAAACATCATCAGGTCATCGTCTGCTGAAATTGCCCATAGCATGGAATGTGGTATTAGTACTTAGTTCTTGAACAAGTATAGCTGACTGGGACGTCATGATAGATTGCTTTTACAAAGGACAGTATATATTTTGCTCTTTACTTACTTCCGCGAAAAATAAATTGCTTTTTCTTGCCATATCTATCACTTGTTTTCCTTGTTTCCAGTTAATAGCCATTGGTTTCTCACATAACACATGTTTTCCCGCAGCCAGCATCTTCTTGGATAATTCTGCATGGTTCGAGTGAATTGTACCTATGTATACAACCTCTGAAGATAGAGAACAAACGTGGTAAGCATGAATCGGTTGTCTGAGTATAACATTTCTTATTTCAAAATAAAATCGATAAAGGCTCTCTTGAGACACCGAACACATTAAAAAAATGAGATCCAGAGTCCTAAATTCAGCTGTTTTTTTAAATTTAAGAAAATGAAATTTTCGCAACAAAACTTTAATTTTTAGCTTTTATCCTAGTTGTAAAGGACCGGTCCATTTCAAGTAGAAAGGGAGTCCGGTAAATTTTTATTATTACCATTTTTGCATTTTGTATTTATTTTGTATTTATTGCAAACAGTATAGACCCTGATCAGACACCACATTCTGTGGCATCTGATCTGGGTCTACTCTGTTTGCCGATGTCCCGTGGAGCCTCCTGTCGTCGCTAGACTTCCATAATATGCAGTCAAGTACCTATTAATATTGATATTAATAAGAATATATGGCTTATTTAAGCATTATTTGTACAAATGAGTTGCCACAATTGATCGAGTCACTTATGGATACTAATTTTCTTTAACTGTACGGCGGCAAATTTGGGCCTCAGACTTAATTACAGCTCCTTCCTGGATCAACTTCGTGAGGTTGTTACGTGGCTATCAATGTCCAAAATGTCTGTGGTTGTCGTTCTCTAGTGCTCTGACCAGATCGCCATTGAGGTCTCCGATTTGTTTCATCATAGTGTTATATGTTTTACTGTGACGTTACACTGATCAGGCAGAGAACCCCTGGACACATATTTGTAATTGGAGCAGCATTAGAACAAGGGGGAAGTTTCGTGTGAGTAAAACTAGTTTAAGCCCCAAAATATTTTTTTTTTCATGGCATGCTGGTTAAAACTTTCAGCAGACGACAGTTTGAAATATTTTACTTATTTTTCTCAGAAATTATACTTTGAAATTTCATGCAAATTGTCTCCAAACAATTTGCATGAAATGTCAAAGTCTATTTTCTGATATATAAGGAAAATATCATCAATTTGTCGTCTGCTGAAACTGCCCATAGCGTGGTAAGTATTAACAGTTCTTCTTTGTCCATATGTCAGTTATTGCAAATATGCCGTTTTGTTGGTGTTGATCCTTTTTCCTTTTTTTCTTTCTGTGTATCGGGAAATCTGTACTTCATGTTAAGAGGCCATTACCCAGTAAGCATTCTTCATATATCTATAGCGGGCTGTTATCGGCCCGTCAGGGTAGCTGACGGGCCGATAACGGCCCGCAGTAGATTAATAAAGAATGCTAGCTGGTTAGTGGGTAACTTCATCTATATTTTTGGTGTTATTCAACCTTTACCATTTGCTGCGCTAATTCAGCAGACGAAAAACTGATATTTTCTTCTTTCTTTTATCAGAAAATGTTTTTACATTTCATGCACATTGTCTCCTAATTTGCATGGAATGTCAGACACATTGTCAGGGAAAACACAAGAAAAAAATTTTAAAATGTCATCTGCTGATTTGTTTTTGATTTTTTTTTTTACCCAGCATGTTAAAGGCTCCATATACCACAAATATAGACATTTTATTATCAAAGATAAATTGATAAATTGATATATGGTATTAATATAATCATAAAATGTGGCACCTGGCAGCCTGTAAAATTTCAGTTAGTCTCTCGTTCTTGAACTGGATCAAAAATGAAATTATTTTTTATGGTATCTCTGAATTAATGTTGGCAGCATTATTTCAGAGATACGATAAAACATCATTTCATTTCATTTTTTGATCCAGCTGACTAACTGAAATTTTACATGCTGTCAGATGCCACATTTTATTATCGTATTAATACCATATATCAATTTATTAATCCTGACTTGGATAAAAAAATGTCTATTTTTGAGGAATGTGGAACCTTTAGGTGTTAATTTGGTAAAACTGTATCAACATACCAACATCAGGATCGGCAGCAACTTCATCATATGAACCGTAAGCTCGTTTGAAATTCAGTTTGTCAGCAAATTCCTGCGCTCTCTTCAAGTCTTGCGCAGCTATGGCAACAAGCTGAAAACAAAGCATATGAGCCGAAACGTCTGAAAACGTACCTTCGAAAATGTGCGCCCAGCGAAGATTTAGATCAGACTCTTCACTGGGCGCATCTTGAATAGCCAAGGATGCTTAGTTCCTTCATGCGGACAACGAAGACACTGATCAGACTCCATGGATGCGCAGGCTAATTTGAGTCTTCGTTGGGCGCACGTCAGAAGGTACGTTTTCTCACATTCGCCCCTGTACAAGTCAACTGCATCAAGGAATAATACGGCTATTCAAATGTTCTGAAGATATAAACTAAGATGTGTCTCTGTCATTAGTCTTATCACTGATAAGAGACTGGGAACAAGAAACCTAGTATACTATCATTAGACTCATGCTAAAGACGCTTTGGATCCTTGGTACCCACAGAGCGCCCTGCACAGTCTCAGGTCAGTCTGGATGCACAGGCTGATTGCACAGACTAATCTGAGTCTTCGCTCATATTGCCATTCCAAACCGCAGCCTGATAGGTGCCCCCTAGTAGGCATTCTATATACATAAATCTATTACGGGCCGTTCTCAGCCCGTCAGGGTAGCTGACGGGCCAATAACGGCCCGCCATAGATTTCTGTAGAATGCTAGCTGGGCCATTTGATACCATTAACTGCTTGCCAAAGTTTAGTCCCGGAATTTACACCCAGCTTTCGGGCTTTACTCCCGGTTTTTATACTCTCCCTGAAAATAACACGTTTCTGCAAACAAAAGCTACAATGAAAGACAATAAAGTGTCACTACCTCATGGTCTTCTCTTGGTAGATTTTCTCTCATTGCCAGAAAGAAGTCCGAGGAGATTTTCCCAGCCCCTAAACAAGCCCACCTGGTAAACATAGAAAGTGAAACTCTACAAAGTATGAATACAGAAATAATTAAAATAAATTAGCCTCTGATTAACGACAAAGACCTTTATGTATTAAAAGCACAGACACAGGCTTGGAGTCAGTAGAGCATACATGGTCCGAATTTGATCTCTCGCATATTTTTGTCCTCTCAGTTTTGCATTTTAGATCACCAGGCCCTATAGTAGGCTCTTTTGAAAATGAAGGTGAACAACAATGACACACAGTGAATTTTAAACAAAATAAAGAGCAAAAAAGTTAAATTCTTCATCTCGTTTCCAGTTTCTGTGCAATAAATATCTGCTATAGTGGAAAATATCGATGTAAATTCACAATTCTTGGTCTGTCACTTTCTGTGTCTTCATATTTTGGTTGACCCAAAAATTTGTCTCCTTTGTCATAGAAAAAACTTTAATACCTCAGCATACAAAGTATGCGGTGGGGATATATAGTCTCCGTCATTCCTTCCATCCTTCCGCCCATTATGGTATAGTTTTTTGTTTCTGTTTTTTTTTTTTTTTTTTTTTTTTTTTTTTGTCTTTTTTTTTAATTATTACCGGTATTTTTTTATAGTTTTTAGCCAGATTTAAAGCACTTTAAAGGATTTGAAGCAAATAAAAGTTTTTTAAAGGTTCCCCTATATGGGGGGGGGGGGCCTGTATTACTTAACAACATGCATACAATGTCAGATTATGCTTTCCCCGCCTAAAAATGCTTTTGAAAAAAAAACATGTTGTTTGTTGGAAAGGTGTATATAGGACAGTACTGGTTTAGCTTGCTGTATCGTCTTTACATTTCAACTCTTCTTCTTCCTCCAGGTAAAGAGCTGGATTCTTCCTGGACCGTATTTAGCACTGCAGGGCAAGGCACGGTGATGCGCTCAGAATGCCCCCAAGGACTATTTACATCTAAAAACTTTAAAAGAAGTTAAAACTGTGTACGTTGTCGTCTCTGATGTGATTGTGACTGAAACATCAGGCCTGGGGAGGGACCTGAATTCCTCCAGGGAGGTAGCCGACACTACTCTGGTCGTGCGTTGTATCCAATCTCTCACTGTCTTCGGCAAGAATGAGTTTGAGCGGATGTGTCTGTTACCTGTTCTTCTCCTGAAAGAACTTGGATGGCCCTCTTGTGTGGCTGTCACTGATGCTCAAGCATCTGTCTGTGGGTAGACCACAGTGCATTCTGTAAAGCATGCTGAGCCTCTCATGCTTCTGCCTGTCTTCAAGGGAATCCCCCTTTTTGTCGTCTAGCATCTTAGTGACGCACCCGGGTATCCTACTTCCTTAGTCATTGAAGACAATGCATGCTCCAGACTCTTGATGTTGGCCTGTGTTACTCCAGCACTGGACGTACCATCCCAGCTAGCATTCTTTATTAATCTATAGCGGGCCGTTATCGGCCCGTCAGCTACCCTGATGGGCCGATAACGGCCCGCTATAGATTTATAAAGAATGCTAGCTAGGACGCTGTATCTTTCACTGAAGCTTGCAGTCTTTCAGATTTTTTCTGAGGGATCCGACTATCCTGTTAGTTTTGGCTACCGTAGTCTGGATATGTTTAGTCCATGTCAGCTTTGATAGGGCCTCCCCCCCTCCCCGATATTTATTGACATCTACCGCATCAAGGGGGCGGGAAGCTGGTACTGTGTTTGAAGCACCTATCTCTTCTTGGTTGCGGTTCTCATAACCACATATTCAGTTAGGTTGAAGCTCATCTGCCAAGTTTCTTCCCACTTTTGGAGTGCAGAGAGATGTCTCTGTAGGAGGGCTCTGTCATGGCCATTGTTGATCACCTTGAATAGGAGACTGTTGTCTTCAAATATTTTGTCTGCGTGGCTCGTATTGACTCAGTACAAAGGTCATTGATAAAGTATAAGACCTAGAGCAGACCGAGAGCTGTTCCCTGGGGGAGACCCCTGACAGGACCTCTGCAGTGTCAGATCTAACTCTATGTACATGTAGGCTTACATGTTGGCTTCTTTGGTGTGAGAAGGATTCAATCCACTTCTTGGAGGTAGATGTCCACCTTATGGAGTAGTCTTGTAAGGGGGACTTTGTCAAAAGCTTTGGCAAAGTCAAACAGTATGACATTTACCTGTTTCCCCCTAGCGGTTGATGACGCTTTCTCCTGATTGTTGAGAGTAGTTGAGTCTCTTTCTCAAGCCATGCTGGTTGTGGCACAATATTCCATGTTTGTCGAGATTTCATTACGTTTAATACTGTGAATCACAAGATCCATCCAGTAAGCATTCTACATAAATCTATAGTGGGCCGTTATAGATTTATGTAGAATGCTAGCTGGGCAGGGTTTACATGTTATGGAGGTCAAAGAAACTCTGCGATAATTGGATGCCTGGTGTTTGTCCCCCTTCTTGAAGATGGGCCCCAAAAGGGCTTCATACCAGTCATCTGGTATTTTTCCAAGGTTCAGAGATAACTGGAATATGGTAGGGAGGGTTCGGGCTAGTTCATCTATTGTCTTGTGCGACCGGCGAAAACTCAGATCAGCCTGCGCATCCACGCAGTCTAATCAGTCTTTGCTGATTGCATGTGCCTTCTACAGCCTCCGAGCTATCCAAAGAGAGATAAACTATAGACTGTGCACGGACACTTTTGCTGACGTCAACATCTTAATAACGTCATAAGTACAATGTACTAGATGCGACTACTTTAAAGATATTTTTCTGGCTTTTTGATGGGACTTTTAAAGAAAATGACAAAACAACAACAACAACACTAGAACAGCGATCCTACATATTTATTTCATTACCGAGTCCTCTGAAGAGTTTTGAACGCTCGGCCTGTGGTATTGTGTTCAGACAACACTTCCTCAGGATCAGACAAATGCTAACGCATAACAAAAAATCTGTGGTCCCTCTATTGCTACTAATGCATCGATATGTTATTTGAACGATATGTGTGCGTATTGGGTAGATCTTTAACTTCCTTTTTTTGTTTTGTGTATGAAATAGGAAAAATGTAAAAAATCCGTCTATCTGTGCAACAAGTTTCAAAGTTATTATCTTGTGCATGCATGATAGCAGTATATAATATGGCACATGAAGTATTTACCCTTAAAGCGCCAATCAAAACTGTAGCAGACGACATTTTTATTTTTAAGAGAAAACAATTCTTGACATTTCATGTGAATTGCCTCCTTGTTCATAATAAAAGATTACTTTAGGGCGCTCCTTCTCCCCACCACATGCCTTTTTCTGTCACGGTTTGTTAATACATGAACACAAAATTTCTATCGTGCCGAAGTATCTTCAATGAACCCTTCATTTTAAATAAATTAATACAGTCGACTCTCGTTATCTCGACTTCGCCTATCTCGAAATACCGCTTGGTCCCTGTGTTTGAACATGAACATCTGACAGGTAACAAAATATTGTGGAAAAGAGGAGAAATTGCTCCTTAGGGGCAATATTTTCAAGACATCTCTAACTTCAAGAAAACATAATCATTTGTGAAATGTGGTTGTTCGATTTATTTTTTTCCTCAATTCTGTAAATATGATATGTCGAGGTACGGATATCTCGAAACATTTCGGAGAGTCCCTTGGACTTCGAGATAACGAGGGAGTATATATTTAAACTTACAGTGTGCCTACCTTTTGTACGATATATTCACATGTCAAGGACGAACAGACAAGTGATTGTGAAACCTATTCTTTAACATTTAACAGATTATCCGGTGTTATCCACTACACTGAAAAAATTACTAGTAAATTTTACTAGTTAATAAATGTTTGAATGGACAAAACCTCAACTAATGACGATAATAATAATAATAATAATACTTTTAAACGTTGCTACATACGTAATATAATTCTTATTGTAATCATTGTTGTTGTTATAATTAGTAGTAGGAGGAGGATTATAATCTTTGGTATTATTATTAACAATATTATCACAATTATTTGTAGTAGTACTTGCAGAAAACTTATTATTATTGTTATTTTTATTATTATAATCATCATAATTACTAATTTAATCATTACTATTTTTAACTGTTGCTATTATCATGTTTTACCACATCTTTGGGATTTGTGGGATTTGTCCATTCAAACACTAATCAACTAGTATGATTTACTAGTTGTTTTTTTTTTTTTTTTTTTTTTTGTTTTTTTTTGTTTTTTTGTTTTGTTTTTTTTTTTTCAGTGTAAACATACAAAACGTTGTCACAATATCGTTTCGACACCACCGCAATGCCGCAACATCATGACGTTGCGGCAGCAGCGACGTCGAAATGACTTTGAGTGTATCTATGTATGAGCCAAATATCCTAAAGCCGTATTCATTAGGCTATGACATATACTATAGATGCTGAATCTATAGTCGGATTCAGAAGACTACAACATATAGGTGTTGAAGCTATAGTCGGATTCTGAAAGCTATGACATACTATAGGTGCTGAAGCTATAGTCGGGACTTATACTATATATGCTGAAGCTATAGTCAGATTCAGCAGGCAACGACATATACTATAGGTGCTGAAGCTGTAGTCGGATTCAGAAGGCAACAAATTATACTACGGGTGCTGAAGCTATACCCAGCAAACATGTATATATGGGACCCATATGGGCAGAATCTGGGCATTTGTCCCATTTGGGTCCTACATGGGCCCCATATAGGCTTTTTTGCCCATATAAGACCCATATAAGTCCCATATTGGTAAAATTCGACCAGCAAACGTGTATATATGGGAATCATATAGGCAGATTCTAGTCATTTATCCCATTCGGGTCCTACATGGGCCCCATATAGGCTTTTTTGGGCCATATAAGACCCATATAGGTCCCATATTGGTAAAATTCGATAACTTTAAAATTAAATACTAATATGTGGGTACCCGATATAAAACTGAAATAATCCTGGACAAGTGATAATTTCAAGATACATAATTCGGGCCCACATGGCTCCCATGTGATACAGATATAGGACCTATGGTTCCAATATTGACCTCCCATTACTAAATGGGACCCATATGGGTTCAATATGGGTATTAAGGGGAACAACTGTACCACTTTTTAAACATAATATCAAAAAATGGTAAATTTCCTGACATAAATGCAAATAATAATGATAATAATAAAATAAAAATAATCGTTTGATCATTACAAAATGAAAGTATCTATTAAATTTATCTTAACTATTTTCCCGACATGGACGTCGATTCATGGTCATGTTTTTATTTTAACTCGTATGTCCCTATTACTTTTAAAATTGAGAGGTATATATAAATACGCATGAAGCCACCATTTCCAACTGTTAAAAAAGACGCCTATATATAGCCTTAAGGCATCTACTGATTGTACGAATGTGCAATAACTTGCACGTGTACATAGGCCTCTCTCATTTGGGACCTTACCAGTCCATCAAATGGACTGGGACTGGGGACATAATCATTTGTGTAAAAATGTGTTTTTTTGTTTTTTTTTGTTTTGTTTTTTTTTGTGTGTTTTTTTTTTGTTTCTGGAAATGTGGGTTGATTTTTCCCATACTGGACCCATATAGTTCCCACATGTTTCCCACATTGCTTTGTCCATGTGGGTCCAACATGGAACCCTGTTGCAAATCCCCCATGAGTCCCTTATGGGTTGCCCATATAGGACCCATATAAAAACCCATTTGGGGCCCATGTAGGTCCTATATTTTTTGCTTGCTGGGCAGTTGGATTCAGAAGGCTATGACATATACTATAGATGCTGAAGCTATAGTAGGATTCAGAAGGCTACGAAATATACTACAGATGCTGAAGCTATAGTCGGGGTCAGCAGGTAACGACATATACTGTAGGTACTGAAGCCATAGTCGGATTCAGAAGGCTACGACATATACTACAGGTGCTGAAGCTTTAGCAGGATTCAGAAGGCTACGACATATACTATAGATGCTGAAGCTATAGTCAGAGTCAGCAGGCAACGACATACTATAGGCACTGAAGCTATAGTCGGATTCAGAATGCTACGACATATACTATAGATGCTGAAGCTATAGTCGGAGTCAGTAAGCAACGACATATACTATAGGTACTGAAGCTATATAGTCGGGTTCAGAAGGCTACGACATATACTATAGATGCTGAAGCTTTAGTCAGATACAGAAAAGTACGAATATACTATAAATGCTGAAGCTATAGCCAGATTCAGACGCCTACTACATATACTAAAGGTGCTGAAGCTATAGTCGGATTCAGAAGGCTACCACGGATTTAGAAGGCTCCGACATACACTATCAGTGTCAAGCTATAGTCGGATTCGGAAGGTTACGACACATATTATAGATGCTAAAGCTAAAGTCGGATTCAGGAGGCTACGACATATACTATAGGCGCTGAGGCTATAGTCGAATTCAGAAGGGTATGATATATACTACAGATACTAAAGCTATAGTCGGATTCAGAAGGCTACGACATATACTATAGGTACTGAAGCTATATTCGGATTCAGAAGAGTACGATGTATACTATATAGATGCTGAAGCTATAGTCGAATTCAGCAGACAGCGACATACTCTATGTACTGAAGCTATAGTCGGATTCAGAAGAGTACAACATATACTATAGATGCTAGAGCTATAGTCGGATTCAGAAGGCAACAACATATGCTATAGGTGTTGGATTTGGAAGGCTAGGACATACACTATAGGTGCTAAAGCTTTAGTCGGATTTGGAGGGCTACGACATATACTATAGATGCGGAAGCTGTAGTCGGATCCAGAAGGCTACGACATAAACTATACATGCTGAAGCTCATGTCGGATTCAGAAGGCTACGACATATACTACAGGTGCTGAAGCTATACTCGGATTTAGAAGGCTTCGACATATACTATATGTGCTGAAGCTGATGTTGGATTCAGAAGGCTACGACATAAACTATAGGTGCTGAAGCTATAGTCGGATTCAGACGACAACGACTGTAGGTGCTGAAGCTACATTAAGAATAATTGTTTTCTATATTTGTTTCTGTATTATTATCCTAATCAATTATAATCAAATACTTGATATGATGTCATCAGAGTTAAGTTCACGTGGTGTCATTCTAAATGGCGTCAGATAATAATGTAATTTTGAAAATGCCATTCAAAAATAGTTTGGCGATTTTCTGACTGTAATTAAGAAAGTTTGAAGAAAAAGAGGTAAATTCAAAATAACATTTTTCACCTGTTTATAAGTATTATAATGGTTAACTAGACTGTAAAAAAAAAAAAAAAAAAAAACACGGAACGTCATATCAACGTCATTTCAACGTCACCAGTGTTCATTAGGACTCGAGGTTATAAAACTTTTTTCATGCTCAACTCAGCTAAGCATACGAATTTTTTCATGCTAATAAATCTCAAACTAGAACAGTGTTTTCGGATGAAAACGTATGTCCCCCCACCAGTTTGAACAGACATATTGTTAAAATAGATTGTATCTATAATAAACTCAAGGTCACAGTATACCTATATGTAAGTTTGGTCAAAATTGATCCATTCCTCAATGAGATAGGGTGCTGACAAGCCAATTTCTAAAATCAAAGCCCTTGTGTAACCTTGAAAATGGGATCAATGTCACAAAAAATTCTAATCATTTCTTGTCTCTGTCTCAACAATATAGCTGTGCAAGTTTGGTCAAAATCCATCCATTCATTCAGCAGATAGCGTGCAGACAAGCCATTATCCAACAATCTGAGCCCTCCTGCGACCTTGAAAATGGGGTCAAGGTCACCAAAATAAAATTAGTTATTTTCCATGCCACAACAATTTGGCTGTGCAAGTATAGTTAAAATCCATCCATTCCTTCAAAAGATACAGTGCAGACAAGCCATTTTCCAACAATCTAAGCCCTAGTGTGACCTTGCAAATGGGGTCAAGGTCACCAAAATAAAATTAGTTATTTTCCATGCCACAACAATTTGGCTGTGCAAGTATAGTTAAAATCCATCTATTCCTTCAAAAGATACAGTGCAGACAAGCCATTTTCCAACAATCTAAGCCCTAGTGTGACCTTGAAAATGGGGTCAAGGTCACCAAAATCTAATCAGTTCTTTTCCATGTCACAACAATATAGATGTACAAGTCAGGTCAAGATCAAGATCAATCCATTCCTTTAGGAGAGAGGGTGCAGCACTCTAAGCCTTAGTGTGACCTTGAAAATGGGGTCAAGGTCGTCAAAATCTAACCAGTTCTTTCCCATGTCTCAACAATTAGGATGTAGAAGTTTGGTCAAAATCCATTCATTCGTTTAGGAGATAGGGTGCAGACAAGCAATTTTCCAACAATTTAAGCCATACTGTGACCTTAAAAATGGGGTTAAGGTCACCAAAATCTAATCAGTTCTTTTCCATGTCTCAACAATATAGCTGTACAAGTTTGGTCAAATCCATTTATTCATTCAGGCGATAGGGTGCATACAAACCATTTTCCAACAAATCTAAGCCTTTCCCGTGACCTTGAAAATGAGGTCAAGGTCACCAAAATCTAATCCGTTCTTTTACATGTCCAAGCATTGTAGATGTGCAAGTTTGGTCAAAATCTATTCATTCCTACAAGAGATAGGGTGCGGACAAGCCATTTTCTGACAATCTAAGCACTCCTGTGACCTTGAAAATGGGGTCATGGTCACCAAAATCTAATCAATTCTTGTACATGTCCCAGCAATATAGATGTGCAAGTTTGGTTAAAATCTGTTCATTCCTTCAAGAGATAGGATGCGGACAAGCCATTTTCCAACAATCTAAGCCCACCTGTGACCTTTAAAATGGAATCAAGGTCACCAAAATCTAATCAGCATTTTCCCCCTCCAAATGATATCTTTGTGTAAGTTTGGCTAAAATATGTCCATTCAATAAGGAGATAGAATACGGACATGAGGCTACGCCCCATTTTCCAACAACCTAAGCCCTCCTGTGACCTTGAAAATGGGGTCAAGGTCACCAAAATCTAACCAGTTCTTTTACATGTCCCAGCAATATAGATGTGCAAGTTTGGTTAAAATCTATTCATTCCTTCAAGAGATAGGATGCGGACAAGCCATTTTCCAACAATCTAAGCCCTCCTGTGACCTTGAAAATGGGGTCAAGTTCACCAAAATCTAATCAGCATTTTTCCCCCTCCCAATGATATATTTGTGTAAGTTTGGCTAAAATCTGTCCATCAATAAGATAGAGTGCGAAAAAGAGGCTACGCCCCATTTTACAACAATCTAAGCTCCCTGTGACCTTGAAAATGGGGTCAGGGTCACCAAAATCTAATCAGCATTTTCCCCCCTCCCAATGATATAATTATGTAAGTTTGGCCAAAATATGTCGTTTTAATAAGGAGACAGAGTGCAGACAAGTGGCTACGCTGACGCCGACGCCGACACCGATGGTAGGGGGACATAATTAGTAACAACTGCAAATTCATTCTTGCTAAATATAGCTGAGCATGAAAATTTCTCTGCTAATAAATATGAAAATGCCAACTATTGTTGGCATTTTCATATTTATTAGCAGAGAAAATTTCATGCTCAGTTGAGTTGAGCATGAAAAAAATTTTATCACCTCGGGGCCAGTTCCTCGACCCTGATTTTACTTCTTTATTGTTTGGTTGGTGCGTGTATAATGTTTGAATGTTTTTAAAGGATTAACCATTAAAACGCCATGCACAATTTTGTTAGACGACATTCTCATTTTTTTTTCAGGAAAAACAAGGCTTGATATTTTATGTGAATGTTTTTTCTTTCTTCGACCCCGACGGCTCCTCTTAGGGTCATCCAACCATGGATCTTTCGGAGACACGGTTAGTTAGTCAACGTTAGTTAGTTAGTTAAATCGAGTCTCCTACACCGACCCACTGGGCGCCTGTGAGTCTATGTCGGTGTTTTTCTCCGTCGACATCCTGGCCGTCATCTTTGTGGTCGTTGCCGCCCCCACACCACTTCGAGGTGTGTCGTCCGAAAATTCGTGGTGGAGGCTCACTGGTGTAGGAGGAGTTGTCATTTAAAGATTTTTTTTTCTATTTTTAGCTCTGGTGGCCATTATGTTCATTGGTGCGGAACAATTTTACCTATTTTGGTCATCTAGGCAATATTCCTGTGAAGTTTGACTGAAATTGGCCCAGGGTGTAGTTGTCATTTATGGCAAATTGTTGATGCAGCACGACGCACGACGCACAAAGGACACTGACCGATCACAATAGCTCAATATGAGCACTTCATGCTCAGGAGAGCTAAAAAGATATTATAGGCAATATATTAGGAGAAAATGAAGACTTTTGTTAAGTAGCATAAAAATAGTCTAATGGGTACCTGCTCTTTTGACGATACCACACAGCCCAGCTCATGTGAACTTGAAAATAAGATCAAGGTCATCAAAACTTAGTCACCTCTTTGCGTTACCCAATGTTGTATACGGGTAAGTTTCAAAATAATTTACCATTCAGTTCCAGAGAGAAGCTAGGTTTTATTGAATTCGAAGACGCAAAATTAACAAAACTTGGAAGATTTATATAAAAAAAAAAAAAAAAAAAGATGCTGCAGATGTAATAGTTTTCTTTAAAGTACATTACCTGAGGTATTTGTCTAACAAACAGAAGAAGGGATAACTGGGTGTGATATATTTTAAAAGAGAAACGGTGCTTATAATATGGTACCTCAGTTTCATACTGAATTACCCGACCCACTTTCATGATCATGTTACTCCAAAACTAGTGCTTATGTTGCAAACTCAATACAGTTTTAGTAAATGGGACACTATAGGTAATGTACGAGGGTGAGTCAATAAGTAACCAGCCTAACTTATTTCGGGTTGAGATCCACCTCTTCTTTTTCGATGTAATTGCCCTCTAGTGTGATGCACTTAGACCAACGGTGTTCAAGTGCTATCAGCCCAGAACTAAAAAAGTCAGGGTCCTTTCCATTTACCTACTCCTCAACTGCCGTCACGACTTCATCATCAGACCGGAAATGAAGTCCACGGATATCCTTTTTCAAGTTTGGGAATAGGAAGAAGTCGCTAGGAGCTAGGTCAGGCGAATAGGCAGGTTGTGGTATTAATTCATACCCGTTTCGCTCTACAGCATCCATTGCAACTTTTCAAGTGTGGACTCTTGCATTGTCTTGTTGCAGCAAAACACCTTTAGAGAGTTTACCTCGGCGTTTTTCACGGATGGCGGTTCTCAGCTGGTCTAACAAGTTTGCATAGTACACTCCAGTTATTGTACTTCTCTTGGGTAAAAAGTCCAACATAATAACGCCTTTTGCGTCCCAAAATGCTGTGGCCATCACCTTGCCAGCAGATGGTTGCGTCTTGAACTTCTTTGGCCTCGGGGACCCAGGCCCTACCCACTGACGATTCTGAGCTTTATTCTCTGGCTCATAATTATGAACCCAAGTCTCATCTACAGTCACCAGACGCAAAAGAAAATCATCTTTTTGACCTAAAACGCTTCAACAAGGCGCTGCATCCTGATGCTCTGGTTGCCATTTGCTCATCGCTAAGGGATCTGGGGACCCAACGGGCTGTTAGCTTGCGCATACCTAAACGATCATGTAAGATTGTTGAAACGCTACCATGTGAAATGCCTAATGCCTGCGCTATTTCTTCCACCTGAATTCGCCTATCATAGTATACCAGATCCCGAACTTTCTTACACATTTCTTCGTCGGTGGCATCCAGTGGGCGTCCAGACCTGGCTTCATCTTCTAAAGACGTTCTACCGCGTTTGAATTCCCCTACCCAGAATTTAACCTGAGCATAAGATTGTGCAGAAGACCCATAAACATCGGCTAACTCACCGTGTATTTCCTTGCCTGTTTTACCTTTTAAATACAAGTACCGAATTACAGCACGGTACTCAACTTCAGATGAACAGCATGCCTTTGCATCACTAGCCATGTTTGACATTCAATATCTTATTAAAGAATGACTCGATACGTGTGCAATTTTATACCCATGTATAAAACATATATTGAAACAAAGCATGAAAATCGTGACCGTCTCGGTCCATCGGAAATGGAACAGGCTGGTTACTTATTGACTCACCCTCGTATCAGCAAAAAAGGAAGACTGTTGTCACGGGGCAGAAAAGCAGAAAAAAGGCCTTACTGACACCTTCCACCCCCGCCCCCCACCCCGATCCCCACACACACACCCACACCCCCCTTATCCCCACCCCCTATTTGTGTATTTTTATTGTTATGATTGTATTGACTTTTAAAAGTTCTCCATGAAGAGTTGTTATTTTTATTTGCATGTATTAGATTGAATGCAGCTTTAAAAATAGAGCCAATTATAATTTAAGGGGACTCTGTACACTTTGTATATTTTATGCCATTTCTTAAAAGGGAGACAAACTTTGCAACTGCCTGTTTGCTTTCCTGCACAGCAAGTCCTTTCTGAAAAGTGTTTACTCTAAAGGAGAGGATTTGCTTACATGGGGAGGAAGTTCTTTGCTTTTAGAGTAGAACCATTTTCAGAAGGGAGGCAAAACAATTTTGAAAGTTGTCTTCCCTGAAAGCCTATCCATTCCCCTTAATACCCAGAATGGAAAGAAACGATCTTTGATTGGTTGATTGATTGATTGATTGATTGATTGATTGACTGACCAACTGGTTTACTGATTAATTGATTGATTGATTGATTGATTGATTGATTGGTTGATTGACTGACAGATGGTTTGATTGACTGACTGACTGACTGACTGATTGATTGATTGATTGATTGATTGATTGATTGATTGGCTGACTGACTGACTGACTGATTGATTGATTGATTGATTGATTGATTGATTGATTGATTGATTGGAGACTCAAGGAAATGGAAAACATATACGGTTGGGTAAACATGAATGGACCAAAATTTCCAAGTGAACACGTGTCGTTTCGGCAACGTTGTGCACAACATCGGGACACTACGGTGACGCCCAAACAACGTTGTTCCGACGCTGTGTGTCCGGTGGCTATGTACTCAGTAAGCACAGGATGTCGTATCGAACGTCTTTAGCTGCAGATCAGATGCCGCAGAAGGCGATGTCTGATCAGAATCTACAGTTGTATCACTCCTCCAGCAGACTCTAGACAGGTTGTATAACCCATTGTAGACTGAATAGACTTTCCCACACTATATTTTGGAAGAGTCCAATTTCAATTTTAGGTACAGCTGGCTATGAAATTTACATATTCCTCAAGAAAAATGGCTAAACTATTTGCAACATTGGAGACCATGATCAGACGCCGCATTCTTATATTAACTACAAATTAGGAAAAATATTCCCCATTTTCTACGTGATTACACTGCACGCAAAGTCGCTGCACACATGGAATTCTTGGTCTGAACCCAAAGTAGCGGCCACGTTCAATCAATAAATCATGAGCAATGATCCTAATTTTTTGTAAGTTCTTTGTAAACGATTTTGGGAGCCCAAAGGATACATAGGATTGCAACCAGAAATATCATATGTTTTTGAGTATTTTTTAGTATGTTTGCAGCTTATTGTCATTTATTTGACGTGAAAATAAATTTATATCTTTATATAGGTTTGAACAGTACTTGTTCAAAATCTTGTGATTCATCTCGGCAATTCAAGATATATATAGTCTCACTGACATTCACTTTATGTACAGAATTTTGGATAAAAGAATAAAAGCCTAACGACCTTTTTCTTAATTTGTAGTTAATAAACAGCTTTGAGGATTACATTGTTTAATAAATTACACTTTAAGATACCAGTTCTGAAGTTAAAGACTGATGAATGTTTTAAATTATTTTATGACTTGATGAACCCCAGTAGTGCTGTTGATACAAAATTCATTTGTAAATATATTCAGGAGGCATTGGAATTAAGGTATAGTAAATCGTTTGTGTTTGTTTTTCTCATGTGTATTCTGTTAATGCTTATATTATATTCCCAGTTTGAGTTGCTTCCCTTAGACTATTAACCGTATTTTAAAAAAAGAGAAATGTATATTTCATTCGTGGCTTTGCCACCCCTGAAATATACATTTTTTTTTTTTTTTTTCACTTCACACAATGAAATAATAGTCATATTCACAACAAAAAATATCCCCTACATACTCCAAATGAACAAAAACGTCGGTACAATGTTGTTTGAAAGTCGCGTCCTCACATCGCGGCAACATAGAAACGTGGTGCGGGGGGGGGGGGGGGGGGGGGCTCGCAGATTATTAAAAAAAAACTTGAAAACTCGTCCTTTTTCTGCTATGCTGATATTTTTCTGTATTCAAACCTTAAAGATGACAGCGCTATGCAGCGCACAACTTGAAAAAAGTATCTTTTTTTTTTTTTCTTCTTCTTCTTCTTTCAAGCGGCGGTACCAAGCTGACCAGCAGAGCACGTCCCCCTATCCCGGGGAATTCCCCTTATATATTGTCTGAAGATATCGATGAAGCTAAAAATCTGTAAATAAAATACATTAACGCTTAATTCTGTTGCTTTTACCAACTCGACCCACTAGCTGTAGCCAAACCTTCGCTGATGTAGTCAAAAGTTCAGATAAGGGCGTAAGGCAATATGGTTAGATAGACAGAGTGTGGGAAACATAAAAAAAAAGAAAACTAGGAATGTGTTTGTAAATCACTATGTCTCCAACTATATGTCAAAGTTGAAAGGGGTGGGGCATAAAAAAAAGGTTCATTATCGAGAAATCCAAATACATGTAAACCTATATGTCGTATTCTAGTGAGGTTCTTAATTTAGAACACAAAATAGCATTTTTTTCACGTATTTTAAACATATTTCACCTAAAATCCTCATGGACTACCACAGAAAAAACTGTAATTATTTAAGGCTAAGATGGCCGTTTCATCAAACTGGCGTGAAGAGTGAACACAAGCGGTTAGAGCACTGGACCGGTTTTGAGACCCCAGGGTTCGATCCCCGCTCGAGGTGAAAAATTTTCTTGGTCTTACCATCACGAAAACATGCCCGTATAATGCTGACCCCTTAAACCCCACTTTTTTTTTTAGTAAAACCGGGATTTATGGGGGTAGGACTAAACATTATTTTCCTTATTTTTGCTCAAAAACATAGATTGTGGGTACTCGTTAGAACCGCCTCGGTGAGGCGGTTCTAACCAGTAACCACAAACTATGTTTTGAGAAGAAAAATGAAAAATATCAGAGTTTTTTATCTGAACATTTTCAGTTTTTTTTTAGGTGAAATTTTCTTTATATTTCAATAGGCGTGTTTTCGTAATGCCAGGCATCATTGACATCACTGGTAGGGATTATACTAATACAGTGCACCGTACTTCGGATCGGGACATTGGGTCCCTGTGCAGGGCAAGACATCCCATGTACAGCTTAACGTTCTCTATCCGTTTATACAACGTCGCATTAATTAACGCCGATACAACGTCGTGACGTTTTATAAGCGTTATTTATCCACTCTGGGAAAAATTTTCAGCAGATGACATTTAAATATATTTTCTTTCTTTTTTTTTTTTTTCAGAAAACAGGATTTGACGTTTCAAATGTCAAATCTTGTTTTCTGGGACTTTAAAAGTTTCTTGTTTCTTTATAAGCGCCGTTAACGTTCTTTCTTCAGATTTAAATGAAACAGAGAGCTTGGTATGATTCTACGTTAAGTACTATATCTGCCCTCTGAGAGCTGCCCCACCCATCCTTTGAATTTATTTATTTATTTCTTTGTAAAGCAATGCTGCAGCGTCCCGCACAGTGCACAAATAGACAAAAAGTAATGATACTAGATTGTCGAATTAATAGCCTTTTTTCTCCTTCTGTGATCATTTTTGCTGGAGCCCTCTAAAATACTCAAAACAGCACATTCGCAGACAAAACAAAACAGATGAATGATTTTTGTTCAATGCCCCGTTTGGAGCCTCTCTTGTAGTTTGTACCTAGACCACCAAGCATTCCGAAACACGTTCTATTTTGAGCAACTGGCGATTCCCGACGAATTTTATCGATAATAATGCGCTTTTCTTCGTTGAAATACGTTTTTGCATCATTTTGAATTCGGCAATATATTCTGGGAAGTTTTTCGAATAAATGCTTACAAATTTTATGAAGAGACAATCGAAAGCTTTTTAAAAATTTCGTTGCATTAAAATATTTTTATCAAACATGTGGACGAGCACCTGTTCCACATGCTCCGCCTAATGGCCGACTTTCCATATATGGAACATGCTTTGACAGGGTAACCATAGAGCGACCAATCAAAATAGAGCAATTAGAATACCGCCCAATCAAATCATCCAATTTTGAACAGTATTACGTTTCTTTGTTATGAGGTCGGCAAACCGATTTACTACGAAAACTTACTACGAATTTTCGAACTTCCGTTGTAAATTTCAACGTGTTTTCGTGGCTTTTTCAAAAACATTTTTTGAAAAAACTTCTTCCGAAATCTGCTTCCATTGGAATATGTACTGAACCAAGGCTAACAATGAAGATCTTCAAGGAAATCTGACTGTCATTTATTGTCTATTCAAATGTAAGTAAAATTTTCTTCTGAATTGGGCAAAATTTGAAACGATGTGCTTCCATATCAAACAGAAAAAACGGAAATTCAGGTGTTTTGTAAACCCTGACTGAAAAGATGTATCTGTCTGTTTATACTATAGCAAATTGACTTCATCCTACATAGTATCAAAACAATAAAAAAAAATAGAAATGTGTTTTCATTTACACAACATTTACTGTTACTTGCATTTGGTGTGTGTGAATAGGTATGCTGCATGTATACAGACAGCTTTCTCGATTTGCATTCATTTCATATTCAGGGACCCAGGACCCTCCAGTAGACATCGCATATGTTGTAGCACAATGCGTTGTGCACTGGCCTTCAGTGTTTAAAAATGCTCAAGGTGAGAGAACACGGTAGGTCAGTGGTGAGCACACTGCCCAGTAGGCACACATTATCAAAATGACCTCGTATCAACGATGATGGGACGTGATCATGTCGCATTGACGTTGATAGGATATCATTTTAACGTTGTGTGCCCACAGGGTGGCCTCTGGAGCTAGAGGAACTAGGTTTAGACAAGGGAATTTTCAGTGTCCGAACACACCTTTCATGTTATTTGCAGACATAGCATGAAAACAGTGTGCTGTCCTTCAGATCGAGGCATTAACTGGAGGCCCCCCAGTTCAGGTTAAAGAACCCTACTGTAATTCAAAATGGTTACTTGCAGGCCTTTATATCCTGCAACCCAGAGTGTACAATGTATGGCATATCAGAGTCCTCCTAGGAAGTTTACATAATGGAAGAAAGAAAGGGACTTTCCAGGTCCAAACATGGTCCATTAGCATCATTAGAAAGGATGATATTTATACGCTGCACCAAATTTTGATCATGATGTTAACTGGAAGGCCCCTGTGTAGGGACAGACATGACCTGCAGACTGGGGATCCCGCTACAGATACAATAGAAATCAGTCTCAAGTGGTCCATTCTGTATAACCCACAACTAAGAGAGATCAAAAGGATCAGGTGCAGGCATGGTAAGGAAGAAATACAGACAGTGCACTGTATTACTCAGTCCATTTTAGATCAAACTGGGGACCTCTAGCATCAGAGGTTACCCTTTGCATTAAACAATATCCCTGTCATTCAGTGGTGCATAAAAATGGAGCATATTCAGACCTGGAAGGCTGAAGTTAGTACAGGATCTGTAGCAACAGAAACCAGTGCAGTTTAGTGTTGTGCTGCTCCTGGTCAGCCTGTACTTTTGCACTTGTGCACTCAATTATGATTCAGATCAGACTGCATATTCGTGCAGTTTGATCAGATCCTACGTTGGATGCATTTTGGATAACCAAGGATACAAAGTTTCTTCATGCAAACAACAGACTCTGATCAGACTGCAGATGCACAAGCTAATTCAAGTCCTTGTTGGGTGCAGATGCCGGAAGGTACGTTTTTGTCATGTTGCGGCTCACACCTTTATCCACTATAAGTCTATAATTGACAGCTTCAGTTATTGTTTAGATTTTATATTTTTTACAGATCCAGCATAAAAGAAAAAAGATGACAGCCATGGATTTCTTACCAAGCGATTTGGACCAGGTTCAAACCAACTTTTTGGACATGATTGAAAGTGATGTTAATTCTCACCTTTTGGATTTGGAGAATTATAGTTCAGAAAAGTTAAACGATTTTGTGCTCAATAACGACATATCAGGAGAAAATCTAAATTTACAGTTGGATTTTGATCAAGACAGCAAAGATGTTAATACCTGGCTCCAAAATATACAAAACTGGAATGATGTTTCTAAAGTGCCGCAAAGTTTAATAGATGCTTCCAATGAAAATCTCATAGAAAACAATAATCCAAACTTATTAGTCAACCCACAAAGTGTATTACCTGTGCAGTCTACACAACAGCAAAGCACACAGAATGTTAATCAGTTAAATGCAAGAAATGGTGTGCCAATTAAAATTAATGGACAAGATGCTATCCTTACACCAACACCCCATCCTCAAATTCAGTATGTAACTGTACAAAATTTAGGAACAGACACCAATTTAAATAATACCCAGATAGGATACACTGTTCAGCCAATTACTTTGTGTCCACAGGTGCGACAAATACGAACAACAACTACACCTTCACAGAATTCCCCAGTTTTAGTCGAACATTTAAGGAATGGATATACCACCACACAAATAATAAATAATAATAATAAAGTGACAAATACGAAAAAGACAGAAAAGGTTTATCCAAAACCTATATATTCATACAGTTGTTTAATTGCAATGGCATTGAAAAACAGTAAAACTGGTAATTTACCAGTCAGTGAAATCTACACATTCATGACGTAAGTATTTGATTTTCTTCCAAGCACAGTCTTAGTTCGTATGCTAGTATCAAAGCCCAAGATCAGCTAGCAGACACATTGTCCAGTTAGTCTGATCAGAGACTTTGGTGTTTAAATACATTTATATGGTACACAGCCCTTTTCTCAGGATGACTTTGAAAGTACCAGAATTTATAATGGCAATGAACAACAATTGTCCGAACAAAATTTACGTGTCCAAAAATTGATATTTTCCACTATAATATTATTTGTGGAGAAATAAGAAAAATATCTCTGTGGATACTCCATTTATCTGAAGTTATGAATTATCGCCACGGTGGTTCAGTTGGATGCCCGTCTGGCTGGTGATCAGGAGGTTGCCGGTTCAACCCTTGTCGGGTTGACAACATTCTTTTGTGGAGATTGATCATGAAATGTTTTCTATGATCATTCTCTCCCTTCTACTGATTCAAGAAGGGCAGAACTTTGTCAGTTTCTGGTGAAGGAATGTGCACAAGACTGGAACGGCTTAGAGGACTCTGTCCAGTAAAAGTGTGGTTAGGTAAACTGACTGCGCTCGACATGATTCCAATGGGTTGACTGGCCTTAAAACATCAACACAAACTAACAGTAAGTTGTGTGTATATATCCGCACATTGCCTAAATAATAATAATTCTTGCCCTTTAGATCACAAATAGATTAACATACAAAGCCATAGATAAATGAAATTGAATTTGGATTATTCATATATGCAGCACTAAGGACCCTTCCCCCAAAAATTTGAGAGTCCAGAACAAGTTTTGGGAGTAAAAACTGCCAAAATGCGAGTTAGGGAAAACCCTATGTATATATACAGTGGCACCTCGATGATTCAGTCCAAGGGACCAAACAGTTTTGTTTGAATTATTGAGACTTTGAATAATTGAGGGTTAAAATGCATATTTCAATTGGGACTTCAAAATGATTTTGAATAATTGAGAATTTTGAATTATTGGAGTTTGAATCATCGAGTACTGTATATATATATATATATATATATATATATATATATATATATATATATATATATATACAGACACCTTAAGTCTAGATATTCAGGTAAACATTCTCAAAAAATATGTTGTGGATACTCATTAGAACAGAGGCGCTTCTAATGAGAACCCACATTTTCATAAGGAAATAAGAAAAATAGGGATACTTTTTGGTTGAAAAAGCAGTGTACCATGATAAGAGCTGTCAGATCCTAAACATAGATACATGTATATGTTTAAGAGAGAAATGTCTATTAAGGCCAAATAAAAAATTATGTGTGTTTAGGGTAACATGTTAGAAAAAAATAGGTAGGGTAGGCAGGGATTTTTTTTTTTATTTTTTTTTACATTTTTTTTTTATGAAGAATAATACCATAATTACCAACTATATTTGGACTTTGCACATAATGCACATAAAATTTTAACAAGTCTGTTTGATTTTCCTTAAATGTTTCTAAAAGTACTGATAGAATGGCAAACAGTGTAGACCCTGATCAAATCAGTAAATCACCATGTTATCCTATAATCAGAAGCCATTAGGCAATTGATCCTCATGCAGTAAATAACTCTATTATATAGTGCTAACTGAGCAGCAGGGTTCAGTGTAAATTGCCCACCTGTCAATCACAACTGTAAGCTGTTAATTAAGTGGTGGCATCTGTCATAATCTAATCATCTCTCCTAAGGGGGTCCTGTTATCTGTATCAAGGGGTCCTATTGAATGAACTTGGATCATAAATACATGTACTAGTCTGCTAAGTAAAGGGTTAGCATAGTGACTGAAAAAAAAAAAAAAAAAAAACTTGGAAAATAAGAAATTAAATTGGGTTTTTGAGGCATTATTCAGAAAAAAAGAAGAATAATGACTCTCAGAGAGAGTGTTCTTGTTTTAATCTATCAAATGTACACCACGTCACCACCCTGTTCTATTATTTAACGAGAACATTTGGATTGGTGAAGAATGGTAGAGCTTGACAAACCAAGCATTTTTATGCTAATTCGATAACAACCTTAGTAATTAGATAAACTTTTAAGAAAGTCAATGACATAAAAAAAATTCCTTCTGAGAAAAACAGTGCATATGTTAAGTATGATAGTTCTAGAGAAGAAGATGTATAAAGAAATACAGAGGCAAAATATTGCTGCAGTTTTGTATGTCCAATTAGGAAACCATTGTGTTCTCATTTGTATGGCATTTTTTTTTTTTTTTTTTTTAGTCTTCAGGTCATTATAACATATATTTCACACAGCTCTTGATTAGGAGTTTATTTTCAGCCAGAAAGTATCTATATTTTTCTTATTTCTCTCTGAAAAATATGTCGTGGGTAAGTATTAGAAGCACCTTGGTACCCACAACATATGTTTTCATCAAGAAATAAGAAAAAAATTACCTGATACCCACTCTTATCTAGACCTATGCTTTCAGTTTTATACATGTCAGTTGCATTCTTACAAAACTTCCCTTACCATTTAACTGCTCTGATCACAAAGTTGTTGATACATAGATTACATAACACAGATTTTTTTCTTTTTTCCAAGATTTAGAAAAGAATTACCAATGCCAAATAAAACTCAATTAATTGTGTAAACTGCTTTCATGAGAAGCATACTTCTGAAGATAAAAGGGAACACCACATGATTCACAACTTATTAAACCCCTTTGTGTTTCCATCGAATTTGTTTTGGTCCTATTCATGTGCTCTTATTCAGGAATTCCCTTCAGGCTAAAAATAAATTACCTGTGTTGACAGTTAGACCTATTTGGCAAATAGCCAGGATGGACAGGGCACACTTTTAAACAGGTCCTTTGATTTGCTGAGGACAGTAACCTGGACTTTTGATGTTGCTTCCAACATTTTATTTAAAGTGTGTAAGTAGGGGTCCTGTTCTCTCTAGTCCTGTTAATGCACAGGAAACCTACTTCCCAGTACAAACAGTGTATATCCATCCAGGCGAGGTCAAACCTATTTCAGCACTTCTTCACCATGGCATTAGGCAAAGGTCATTGGGCTATATGTACCTAATAGAGACGTATAAGATTCCGGGGTTGGGGGAGGGGGGGCAGGATGGTCGGTGGTGCGAAGGTGGCATGTATCTTATGTCAGTTGGGCAAGGCCTGCTATCCTTGTAGCAGGTAAGGGTCGAGGGGGAATGTTTTTATTTCTTCTGTTTCTTCACTTTCATTCCTGTTCCTCTTTTCCGTGGCCCTCTCTTTCATCTCTCTACGATCTCTTCTATCTCTTTTCTCCCTTTCTCTGGGAGATGACACAAAATGACTCACAAGGGTTGATGTGTTGTTAAACCCCAACACAGACAGTTTAGGAGTTTAAGCTGTGCTAACAGTGTTGGATTGTCACGAAATCTACACTATGGCTTGATATTATTGGCCACTAGGTTCTTTCTGGTCAAAAAAATTGAAGGCCCCCCCCACCACCACCACACACACACATCATCCTCATCCCTACATTCCTCCCCACATCCTCCTATCTTCACTCAACATAGTTTGGGGTATACAGTAACCCTAGCCTTGCTGTTGTGATCACAGTAAAATGTTTTGTGCTGCATGAGAAATGATTCCGCTTTTTGGAAAGTCTCAGGGAGAGCACCCCATGTCATGTTTTGAGTGACAAAACAGATAATCACAAATATAACTTTGAAAAACTTAAATTTTAGATGTTGATTAATACATCATTACCAAAACTGAATGAGAGCAAAGATTTGCATTTTAATGCAGGAAAATATTCTTTCAGGATTAAAATGTGTATGAATGTAGACATTGGGTGCAATATACCATTACTCACGAGTATGTATATGCTACCACACTGACAGTATTGAGTTTTCCACAAAGTTTCCAAAATAGAGGGTTTGAGAAATGAGGAGCAAATGACTTCATTGTATATAATGTCTCTTATTAACCAATTTACACCTAGCGTCCTTTAAAAGGAACATTAGCAAATAGTGCAGACCCAGATCAGATGCTGCAGACTGCGGCATCTGATCTGGGTCTCCATTATCTGCAATAAATATTGGACACTATAAAATATGGTAATGAAATTAACAAGACCCCCTTTTTATTGGAAATGGACCTGTCCAAAGAGCTAAGGCAGAAGAGTCCATTTGGCATAAATGGGTTAAAGTGTCAAACAGAATTCATATGAACTGAGCTGCAACATCTGAAAACGTACCATCTGAAATGTGCGCCCAGCGAAGACTAAACTCGGTATGCATAACCGCACAGTCTGCTCAGTCTTTTTGTTCACATGACATAACTTTGCATCTTGTGTATCCTAAATGTGCCCAGTAAAGATTCTCATCAGACTGTGAATGCGCAGACTGATCTAAATCTTTGCTGGGCACACATGTCCAAAGGTATAGCTATTAAATGATGTTGCGGCTAAAATTTCAAACCCAGATGTTTTGCAAGAAAAAGATATTGGTCTCCATGTTCATTCACGAAAGTATGCTGATTTTTTTTTTTTTTTGTATATACCGGTATATTAAGGACATCATTAGTCTAAACTGTACGTACTGTAAGTGTTTGGACAGACAAGCTGAGCAAACAGTGTAGACCCAGATCAGTTGCTGCAGAACACAGCATCTGATCAGGGTCTTCACTGTTTTGCCACAACATTTTAACAGCTATGAAACTGGATTTGTTCAGTTTTAAGGACAAAATTGGTATGTGTTAAAGTGTCTTAATATTTTTGGTAAATACAGAATTAAAAGTGTGTTTGGTTCACACTCATGCAGTGACCACCTTCACACTTCCTTGCAAGCATTTACTATCCAGGAATCAATGGGCTAAATTTAGATCAGTCTAAATATACCACAGTTGTTTATCAACACAGAATGTGGGTCAAGGTTGTGTTGACAGCTAGGCAAAAGAACATTAACCGACTTAATTAAGAGCAGATTCTAGTCTTAAGCATCACAATGGCACAGATTTCATATAATTTTGAGGAATTTTAAGATTTAATTGATATTATGATAGTAACAGAATGCATTTTGATGTATGGGAATTGGTTATGTGGGCTTTGACAAGCCTGCTGTAGAAGGATTTGCTGTAATGTGTTGACATTGATATAATTTGTGTCTTTGCAGGGAGAATTTCCCCTACTTTAAGACTGCGCCAGATGGATGGAAGGTAAGCATAGTTAGCCTACATAAATAATGCAGCAATAAGGAAAGGAAAGACTAACCACTGCTGTAACATGCATTGCCTCAAAGTAGTCTGTGTTGCTTGCTTGCAAATTTCAATGAGATTTTTTACAAAAAGAAAAAGGAAAAATGGGCAAATCTCTCAAAACTCACCTGAAAATAATCTCACCAATGATTCTGTACACAGACAGCAAAGTACTTGAATAGACTGCACATACGCAAAGGCAGTCTGGGCCCAGTTGTTTCAAACTAAAAATGTCGTTAGTTAACGATTCGTGAAAATTTACATCGAGTGGTACACAAATATGCTGAAATTTTTTGCTGAAAAAATCAGAATACTGTAAATTGAATCTGCTAAAACAGTTTTCGAAATGACCCTTAACAAGGTCGTTAAGCTGCTAACGACGCTTTGAACAACTGGGCCCTGATGTCTTGCACCCTGGATATAGCTTTTTTTTTTTTTTTGCAAGACACATAAGAAAACAAGCCTGTTTAAATATACTGAAAATTTTACCAACAAAAAATGAAAATTTTCAGATATAAGTTCTGACATTTTTTCATATTTCTGCTCAAAACATAGATTGTGGGTACTCATTAGAACCCGCCTCATTCTAACGAGTACCCACAATCTATGTTTTTGAGTAAAAATAAGAAAATGTATACCCCTGTAAACCCCAGCTTTACTACATAAAAGTGGGGTTTAGTTGTGTGTGTGTGGGGAGGGGGGGGGGGTCAAGATTATATAAGCAGGTTTTCGTGATGATTTTGCTTTTTTGACAGTGTTAGGGACAGTTTCAGGTTCATGCTCATGATTTATATTACTCTTAAATTTGGGTATTTTCCCTAGAAAAAAGACAGAACTTTATGAAGAGGTTGAACGGTTGATCAGGATCTGTATTTTACTGCCATTTGCCTAGCACACTTCATCAGGTAGTCAATATGAACTAGTTCAGATTTTAAGATAAAAGAGGATAATATTTAGCATACCAGTATATGTAGCCAAACAACATTTCTAGTTTTCCCTAAAAATATATAATATATATTTTAGAATGTAGTCTGCTAAATTGGTGCTGGGTAGGAGAACAGGTGATAATTGTGGAAAAAATAAAAATTCTTTATTTTTCATAGAAATGTATGTCATGGGTACTCATTAGAAGTGACTCATTCAGTGCTTCTAATGATTGTGAGTACCTGCAAAGTACTTTTTTGTGTGTGTGTGTGGAGAAATTGAGAGTCCTCTGGTGTTGAAGGGTCAAAAAACATTGATATTTTATTCCATTCATTTGACTGAGTGCTGCAACCATGTGTCCAATGTACTGCAACCATGTACTTAAGATATGAGAAGCATTAAAAGATCCAAACTGAACTGAAGTGTCATTTGATTGTCACTTGCCTCGCAACACCTGTCTTTCCTATCACTTGATCAGTGGATTCTCATGTTTTTACACCTATATTGATTTTCCCTTTTGATGCCCCTAAAGAGCCTCTCCATTGAATACATTATTGATTTTTCCCAGTAGTACATTGATAATGGATGATAGTAGTAAATTTTGGAAAATTGATTGGCTGTAGGTAGTCATGTGACAGTGTGAGCCAAGGCCATGAGTATATATTACCATAGATACTCCTCTAAACTATTAGCCTGGTAGCATTAAAAAATCTGATCAATCAGTCAGTCAGTCTAAACTATTATCATCTTAAATGCGCTGGGAACTTATTGAAGAGGGAAAACAATAGCCAGGCTGTATGAATGGACATTCACCTCCATACCATCTATACTGAGTATTTAGACAGATAGGCCTTACCATTTTACCATACAGAGTATACCCAGATCAGATGCCACATAATGTGGAATCTGATTTGGATTTACAATGCATGCCAATCATCTTCTTGTTTGTAGACACATCAACTGATAATGAAATCAGGCTTGTTCAAATTTTGTATGGTTTGGAGTTAACCTTTACCACTCTCTGTGGAATGATTCAGCAGACAACAAATTGATGTTTTTCTTATTTTTTCCAGATAACATGTTTTGACTTCATGCATTCACTTATTGGAGACAGTTTGCATGAAATGTCAAATTGACAAAACCTATTTTCTTTGAAAAATATTTTAAAATGTCTGCTGAAATTTTTACCAGCATTCTTTAATCACTGTTTAGATGCTTAGAGGCTCCAGATAAATGATGTCACTTTTTCAACCAAAAATTAAGAATATTTTCTATTTCTCTACAAAAATGTATTTTGTGATGTTTTTTAGATGCACCTTACTGAGGCGCTTTTAGAACCCACAAACATAGGTCTCGATAAGAGTGGGTGTGAGAAATATTTTTCTTAATTCTCCATGAAAAGATATGTTGTGAGTACTCTTTAGAAGTGCCTCACTGAGGCTCTTCTAATGAGTTCCCACAACATATCTTTTCATGGAGAATTAAGAAAAAGTATAAATACTTTTGGATTGAAAAAAAGCATCTTTTCAAGAGCTATACCCACAATATACCTTTTCATTGAGAAAGAAGAAAGTACTCCTTATCTGGAGTTATGATGAATACCATACTATCTTACTGGTCTAAAATGGCTAAATTTGCAGTAATGTTATTGCTCTTGATGGGAAATAACACAAACATCTTGTAACTTAAGTTACTCCCATTAGTAAAATTCTACAAATATTGATCAGCAGTTGTTTGTAAGGGTTTCACCCAAGTTTTGTTAAATAGTTGTTTTGTTGAGTATGTATGGTTACTAAGGTAACCCTAATGTATTGCAACAAAGGCTGTTAAACTTAGGATAGTTCCTAGATAAGGGCATGTATTCTGAAGATACTTCTTGTTATAATTTTGCAACAAGGCTGGCCGTATGCATTGTGCATTGGAAGCATCTTGGCAAGGCATTCTAGTGTCAGAATTCTCACAATGTTTGTTTTGATGCAATAATAATAACAAGGATAATAATAATAATCATAGCTCCAGATAAGAGGGGATATCCACAAATTATTTTTCTTATTTCTCAACGAAACCATATGTTGTGGGTACTCATTAGAAGCACCTCAGTAGAAGCACCTCAGGGAGGTGCTTCTAATGAGTACCACAACAAATGGCTTTGTGGGAAATTAAGAAAAATATTGCTACTTTTCAGATGAAAAAAAAGCACCTTATCTGGCACTGTGATTATTCTTAATTGTCACCACAGTTGTCACCTTATCTGGAGCTGTGCAAGTTATACCTGAGATTATATTTGCTTTGTGCCATCTGGTGCTTGATCAATATCAAATAACTGAAGGACAAAGACATTTATATGTCCCTTTGAAATCTATCTGTACAAAAATTTATATGTATAGTATGCATTCAGATAGTTTTTGTATTTGAAAACTTTTTATCTTCTCAGTGTCTTTAATAAGCATCTAATACCTGAGGTTTTATTGCATATAACTGTATAAATGGTAGCTTTTGATAAGGCCTCAACCATAATGTATTATCTTTCTTATTTTTCCATGTAAATGTCTGTCGTGGTATATATTCATTATGCACTCATTAGAAGTGGCCCGCTTAGGCTTATACATTTTCGTTGAAAAATAAAAAAAAAATAATTTCTTTATATCCCCTTTATCTGGAGCTATGATAACCCCAGCCTTGCCCTCCCCCCGCCCCACCCCGCCCCCTCCCCCCCTTCAAAAAAAAAAAACAACAAAAAACAGAAACAGGACTAATAGTTATGAAATCAGCCATTTTGACCTCAGCTACTTCATATAAACAACACCAGCTAGAATGGCTTTGTACCATAGGGGATACACCCACTGTTATTTATATGAGAAGTTCCCCTTTGATAACTTTTCATCCAGCAGTAACTAAGTGACAGACACCCATTGAAAAGGCCCTAAACTCTCCAGGTTGTCTAATCATAATGCAATATCTTTGTTCCTCTCTAATTTCCTTGCAGCAGCCAGAATCTTGCCAAAATGATGTCATTATCTTAAGTTGCTGTTAAGAACTGCACCAGACCACATTTTGAAATATTTTTGTTTGTTTTTCAGAGAAAACAAGATTTGACATTTCATGTGTTTCATCTGCCTTCATGAAATGTCATGCCTTAATTTCTCAGAAGAAAAATAATAGAATGTTGTCTGCTGCTGTTGTGACTAGCACTTTAAGGGATTGAATGATATCATTCACTGTGACATTCCTTTTTATATACAGTCGACTCTCGTTATCTCGAATTCCAAGGGACACTCTAAAATACTTCGAGATATCCGTAGTTCGACATATCAGGTTTGCAGAATTGAGGAAAAAATAATTTGATTAATCACATTTAACAAACTGATAGGTAATTGGACTTTTGAAGTTAGAGATATATTGAAAATATTGTGGAAAAGAGGAGAAATTGCTCCTTAGGAGCAATTTCTCCTCTTTTCTACAATATTTTCCATCTGTTGTTAGATTTTCATGTATAGGCAGGGACCAGATTTTCACTTCGAGATAAGCGGTTATTCGAGATAAGCGAGGTCGAGATAACGAGTCAACTGTACTTAGAGAAATACATACCAAGTATGTAATTTTCTGCTCCAACTGTATCACATCTCAAGTATTCTGTTAGTTGACTATTAGCCAATGATTAATTTGTATTTTAAAAACTGCCAAGTTACTATGAAACACTGGCTGATTCCCAACACAAGTAGTTTCTTGTGCCCTTCCTAAATCCTCAAATATCTTTATCTTTCAGAACTCTGTGCGACACAATCTCTCCTTAAACAAGTGCTTTGCAAAAGTCGAAAGTGCCAAACCCACAGGTACCCACACTAGGAAAGGTTGTCTGTGGGCTCTCAATCCTGCCAAAATAGTGAAAATGGAAGAAGAAATTGTGAAGTGGAGAAAGAAAGATCCTGAGTCTGTGAAACACAGTATGGCCAAACCTGGTATGTTGTTATTTTTATGCTCAATGCATAGCTCATCCAGTCAAATGTTTTTCTCATTTCTCCATAACACCATGTGTTGTACTCATTAAAAGTGTCTTGCTAAGACACTTCTAATGACTAGAAGTGGCCGAGTGGTCAGCGCTCCCTTTGGATCATCAGGCCCCGAGGTTATAAAACTTTTTTCATGTTCAACTCAGCTGAGCATGAAATTTTCTCTGCTAATAAATACGAAAATGCCGCATTTTCATATTTATTAGCAGAGAATTTTCATGCTCAGCTATATTTAGCAAGAAAGAATTTGCAATTGTTAGTAATTTGAGATTTATTAGCAGGACAAATTTCATGCTCAGCTGAGTTGAGCATGAAAAAAGTTTTATAATCTCGGGGCCAGGTCCTGGATTTAAATCCGACTGTAGATAGAATTCTGCTGATGACTGCATGGTACTTTTCATTATCACACTTTGATTGTCTGGATATGATTTAAATAATGTTGAAGGAACATAAAACAACAGGGCCCAATTGTTCAAAACTTACTTAATATTTTGCAGGTGATAATTTAGGATAATTCTTTGTCATTTTTGCTCCAAAACATATTTTGTGGTATGGCAAATGTCCTAAAATTTCAAACACTTTATTCCATGCTTTTTGGCTTAAATTTTGCTTTTTTTGCAGCTGTCTCTTAAAATGCTAAGTGGAATGACGAACAGTGTAGACCCATCTGCACTGTTTGCATATGCCATTTTGCCAGACACTTAAGTGTTTGAAATTTTAGGACACTTACCGTATTAGACTTTGGTATTGCCTCAGTTAGGTACTTCCAGTACAAGATATCATAGCTCCACTAAAGAGGGACTAATAGGTCTAAGGTGAATATTTTTCTTATTTCTTCAAGAAAGCATACATTGTTGGTACTCATCAGAATGCCTTGCCGAGGTGCTTCGAATGAGTTCCCACAACATGTATTCATAGAGAAATAAGAAAAAAAATTCAACACATTTTGGCTGAAAAAAAAGTCTTATCTAGAGCTATAAGATATGCATAAATAAAAATTAAATATCAGGGCCCAGTTGTTCAAAGCTAACGATGTCGTTAGTTAACGATTCGTTAAAATTTACATTGAGTGATACGCAAATATGCTGAAATTTTTTGCTGAAAAAATGTGAGTAGCTTTTGCAGTGCAAAAGCTACTCACATTTTTTCAGCAAAAAATATCATAATATTGTATATTGAATCCACTAAAACAGTTAACGAAATGACCCTTAACGAGCTCGTTAAGCTAACGACGCTTTGAACAACTGGGCCCAGAAATAGTAAATGTCCTAAAATTTCAAACACTTCATTCCGTACTTTTTCTGGCTGAAATTTTGCATTTTATTCGGTAGTTTCTTAAAATACTTCAGGAGCAGTCTGATCTGGGTCTATATTGTTTGCATTTGCCATATTGTCAGAAACGGTGGTGTACACAGTTTTAGGACAGTTACCATATCTTTTCATTATGCACCCGATCTGGAGCTGTTTGTTTATTGTTTGTTTATTGTGTTGGCTCTTTATTCATGCATTTGTTTGTTTCTTGCTTAAATTTTGCATTTTAAACAGTAGTTTCTTAAAATACTTTGTGGAATGGCAAACAGTGTAGGCCCAGATCAAACTGCAGTCTGATCTGGGTCTGCATTGTTTGCATATGTCATTTTGTCAGAAACTTTAGTGTATGAAATTTTAGGACATTCAACATATCTTTTCATTATGCACTTTATCTGGAGCTATTTTTTTATTGTTTAGTGTGTTGGCTCTGTTTTCATGCAGTCAATTTCAGAATGTGTTGCCACAACATTTATTGATATTTAAATATGGTAATTTTATGATTTCTTTGGCATTATAAAGATAACTAAACATAGGTCTAGATAAGAGCGAGTATCAGGTAAATAGTTTTCTTATTACTCAACGAAAACTTATGTTGTGGTACTCATTAGAAATGCCTTGGCGAGGTGCTTCTAATGAGTACCCACAACATATGTTTTCGTTGAGTAATAAGAAAAATATAGATACTTTTTGGTGGAAAAAAAGTGCTTTATGAAGAGCTATGAGTCTAAATATTATATACTTTTCCTGTATGTCTCTGCTTTATGCATTTGCTGTTTCATTAATTCTGTTATTGTTTCTCCTCAGAAAATCTAGAACTAATAGAGCAAGGTAAAGCCGGTTTATCAACAGAGGCACCAGACTCTCCAATATTGATAAAATCCGAGTCTCCCACCCCTGTGTCCACCCCTGTGAAACGGGAACTAGTGAGTGAGGTGAAGGTTAAGGTCACCCAGGAGTCGGCGGTGCTGGTGAAGACTGAACCAGAGACAGAAATGATGCTTGTTGATCTCAAAGATGTTGCTAATTTAGGACATGGCTTGAACCTTGATGCTGGTCTGACAGATCTTGCACTGCAGGTATAAATATAAGATAAACATACAAGTAGCTCCAGGTATAGAGATAAATTTACACTTAACACTTTGCATGCTGGGTAAAAATTTAAGCAGACAACATTTTGAATTTTTTTTTTTTTTTTTTTTTTTCCATGAAAATAGGATCTTATTTTCTGGAAAAAATAAGAAAAATGTCACCAATTTGTTGTCTGCTGAATTTGTCCATAGCGTGGTTAGTGTTAAATTGCCAAACAACTTCCATAATTATAGCAGACAACATTCATGACCCCCGCCGGGTCGGAAACATTCTTTTGTGGAGATTGCTAAGGTCATTCTCCCCCTTTTGCTGATTCAGGAAGGGCAGTTGTTAGTTCCTGGCAAAAAAAAATGTGCACAATATTGGTTAACTGCTTAGAGGACTAAGCCTGCCCAGTAAAAGTGTTGTTAGATAAACTGACCAGCTCGACATGACCCTGTTGAGTTGACTGGGCTGTAAAACCTCAACACAAACGAAATAAAATTAAACTCATTCAAAAATTTCAACAATTCTATCAGTGTATACCAATTGACAATAACTGTATGAATATATTGTCCTTGTTTCTCCACAAAAGCATACATTTGTAAATATCCTATAATGTGGCCTCAAGCCTTGCAGTCAAACCAGGAACTTCACAACAAGCCTAGATTCATTGATGTAGCCCTAATCAGAATGCTCCAAGACACACACTGATCTGGGCCATGTTTTACTTTATGACACTCACATTGTTTTGCTGTGTAGTTCATAAATAATATAAAGCCCATAGCTCCAGATAAGAGGGATTACCAGGAAAGTATTTTTCCTTATTACTCTATGAAAACATATGTTGTTGGTACTCATTAGAAGTGCCTCATTGAGGCACTTCTAATGAGTACCCACAACATGTTTTTGTGGATTTATAAGAAAAATTTTAACAATTTTTGTTTGAAAAAGTGCATTATTTGGAGCTGTGATAGTCACATCTCTAGGTAAGGGCAGTCAGCCGGCAGTGTGGAGGCTGACCCCTAATGACCCCATTTGTAGTGCGGAAAAATCAAAAAAATGTTCTTATTTCTATTATTGTTCTAATTTCATCTGACTGAGATGCTTCCATTGAGTGCCCACAGCATATATAATTTGACTTTTTCTTATTTATCCATGAAATTATATTTAGTTAGAAAAAGTCAATTCTTTTAGTAAAAAAAGGGTTCCTTATCTTAATCTATGAATGTGTACTAATTGTGTACTAATTGATCTTTTGTTTCTTTCAGAATGGTTTGTGGGATGATGATATGCAGACAGACAGCAGTGTCACCCTGTCTGCCACTGTACCTCAAGTTACAACAATATATCAACCTTCTCTACAGTCACCCAATACAAATTCTATAGGTAGGTTCAAGTTATACTGAAAAAGTTTTCATTATTACTGTGCAGTTTAATTAAACACTGTCCCTTCTAAGGATCTGTTCATTTTTAAAATTGATATTTAGACTATAATTCAGGGCCTACACTGTTTGCCATACATACGGCAATATTTTAGACAAAGTAATAGAATGGACCGTTTCAAATTTAAGAACAAGTATGGTAACAGGTAAGTAGATAAGGTGTCGCAGTACTAAGTGTAAATACGATACCTGCAACATGTCTTTTAACCCTTAAACTGCCAATCAGTGCAATTGTTGTCTGCTTTGTCATCTGCTTGTGATTTTAAAAGTCATTTTTGCAAACAGTGTAGACCCAGATCAAACTGCTCCTCTAGGAGCAGTTTGATCAGGGTCCACACTGTTTGCCTGTATGCAAAAATAGGTTTGAAAAATTTGCAAGAATATTCAGCAGAGGACATACACAACATTTTCAGATGCAGGCTTTCTTGGCATTTTAAGGGTTAAAACTGGTATTTTATGGTTAAAAAGGTGCCCAGTCAGAAACTATGGGCTCTGATGCCACTGCGATGTTACATGACGATCTGAATAGAGGCATGCCACATGTCCAAAGAAGCCTTTATGCTTGACATGACCAACATACTTTACAGTTCAATGAAAAGGGTATACAAGTATATATTTTTCTTATTAAAATTATTTCTCCATTAAAACGTTGTTGGTAACCATTAGAAGCACCTTGGTGAAGCATTTCAAATGTGTACCTACAGCAAATGTTTTTTTTATGGAGAAATAAGAAATACCACCAAATACTCCTCCCTAACAAGTCCTCTGTAACATGCTTGTATGTTCTGCTGTGCTGCAGCTTATTTGTTTATCGTTTCAGGTACCCAGTACCATGGCAACATAACCTACACCTGTGCAGCAGCCGCGAGCCCAGTACAACCCAGCAGTCCAATGTATAATGTAACACCAACGAAAACTTACCCACAAACCCCTACCAAAGTGTACCCTCAAACCCCCACAAGAATCATTCTGGCATGATTGTAGTGGATCATGTTTTTTGAGCAGGACCCACTGTGATTTTTACAGATATTTTTATCTTGGAGATTTTTTTATCGGAGAATATCTGTTTTATAAAGGGACCATATTGGTTTTAAATCTACAAATGTGATATATTTGTTACTTTAAGACTAAAGTTATTGTTGTTTGTGGTTTTGAGAGTATCACCATACTGTTTGTAATAGAGATGGCTGACGATTTATTTAGAGTTGAGCTGGCACATGAAAAAAAAAAGGGACCTTATGGTTTTCCAGTTTGTGGTTCTTCAAATGCGTAGGCACAGTCCTCTATTTGGGCTACAGAGGCAATTTTAGCCTGAAGCTTCCTCAAGGTCCCTATTACATGTTTGTGAACAGCATAGGCTCTGGCGAGACTGTGCTTATGCGCAGGCTGGTCTGAGCCTTTGCTGGTCACCAATATGATGAATACCCTTTTCTCATGTGCTGGCTCATTTTTGATGTTTTGATTTCTTTGATACAGTAAAACTTACATTTGCAAGTTTGTATCCAATTTATGCATTTAATACAGATTTACGATTTTTAAGTCTGAGACTGGATATCATGTCATTATTTAATCAGCTAGTTCTTTTAATGTATGATTATATGGAAGACTAACAGTCGGTTTTAACCCTTTGAGCATGTCTTTTTCACATCCAGGGAAACATAACTCTGAATAAGATATTTATCAACTGAATAAGTATTGATGTTCATTTCTGGATGCTTCTGAGTACCCAAAACATGGTTTCAAGGAGAATAAAAAGAAAAAAGAAAAGGATATCTGGATATCCATCAATTTGGTTAAAAGTAATGTTGAATGTAAACTTTTAGGCATAAATCATGGATTCTTTCCACTTTCCAGTTAACCCTTGCCATGCTGAATAAATCAAGATGTCATGCCCACTTCTAATTTCCAGCCAATTAGATTACTTGATCCAGATTGTTGATACAAATTCACATAATAACAAACAGTGCTGATCCAGATCAGTTGGCATCTGATCTGGATCTACACTGTTTGCAAAAGCAGGACATATCTTGGTTCAGCAGGAGATCTACACTGTTTGCAAAAGCAGGGTATATCTGGGTTCAGCAGGACCAGGGTTAAAATTGAAAGTACCAGGGCAATGAAATGGTCAGGTTTGATAAATGTGGATTACATAATGACATGAGATCAGATTATAGTCTTTGTTGTTACTTAAATACTTTTATATACAATATTATTTAAGAAAAAGTTGTGTTCAGATTTCGGCTTATATATGTTTTTAATTGGTGCATGAAGAGAAATTATTGCTTGCCTAGACTATATAATGTATATTGTTTGTATTTTCGATTCATGTCACCAAGTGTCATTATCATCAAATCATGTATTTAGCTTTTCATTCCAAAATTTGAACTTCAAAAATGACACCTTTGCCTCATCTTAAACCTTTGTCATTTTCATTTTTTGCTCAAGAATTTTTATGGCTGATAAGACTATTTCTTTTTTATGTGGACACCAGAGTTGACCACTGCATTTAATTAGTTACATTTTAAATCATTTTAATATGTGTAACTGTATTTACGCTAAGTAATTGGACAGACAGACCTGAACAAACAATATACGCCCAAATCAGATTCTGAGAACACCGTGTCTGATCCAGATCACAGTCTACACTGCTTGCCTCTCATCCAGCAGGTTTTAGACTTACCAAAAGATAGTAGAATATAATTGTTCAAATTTTAGGACATGTATGGTAAGGAGATTAGCTGTCTGAATACTTAGGGTAAATTCAAAACTATATGGTACTTAAAAAAGTAAATCTTAGAATTTATTGCTGTTTTCTTATCTAAAGATAAACAAGTTTTAGTTTAACTTAAACAATACACATAGCTCCAGATAAGAGGGGGTATCCAGAAAAAAAATTTTTTTTTGTTTCTCCATGAAACTGTTATTTTACTCATTAAAATTGCCTTGGCGAGCCCTAATTTTGAGTACCAACATTGAATAAAATTGCCTTGTTGAGGCGCTTCTAATCATGAGTAACCCAAATGTATGTTTTTGAGAAGGAATAAGGAATTGGATGACTCTTTCATCTGGCAGAAAGTAAAAATTATAAGGGAGCAAGTTTACATAGAAGTTAGACACAACTGGTGCACAGGGAATTTCATGCAGTTCTAATTTTTTCATTAAATCAGCTCTGCAAACTTTTTGAAATAGTTATGTTCTGTTTTTATGATAAAACTTAATTCAAAGCATTATTATTATTTTTATCATGAAAACTATGGAGATGAACCATTCTAGTTCTTTTGCAGAGTTGACATGTTGAGTTAAAGTAACTCATGAAGACAATGATGCAAATAACATTGTCTGGGGTAGTCTAGCATAATGAGGTCTTACGTTGCACACAGAGGGATGTCCAGGAGATAATTATTCTTACTTCTGCAAGAAAACATAGGTTGTGATGCTCATTAGAAGTGTCTCACTGAGGAGCTTCTAATGAGTACCTTCCGCTGATTCAAGAAGGGCAGTTGTCAGTTTCTGGCGAAAGGATGTGCACAATACTGGTTAACCGCTTAGAGGACTAAGCCTGCCCAGTAAACGTGTGGTTAGGTAATCTGACCGCACTCGACATGACCCCATTGGGTTGACTGGGCCGTAAAACCTCAACACAAACAAATCTAATGAGTACCTACAACATGTTTTTATGGAGAAATAAGAAAAATGTGAATATTCTTTCTTTGGAAAAAAAAAGCCTTACCTGAAGCTATGGTAATCTAGCACTCTGGGTAAAATTTTCAGCAGACAACATTTTGAAATATTTTTCTTATTTTCCTGGTTAAAATTTTCAGCAGATGACATTTGAAAATATTTTTCTTATTTTTCCCAGAAAATAGGATTTGACATTTCATGCAAATTGTCTCCTTAGGAGATGATTTGCATGAAACGTCAAATCCTGTTTTCTGTGAAAAATAGAAATATCGTCAATTTGTTGTCTGGTGAATTTGCCCAGAGAGTGGTTAAGGCTAAGATTCTATACCAAGCAAATATATTGGTCCAGATCAATTCTCTTTTCATATGATATTCCTGGGCCCAGTTGTTCAAAGCATCGTTAGCTTAACGAGCTCGTTAAGGGCCATTTCGTTTACTATTTTAGCAGATTCAATATACAATTTTCTGAAATATTTTGCTGAAAAAATGTGAGTAGCTTTTGCACTGCTCACATTTTTTCAGCAAAAAATTTCAGCATATTTGCGTATCACTCGATTTAAATTTTAACAAATCGTTAACTAACGACGTCGTTAGCTTTGAACAACTGGGCCTAGATTTTTTGCCTTAGGAGTAAGATTGATATATCAATGTTACCAATTGTGTAGATTTCATTGTCAAACGTTTTCGTAGTGCTCATGACTTGGGATCAAGAGGTTCCTGATTGGAATTCTGCTGGAATTTGAATTCTGCTGAAATTGGAAATCTGCTGGAATTGTCCGCTGGAATTGGAATTCTGCTCATGACTTTATGGCCTTGCACTGAGCCTTCTTTGATCACCCTTCCATCATTTTGATATGACTTAAATAATGTTGAAAGGGATGTAAAATACTAAATCATCATCATACATTTGCATCATTTACCAAAATCATTACCCCCATCACATTCTGATCATGTATTGTCATTCCAGATGAATAACTGCTCAAGAAAGTACCGTATTCGACCTAATTACTGCACTGTGCACTTAGATTTTTCAAAACTACTGGGAAAATGTGTGATAAACTATGTATCAGCCTACTAAGGGTACACTTTAAAAAAAGATCAGCAAAGGACTTATTTGATGATGTGTTTGCGATTTTTTTGTGTTTTTTTTTTATTTTCTTTATAAAATCACATGTTGTGGGTACTCATTTGAATTGCATCGACAAGTCCACCACATATACCTTTATCAAGAAGTAGACAAAAAGTACACTGATTGTAATCTGAGACTATGAAATTGCTTGACTAAGCGCTTATAGGGGCATGTGCGGTAATTAGGTAGTATACGGTATTTATTTTTTTACATGTCTCCAGATAAGAGTGGTATCAAGATTTATTTTTCTCTTATTTCTTTAGCGAAAGATATGTTGTGGTACTCATTAGAAATGCCTCAGTGAGTATGCACAGCCTGTTTTCATTCAGAAATAAGATAAATGTCCGTACTGTTTTGGTTGAACCAGGCACCTTATCTGAAACTGTGTTGACCAGTTTAAATGTGTACAGTTTGATTAGACCTGGCTGAAATTTGAATGCTGAATACCGGTAAGTATAGGATGGTAGTCTGACGACGCATCTTCAATTATGATTTTTACACGTCCAGATCTGTATCTAGTCTGTTTTACATGTTATTAGAATCATCTTGTAAAGTTTAAAAGTTTCATAGGTATGAAAGTATAGAAGAATATCAGCATGCGGTAGTAAATCATAATGGGCCCGATGCAGGACCTACCTTTTGTCAGCAACTGCTGAAATTGAAAACATGGTTACTTCAGTTATTTTACTTTGGTAAGCCATAGCAACAGATAGGGTGCTTTTTTCATCCGAAAAATGCTGATATTTTTCTTATTTGTCCACGAAAACATATGTTGTGGGTACTCATTAGAAGCACCTCGGTGAGGCGCTTCTAATGAGTACCCACAACATATGTTTTTGTGGACAAATAAGAAAAATATTATGTGGATACCGCCTCTTATCTGTAGCTATGAATTAAACTTGAGTGATTAATTTGTGGTTCATGCTGAACTTTGAGATGTTTGATCAGCGTATCATGTACATGGCTGTTTAGGAGAAAAACATGATCATGATTTTTCTGATTTCTCTGTGAAAGCATATGGAGAATTTGAGATAATTATCCTCTGTAATTTTTGGGAAAAAATAATTACTATGAGCAATGGTTGATAGCATGCTTCTTTTGATATTAACCCTTGCAATGTTGAATAAATGAAGATGCCCCACCCACTTCTAATTTTCAGCCAATCAGATTTTTTGATCCAGGGTGTTGATATAAATTCACATACTTAATGACAAACAGTCAACAGTTCTGGATCTACACTGTTTGCAAAGGCAGAGCATATTCAGGCTCAGCAGGACAAGGATAAAGAAATTTTGTGTTCAAATCCCTGCTAGAATATGGTGTAACTTGTGACTTCACTGGTTGGTTGTATGCAGATGGCATCATAAAATGAGCCATGTTATGGGAAGAGCATTTATTGTGGACAGCAGAGTTCTGGCAAGCCTTGGCCCAGTTGTTCAAAGCTAACGATGTTGTAAGTTAATGATTCATTGAGTTAATAATACATTGAGTGATACGCAAATATGCTGAAATTTTTTGCTGAAAAAAATGTGAGTAGTGCAAAAGCTACTCATTTTTTCAGCAAAAAATATCAGAATATTGTATATTGTATCCACTAAAACAGTTAACGAAATGACCCTTAACAACCTTGTTAAGCTAACGACACTTTGAACAACTGGGTCCAGGCTGAGCGTGAACGTAGTCTCGCCAGAATCTGTGCTATTCACTTACATAAATGGTAGGCTAAGGGGAAACTTCTGCCAAAGAACTCAACATGTGGCCCAGCTAAGGGGCAGGGTATGCACACTGAAAGATTTGGCAGAAAGTTTGAAGAGCCTTTCTTGCAGTGTACTATGTTGAGAGAAAAAAAACACAAAAAAAAAAACACACCGTTCCAAGAGCTTTGCTACTGGTTCTGTTAGAGGACAATCAAGAATATGCTCAAACTGTGGCAGCACAGGCTGATCTGGGCTTTTTGTTGTCAGCATAAACTCTAAAGATTCCAATTTCCATAAACATGGTTCAGATAAAGTAGGATCCCAAATATTTATGCGTTCCGGAATTGATGTGATTTGATGGTAGTTATTACGTGAAGTGGGGATATATTTGTAGTGTAACTTATAAATGTAGTTAACACTTTATTTTGTTGCAAGATTGCTTATTGTTTGTAATGCCAAGTTTTTACAGACATTCAGTTTTACTCCATTTAACTCAAACTGGCATATTAATGATGACAGGAAAATTACAGAAAACCTGTGTCCAATAAAGCTGGTTTTAATATAATCAGACCAGTTTACCACAGGCAGACATATGAAATAGACATAGGGTTATGATGGTAACCAGTAGAACTGTCATCTAATGATGTAGCCACAGTGTAGTTTTTGTTGTTATTTCTTCTGAAGAAATGAAAATATATATATCTTGATAATCAGTATATTAACCTTAACAACTCTTTGGGCAACTTCAGCAGACAATGTAATGATATTTTTCTTATTTTTCCTAATAATCAGGCTCTGACATTTCATGCAAATTGTCTATTTTCTGAGAAAAGTAAGAAAAATATTTCGAGATGTCATCTGCTGAAATTTTTACCCAGAATGATAGGCATTAAACATATGCTGTAAGAATTTCAAGTCTTTCAAATACACTGCTGGAAAACCATGTTTCCTCAGCTGTACTATTTATAGTAACTGAAACTGTAATTTTATAGTTTGTTGTGTTTTGAAGATTTACTGCAGGAAAATGAGCTGTGCCACAGGGAATGAACCTAAATGACCTTAAGTTACTCTGTTTGTACCTTAACATCCATAATAGGTCTTTGCCTTACTATTCAACTTTGTTAGTTGTGTAGACCTTGGTTATTTTAGAATTCACATGCAGTTATACAATTCTTATCAGATGAAATTTTTCTAGATAGCGTTGTTCAAAGAAATAGTCTACCTGGGTTAGTAGAGGTCATCTATTCTACTAACCAGAGTTAGAGGTCATTTATTTTACAAACCAGAGTTAGTAGAGGTCATTTATTCTACAAACAGAGTTAGTAGAGGTCATTTATTCTATTTTCTTGGAGCAGCTTGAGTTTTCCTGAGAATGGCTCTTTAATGGCAGCGGTTGTATGTATATAGAGATTGACTCATTAACAAAAATGCTTTCAAATTAAATAGTGCTTTCAGGAGAGTTTAACTCTCTCACCCTTGAATTTCTGACGTGGACTGTGCCATCTTTGAATTTTGGTATGTCCATTTTTGCAAACAGGATATCAGTCAACAAACAGAAACAGAATGGCAAAAAATATAGATTGAGATGAGCCGTCTCATCTGGATCCACACTGTTTGCAAAAGGTACCTGTTTTGGTCAGCAGAGTTGAGAGGGTTAACCATGATTTTCAGTGTGCAATGATTATGTTACTATATAACCATAATGAGGACAGTATTTTTAAGGCTGTGGGATGCAAGGATCATTAAATTTCAGCTAGATCATTATTTTCTTCATTACATATTTGAATTTCTTGATACTTTATTGATACAAAAATTGTTCTTAGAGGGTTTTGTATTTCTCCTTGAACAGGTAGGTACTCTCTTTTGAAAATCCACAACATAGGTGTTCGTGGAGAAAAGAAACCTTTATTTGGATAATCCTCATGCCCAGAGCAATGAGTATTTATATTGTATCAAGAAATCAAGTAGCATCGATGATCAGGGCCCAGTTGTTCAAAGTGTCCTTAGCTTAACAAGCTTGTTAAGGGTCATTTCGTTAACTGTTTTAGCGGATTCAGTATACAATTTTCTGAAATTTTTTGCTGAAAAAATGTGAGTAGCTTTTGCACTGCAAAAGCTACTCACATTTTTTCAGCAAAAAATTTCAGAATATTTGCGTATCATTCGATGTAAATTTTAATGAATCGTTAACCAACGACCTCGTTAGTTTTGACCAACTGGGCCCAGGTTTTATTATTGTATTCCTTGGATTTTGACAGTCTTTTTTATTGGCACTATTGTGTACCATAATATCCCTAAATATTGAGACAGACAGACCTGAGCAAATAGTGTAGACCCAGATCAGATGCCGCATTCTCGGCGTCTGGTGAGGGTCCTCACTTTTTGCCACGCATCCAGCACTATTTAGACACATCATCAGGTAGTAAAATAGACCTTTTCAAATTTTAGGACAATTATGGTAAATTTAGCTGTCCCAATACTTAGGGTAGCTATGGTACATGGAAAACTGGTAGACACTTAAATACATAGGTCCAGATAAAGGAATATTCAGAAAGAACTTTTTGTTAGTTTTTGCACCAGAACATCTCACTGGAATTACCAGGGCAAGGTAATTCTGTTGAGTACCGGCAAGATAAGTTTTGGTTCAAAAGTGACAAAGTGTCCTATATGTTTTTTCACCTCATTTGTCACCTTTTTTTTGAGCTATGTAAATATATATCATTCAGGGCCCAGTTGTTCAAAGCGTCGTTAGCTTAACAAGCTCGTTAAGGGTCATTTCGTTAACTGTTTTAGCGGATTTAATATACAATATTCTGATATTTTTTGCTGAAAAAATGTGAGTAGCTTTTGCAGTGCAAAAGCTACTCACATTTTTTCAGCAAAAAATTTCAGCATATTTGCGTATCACTCGATGTAAATTTTAACGAATCGTTAACTAACGACGTCGTTAGCTTTGAACAACTGGGCCCTGATTGCTGATGGATTTAATATTTGAGCCAGCACAAAACACAATCTACAGTAAGACCTGTGTGACAGGCAGACTCAAGATCAGCCTGTATGTCCATCCAGTAAGGCAAGGCTCTCATTTATCCCTCTTTAGACAGCCTGGCACATGCCATCAGAGAAGACAGATCAGACTGCGCGGATGGGCAGGCTGATAGAAGTCTTTGCCGGTTACACACGTTATTGTGACAGCACATGCAATCAGAGGACTCGAGCAGACTGCACGGTTGCGCAGGCTGATCTAAGTCTTGGGTGGTTGCACAAGTTTTAATGTAGGCTTTGTCCTGCTCTGGCTCATTTTTTTATTTACATGGCTTAGATAAAGGGGGGTATCCACCTAAATATTTCTCATATTTCTCCACAAAAAAAACATACATTGATGATACTCATTAGAGTACCCACAACTTATGTTTTTATGGAGAGGTAAGAAAATATCAGTAGTTTGGGGTTGGAAAAAAAAAAAAAATCCCTATCTGGAGCTCTGCAAATTTAAGGCATAAGAATGTGGAGGGTTTCTGTGAAACATATGTACATGAGATAATGAAGCAGTATCATAGAAATGAACATTTTCAGGATTTTACTGAAGTCTGAGTAAAGGAAAAACCAGTGTTCTTAACCTTTACCACTCCTGGAAAATTCAGCAGATGACAACATGATTTTATGTTTCCCAGAAAATAGGCTCTGACATTTTATGCAAATTATCTCCTAGGAGACAGTTTGCATGAAATTAAAAAAAAAAACACACACACACAAAAAACAACTATATTCTGGGTAAAATAAGAATGTTTTGATATGTTCTCTTCTGAAATTTTTACCCAGCATGCTTAACATTAACAATTATTTGTGTTGGGGTTTTATGGCCCAGTCAACCCAATGGGGTCATGTTGTGCGCGGTCAGTTTACCTTACCACACGTTTACTGGGCAGGCTTAGTCCTCTAAACGGTTAATCAGTATTGTGCACATTCTTTCGCCAGAAACTGACAACTGTACTTCTTGAATCAGCGGAAAGGAGAGAGTGACCGTAGAAAATATTTCATGAACAATCTCCACATAAGAATGTTGCCGACCTGGCAGGGGTGGAACCCCAACCTCCTGATCACCAGTCGGACTCCCATCCAACTGAGCCACCGAGGCCGGCTTTAACATTAACAAAACTTCCCATTACTTGGTAGTATTTTGTCATAGCTCTCTGTATGGGCAGTATCCCTGCTGTCTAGCAGACAATTCACATGAAATTTCAAGCCTTATTTTCTCAGAAAAATATCAAAATGTCTGCTGCATATTTGATAGGCACTTCAAAATTTGATTTGACTGTTTATTGTTCAGTCTATGTGACTGGTTGGTGATCTGGGCCCAGTTGTTCAAAGCATCGTTAGCTTAACAAGCTCGTTAGTGGTCAAGATGTTAACTGTTCTTGTAATTACAATATCTAATTCACAAGTATTTTTGCTGGAAAACTGTGAGCAGCTTTTGCGAATGCAAAAAGCTCCTCACATTTTTTCAGCAAAACTTTTAGCCTATATGCCATATTTAATGATCAAAGTTTTAAAGATATGTTAACTAATGACATCATTAGTTTTGAACAACTGGGCCCTGGAGAAAATATCACATAACTGATTATTTTTACATTTTTATGCAGTAAAGGTCCAGAAAATGCTGTGAATCATTGTAGTTTGGTAAAGGTTTTGTGCCTATCAATAAATTTTGCCAAGTCATATTTTATGTGCATGAACTTGAATGGCTTAACTAGACTGTCTATGTTAATGCTTCGTAGCTCTTGATCAGTAATTTTTGTTCAGCCAAAAATTATGGATATTTTTCTTATTTCTCCACAAAAACATGTGGGTACTCTTTAGAAGCACTTCGATTGGGGTGCATCTTATGAGTACTCAAATGTTTTCGTGAAAGAGGAAAAATATTTACCAGAATCCCCCTCTTATTTAACCCTTGTCATGCTGAATAAATTAAGATGCCACGCCCACTTCTAACTTCCAGCGAATCAGATCACTTGATCCGAGTTATTGTTAGAAATTCACATATTTAATGACAAACAGAAGCCAACCGATCTGGATCTACACTGTTTGCGAAGACAGGGCATGTCGTGTTCAGCATGAGAAGGGTTAAAGCACTGTTGTTTGTCTGATGCTTGTTTGGACCTACTCTTGTGCATAGGGCATATTTTTACATTGCATGGTTGAAATAATTTTAGAGTATTTATTACTGTGACCATGCTCATTATCAATAGAATTAATTCTGGGCTTTCAAACTTTGCTTTGCGACTATGGGTCTTGCAGGCAAAAAGGGATATTCAAGCATATATGAATAGTTTAAAACTGAGACTTGCAGTCTGATTAGAATCTGTGCCTAATAGCTACAGCGACTGTAGCTTCGAGCATTATGGGTAAACTGATAATACTTAGATGACCAGGCTGATCAGAATGTGCATATCATGTTTGCTTGAAAACCTCTTTTTGTGTCAAGATTCTCATGTTTATTTCATGTCAAGTGGAATGAATTCTCTAGGACTTGTTGGCTGATTGCTTGTACATCATCATATATTTCATACCATTGCTACCCCTGATATTTCCAATAATGCCTTCATAATCTTTTAACAGTATGTTAAAATCTAAAGGGATGCGCCGTCCGACTAGAGACCAGGAGGTCGCTGGTTCAACCACCGCCGAGGTCGGCAACATTCTTTCGTGGAGATTGATCATGAAATATTTTCTAGGGTCATTCTCTTCAGTTTCTGGTGAAAGAATGTGCACAATACTGGTTAACCGCTTAGAGGACTAAGCCTGCCCAGTAAACGTGTGGTTAGGTAAACCGACAACCGACCCCGCTCGACATGACCCCATTGGGTTGACTGGGCCGTAAAACCTCAACACAAACAAAATCTAAAGGTACTTTGAACAGTATGTCATTTACATTCAGATGATAGAAGGGTGATAATGAAAGACTGCTGTCTCACCTACAGTGGGATTGATAGCTCCAAGTTTGAGTATCCAGAAAATTATTTTTCTAATTTCTCAAGAAAGTTTACATCGTGGGTATTCATTAGAACCCCCTAGCACAGGCTTAAGTGAAACTCGATATTTTAAGTTTGCATTTTGATACTGCTGTTATTTGTATACCGTAATAACCTAAGTATTGGGACAGATAGGCCTTTGCAAACAGTGTAGACTCAGATCAGACGCCGCAGAATGTGGCATCTGATCAGTCTACACTGTTTGGCATACATACAGCAATATTTTAGATACATCAAGAGGTAGTGAAAAGGACTTTTTCAAAATTTTGGACAAGTATTGTTAAGTAGATAAGGGGTCTAAACACTTAGGGTAAATACAGTAAGTGTAATGAGTTAAGCTTTCTGAATATTTATGACCAGTATGGTATGATGGCGAGTTCTTTTCCCTTGACATGTTTTTATATAGTGGTGTTTATAATTGTACATTTCATGTTGTGTATATCAGCCATTAGGTTTAACACCTGTATATAAGTTTTTGTTTCGAATAGATGACCATATGAGCTGGAGTGCGAGAAAGCGTACTTTCTGACATGCACTCAACGAAGACTTCGAGTTTGTTATCCACATGAAGAAACTTTGCATCCTTGGCTCTCCAAAATGTGCAGTGAAGATAGTGATCAGACTGTGCCAATGTGCATATTGATCTGGGTCTTTGCTGGGTGCACATCTGAAGGTATTTTTTCCTACATTGTGGGTCATATTTTGAGCAGATGTAGGGTGTGTAATGATCCATGTTGATTTGTATGCATGATACAGTGATTAGTACATGTAGTTCTTATTTTTTTTTATATTAATCTGGGCCCGGTTGTTCAAAGCATCGTTAGCTTAACAAGCTCGTTAAGGGTCATTTCGTTAACTGTTTTAGCAGATTCAATGTACATTATTCTGATATTTTTTTGCTGAAAAAAATGTGAGTAGCTTTTGCACTGCAAAAGCTACTCACATTTTTTCAGCAAAAAATTTCAGCATATTTGCGTATCACTCGATGTAAATTTTAACGAATCGTTAACTAATGACGTCGTTAGCTTTGAACAACTGGGCCCTGGTCAATTAGGTACCATATTAATCCTAAGTATTGGGACAGACATAGTTGGTTCAGGCCCATCTCTGCCCTTGCTAAAGACTCCATTTCACTGATTGTCATCTCATTTATATACACGTATTTGTTATGATAAATGTCCTGAAATTTCAAACACTTTACTCCAAGACTCGTTCTGCCTAAAATTTTATGTTTTACGCATTTGTTTCACAAAGTACTTTGTGGAGTGGCACACAGGGTCAACCCAAAATAGACCGCTCCAGGAGTCTGATCTTGGACTGAGTTTGCATAGGCCATACTCCCTGGGACGCAACATCAGAAAATGTACTTTGGGACATGTATGCCCAGCGAAGATTCATTAGCAATCTGGGCCCAGTCGTTCAAAACTAACGATGTCATTAGTTAGCATATTGTTAAAACTTTGATAATTAAATAAGGCATATATGCTAATATTTTTGCTGAAAAAATGTGAGTAGCACTCACATTTTTTTCAGCAAAAAATACCTGTGAATTAGACATTGTACTTACTAGAACAGTTAATATTTTGACCACTAATGAGCTTGTTAAGTTAAAGACACTTTGAACAACTGGGCCTTGATCAAAATCTTCACTGGGTGCATTTTGGGAAGCCAAGTATGCAGTTTCTTCATATGGACAAGGAACTCTGTCAGACTGCATGGATGCACAGGCTGATTTGAGTTTTGGCTGGGCACATGTCCAAAGGTACGTTTTCTCTCAATGTGGCTCAAGCTGGTGTGCAAAATTTTAGGACAGTTATGATATAAGATTGTTTATAAGAATTTTGAGGTGTTCAATTATCAAGCTGTGCCTTTTAAACCACATATGTGTTCAGAAATGTTTAAAATATTTTTATGATAAATAATTTCTGCTGTATCATGTGCCAGCACAAGAGATAGATACCTTATTGGCTATGTGAGTGGCAAATAGACACGGCGCAACACAAGGAAATGTACCTTCTGACGTGCTCCCAATGAAGTCTGTGGATCCGCACAGTCTGATCAGTCTTCATTGTCTGCATATAGACACTTGGCATCCATAGCCATCCAAAATGCACTAATTGAGGATTTTGATCAGACTGCAAATGCGCAGGCTGATCTGAATCTTCGCTGGGCGCACGTCAGAACTGTGATAGCATCTGGTCCTGGTCATATGCAGTCATAACTCTTGATACCATGCTCATTTCAACCAACAATTATTGATATTTTTTGTATTTCTCTACAAAAATGCATGTTGTAGTATGCATTAGAAGTGCCTCAATGAGGTGCATCTAATGAGTACCCACATTTTCGTGGAGAAAAAAGAAGAATAATTACTTCATACCCCTTATCTAGAGTTATATACCCAGCAAACACACAACGTCTCTACGTCGCTGCAACGTCACGGACATAACGACATTGTTGCTACGTTGTGTGTTTGCTGGGTATGCTGTAAGGCAGCTTGATTGTCTTCGTCTCTCACATATGCATATCAACACTTATTGTGCTATGGGCAAATTCAGCAGACGACAAATTGGTGATATTTTTTTTTTTCATTTTTCCCAGAAAACAGGATTTGAAATTTCAAATCCAACAGGATTTGAAATTCTGGGAAATGAGAATGTCATCTGTTGAAATTTTTACCCAGCATGCTAAGGGTTAAGGTACTAATTTACTTGTCACAACTTGCGTTAGTAACTTCCAATGGTGTTCTTGATACTGATGTTTATGATAATATGTAATATTTATTTACCATTCCATTAACAGTATTTCTGTATTTTCAAACTGTTACTGTATTTATCCTAATATTGGGACACTGTACCTCCTTACCATACTTGTTCTAAAATTTTGAACAAATCCATTTTGCTGTGTACAGTCAACCCTCATTATACCGACACTCGATACAATGACAAAATTAGTTATATTGTACTGACAATTTGACTAGCACGGAAACCCTCTTGCAAAAGGTGACAGTTAATCAGACACTAAGCAGTAGCATTATTGTTCAACAAGCAACATATGGTTTGGATATTTGTTAGAATCACCTCACCAAGGTGATTCTAACAAATATCCAAAAATATGGTTATATAAAAAAAATTAAACATAACATTTGTTGCATATCATTATACACATTGTTGAGAATTCTTTACAACAGCAAATTCATTTTAATGGCAATATCTTTGGGAACAAATGCTGTCATTGTAACGAGGGTTCACTGTATTGATGTGTGTATAAACTGCTGGATGAGTGGCAAACAGTGTAGATCCTGCATTCTGCAGCATCCAATCTGGGTCTACACTGTTTACTTAAGCATGTCTGTCCGAGTACTTAGGGTAATTACAATATATGGTAAAGTGATACAGTCAACCCTCTTCATACCGACACTTGATAAGACGACAAAATTCGTTACAATGACAATTTGAATGTCACGAACCCTTCGCTCAAGAGGTGACAATTGATGAGAAATTATGCAAGAATATTGCATTAAATTTCAAGCAACAAATGTTTTGGATATTTGTTAGAATTGCCTCACATGAGGCAACTCTAACAAATATCCAAAACATATGTTCTAAGAGTAAACAAGAATAAAACAAGGTCTTTCTTACATAATTATCATTGTGTCCATTAAGGATTCTTTACAACAGCAAATTCAATTTAATGGCAACATCTTTGGGAACAAATGCTGTTGTAACGAGGATTCACTGTAATTAGATTTCTAGAAATTATGCATAGCATGCAAGGTAAAAACTACTGATAATGTAATATTTCTCCTCAAAAAGCACGGTTTGACATTTCATGCATATTCCGTCCTTAGGAGACATGAAATGTCTAGCCATATTGTCTGAGGGAATAAGAAAAATATTAATTTATTGTCTACTGAAGTTACGCAGAGGGTGCTAAAGATTTATATGGGGAAACGGGCATCAGATAGGCACACAGCCAAGATGGACAATTGCTTACTAGTTTCCAGTCTAGCTGGGCTTAAATCTCTGCTGTTTACCATCAATTTTTCTGACAGGAACCCTTCTGTGTTTTACCACTAGCTATAAGGCATATTTTTATACTCCACAAAAACATATATTGTGGGTACACCAGAATCATCTCACTGAGCTACCGGTGGGTGCCCACAATTGTGTGAGTGTGGAAAAATATAAGAAACAAATTAAAAGACAACAACAAAAAAACACAATACTTTTTGTTTGGAGAAGTCTCGTCTCGCACCAAGGTGCTCAGCATTCCATGCGTTATGAGGAAGTCTGAAGTGAGAATGTGCTTGCTTTTCTAGATTAATAGGCTAGCATGTGTGTTATTTATGCAATAATTCTGCTTTCTATGTAAACTAGCAGTTTGAGTATGTTCATATTAAAAATCCTAATTTATTGCTTTTATCATGGTTGTTGAACCTTTTAGCACCAGGGACAAATGATATTTTTATTTTTCACAGAAAATTAGGCTTTTCATTTTATGCTTATTTTGTAGATTTTTCGATGTGTGGACCTTTTCAAAAACAAAAAGGTGTGAGCAGGGATTCTGTTAGATTTTAGATCTCTGAGAAAATAAGGATTGAATTTTCATACAGGAAGCATTTATTTTCTTGCAAAATAAAAAAAGAACATGAAGCATTTATTTTTGTAGCAAAATAAAAAACAAATTTAACCTTTGTCATGCTGACTAAATTAAGATGTCACACCTGCTTCTAATTGTCAGCCAATCATATTCCTTAATCTGGATTTTTTTATATAAATTCACAAACTCAATGGCAAACAGTGCAAATCCAGATCAGTCTGAAGAAGCCAACTGATCTGGATCTACACGGTTAGCAAAGGAAGGGTATATCCGGGTTCAGCAGGACAAGGATTAATTAAAATAAAATGAAGAAAATAATAGAATGTCTGCCAAATTTTGAATGGTGCTTTAAGGGCATCAGAGTTTTTTTTATGTTGATGTTTTTGTTGTTTTTTTTTTTTTTTTTTTTTTCATTTTATGGCTCAAGACTAGTGTATGAATATGTTGCTGAAATGCTCAGTTTTTGATTATACTCCAGATAAAGCATTTTTGTTTTGTTTGCTTTTTTTGTTTTCAACAAAAAGGTATTGGTACTTTTCTTCATGGACACTCATATTGTTGATACTCATTATAAGCACCACATCAAGGTGCTGCTGGTAAGTACCCACAACATATCGAGGGTTGAGCGCAAGACTGGCGTAAGTCAGATGGTTGTTTTTCCCCAAACCTAACCTCCTCACCATGAAGGCATTATGAAGATTACAACATTTCTTTCCGTAAACAATGAAAATTTAGGTGCCATTGCTCGTATGAGCAATGGCACCTGAATTTGCATTGTTTACAAAGGGGTCCAAGTTGCCCCTAAACAAGGGTTTCAAAAATATGTTTGAGTTACTATAGTCTTGCGCTCAACCCTCGATATGCCCTCTCGTGAAGAAAAATATCTCAATACCTTGCTTCTCAAGAGCTCTGTTTGATTATTAACTCTTAAAAAATTGCCAATCACAGCTGCAGCAGACAGCATTTTTTTTTTTTTTCATTTTTCTTAGAAAATAAGACTTTACTAAATCATCTACCAAGCAGACAGTTCAAATGAACTGTCAATACTTGTTTTCTTAGAAAAAAAAATATTCCAAATGTCGTCTGCAGTTGTGATTGATACTTAAAGGGTATATTTAGGATAGTTTAGATTGTGTCCCTACAGTAGTGAGTGTGTGTGTGTAGTGATGGTTGAACGATTGATATGAGTGGTGATTAATCAGAAATGTGTATTTATGGTATACTAAAATACAAAATAAGCCCTCAAAGTGCAGCCTTAACAATCACTTCTATGGTAGTCAAGATATGTCATCATTGTGAAAATTCTGTATGGATTTACTCTTCTGAAAATGTATGCATGTGCCTTTAGTAAGTCGCCATGATGTAAATATCTGCCGTGAAGCTTACTGGTTCTGTTGGGAATACAAGGACTGCAAAGTTCATTTGAATATCTGTCCTGGTGATGCATCTAAAATGCTGCAAGAATGGAAAGTAGTGCAGATTCGCCAAACTGAATCATTTAGGAGCAGTAAGATCTCTGTTTAAACTGCTTACTCAAGTATACCTGATGGAATGTTTTGGGTAGAAAACATAGTGAAGACCTTGGCCAGACTGGATGTTTAGGCTGGCTGTGGCATTGCTTGGGTATATAGGATGTGTTTTGTAGTGATTTTCATAATGATGACACAATCAAGGTTCCATAAAGTCTTTTTGTGTTTTTTTCAGTTATTGTGTGGTAGTTGTTGCTATAGCAATACTTTTGTATCAGTGTGCATTGTAAAAGATGTTTTTCTAATTCACTGCCAATAGAATAAATTTTGTACATAGAAGAGAATTTGCTTTTTTATTTCAACCATTCCTGTACATACGTAGTAGAGCTGCTGATAAGGGCTCCAACTTGACACTTTTTGAGTCCGAGATGTTGCAATGGGCATCAAGGTCTTTGTCAGTCTGTCCATCAGTCCAGTCAATACAGTCTGGCCCATTTCTTCTCCTCTGGCTAATGCAAGATCACCCAGTTTGGCATTTGGTGCCCGCAAAAACTGGATAAACAGTTTTTGGTACAAAAATTCTTATCAAGACCATACTGATGGCTGAAGCATTAAAAGATTAGTGGGATTATGATGTGTGCATAAAAAAAGGATCAAGATATGACAAGTGCAACTGTTCCCATATCTGTCAAGCAGCAAATTGTCATGATATTAACCCTTCTCTTGCTAATCAGGTCATGCCCTGTCTTAGCAAACAGTGTAGATCCAGATCAGTTGGCTTCTGAACTGGATCTGCATTGTTTGTCATTAAGTATGTGAATTTCTATCAAAAACTCGGATCAAGTGATCTGACTAGCTAGAAATTAAAAGTAAGCGTGGCATCTTAATTTATTCAGCATGAAAAGGGTTAAAATGAATTTCCCCTTTCAGCTGATATAAAACCCTGCAGTAGAAACTGATGCATTCGTATACCATATTTACAAAGGTATTAGCCAAGGCTTTGGTGCCTCAGTCAGACGTGTGTCCGACTGCGATCAGGTTGTGGGCTCAATTCCCACCAGGTCTGGCAACATTCTTTCGTTGAGATTCATCATGAAATATTTTCTAGGGTCATTCTCCCTTCTGCTGATTCAAGAAGGGCAGTTTTCAGTTCTGGCAAAGTAATGTGCACAAGTACTGGTTGACCGCTTAGAAAACTAGGCCTGCCCAGGAAAAATGTGGTTGGGTAAACTGGCCGACTCGACATGACCTTAATAGTGTTGACTGGGCCACTAAACTCCAAACCAAGACAGGACAAAGCAAACCATGTAGTGCCAGACTGTTTGCCACTCAACTAACACATCTATTGTAGTGAAACCAATTTATTCAAAATTAAGACTAAGTATGAAAGGGACTTATGGTACATGAATATTTTGATTAAATATGGTATTCGAATATAATGAAAAAATATTTTGAAAATTGCCTACAGTCAACCCTGTCAATAAGCAGGGCTTATAACATTCTGGTCTAGCTGGCCTTCAATACAGACCGACATAAATTGCAAAGTTAAAGTGGCAGTCATTTTGTCAAAAAAGATCTTTCCAGTGGCAAACTTCTTCATGCACATGCTTGTTTGTTTGTGTTGAGGTTTTACGGCCCAGTCAACCTAATAGGGTCATGTCAAGCGTGGTCAGTTTACCTAACCACACGTTTACTGGGCAGGCTTAGTCCTCTAAGCGGTTAACCAGTATTGTGCACATTCTTTCGCCAGAAACTGACAACTGCCTTTCTTGAATCAGCAGAAGGGAGAGAATGACCGTAGAAAATATTTCATGATCAATCTCCACGAAAGAATGTTGCCGACCTCGGCGGGGGTTGAACCCGTGACCTGGTCTCCAGTCAGACAGCGCATCCAACTGAGCCACCGAGGCCGGCTCATGCACATGTTCAATATATCTCTAATGAATCTGCAAAGTATCAGAATTTGTCAACAAATTCTTATGTCGATTTCACCATGCATGCACTATCTCAAAGCATATAAAAGCCAGTTGTCAAGAATTACCCAAAAAATGGCTATGAGTGAAAAAGTAAAATAATTTTTTTAGCATCAATTATTTCTTCCTGCACATATTCAATTACCTGTAATGAGTCTGTAAAGTAAGATTACTTCAACAAATACTTTGAGTCAACATCTTATCAATATCAACATTTATGCAAGATAAAAAGAATTTCAAGAATTACAAAGGGAAATAACTATAGGAATTATTTTCACCATGTGTGCACTATACAGTTTTGGCAAAGCAACTTTTTAAGAAGAACAAAGGGAATTAGCTCTAAAGGAATTCACCTTTAGGCCCTTATTTTTCTCTACAGCAGCATCTCATCAGTATCAAACATTTACCGTATGCAAAATATGAAAATATTCCTTAAATTATGTAGCACGAAAAGAAGCAGAAACCAAAATGCCTTTTCAAGAACTACAAAGGGAAATAACTCTAATTAACCCATAGGCCCTTATTTTTTTTTTCTCTCTCTAACAGCAACATCTCATCAATACCAACATTTATGCAAATTAAGAAAATCTCCAAATTATGAAGCAAGATAAGAAACTGATACCAAAACACATTTTCAAGAAAGGGAAATAACTGTAAAAGAATACGCCTCTACGCCCTTATTTACTTACAGCAACATCTCATCAATATCAACATTTATGCAAAATACGAAAAGATTCCTTAAATTATTTAGCAAGATAAGCATACACTAAAATGCCCTTTCATGTATTACAATGGGAAATAACTTCAAAGGAGTTAATCTCAAGGCCCTTATTTTTATCTGACAGCAACATCTCATCAATATCAACTTTTACAACATGTATTTAAAGATTCCTGAAATTATTTAGCAAGATTTAAAATTAATACAAAATATTTAGCAAGCAGAAACCAAAACACTGTATCAAGATTTACAAAAGGAAATAACTGTAAAGGAATTTACCCCTAGGCCCTTATTTTTCTCTGACAGCAACATCTTCTCAATATCTACATCAGTGCAAGATATAAAAAGATTCCTTAGATTGCTTAGCAAGATAAGAAGCAGAAACTAAAATGCCTTTTCAAGAATTACAAGGGAAATAACTGTAAAGGACTTAACCCTAAGCCCTTATTTTTCTCTGACAGCAACGTCTTATCAATATCAACATTTATGCAAGATATAAAAAGATTCCTGAAATATTTAGCAAGATCAGAAGCAGAAACTGAAATGCCTTTTCAAAAATACAAAGGGAAATAATTAAAGGAACTGATCCCTAGGTCCTTATTTTGCTGTAAAAGCAACATCTCATCATTAGATAATGCAAAATATGGAAAGATTCCTGAAATTATTTAGCAAAATAAGAAGCAGAAACCAAAACACCTTTTCAAGAATTACAAAGGGAAATAACAATAGGAATTAACTCCTGGGCCATTATTTTTGTCCAACAGCAATACCTCATCAATATCAAGGTTTATGCAAAATATGAAAAGATTCCTGAAATTATTTAGCAAGATAAGCAGAAACCAAAACACCTTTTCAAGAATTACGAAGGGAAATAACTCAAAAGGAATTAACCCCTGGGCCCTTATTTTCATTTAACAGTAACATCTTATCAATAATCAATTTTTATGCAAAATATGAAGATTCCTTATTTTATTTATCAAGTTAAGAAGCAGAGAAGCAAAACATAACAGATGGATGGATATGGAAAACAGTATACCCCACCCCCCCGCTCTCTCTCTCTCTCTCACACACACACACACACACACACACACACACACACCTGCTGCCACAAACAGTTTGCCTGGGGGGTATAACTACATATATAAACTTCAATAAAATGGTGAAAACTTATAGAGTGGATAAGTGGATGCTGCGATTTATTTAACAGAATTAGTTTCAGTTATGCATGGTGTTGAAACATCTGGATGCCCGAGTGATTAGAGCTCCTGACTTCGGATCACACGGCCATGAAGTGCAGTTTAACCCTTCTCATGCTGAATAAATTGATGCCACGCCCACTTCTAATTACCAGCCAATCAGATTACTTGATCCGTGGTTTTGATAGAAATTCACATATTTTTAATGACAAACAGTGCAGATCCAGATCAGTTGGCTTCTTCAGAAGCCAACCGATCTGGATCTTCACTGTTTGCTAAGACAGGGCATGTCGTGTTCAGCAAGAGAAGGGTTAAAAGTCATTTATTTCATTTGAAATTTATGAAACTAGCCGAAGGCTCATTTAAAAAATTTCTATATCAATGGATACAGTATTTACCTTAAATATTGACTTCTTACCATATTTATACAACAACAAGCACATTGAACTGCCTACTTGATATTACCTGCAAAGTGGCAAACAGGGCAGATCCTGATCACACTACCTTTAGGAAAAGTTTGATCTGGAATACCTTGTTAGCTATTTAACACTTACCACGCTATGAGCAGATTTAGCAGACAACAAACTGATGATATTTTTCTTATTTTTCCTAGAAAATAGGATCTCACACTTCATTTCCTAGAAAATAGGATCTGACACTTCATACAAATTGTCTCAATTTGCATGAAAATGACAAATCCTATTTTCTAGGAAAAATAAGAAAAAAATTTCAAAATGTTGTCTGCTGAATATTTACACAGTATGCAAAGTGTTAAAAGCCTGACTGTCCAAACTGGATAAAAATGAAATTTACTGATGGGTTTAGCCCATTTATGCCCAATGAATTCTTTGACCCTTATAAGTTAGAGGAGTCCATTTGTAATTTTAGGGGTATCTGGTTGATTTCATTTTAATTGTTTTTACAGAACTTCTTGTATCAGCAAAGATCCTGATAAGATGCCACATTATGCTTTCTGATCTGGGTTTTCACTGTTTGCCTAGGTCTCCATTTATGTTTGGGATGTGAACTATTTCATTTATATTAGTAGCAAAATGGACACTCAAAGTAAAAATACCATAATTACCCTAAGTACTGGGACAGTCAGGTAAAACAAAACAAACTGTGCAGACCCAGATGAGATACTATGTTCTGTGGCATCTTATCAGGTCAACACTCTCACTCATCTAACAGTTTTTAAACACATCAACAGGTAGTACTAGTAACAGTGTTTTCAGTGTCCACCCCCCCCCCTCACCCAGTAACAGTGTTTTCAATGTCCATGCCCCCCCCCCCCCCCCCACACACACACACACACAACCTCCACACACCCACTCACTCCATTTCAGTTTTTCTACTGCTGTGACCTTGAAAATTAGGCCACCAAACTCAAATCAGCTCTTTGTTGTCCTAATTATATATCTATGAAAACCGTAAGAATCCAACCACTGGGTCACAAGATATTATGCAAAAAAAAAGTGTGATGCCAGCACCGACACCTATCGGATCCTCACCAAAACCATTAGGTCCACATCCCCGTAAGTGTGTGTGTGTGTGTGTGTGTGTGTGGGGGGGGGGGGGGTGGGGGGGGGGAATAAATGGACTAAAGTTTCTAGGACAAGTATGGGAACAATTTCAGCTATTGAGGCAATATTTAGACTTAAATGTCCACAATCTACAGTTGTATGTCAAGAGTCTATGCAGAAAACTCCATTACGCACTTTTTAATGTGGGGTTGAATACCAGCTGCAAAGGGCTATTTTTTCCAATACTTACAAACTAATCTGCTTACAAATTCATGAGAGCGATGAAAAGCACAGCTCTGTATCCCAACCTGGTATGTTTTGAAAGTAGAATATCAGTACAAAAAGCTGTTTAGTCACTAGATATATTTCATTTCAATCAAAGGAAAGAAGCTTTTCACATGGAAAACAATTTTTTAATGTTTATACAAAGTAACTTGTAAATAACTGCTCTTACTGTTGATATTATCTCATAAACTATCCCATACAAGATCTTCCCATTACTTATGCATAATTATGCAAAGGTCTACTGAAATCCATTAAATAAAGCCAAAGCTACCACAGGGAAATAATTGGCAGAGCTATCGATGTACATATAATATTTACCCTAGGTATTTGGACAGACAGGTGCAAACAGTGTAGACCCTGATCAGATGCTGCAGAATGCAGCATCTGATCAGGGTTTACACTGTTTGCCATTCAACTACCACTAATATAGGTACACCTCTAGGTAGCCAAATGACCTTTTCATATTTTAGGAAAAGTATGGTTAGAAGTGAAGGTGTCTGCATATTTAGGGTAACTATACATGTCTATGGACACACCCGCATTTAGCAGAAAACATTACATCCACCACTATTCTGGGTATAAAAAGATGATGGAATTACAAACTTTGCATAAAAAACATATAAATAAAATAACAGAACCAAAGCCAGACAAACATTCCCAAGTTGGAGAGGGAGGAGACAATTTGCACAAAATGTCAAACCCTGCTTTCTGGGAAATTCAATTTGTCATCTGCTGAATTTGCTGAGAGAATGCTAAAGGTTTTGAGATCCCAGACCATACTATAATTACCTTAAATATTTGGACACTTAATTCCTTATTATACTTCTTATAAACTGTACAAATTTAGTTTATTAATTGAGGATATCAGTCTATGCAAGATCAATCAGACTTGTCAGACAAATTTGTTTTCAATTTGGCAAAAATTCTAAGAATTTCAAGCATATTTTTAAATCATTTGTCTGACTGTTATCCAGAAACTGAAAATTGCCAATCAGTCCAATCATTATCGGCATTTGCCGAACGGAGATTTAGGTATTTTCCCTTACCATGGTTAAAGAATTTCCGTATTGCAATTCCCAAACACACAGATGCTGCTTTCTTATTAACATAACAAATGACATACCAACATTGCTTACACTTGATGAACTTAAATGTGCATAAATATCATGTTTATAAACAGCAATATAGCTCAATATGATCAGACATGCGGGATTCACTTTCACAATAACCGAGCACTCAGTTGGTGAAAAGTGCAAAAGGGAAACAACCAGAATATCTTCATGCCATGGCAAGTCATGTTTTCACATTGTGTTGTAGCTAGCCACTACATTTTTTTTTTTCTTTCTATGGACCAGTAAAAAACAAAGTGTTTCACTCTAGTGCCGCATTGAGGCCCAGCACATCCGACATCGGATACAATGAAGCACTTTTAGATCTTTTAAAAGTAAATAAACAAATTAACAACAACCAGAAAAACATCTTTTATTGTTGTAATGCTCGACCAAGCAAACATAAAAGCTGTACATTTTATACTTACTGTAATAACCCCAAGTGTTGGGACAGACAGGCCTCAGCAAACAGTGTAGACCCAGATCAGACGCCGCAAAAGCATGGCTTCTGATCTGCAGCTACACTGTCTACCACTCATTTAGCAATATAAAAGAAGCATCAGGATGTAGTAAAATAGTCTTATTCAAATTTTAGGACCAGTATGGTAAGGTATTAACGTGTCCCAATACTTAGGGTAAATCAGTAACAGCTGGTATTCATTTTTTTCACAGGTCAATCAAATGGGCAGTTACAATAATGAGCGTTGTGATAATGCGCAGATCGCTCAAGGAAGTTACGAGTATAAAGTTAATGTTATGATTGTGTTGACAAAAGGTTTGTAAACTTTGTTTTTATAGCTCCAGTTAAGGTGTAAATTTTAAAGTCGAATATCAGAAAATGTGAATTTTTATGGACCGACTTTTCAATGTCCTTCTGAAGTGAAAACTGGTCCAGCTCTTCAAAAACTGGTCTCAGACCAAAGAACTGGTATTTTATCTAGCCCTGTTGTGCACATTCTTTTACCAGAAACTGACAACTGCCCTTCTTAAATCAGTGGAAGGGAGAGAATGACCGTAGAAAATATTTCAAGTTCAATCTCCAAGGAATAATGTTGCCGGACCCAGCAGGGATCAGCCCTGCAACCTCCTGATCACCAGTTGGACAGGCATCTGACTGAGCCACCGATGATGGCATACCCAGAATTACCATCAGTCATGTTGTTAAGAAATTCCGAAAGTTGGGATCAGTAGAAAACATTCAAAGATTAGGGAGATAATGTCTGATAGAGGGACTATTGGCAACTTGAAAGGCTCGTGACAAATGACAGAAGGCACCACTCGGAGAAATTACAGCAAAATTTAATGAATACAGAGACAGAGGAGTTTGTACAACAAGAGGCCCACGGGCCACGGGTCGCTCACCTGAGTGACATAGCCACTGCAGATATGCAGATGTTATGCAACATTTTTCCAATCCTGTCATCGCAACTAATGAAAAGATCATCATTTAAGCAGTTCTTTATTTTGAAGAAGAAGATATATGGCATGCCAGTCAATTGAGCGTGATCATTTGAACAAACTCTAAATGGCAGCCAGCTTCGATTTACAATCAGCACGATTTTAGCTGTTTTTGATCTACGAGTAACCCCAATACTTCCTACCAAGTTTCGAGTCAACTGGCCTTTCAGTTCAGGAGAAGAGGCGAAAAATAGATTTTCAAGATGGCTGCCATGGCGGCAATCTTGGATATCCGATTGGCATGATTTTAGCTATTTTTGATCTACAAGTCACCCCAATGTCTCCTACGAAGTTTGGAGTCAATTGGCCTTTCGGTGCAGGAGAAGAAGCTAAATATAGATTTTCAAGATGGCGGCCATGGTGGCCATCTGGGATTTCTGATCAGAACAATTTTAGCTATATTTGATCTACAAGTCACTCTGATGCTTCCTACTAAGTTTCGAGTCAAGTGACTTTTGGGTTTAGGAGAAGCGAAAAATAGATTTTCAAGATAGCTGCCATGGCGGCCATCTTGGATTTACGATCGGCATGATTTTAGCTATTTTTGATCTACAAGTCACCCAAATGCTTCTTACCAAGTTTCGTGTCAACTGGCCTTTCGGTTCAGGAGAAGAAGCGAAAAATAGATTTTCAAGATGGCGGCCATGGCGCCCATCCTGGTTTTACGATCGGCATGATTTTATCTATTTTTGATCTACAAGTCATCCCCATGCTTCCTACCAAGTTTGGAGTCAATTGGCCTTTCGGTTCAGGAGAACAAGCGAAAAATAGATTTTCAAGATGGCTGCCATGGCCGCCATCTTGGATTTCCGATAGGCATGATTTTAGCTATTTTTGATCTATAAGTCACCTCAATGCCTCCTACCAAATTTGGAGTCAATTGGCTTTTGGGTTTAGGAGTAGAAGCGAAAAATAGATTTTCAAGATGGCGGCCATGGCGGCCATCTTGGATTTCCGATCAGCACGATTTTAGCTATTTTTGATCTACAAGTCATCCTGATGCTTCCTAGCAAGTTTGGAGTCAACTGGCCTTTCGGTTCAGGAGAAGAAACAAAAAAATAGATTTTCAAGATGGCCGGCATGGCGGCCATCTTGGATTTCCAATCGGCACGATTTTAGCTACTTTTGATCTACAAGTCACCCTGATGCTTCCTAGCAAATTTGGAGTCAATTGGCCTTTCGGTTCAGGAGAAGAAGCGAAAAATAGATTTTCAAGATGGCGGCCATGGCGGCCATCTTGGATTTCCGATCGGCACGATTTTAGCTATTTTTGATCTACAAGTCACCCTGATGCTTCCTAGCAAGTTTGGAGTCAATTGGCCTTTCTGTTCAGGAGAAGAAGCGAAAAATAGATTTTCAAGATGGCTGCCATCTTGGATTTCCGATCGGCATGATTTTAGCTATTTTTGATCTACAAGTCACCCCGATGCTTCCTAGCAAGTTTGGAGTCAACTGGCCTTTCGGTTCAGGAGAAGAAGCGAAAAATAGATTTTCAAGATGGCGGCCATGGCGGCCATCTTGGATTTCCGATCGGCACGATTTTAGCTATTTTTGATCTACAAGTCACCCTGATGGTTCCTAGCAAGTTTGAAGTTAATTGGCCTTTCGGTTCAGGAGAAGAAGCGAAAAATAGATTTTCAAGTTGGCGGCCATGGCGGCCATCTTGGATTTCCGATCGAAACGATTTTAGCTATTTTTGATCTACAAGTCACCCCGATGCTTCCTACCAAGTATCAAGTCAATTGGCCCAGGGGTGTAGGAGGAGTAGGCTTTTAAAGCAATTGTTGACGCCGCACGACGGACGACGGACGACGCACGACGGACATTGACTGACCACAATAGCTCACCATGAGCACTTCGTGCTCAGGTGAGCTAAAAACAGTGAGAAAACAACTGATGACTCATAATTTAAGAGGGGTGTTATTGAAAGAGGGTAGTGGTGAAGGTGAACTGGAAAAACAGAGTTTCTTGGTGCAGAGGGCAAAGTTGGCAAACTGTAAATAATTTTTGTAAAAGTGCATGCTTTTCTGCTGAGGGTCAAGTGTTTGTAAGTAAGGATCAACAAATTTATAAATGGAGGAAACCCGAGAGGTTGGAACCTAGACTCTGTCAACAGGCATGAGAAATGCCCAGTGAAGGTAATGGTATGGGGATGCATTTGCTGCAGTGCTGTGAGGACCCTTGCCAATGTTGATGGTAACATAAATACACAGAAACATATAGACATTCTGGAGAACAAAGTGTTGCATGCCATTGCTCACCACTTTCCCAAAACTAAATATTTGTTCGAGGGCAATGTCTTGGTATACCAGGCTGCTTTAACAAGGCAGTACTGTGCAACCAACAGACTAAAATGTATGAGCTGGCCCTTGCAATCTCCAGATTTCAGCATTATTGAAAATGTGTTTTTTTTTGTTGTTTTTTTTTTTGTTTTTTTTTTATCAAATGAAAGTTACAGATGCATGTCCATTGTAGTCGGGATACCAGTAAAATGGTAAGTGGCAAACAGTGGAGACCCAGATCAGATGCCGCAGAATGTGGCATCTGATCTGGGTCTCCACTGTTTGCAAATAGTTTAGTCATTTTTCTCTAGGAATATCTAAATTTCAGAGCCTGACATACCTAAAATTGAAACTGGACTCTTCCAATATACAGTGTGGGTGTCTATTCAGTATAAATTGGGTTAATATAAAAATCTCCAATGACCTCTTGTTCAGATTTGTCAGGCCATCAAACCAAAGTACATGCAGAGCCTTTACAAGTCTATTCCACTGAGATAGCAGAATGTGATTTAATTAAAGTGTCATCTAACAAAGTACTGAGGTAAGAATTTGTGTAAAAGTTCTTGTCCTGTTTCTGTCAGACTCCCACAAAAAGCTGATCAAATTTCATGCTTTTCCAATATGGCCACCACTGATGAATACTTCTGTCCACCGTCTGTACAGAAGTTATGCATAGCTCCATATCAGAGGAATATCAAAAAATTATTATTCTTATTTCTTGAAGAAAACGTATGTTGTGGGTACTCATTAGAAGCACCTTGCCGAAGCACTTTTTATGAGTACCTGCAACATCAACATATAATTCTGTGTAGAAATAAGAAAAAATCAACCCATTTAGGTTGAAAAAAAAACGTCTTATCTGCAGCCATGGCTACATGGCTTCACTGTATAGGTAGAGAAAATACCCATTGTTCACATTTTCCAACTTCTATCTGTACCTATACAGAGCTGAAATAAAACATTGTCCCTCCAGCAGAATATCATTATTTGTCTATAAGGAACTTTTTGTACAAGTCTTCTAACTTAGTGTCTTTAAATTTTGGTACAAAGTTCACTTTCACAATTTCAGAGAATCCTTCTTTCTTTTCAGGGGGAATATACTTCTTTCTGAAAAAGAAAATTAACCAGTTACACATGAAAATTATTGTAAAAGTCACAAAACACTGGTTACTTTCATGTTTTTTAATTTCAACAATTTGATCATTAAGTTTGGATAATATACAACACATTTCAAAAAATTTGGTCATTAAGTTGGGACAATATACATAACATTTCAACAAGTTGGTCATTAAGTTGAGAGAAGATACATTACATTTCAACATTCTGGTCATTAAGTTGGGATAATATACATTCCATTTCAACAATATGGTCATTAAGATAACAAACAACATATGTCAACAATTTGGTCATAAATTGGGATAATATACATTACATTTCAACAATATGTTCTGACTTTGGGATAATATACATTACAATTCAACAATTTGGTCATTGGGATAATATACATTACATTTCAACAACCTGGTGATAAAGTTGGGATAATATCACTACATTTCAACAATATGGTTATCAAGTTGGGGTAATATATATTTCAACAATTTGGTCATTAAGTTGGGATAATATGCATTACATTTCAAAAATTTAGTTATTGAGTTGGGATAATATCACTATATTTCATACATGCCATACCTCACACTGTGAGACAAAATCTCACAGAATTTTGGCCCTTCTGGACCCCATTTCCCATAAGATTTCCAAATCTCACAGATTTTTCATACCATTTAATAAGCTATTTTTTGAAGAATTAGAAATAAATCACACATTAGCATGGCTTTTCCAAGCTTAATTCATTAAAATAATGGCTTTAAACTTACATATGAAAGCCTGAAAGTGATTTTCATAAAAATCTCACAGAATTTCATTAAATCTCCCCTAAAAATTTGCAGCATCTCACAGATTTCTGTCAACAGCTAATGGCATGTATGATATTTCAACAATATGGTTATCAAGTTGGGATAATATACATTATATTTCAACCATCTGTTCATTAACTTGAGATAATATACATTACATTTCAACAATTTAGTTATTAAGTTGGGATAATATCACTACATTTCAACAATATGGTTATCAAGTTGGGATAATATACATTACATTTCAACAATTTGGTCATTAAGTTGGGATAATTCAACAATTTGGTCATTAAGTTGGGATAATATGCATTACATTTCAAAAATTTAGTTACTGAGTTGGGATAATATCACTATATTTCAACAATATGGTTACAAGTTGGGATAATATACATTATATTTCAACTATCTGTTCATTAAGTTGGAATATATACATTACATTTCAACAAGTTGGTCTGGGGAATGGATACATTTTCAAGGGAGGTTACTCTGTCAAAACAGTTCTGTCCTCTTCTGAAAAGGGGTCTACTCTAAAAGGAAAAAATTTGTCCCCTGGGAAGCAATTTTCTTTTCTTTTTGGAATAGACCCGATTTTCAGAAGGGGATATAGGTGCAGGCAAAGAGGACGTCACTAAAGTAGCCTCCCTTATAAAAATGGCAGAAAATCTACAAACCGATTCCAGTCCTGTTTAGGTAACATACTATACAAAACAGCATATGATATACCACCAAATAAGAACAGGACTCAAAACATGACTGGATTCTTTTTTTTTTTTTTTCTTCTTCTTCTTCACAATGATGTTAGGGACGGCATCATTTGAGTTTTGAACATACATGAACAGCATAGTTCCTGATAAGCCTGAACATTGGTCTGACAAGGATCACTATCACTTGCTCAATAAATTCTTTTTCTACAGGTCCAAGTAAATATGGATACCTTATTTATCCTAAATATTGGGACACCTTAAATTTTGACCATAATTGTTCTAAAATTTGAATGTCTATTTTACTACTTGTTGATGTATGTGTATGTATCCAACTGCTGGTTGGTGATCAAACAGTGTATACTCTGGTCAGATACCAAGTCCTGTGGTGTCTGATCAGGGCCTACACCATTCGCTCAGACCAAATATGAGAATGTGGATCCCCACAGGTCATTTTCCATACCCTGTGTATATGAATAGTAATGGTCCACATTGCTCTAGATAAGAAACAATTTTTCAGCCAATAAGTATTGATATTTTTCTTATTTCTCCATGAAAGCATATGTTCTGGGTACTCATTACAAGCACCTCCCCCTAAAGAGTAATCTTACATGTCTTTTAAAAAAGAAATAAGAAAAACTAGACAATGCAATTGATCGCACACCATTGCAAATCCCCATGCTTTCAAAACTAAACAGAGAGAAAAAATAATGTTGCTCTGGCACATCCTTACCACACAGGGAAGACATGTAGCAAGTTTGGTTAAATTCCGCCCAGTGGCATAGGAGACAGCCTGACAGACAGATGGATGGAGGCATTTAAAATATCCCTATCACTTTTTTAAAAAAAAAAAAGTGTGGGGACAAATATTTATCTAGATATCCCTCTTATCTAGAGTTACGGTCTAGATATAGCTTTGCAATCTAATCTGGGCTTTTCATGATGCTTACTTCCACATTCATATAAATTAAAAGAAACAATTTTGCTTTGCATGGCCAATATGTAAGTGACAAAAACCCTGACACCATGAACATATGTGCCTGCTATACATGAACCACACCACTGGAAAAGTTGTCTTTGAGCCTAATGAAGAACTGGACAAACTTATCCCTGAGTTATCATCACAGAGATCTTGTTCAGGGGGAGTATTTCCTAACAATTTTTCTTATTGCTCCAAGAAGTGTACAAAAAAAGGTACATATACTTCTAAAGATACAAGAAGGCCAGTTGTCAGTTTCTGGCAAAAGAATGTGCACAAGTACTGGTTTACCGCTTAGAGGACTAAGCCTGCACAGAAAAGAGTGGTTATGTGAACTGACCACCTCGACATGACCTTAAAAGTGTACATTCTGATCACAGTCTTCTCTGTTTGAAGTAGCTTGTGTACTGTAATTGGTTGGTTGGTTTGGAGTTTAATGGCCCAATATAAAAGTCATGTCAAGGTGGTTAGTTTACCTAACCACACTTTTCCTGGTCAAGCTTAGTCCTCTCAGCAGTTAATCAACATTCTTTTGCAAGAAACTGACAACTGCCCTTCTTGAATCTGCAGAAGGGAAAGCATGACCATAGAAAATATTTCATAATCAATCTCCACCAAAGAATTTTGCAGGACCTGGCAGGGATCAACCCCACCACCTCCTTATCACCAGTCCTCTTTCTTTGTCGTTCATATATGCCAGTATGTAAGGTTTCTTGTGTCTCCAACAAAACAACTCACTTGTAGCTATTCATGATCATATCATTGATGGCTTGATGAGATTTGTCGGTTATTTCTCGGAACTGAAATCAGAAATGAATAAACTTGTTATGATAGACAATAAATCACAGAAAAATACAGTCAAGTCTACTTACTGGATGGGGGAACTGATACACTTTCAAGGGGGGACAACTCTGCCAAAATTGTTTTTGCTCCTTTCTGAAAAGGGTTCTACTCTAAAAGGAAAGAATTTGCTCCTTTGTTTGGGTAGACCCCTTTCTGAAGGGATTCAGTATGTAGGAATGGAAACAAGTAGTCAGAAAAATTGTCTCTCCTTGCAAAATGGCAGAAAATCTACCAAGCGTATCCAGACCCCTTAACCCATTATAGTCTGGAGACCCCTAAAAGGGTAATTGGCAAACAATGCAGACCCAGATCAGACACCACAGATCAGGGTCTCCATTGTTTGCAAATAGTTTACCCCTTTTTTTTCTCTAGGAATATCTAAATCTCATAGCTGATGTACCCAAAATTGAAATTGGCCTCTTCCAATATATAGTGTGGGAGAACCTATTTAGTCTACAATGGGTTAACTGCATGATATGAGCCAGTGCATGACAAAGCTAACAATATGGTCTGTGTAACCAGCAAAGACTCTGATCAGCCTGTACATCCATCATGGCAAGGGTTCACATTTAGTCCTTTGAATGGCCTGGAGGCTGTAGAAGGCACATGCGATCACTGAAGACTCTGATCAGACTGTGCAGGCTGATCTGAGTCTTTGCTGGTCACAAAGTTTTATTGTTGGTTTTGTCGTGCACTGGTTCATATGTTTCAATCTGATAAGTTCACTGTTACAATGATTATGCTAGAGATGTGAGCTATGAGTTCCCTGCCACATATGGATAAGTTGCTTAGAATGGAGTTTAACGGCCCAGTCAACACTATTAAGGTCATGTCAAGTCAGTCAGTTTACCTAACCTCACTATTCCAGAGCAGGCTTAGTCCCATAGGCAATCAACCTGTACTTATGCATATTCTTTTGCCGGAAACTAACAAAAACTGCCCTTCTTGAATCAGCCGAAGGGAATGAATGACCATAGAAAATATTTCAACATCAATGTCAACAAAATTGCCAAACCAAACAACTGGGATCAATGTTGCCAACCTAACGGGGGTCAAACCCACGACCTCCTGATAACTAGTCAGACCCCCATCCAAATAAGCCACCAAGGCCAGCACACACAAGAATGTTTTGACAACTGAAACACATCTAGTTTGAGATAAAAAAAAACTACATTAGTAAAGTATTTGTTTGTTTGTGTTGAGGTTTTACGGCCCAGTCAACCAAATGGGGTCAATTAGTCAGTTTACCTAACCACCATTTCACTGGGCAGGCTTAGTCCTCTATGCAGTTAACCAGTATTGTGCACATATTTTCGCCAGAAATAGTAAAGTATTATTGTCTTAGTAGGCTGTTTCCTAACTAGGCTAAAAGGCTAGGTTAAGTATTCTAAATTAAAAAAAAGGTCATAAAGAACATGTATAGTTTTAAATGGCTTTGTGGTCAAGTTACCCCAATGCTGTGCCTACCAGTCCTAGCTCTACTTTCTAATTTTCTTTTCTCCTCAAAAACACTTGTTGTGGGTACTCATTACATGCATTACATGCATGTGGTGAATAAAAAATATCAAAACCTTTTGACTGAAGAAATAATAATAATAAAAAAAACAACTTCTCTACAGCCATGAATTTTTCAGTCTCATTATAAAGCTACCTTTACAGTGCTATGCCAGTGTATATGGACCCAATAACAGCAATAAATACTGATGTCCCTAAAAATTGCTGGATGAGTGGCAAACGGTGTAGACACTGATCAGTTTGTGTTGAGGTTTTACAGCTCAGTCAACCCAAAGGGGTCATGTCGAGCGTGGTCAGTTTACCTTACCACACTTTTACTGGGCAGGCTTAGTCCTCTAAGCAGTTAACTAGTATCATGCACATTCTTTTGCCAGAAACTGACAACTGCCCTTCTTGAATCATGGGAAGGAAGAGAATGGCCGTAGAAAATATTTCATATCAAATCTCCACGAAAAAATGCTGCAGACTCGGTGGGGGGTTGAACCCACAACCTCCTGATCACCATTCAGAGGCACATCCAACTGAGCCACCAAGGCAGGCAGACCCTGATCAGATGCTCTAGAATGATCAGATGCTGCATTCTACAGTATCTGACCTAAATCTACACTGTTTGCTCAGGGCTGTCTATCCAATGTGGTAACTTGTTATATGTTTGTTTACTTACCCTTTCGTTATGTCTAGCCTGAGCTGTAGTTGTAGTAAACACAAAACATCTACATTGTACACCAGCTTTCTTAGCTACATTTACATACCTGAAAGAATCAAATAAAGAAAGCTGGACAACAGTAACAAAAAATGGAGATGATTTGGTGTTTCACGGTGCTTTCAACATTATACAAGTCATATTGAGATGATGGAATGGTGATAATGAAAGGCTCTATGAAATGAAGCGCCATACAGATATCAGCTAAATTCTGCCTCAAGTAGGATTCAAACCCGGGACCTCATGATCCGAAGTCAGGAAACGCCAACCACTCAGCCACCCAAACACTTCAGAAGTATGGTGTTTTGGACCAAAAAAAGAGACATTAATTAGCAGTGTAGTAGCATACTGTGGCATCTGATGAGGGTCTACCTAGTTTGACATGAAATTCAGTTCAGTCCACACCTAATAATTAAGTCAGTTTCTATATGTAAAACCCCTTTAACACTTAGCACTCTGGGTAATAGTTTCAGCAGACAACATATTGGAATATTTTTCTTATTTTTCCCTCAAAACAGGATTTGACATTTCATGCAAATTGTCTGCAGACAATTTGCATGAAATATCAAATCCTGTTTTCTGGGAAAAACAAGAAAAAATTTGTCAATTTGTCGTCTGCTGAACTGGCCAAGAGAATGGTAAAGGTTAAAAAGATGATAGACCCTTCCAACAGTCTTGCTCATTAACCACTCTCTGGGTTAATTCAGTAAACAGCAAATTGATATTTTTCTTATTTTCCCCAGAAAATAGGCTTTGACATTTCATGCAAATTGTCTCTTTTGGGGACAATCTGCATGAAATGTCAAACCTTATGCTCTGGACAACTAGTGTCAAAGTGTGCAGAAATTTCTACCCATTGCGATAAGTATTAAATCGTTAATCCAGATCAATAGCATGATACCATGAACCTCTCTTACCTGTAGGCAAGGCTAGGAGGTTAAGTCTGCAAAGTTGTCTTGGAAAAGCAGGGACTACAGTCAAAACAGTCCAACTAACAGTCCTTTGGTATTGTGAATTTTTCTGGGTTTCAACAAGGTGAAACAAGTAAGGCAATGTACTTTAGAGTATGATTCTAAAACAGAATGAATGTGAGATTTAAATTTTAATATACAGTGAACCCTCGTTACAACGACAGCATTTGTTCCCAAAGATGTTGTCATTAAAATGAATTTGCTGTTGTAAAGAATACTTAATGAGCAGATTAGTATGTAAAAAAGGTCTTGTTTTGCTCTTATTTCCTCATAAAACATATGCTTTGGATATTTGTTAGAATCGCCTCACTGAGGAAATTCTAACAAATATCCAAAACATAAGTTTCTTTAAAGTATTAAATACAATATTCTTTATAATTTGTGACTAATAGTTACCTCTTTAGCGAAGGTTTTGTGACAGTCCAATTGTCATTATAACGAATTTTGCCGTTGTATCGAGTGTCGGTATAAAGAGGGTTGTCTGTACAATAAATTCTCCATCTTCTGAATGGACAGATTATAAATTACATTTCTGGAGGTGAAAAACAGGAATTGAAACAGCAAGTTATTGATACTGGATATACCAGGGAGATTTTCAGCCATTTCTGCAAAGGGTGACAACTCTTGTGATTTTCTTTTGCTTTACTGCAAGCCAAACCACTTCTGAAAAAAGGTTCTACTCTTAAAGGAAGGACTTTGCACTCATGGACAGCTGTTGTCCTTTCAGGATAGACTTCCTTTCAAAAGGAAGGTAAAAACAGTTTCGAAAGTTGCCTCCTCTAAATTCTCACAATTGGAGGAGAAAAAAACAAGACAATGTTTTTAAATTACCTGGCTCTAGATTCTACATCAGGGTTTGTATTATCTATAACAACATTTTTCCCTTGTTTCAGTGCTTGATTACTTTCTGCTACACATTTCTGCCAAGTACCCATCGTGTCCTGCAAGCATAAAAATATACTGTAGTATAAATGGCATGTGAGAGTTCTGATTCAGACCAGAATGCACATCCACACATCATTACAAAAACACACCTATTCAAATATATTGAAAATTTCACCACAAAAAAACTGAAAGTTTTCAGATGAAAATTCTGATTTTTTCATCTTTCTGCTCAAAATATAGATTGTGGGTACTCCTTAGAACTGCTTCACCAAAGCAGTTCTAATGAGTACCCACAATCTATGTTTTTGAGCAGAAAAGAAAAATAATGTACACCCCTGTAAACCCCAGTTTTACTATATAAAGGTGGGGTTTGTTTAAGGGGGTCAAAATTATTTAGGTATGTTTTTTTATGCTGTCTGCTTAATGCTTAAATATGCAAGGAAAAAATTGAAGAAGACAATCTGCATTAAGTGTTAAAACCTTACTTCTGGAAAAATAAGAAAACTAGAAATGTGTCCACAGTACATGGATGCCCCCGCTGTGGGGTACCTGACTATAAAACTGCAAAATTCTACCTGGTACAAATGCCTTAACCTGTCTAACAGGATCACGTATGTACATACGTATGTACGTACGTATGTATGTACATACATACACACATTCGTAGAGAAGGACGAACATTCGTACGCACATACGCATGTACGCATGTACCCACGCATGGAAAACCGAAAAACTACATGCCCCCGGCATCATCCGATGCAGGGGCATAAAAATCATTAAACATCAAACCTTATTTTCTGAGAGATTATGATGATGTGGTGTTTTATGGCCCTTTCAACATTACTGAAGTCTTATCAAGGCGATGGAGTGGTGATAATAAAAGGCTCTGTGCAATGAAGCACCACAAAGTCATGACCTGAATTCCTCCTCCAGCAAAATTCAAACATCAAAATTGTGAGCCCTAACCACTCACCCACCAAATCACTTCTATTTTCTGAGAGAAAAAAGTAAGAAAACTATTACAACTATTATCTTCTGCTGAATTTACCCTGAATTTATGCCAAGATCTTTGTTACTTTTATATAAGATGATGATAATTTGGTGTTTTATGTATTTTTCAACAGTATTTAAGTAATACATTGTATCAAGACAGTAACTCAGATTATAGAAGGGTGATAATAACATGCTCTATGCATTGTCATGTTCTGAATTCTGCCTCCTCATAAGAACTGCAACATGAGAAAAAGGCCTACAAAATATGTTTATCTGGACCTACAAATACGCTCACACTTTAATAAAATGGCATTCAAAACTGTTGCAGACAACACACGCAACATTTTTTTTTTATTCATATTTCAGAGAAAGTAAGTATCAATACTTCCTGTGACAATCATCTGCCTTGTAGACAATTCATATGAAATGCTAGGCAAATGATTCATTTGAAATGTCAAATCTTTATGTTCTCTGAAAATTAAAAATCTTAGAATGTCTCTGCTGCTGCTTTTGACTGGAGCTTTAACACTTACCACACTAAGGGCAGATTCAGCAGATGATGAATTGATGACATTTTTCTTATTTTTCCAAGAAAATAGGATATGGCACTTCATGCAAATTGTCTCCTTAGGATCTGACACTTCATGCAAACTGTCTCTTAAGGAGACAATTTGCATGAAGTGTAAGATCCCATTTTCTAGGAAAAATAAGAAAAATACTTCAAAATGTCATCTGCTGAATTTTTTACCCAGCACGCAAAGTGTTAAAGGTTAAATTAAATGTAAACCTACCCTATTTATATGGCAGTATCCTTTTGGTATCAGATAGGTCTTGACAAACCACGATTTTCCTGCTGCAAGTACCAAAGTTAAATATCAACAAGTAGCAATATATCGACATATACTACAGTATCCATTGATTCTGTCAGCGGACAAATGCACAGGTTGATCGGGCCTGTGTTGTTGACAAATTGCATGAGGACCCTTTTCGTGTGTTGTGCATCATAATGAAAAGGTACATGCAATGAAGTACTGTTCAGTCATGACTAACAATGGATCATACCCGAGATCTTGTGAGTTGGTAGTGCAATTTGGTTTTAAGAGGATCTAATACACTTTCAGGGGAGGCAACTCTGTCAAAAACGGTTTTGCCTCCCTACTGAAAAGAGGTCTACTCTAAAAGAATTTGCTCCCAATGCGATGCAAATAATTATCTTTAAGAATAAACCCTTTTTCAAACTGGTAGGCTGGAAAACAAACAGGAAGTCACAAAAGTTGTCTCCCTTATACAAATGGCAGAAAAATCTACCAGGGGTATCCAGTCCGTTGAAGTGCAATATACATAATTACCATAAAAACCCCAAGTACTGGGACAGATAGGCCTTTGCAAACAGTGTAGATCACAGAACACAGCGTCTAGTCAGTCTACACTGTTTGCCATACACACACCAATATTTTAGAAACATCAACAGGTAATAGAATGGACTATTTCAAATTTTAGGGCAAGTATGGTAAGTAGATAAAGTGTCCCAATACTTAGGGTAAATACAGTATACAGTAATTAGCTAATATCAAAATGAAAAATGATAACTTGTACATTCATAATATGAGCAGAAATGTCAGAAAACATACTTTTGGGCAGGTGTGCCCAACAAAGATCCAGATCAGCCTGCGCATTTGCACAGTCTGATCAGAATCTTCACTGGGTGCTTTCTGGATAGCCAAGGATGTAAAATTTCTTCCTGCAGACAACAGATTGTGATCAGACTGCATGGATGCGCATGCTGATTGGAGATTTTGTCAGACGCACATGTCCGAAGGTATGTTTTCCAACGTTGTGGCTCATATATAAATTGGCTGTAGCATGAACAAATATAAATTGTGACATCAAACTAATTGTCATCAAAGTAGTAGGCAATGTAATGTTTTCTGATGTTTGCTATATCTTGTTTTGTAATTCAGATCCGATGGACACCTATGAATGCCATGCAACAAGTATTAATCATGCTAAATTTATGCTGATCTGTATTATACAGTCATTCTCATTAATTAACATTCCAGAGAAATTCTTCTCTTTACAATGGAATAAAACCTGTCCTATTGCGCGATAATAGGTTCCTTAGTCAACTGTAAACACTAAGTAAAACACTTACAGGCAGGTGATCCGACTAGAACTAAAACCTGAAAATAAATTTAACATACCCTTGAAAATATGACATGTATTTTAATGTTTGTACATAAAACATAGTTCCAGATCAGAGGAATCTTCATTTAAATATTTTTTATTTGCCCACAGAAACGTATGCTGTGGGTACTCATTAGAAGTGCCTGTGTGGGTACTCATTAGAAGTGCCTCAGTGAGTACCCACAACATATGTTTTCATGGAGAAATAAGAAAAATGTGAATATTTTTGGCTGGTAAAAAAGGGCCTTATTAAATACAAGTTTGATTTCCATCTCTGCTTGTCAATATACAAGTATTCTATAGTGTGCCATGTTTCTGTAAGCGAGCAATAAGTCATGATCAGTCTGCGGGCCTTATTCAAATACAAATTTGATTTCCCTCTCTGCTTCTCAATATACATGTATTCTACAGTGTGCAATGTTTCTGTAAGCGGGCAATAAAAGTTAGGATCAGACTGCATAAATATACAGGCTGATAATGGCCTTCTTTGCCCATATCTGTGATAAAGAACCTTTTCTCACACTGCCTCACATAATTATGATATCATAAACCTCCTTGTTTTCAGAGAAAAATTAGTGAAAATATATAGAGGATATTTATTCTTTTGCTGTGAATACCATAAATATTGTCATCGAGTGAAATGAAAACATCAGTATTTTCACGAGTGCGAAGCACGAGTGAAAATTTGAATGTTTTCATCACACGAGATGAAAATTTTTATGGTATTCACTGAAAAAGAGTAAATTTTCTTTTTATTTTATTGTTCACACGTCAATGCGCGTTTCTGACGTCATAAATAACGTCACCAAACAAAACATGAACGTCATGGCGTCGACGTTCAGTGCTTAATATGTGAACCGCTGGAGAGACAAAAAAACAAAAAGTTTCGGCGAATCAAAATAATTTTGATACCAAAATGTTCCTTACATTCTAACTAAGAAAATGCATACCAACACTTGATGGTTTAGTTCAGAAACAAAGAAGTTAGAGGTGTTCAAAAATCTGAAGTGGAGGTAACATCCACTTCTGAAACAGTGAAGAAAACCGAAGCCGTCCAAAGCGAAGAGTGAAAATATAAATTGTATTATTCACTATAGTGAAATGATACGATATCAATTCACTAGTGATTGATACCACTTTTATTTTCATCAGACATACACTGATTTCACCGCTGACAATAAAATAAAGAAAAATATCAACATTAAATTTTGACAGCAGCAGATTATTTCAAGTGAATTGGCTGGGGCTATTTTTAAGTTTTAATTTAGTTTAAACACACTTTATTGCCACAATAAAGCAACAAAATGGGTCAGATCCCAAGTTCTAACATTATTTGTTATAGTCCTTCTCACAAATTCTTGTTCACAAAAATATGTGATGATATCCAGGAAATGCCTTAATCATGTCGTACAGCCTTTCTCAAGGCATCAAAAGAAGGAGATATAAGGGAATAAGAAATTCGCTGAATGGCTATGCGGCGACTGCTGGTGGTGTTCAAGAAACAGAGCTAAACACACAGACGAAACATTGTTCAGCCAAGCGTGAAAAGTAGTCCAAGGTCAGTAACAGTCAATGGTACTGAGCAGGGTGCATCATGTCGGGTGTGTGAATGAAGTTTCAATAGCCTAAAAGCCTTGGAGTTTGAGAATCAGACCTAAACGCAAAGACTAAACATTGTTGATGCCAACAATGATGCCAACACCAACAATAATGCCAGAAAGTAATCCCTATGATGCTCCTGCTTGCTAAGGCAGCCCTGAAAAAAACAATACAAATGTCACATATGAAACCACCAAAGCTATAACAAAGAAGAACTGCAACAGAAGAACCTCCTTGGAATGGTCAGTAGGAAAACTACTTGGCAGTTTGTTTGTGTTGAGGTTTTACGGCCCAGTCAACCCAATGGGGTCATGTCGAGCGTGGTCAGTTTACCTAACCACACGTTTACTGGGCAGACTTAGTCTTCTAAGCGGTTCACCAGTATTGTGCACATTCTTTCGCCAGAAACTGACAACTGCCCTTCTTGAATCAGCGGAAGGGAGAGAATGAACGTAGAAAATATTTCATGATCAATCTCCACGAAAGAATGTTGCCGACCTCGGCGGGGGTTGAAACCGCGACCTCCTGGTCTCCAGTCGGACAGCGCATCCAACTGAGCCACCGAGGCCGGCTAACTACTTGGCAGCTTAAACCAGTTTTACTTACACAAAACCTCATACTTAACCCTAATTAAGATGCCACACCCACTTCTAATTTTCAGCCAATCAGAATACTGGATTGCTGCTATAAATTCACATACTTAAAGGCAAACAGTGCAGATCCAGATCACTTGGCTTCTTCAGAAGCCAACTGATCTGGATCTACACTGTTTGCAAAGGCAGGGTATATCCGGGTTCTGCAGGACCAGGGTTAATTCTGATGCAGTTCCCAATTACAAACTCATGTTTGTTCTACAGAGGAGTCCTCTACGTCATCTGTGAAACATATATAATCACAAACACAAAGCCTTTCTTACTTTTTTTTTTTATTTAAACTCATTTTCATACCTTTTTTTTCCATCTAAATTGCAACCACTGATACTACCTTTACTTCTCAGTACAGACACCAAATACTGTACAAAAATGCAGTCTGATCTGGGCCGTCTTTTTATATTGATATATTCCAATATCCAGTGATACCATAAATGTACAATGAAGGAGCTAAAAAGACTGTAACTGCACAGGCAGTCCAGCTCTTCGCTGTTTGCATTTGGTATAAAGTCTCTTTTCCTATATTGTACATGTTTTGAAAAATACAATATACAGTCGAACCTCAATAGCTCGAACATCGATGGCTCGTTTACTATGGCTAATTCGAACTCGTTTTTGGGTCCCTACGAAATTCTTCCGATAGTTCAAGAATACAAACATTTAGGGAAATTTTCGTATTTTATCATGAAATTGTATGTAGTGTACTCATTAGAATCACCTCATTGAGGTGATTCTAATGAGTACACTCAACATAAAATTATTATGCAGAAAATCGAAAAGACTGCCCTAAATGATCGCTGTTTGCGTCCTGACCTTGTGCCATTATTAACCCTCAGTGGCTCGAACTACTCTTATCCCGAACAAATTTTCATGGTCCCAAGATGTTCGAGCCATTGAAGTTCGACTGTAGATATAGATGTACCTCTGGTTCATCACTGCATAGTTGTGAGCCATCTGGTTCTAGAAGTGGTGTCTTTGAACTGCATTTTCTCTGAAATACAACAATGTTCAAGGCTTACAAATCTAAAGTGCAAGTCTTTCTGTCTAATGTCTCATACACAGTTATATGTCTTGTCACACACACGCGAATAAACAATGTAAATGTGAAAAAGCAAAGGTCAGTTGGCACAATGAGGGCCTTATTCATTTTTTACTTCAAAAGTTTTCATGGAAAAATAAGAAAAATATTAATAATTTTTGGTTGAAAAAAAAGGTACCTTATCTAGACTAAAGAAATTTGGTTTATGGTTGGTTTGGTTGGAGTTCAACAGCCCAGTCAACCCTATTATGGTCACGTCGAGCCAGTCAGTTTACATAACTACACAACCACACTTTTCCTGGGTAGACTTAGTCCTCTAAGCTGTTAACCAGTACACATGCACATTCTTTCACCAGAAACTGACATCTGCCCTTCTTGAATCATCCGAAGGGAGAGAATAACCACAGAAAATATTTCACAACAGAATATTGCCGGACCTGGTGGGGATCAAACAAGCACCTCCTGATCACCTGTCAGCTGTGCATCAGACGGAGCCGCCAAGGCCAGCTAGGCTAAAGAAAAGTACACTACATCTGTCACATTAAAAAATGATAAACTTACTGGGTCAAACTCTGGCATAGTGAAAGCCGCAGCAGGGTAGCCCATAAAGAACTCTTCTGGAGTGAAAAACTTGATCCCAACATTAAGAGCAAACTGTAAAAGATTACAAGAATAGATAATTCTAATAGTTCAAACTTAAATAGGTCAAACTACAGTATTATAGAGACAGATAAAACAACATTATAGAGGCCTGCCTGCATGATGCTACTAAAGGTGATCTAGGTGTCAGAGTTAGAAATTCTTTTACATTCAGTATTAAATGCAATATAGAGTCAGGCATATTAAATTTTAAATAAACTTTTTTTTTTTTTTTTTGTTCAAAAATGGATGCATCTTTCTAATAAATATCATTTGCTCTGTAGTTCTGACACTGTGCAGAAAAAAAAATACAAAGCCAATTAACACTATTCTACATGCGAAAACATGTTTTTGGGCCTTCACTGTCCATTAACTGAATCATTGAATACTACAGAATGTATGAATGGAAAGCAAAGGTCCAGATGATACTTTGTGCATATGCAGGAAGATCTGAATCTACACATTTACCCATGCTCAAAGGCACCTTTTCCCTTGACATGCCCCATTTTAATTTTTAAGACAGATTCACAGAAGTATACATAAACGGCAACTGAATATGGTTCCCCAGTTTGCTCAGGCCTGTTTATCCAAGTGTTCATGGTAAATTAAAAGTTTCCTCACCAGCCTGTCACTACATGAAAAGTCTTTCTTTTTCTTAGGCTGCCAATCTTTAGGACGACCAGCAGCATCTAGAAATAAAGCATGGACAAAGCACATTGTAAATACTGAATTCCCAGATCAGCCTGGCATAATTCCAGATAAGAGAGATATCCAGACAATTATTATTTCTCCACAAAAATTAATTGATCGATAAATTCCACAATAATGTTTATCGTTACAGATTTGCGAATAACTGATCATTTGATTTCTGTGTCTGTTACTTTACTGTATTTACCCTTAGTATTCAGACATCTAAACTCCTTACCATACTTTATCTAAAATTTGAAAAAGTACAATTTACTACCCATTGTTGTGTCTAAAAATAGCTGAATGAGTGGCAAACAGTGTAGACCCTGATGAGACGCCGCATTTTGCGGCATCTCATCTTGGTCTACACTGTTTGCTCAGGCCTGTCTGGCCAAATATGTCGGTAAAGTATAACATATGGTAAGAATCATCATACTCGTGCTCAGACAGACAGGTAAAATTATGACAAAATCTTCAGTGATTACTAATCGATTATCGCTCACAATGGCAGGACTGATAATCGGTTATCTTTTCAGCTCTGATTAGCCAGCTCTAAAAACCACCAATACTTTTTAACTGAAAAAAGCACCTTATCAGAAGCTACAGCCTGCACATCCATACAATCTGACCAGAGTCTTCTATTTTTCTAGATTCTACAGAACCCAGGCTTGCCGTAGGAAACAGTAAAGATCCTCATCAAACTGCACTGATGCATGTCAGATCTGGGTCTTGGCTGTCCACATTATTATCAAGCAGGCTAAGCTTTTTTCATTTTTCATGCCACAATCTTTGATTCAAAAGCATTTATATCACTAGTTTTGTATACACCACAACCTCTTTATAACTACCATTGGGGTCCATAGCATAAACAGTGTTAGTTAAACAACCGTGTTATATCCAAACAAAAATGTATTATTATATTGAAAAATGACCATTTATGGTCATTTTTCAATATAATCTATACATTTTTGGGATCCATCTTTGAACCGTGTTATATCCAAAACCGTGTTATAATGAACTGTGTTATAAAGAGGTTGTAGTATATTTGTAATTTTAAAACCAAACTTGATTGTCTGCATTTTTCAGGCCATATGTATGTGTGTCTTTAGGCAGACTTGTAAAACACAGTTCCAGATTTTTTTTGATTTTTTTTTTTTTTCCTGTAATTCAAATTTAAAATAAATGCTATAAAAACAAGAAAAATTATCATCACAATGTTTTCTTTTACTTCCACTTCCCCCTTTCCATCTCATAATTTTAGCAAAGAGACCCACAAATTTAAAATCATATTGGACACATACATTTTACTTATCATATTAGTATTTTTTCTCTCATAAAAGTGTTTGTTGTGGTATTTCATTAAAATCACTTTACCAAATTATCATTCTGGAATTCACCTCCTGTGTGCAGTAATAAATTTATAAATGCTTAGCGCTAGATATGAAGAGGTATAAGAAAAATATCAATATTTTTTAGTTGATAAAAGCATCTTACCTGGACATCTATAAATGGATTAAAAACCTACCTCCAACATAAAATGACTGAGAGAGATCAATAGGTATGTCATCATTTCCCTGAAATACACATATGATAAACAGAAACTTGCATGAGGAATGATGCATAATAAGACCTGAGATCAGCTTGCATGCACTCCTGGTCTATTCAGGATTTTCAAGGTCTCCCTATACACTACTTAGATATGTTAACCCTTGTCTTGCTGAACCCAGATATGCCCTGCCTTTGCAAACAGTGAAGATCCAGATCAGTCGGCTTCTGAAGAAGCAAACTGATCTGGATCTGCACTATTTGTCATATAGTATCTAAATTTGTATAAACAACCTAGATAAAGCATCATCTGATTGGCTGACAATTAGAAGTAAGTGTGGCTTCTTAATTTATTCAGCATGACATGGGTTAAACAGAACCATAATTGCCTTAAATATTTAGACACTTTAAATCCTGCTCAAACTTGACCTAGAACTGGAACAAGCCCTTTTGGTCTGCATCTATACTGTCTTGTCAGCCGAAAGGTTTCTACAGTTTTCAGAAATTCATTTTTGGTTAGGTGCTTCACTCAAACAATGTAAACTGACATTTTGCTGTGCTTTAATACAAAACTTTCTGTCTTAACTGCCTAAGCAATAACAATTTTATTTTGTTCATTGGGTTTAAAAAAAACAACAAAAAAAACAGTATTATGACTTTTCCAAGAATAAATCTGGCTGCAAATCATTCAAAACTCAATACGGCATGTAATTTGGAAACATTTTTTTCAATAAGTTTTGCTTGTCCAAAATTCCTGAAATTGTCAGAATGTTGTTAAGAGACACCCATTGCTAATAAAAAGCAGTGGAGAAAAGTACTTTCTTATATAAACACTTCAAAAAATCAGTTGACATAAAATTGCATCTGTCATACCAATATTAGGCTGTTTAAATTCAGGTTAATTTATTTTAGAAGAAAGAAAGGAATAGAAAAGACAAATGGTTTTTGACAAGATTTTATTGTTTATAACAAATATGGTAACTTCACATTATCTCATGCAAAGCGCTTGTAATGAATACCCATAGTTTATGTTTTCATGCAGAAGTAAGAAAAAATATTTGATCTTTTTGGTTGAAAAAGGCATTTTATCTGACTCTATGATACTACATATGTTTTCCTGGAGAAATAAAAAAAATATTCATCTCCTTCTTATCTGCAGCTACATGTATAATTTATTCCACCACCAAAATTATCATGTTTTCTTGCATACATACCCAGGGCCCAGTTGTTCAAAGCATCTTTAGGTTAACAAGCTTGTTAGTGGTCAAAATGTTACCTGTTCTAGTAAGTACAATATCTAATTCACAGGTATTTTTGCTGAAAAAAATGTGAGTAGCTACTCACATTTTTTCAGCAAAAATATTAGCATATATGCCATATTTAAGGATCAAACTTTTAAAGATATGTTAACTAACGACATTGTTAGTTTTGAACAAGTGGGCCCAGGTATATACCTGTTTGAAGCTGTGGTCAAATGGATAGCTTCAGATGCTGTTTGAATATGATTTTTGCTTAAAAATCCTCAAAACTGGCCATAGCTTGTTAATGTAACATTACATGACATTACATTCATACTCTGGAATAAGCGTTTTGTCTAAACTTTTGTTGAAGTTAACCCCATACTCATTTCCAAGGAATACCACCATTGTATACAACATACTAAATGTGATGATTTTTATGAGTTTTTGTGCTTTTAGATGAGACCTTTAAATGGAATCATACAAAACTGCAAGACCAGCAAACACACATTTGTTTCATTGCATTAACATCTGCCAGGTCCCTTGAAAGATATTTGAACACTCGACCTGCTGCCTCATGTTCAAACAACCATCTCTGGACTCAGCAAATGTTAATACATGAAAAACCATTTGTGATCCCTGTAGTCTAAAACTCTGCCTTGTATTATCTCACCTTTTCACAGAGGTACTGCCACATTCCTATACATGGTTTTCTGTAAAAGTCACTCTTGGTAGCTATCAATACCTGTAACAAAACAACAACAAAAAGCATTATGTGACTGCATTTGAGGCAGGGCAATACAAAACCCTTCATAACCCAGAGAAATTGTTAAAGATGGGTATTTGATGATAAATCTGGGATAATTTTCTCCATTTCTCCATAAAAACATAGATTGTTGGTTCTCATCAGAAGCATATCACAAAGCACCTATCACATATGTTTTTATGGAGAAAATAATTATCCTGGAATTATTATCAAATATTCCTCCTTAACAAGTCTCTCATCATGTCATAAAAACAAAGCCCCATATCACTACAGATGGTTCTCTCTCTCTCTCTCTCTCTCTCTCCCTCTCTCTCTCTCTCTCTCTCTCTCTCTCTCTCTCTCTCTCTCTCTCTCTGTCTGTCTCTCTGTCTCTCTCTCTAAATTTCTGCACATTAATCCACTTATGAAAAGGGTCTATTCTAAAAGAAACAAATTTTAGAGTAGCACATTTTCTAATTTGGACAGCCCAAAACAGTCTCTCCATTCTCCATCTCATCAGGATTTTAGTCATATCTCCAGATAAGAGGGCAAATAAAGAGGGCTATCCATATACCATATTTACCCCAAATCTTATTTCTCCCTAATACATGTTGTGGGTACTCATTAGAAATTTCTCAGCAAAACACTTCTAATGAGTACTGCAATAGGTTTTGTTGCGAAATAAAACAGCAAAACCTTTCAGTTATAGAAAGCACCTTATATAAAACTCGCAATAGTCTTCTTCTAAGTTTACCTGGATGGGAAGATCAAATTCCTTTATAATATCTTGGAACTTGGTCTGTATGTCCTCAATTTTGGTTTTCCCTCTCGATACACCCATCTGTAAATTACAACAGAAAATTCAAATGAAACCTATCACTTACCATGCTATGGGCAAATTCAGAAAACCACAAATTGATGACATTTTTCTTATTTATCCCCAAAAATAGGCAATTCCTGTATTGCAGTGTAGACCCTGATCAGATACTAGCAAATAGTTCTGACCCTATCAGATATCATATTCTGCAGCATCTAATCTGGGTCTACACAGTTTGCTCAGTCTGTCTGTCAGCAAAGTTAGAATAAAAATATGGTATATAATTATGTATCAGTAAAATATTACTTTTGGAAGCAATTTTTTACCAGTTCATTCTAATCTCTACTGCAAATTTTTAGACAGTATTTGTCAACAAATGTTTGAAGAAAATGTCTTTCTCATGGAATTGGGCATGGAAGCTACTCGCTTGGGAAAGAAAATTGATTTACTGTATAAGTTCATGATTCTTAATAAACTACTAAAGGACAAATTTCTCAAACATACCTGGTTAGATATGAATACAATTTTAAATCCATCTTCTTGCAGTTTCTTTATCTTCTTTGTACATACGCCGTGGTATAATAATCTGAAAATTTCAAGATCATATTGTGCAAATGCATGTCTGTCGCATATCTACTATAAGAGTTTAACCCTTCTCTTGCGGAACACGACATGCCCTGTCTTAGCAAACAGTGTAGATCCAGATCAGTTGGCTTCTTCAGAAGCCAACTGATCTGGATCTGCACTGTTTGTCATTAAATATGCGAATTTCTATCAAAAACCCTCTTCAAGATTGGCTGGAAATTAGAAGTGGGCGTGGCATCTTAATTTATTCAGCATGACAAGAGTTATGTAAAACAATACAAAACATCCGCTTATTCTTTCCTTTTAGAGCAGGGCCCTTTTCAGATTCCTTCTGAAACAGATCTTCTATAAAAGGAAAGAATTTACTCCCAAGAGAATCAATCAAAAAATAGATCTATTCTACTCCCTTGGCAGCAAATTTTTCTTAACTTACATCCTAGTACATAATTCAATCACAGGTAGATACCCTCAGGCCTCTGCAAGGCGCTTCTAATGAGTAACCACATATGTTTTGGTGAAGAAATAAGAAAGTTAATATCTGTATACTCCTCTTATCTGGAGCTATAAATTACACTAATGATCTACTAATAACTATAAGAATGGTGAAAAGGGGAAGGAAAAGCAATGTTACAAAGGCCACCTCAAGCTAAAAATGGTTTTTGAACATGTGAAAATTGAACTGATTTAGGTCATCCTGCACATAAGCAATATATCATTTGTGCCTTTGCTCTCCATTCATACATTCTGTAGTACCCAATGAGTCTGTCAGCAGGCTGATCAGGGCCTTCGCTGTCCGCATATACCCGAAAACATGTCTTCGCATGGTGCGGCCCATTTAAGAAAGATATCTAGAAAAAGCTGTTTCTTTTCTTCCTATTCTTTTCAGAAAAGTATATATTGTGTGTGTTCATTAGAACTGCTTCAGTGACCTGTTTTCCCAGAGATTACATTTTTATTGAATAAGAAAGTACATATATCTCTTCTAATGATTAACCACAACATACACTGTATCTTTTGGTGGAGAAATAAGAAAAATTAACACCTAGATCTCCTATCTGGAGGTATGAACCAAACTAATGACCTAGTGATAACTATCAGAATGGTTAAAAAGGGAAAGGAAAAGCATTACATTTTCTAACTCATCAAGATACTTATGTCTACATTTAAGTATACATACTTCCAGTCTCCTGGATGGGTGGGAAAAACTTTTCCTGACTGTGTAGTGATGATTGTACCATCAACATCAAAGGCTGCAATCTAGAAGTAAGAAAGTAAATAAGAAAGAGAAACTATAATACCCTGCCACTATCCTGTGATGGACACTTCACTCTGACAAAAACCAACAAATTTTATTATAGACATACAGTATAATGTCAATGGCTCGAACCCGGATGGCTCGTTTACCCTGGATGATTCAAACTCTTTTTTCAGTCCCTACAAAATCCTTCCAATAGCTTAAAACAAATATTTAGGGATTTTTTCTTATTTTATCATGGAATTGTATGTTGAGTGTACTCATTAGAATCACCTTGATGAGGCAATTCTAATGGGTACACACAACATACAATCATTGTGTAGAAAATCAAGAAGATTTCCCTAAATTATCGTTGTTTGCTTCCTGAATTGGTACCATGATTAACCCTCAGTGGCTAGAACTACCCATGTTTCGAACAATTTTCTGTGGTCCCAAAGATGTTCGAGCCATCAAAGTTCGACTGCAGATCTTATAAAGTTAAACAGAAACAACTTATTTCTGAGTCCAGTATCTAATAGCTGTCCATGTATCAACTAAATTCATGCAGGTTTTCATCAATTTGCAAGTTAGAGTGGGATACCAAAGCCAATGCTAACATTGATGATACTATTAATGACAGGGTAGCAGAATAGCTCTCCCTGAACTTCATACAGGGAAGTAAAAATTACATACAGGTAGAATGGAATTCAGAGTGGGATGCACTACTTTTGGTAAGCGCTTAGCACTCTGGGTTAAATTTTCAGCAGATGACATTTTGAAATTTTTTTTTTTTTCATTTTTCCCAGAAAACAGGTTTTGAAAGTTCATGCAAATTGGAGACAATTTGCATGAAATGTCGAACTGTTTTCTGGGAAAAATGAAATTTGCATTAAATGTCAAAACATGTTTTCTGGGAAAACTGAGAAAAATATCATCAATGTGTTATCTGCTGAATTAGCCCAGGGAGTGGTAAAAGTTAAAGTATTAAATGTATAGTCTGTCTGGAGCAGTCAATAGATTTAGTTAATACTTAAAGTGCCAAGCAAAATTTGTATTCTATTTTTTTTATTATTATTTTCTTAGAAAATAAATCTTGACATTTCATGTGAATGGTCTGCTTAGTAAAAAATAAGTCTTGAGATTTCATATGAATGGTCTGCTTAACAGACCACTCACATGAAGTGTCAAGACTTATTTTCTTTGGAAAATAATAAAAAAGATATTTAAAAAGTGTTGTTTGCTGCAGTTGTGATTGGTGCTTATAGGGTTAAGTTTAAAACAACAAAACACTGAGACAACTTTCCATGTGAATTGTCCACGTAGCATACAATCTACATGAAATATTAACCCTAGTCCTGCTGAGCCCGGATATACCCTGCATTTGCAAACAGTGTAGATCCAGATCAGTTGGCTTCTGAAGAAGCCAACTGATCTGGATCTGCACTGTTTGCCATTCAATATGAGAATTTATATTAACAATCCAGATCAAGTAATCTGATTGGCTGAACATCAGAAGTGGGTGTGGCATCTTAATTTATTCAGCAGGACAAGGGTTAACAAAAAAAAAACAAAAAAAACAGCTTTACATACTAACTCTGACTCGTAAGCAAATTCATATCCGCCGCATATTTGCTGCAAGAATTTATTTAAGTTTTTGTTTGTGTTGAGGTTTTAAGGCCCACTCAACCCAATGGGGCCATGTCGAGCGCAGTCAGTTTATCTAACCACACATTTACTGGGCAGTCAGTTTACCTAACCACACATTTACTGGACAGGCTTAGTCCTTTAAGCGGTTAACCAGTATTGTGCACATTCTTTCGCCAGAAACTGACCTTGAATCAGCGGAAGGGAGAGAATGACAGTAGAAAATATTTTATGATCAAACTCCACAAAAGAATGTTTCCGTCCTCGGCGAAGGTTGAACCCGCCACCTCCTGGTCTCCAGTTGGACGGCGCATCCAACTGAGCCACCGAGGCAGGAATTTATTTAAGTAAAACAATACAATACACCTGCTAATTCTTTCCTCTTAGATTAGACACCATTTCAGAATGAATCAGATTACTTCTGAAGAAAGGTCTTCTCTAAAAGGAAAGAATTTACTGCCAAAGGGATCACACCAAAAATGGATCTACTCTACCCCTTGGGAGCAACTTCTTTTCTTTTAGAGTAGATCCCTTTTCAGAAGGAATGTAAAAGCATGTTTTTACGTAGTTGCCTCCCCTGCACATTTCAAGAAAAGAATTTTTTTTCATCCTATAAGCATTGAGAATTTTCTTATTCCCCACAAACGTATCTTGTAGGTACTCATCAGAGGTACCTCATTGATGTGCTTCTAATTAATACTCACAACATGCATTTGTGGGGAAATAAGAAAAATATTGAGGATACCCACTCCACTCTGGAGCTAAGACCATAAACATGTATCTAAAATCCCTTTAACCCATTGTAGTCAGTAGACCTGTAAAAGGGTAACTGGCAAACAGTGCAGACCCAGATCAGATGCCGCAGAATGCGGCGTCTGATCAAAATCTCCACTGTTTGCAAATAGTTTAGCCATTTTTCTTTAAGAATATGTAAATCTCATAGCCGGGTGTACCTAAAATTGAAATTGGACTCTTCCAACACATAGTGTGGGAGAGTCTATTCCGTATACAATGAGTTAACTATGCCAGGCTCTTTTCCTGCACTGGAACTTTTTTCAACAGAAAGGTACTGATATTTTTCTTATTTCTCAATGAAAATATGTGGGTACTCATCAGTAGCATCTCCGCAATGTTATTCTAATGAGTACCCACAACATATGTTTTCATGAAGAAATAAGAATATATTATGTGGATACCCCAGTTAAAGGCTCCATATTCCTCAAAAATACACATTTTATTATCCAAGAAAGGTTTAATAAATTGATATATACACTGTAGTATTAATATATCATAATCAGATTTTTGGTTAACATGCAGGTACAGGGGCAACATCCACATCTGTGGGCCCCCTTCCAGATTGCTGGCTTGCTGCACGCATGGCAGATCTCACATCAGATCTCCACATATTTCTATCATGAGGGTTGATAGCCGAGAGCTTCCACTCTCTGCAATCCCTCTCTGTCAGCTGCTTCCATGTCATCTTGGGCCTCCCAGGACCAGGCTTTCCCTCAACCTGTATGTGAAAGGCTGTCTTGACTGCACCATTAGAGTGTTCCACATGTCCATACCATCGGAGTCTTCTCTCCTTCAGAATGAGGTCCAGATCCTCAATGCCAAGCCGAGCAAGTAGCTCACTGGACCTTGTGGTGACAATGTCTTGTGGCCTGACATTGCAGATCTGTCTGAATATTGCCCTGTCGTTTCGCTGCAGACACTGGAGGTTTGGCTTTGTCAATGGCCAAGTCTCGCTGGCATGGAGCATTGCGCTCTGCACATATGAGCTGTACACACGGCCACGTTTTGAAAGAGAGGTGGCGTGAAGAGAGAATTGGTAGCAGCTCCTTGAACTTCTTCCAGGCAGTTTTCACACGTGTTGTGGTTGGAAGTTCACAGCCACCTGCTGCTGAGAACATGTCTCCTAGGTAGCAAAATGAAGCTACCACCTCAAGCTTGTCAGGTCTGACCCTTCTGTGGTCTGCCAACCAAGGGGCGTGCAGTTCCCCGGCACCTTGTACATCTGCAGACAGGGTCTTTTGTCAAGCGCCTGAGCCCATTGCATTTCTTGTGCACCCAGTGCTTGCAGCCATTGCAGAAGATGCTGTTGCTACCCACTCCAGTATGACAGACGGCGCATGGAAACTTGCCTGAACTCTGCATTAGGTCCAGTCCCGTACTGCAGATCATGATCTTTCTTTCCTGCATTTACACTCAGTCCTTTCTTCTCCATTGCTTCTTTCCAAGTCAAGAGCCTCCTGACACATTCCTCAAGCGATTCAGCGATGATACGAGGGTGAGTCAATAAAAAACCAGCCTAACTTATTTCTGGGTGAGATCGATCTCTTCTTTTTCGATGTAATTGCCCTCTAGAATGATGCACCTGGACCAACAGTGTTCCAGTTCCATCAGCCCAGAAATAAAGAAGCCAGGGTCCTTGTCTCTGTCCCACTCCTCAACTGCCGCCACGACTTCTTCGTTGGACCGGAAAGGACGTCCACGGATATCTTTTTTCAAGTTTGGAAATAGGAAATAGTCACTAGGAGCTAAGTCCGGAGAATAGGTGGGGTGCGATATTAGCTCGTACCCATTCTGCTCAACAGCATCCATTGCAATTTTGCAAGTATGGACTCTCGCATTGTCCTGTTGGAGCAGAATCCCTTTGGAGAGTTTACCTCGGCGTTTTTCACGGATCACAATTCTCAGTTAGTCGAGCAAATTTGCATAATACACACCTGTTATTGTACTTTTCTTTGCTAGAAAGTCCAACATAATAACACCTTGTACATTCCAAATTAAAGTTGCCATCACCTTGTCGGCAGAGGGTTGCGTTTTGAACTTCTTTGGCCCTGGAGACCCAAGCCCTACACTCTGGCGACTTTGAGCTTTATTCTCTGGCTCATAATAATGGACCCAGGTCTCATCTACAGTCAGCAGACATGAAAGGAAATCATCTTCCTTTGACCTAAACTGCTTCAACAATGCGCTGTATACTGATGCTCTGGTTGCCATTTGCTCATCGCTAAGGGATTTTGGGACCCAACGGGCTGTTAGCTTGTGCATACCCAAGCGATCATGTAAAGTTGTTGAAACGCTACCATGTGAAATGTGTAATGCATTCGCTATTTCTTCCACCTTAATTCACCTATCAGAGTACACCAGATCCCGTACTTTGTTACACATTTCTTCATCGTTCGCATCTGATGGGCGTCCAGACCTGGTTTCATCTTCTAAAGACGTTCTACTGCGTTTGAATTCCCCAACCCAGAATTTAACTTGTGCATACGATGGTGCAGAAGACCCATAAACATTGGTCAACTCGCAATGTATTTCCTCACCTGTTTTTCCTTTCAAATACAAGTACCGAATTACAGCACGGTACTCAACTTTTGACGAAAAGCTTACTTTTGCATTGCTAGCCATGTTTGACATTCGATATCTTATGAGTGAATGACATGATAAGGGTGCAATTTTGCCCTCAGGCCTAAAACATGTATTGAAACAAGGCATGAAAATCTTGGGTGTCTCGGTCAATTGGAAATGGGATAGGCTGGTTACTTATTGACTTGCCCTTTTAACAAGGTCATCGGCATAGAGGTCCTCCCAGGGGACCCCAGAGCGGAACTCATGTGATAAGGTTTTGAGCACAATGATGAAGAGCAGTGGGCTGAATACTGATCCTTGGTGAACACCAACCTTCACTTCAAACTCTTCACTGTACCCCTCACCAACACGGACATGGCTCCGCGCATTTGCATACATCCCTTGCACCAGTCGCACAATCCACTCCTCCACACCAAGTTTTCTCAGCGCCCACCAGATGACCTTCTGAGGTACTCGATCAAATGCCTTCTCCAGGTCTACGAAAGCCATATACAGTCTCTTGTTGGCAGCTAGATACTTAATACAATCATAAAATGTGGCACCTGACCGCCTGTAAAATTTCAGTTAGTCTTTCTCTCTTGAACTGGATCAAAAATAAAATCATTTTGTTTATCTATCTCTGAATTAATGTTGCCAACATTAATTCAGATATACGATAAAAAATCATTTCATTTTTCATCCAAGTAAAACAAGACTAACTGAAATTATACAGGTGGTCAGTTGCCACATTTTATGATCATATTAATACCATATATCAATTTATTAAACCTTTCTCAGATAAAAAATGATTATTTCTAATGAATATGGAGCCTTTAAGAAATAACAGTTGACAATAATTCTGGAATTTTCTCCAATTCCCTCTATGTCAAGAATTATGGTATAATCATACCTTAGAGCTGCCCTTGAGACCTTTACTCCTATATACATATAAGGACTCGATTTTTTCCCAGAAACCTTTAGTCACTACACTCCCACTAGTAGTTGGTGAAACAGTTGCCTTTTCAGGAGCTTTCAGTTTCTTTGCACCTTCTTTTAAAGCTTTAAGTTTTTCAGTAATATCTTTAACTTCACTTTCATCATCACTATTTTCAGAACTGGCTTTATCACTTTTAGTACTAAACCTTACATTTTTTTCCACACGGGACTTATGGCCATCTTCTTTTTCAACCAATTTAGGTTTTTTAGTTATTCTGTCAATTTCATGTGAAGAATTTGGTCTTTTAAAACCTGAATTAACACTCCCATTTTCTTTTTCCTTATCTAAACCACTTTTACTAACGTGTTTCTTAGCTGATTCACTCTCTTTTGATTTACTATGATCTGTTTCCTTAGTCTTTTCTGAGTGTTTCTTTTTACTTGAATTGGCATTCAGGCTTTCATCAGTGTCTTTGTCTTTATGTCTATGACCATCAGATTTTGATCTAGCTTCACCATTGTGGGTTTTGTAAGTTTTATCAAGTTTAGTTTCACTGGCAGCCTCTGTTTGTCTGTTGTCAACAATCTTAAGTCGTTGTGGGTATAATCCAGTCAGTATGAAGAGAGTAGCAGATGGTTTCATCTTGTACTCCTTGTTCTGTATCAGTTCTATACCATCAAGAGCGGAACTGTTTGGACCCACCTGTTTGACGGTTACCTCCCCTGTATGGCAATTCGCTGTTAATTCCACTGTAAGAAAATAACAAATGTCAATAAGCAGTCCTTATTAGATACACCCACCCCACTCAGAAATCAAAATGTAATGGACGGAAAGACAGCCATAAGAACAATATGAAAACCGAGGGTTGAGCGCAAGACTAGCGTAAGTCAGATGGTTGTTTTTCCCCAAACCTAATCTCCTCACCATGAAGGCATTATGAAGATTACGACATTTCTTTCTGTAAACAATGAAAATTTAGGTGCCATTGCTCGTATGAGCAATGGCACCTAAATTTGCATTGTTTACAAAGGGGTCCAAGTTGCCCCTAAACAAGGGTTTCAAAAACATGTTTCAGTTACCATAGTCTTGCGCTCAACCCTCGAAACAGTATACCCACACACAAACATAGTTTGTACGGGGTTGTGGGGTGGAGCGAACTTATGTAAGTATTGTAACAAAGGCTCAATTGCAGACTGAATAGCAAACAATGCATACTCTGATCAGTGTTTTCCTTTAGAAGCATTTTGATCAAGGTCTATCCTGTTTGCTAATGCTTCCCTCAATATTTAGGGTTACAGGTCTTAAAGAAACTACATGTAACCCATTAAAGACTGAATAAACTCTCCCACACAATATATTGGAAGAGTCCATTTTCAATTTTAGGTATGTCAGGCTATATCAGATGCCGCATTCTGCGGCATGCCGCATTCTGCAGCATCAGATCTAGATCTGCACTGTTTGCCAGTTACCCGTTTAGGGGTCTCCAGTATTCAATGGGCTAAAGTTGGTTGAAGAAACTGAAGTTGATTGGTTGAGTTTTTGTTTAATGGTATGTCAATCCTTGTGGGCCATTTTGTGTCGTCTCCCAGAGGAAGGAAGAAATTGTACAGGAGAGCAAGAGATAAAAAGAGAAACAGAGAAGGGAGAACATTACAATAAGATAAGATATTTATTCACCAATCATGGACCATAATACATGGTATACAATCACACAGAACATATGTTATACTTAAGATTTTATGATTCTGACAAAAAAAACTACAAAAAAAAAAACAAACAACAAAAACAACATACATATGAGCAGAAACATCTGCAAACTTACCCCTGACATGCACCCCCAGTGATGACTCCGATCAGCTGCGCATTTGCCCAGCCTAATCAGAATCTGCATAGGGTGCATTTAAGACAGCCAAGGAAACAAAACCTCCCAATGCAGACATCGAAGACTCTGACCAGACCGCGTGAATGGATAGACCAATCCGAGTCCTGGTTGGGAGCACACTAAATTTTTGTACATTATATGACAACATATATTTTATGTGCTCCAAAATGATGACATATGTCAGCAGTAAGATAAGATAGTTATTCAACAATCATACATGGTGTACAATCATAATTATAGTATATAATAAGTATTATTATGATGTTATGATTCCAATACAAGCACAACATACATTTGAGCAATACCGTCAGAAAACGTACCTTCTATATGCGCACACAGCAAAGACCCAGATCACCCTGCACACTCGTGCAGTCCTGTCAGTCAGTCTGGTTGGTCAGTTAAGGTCATGACAATGCAGAAACAGAAGAATTGGTAACATTGCCTCTTCCCCCACCTGCTGAAAGTACAGAGCCCAATAAACTGAAGTACCTTGTTTTCTAGAGCACCTTGGGTCTATGATCCTCATCTCTTGAATTCTGCCGACTTGTACTGGAGACTTATGGGGCAGTTCTATCGGGCTGTGAGTCCCTTCTGGGCAAACGAGGTGAATTAAGTATCGGTGATCCATTGCCATTATGGGCAATACATCAACAGCTTTCCAACAACTACTTCTGAAATGCAAATAAGCCGGGGATAAGAACCTGCAAGCAGCCATATGAGCCTCTTCAACCAATACAACAAAATAAAATGCCTTATTACAAATTCGTAGCTCCAGATAAAGCAAATTTTTCAACCAAATAGTGCGGCTATCTCTCTTATTTCTCCATGAAAAAATATGTTGTGGGCGCTCACTAGAAGTCTCCACCACATATACTGTTTTCAGAGAGAAAAGAAAAATATTATGGTGATATCCCTCTTAACTGGAGCCAGGGTTTTCCTTGTCCATCAAAAATGCGAGACTTGGCCCCTTTTTGACTCTGATGTCCCCTAAACCTTCATCTTAGACAGACATTAATGTCCCTTAATAATTGCAATATTTTCAGTAAAATTCAAACAATTAACCCCTGAAATTATCCCATATGACCCTAAAATATGAGTCAGTAGAGACACATGTCCCCTTAAATAATTTTTTGAGGGAAAATCCTACTGGAATTATGACTAAGTATTGTGGAAGAGGGTTAAAATTAGAATTAATGTTTTCTACTAGTTGACTATTATTAGTTGATTTTACAAAATCCACGATCAACTGTGAAACTCTGGCCGATTTTGAACACTACCGGGAGTCTTCTAGTAATTTGTGACTTCTTAACCGTTGTCCTGCTGAACCCGGATATACCCTGCCTTAGCAAACAGTGTAGATCCAGATAAATTGGCTTCTGATCTGGATCTACACTGTTTGTCATAAGGTTTGTGAATTTATAGCAACAATCCTGATCAAGCTTTTTGAGTGGCTGAAAATTAGAAATGGGTGTGGCATCTTAATTTATTCAGCATAAATCCTGATCAAGCTATCTGATTGGCTGAAAATTAGAAGTGGGTGTGGCATCTTAATTTATTCAGCATGACAAGGGTTAAGTATTGTCTACTTGAGGCAGAGGGTCATATGTAAACCAGTTAAGTTACACATAGCTCCTGATAAGACACTGCAAAGTACTGATATTTTTCTTATTTCTCCATGAAAACATGTCATGGGTACTCATTACAAGCCCATTGATGAGGCCCTTCTAATGAGTACCTACAAAATATGCTTTTGTGGAGAAATGAGAAAAATATTATGTAGATACTGTCTCTTATTTGGAGCTGTGTATGTAACACCCACCCAGTCTCCAGAACATGTATGGTACATATATCATGAGCTATAAATATTATACAGTGATTTTTTTACCTGCGCATCCCGAGTCCTGTACTCACAGTTTTTGCTTTGGGACTCACATTTTAAATCTCAGCAAGTCCCAGGACTCACAAAGTTATAGTGGAAAATTCTGTAATGGACGCAATGATTTTCTAGTAGGACTCACTTTATATAGTCCAAGCGAGTTCTGGGACACATAGGTATAAAACTGTAAATAAATCACTGATATAATATAGGAAAAAAAAATCAAAACTGCTGGAGACAACTATAGAAAACATATATTCTAACACCTATACCAAAAAAAATTGTACATCTTCAAACCATGTCGGAGTCCAAAACTGACGAAATTGTTCAAAATCAACTGTTTAGAAATTAGAAGAGTTGTGTAAACAAAGTTTGCAAAGTGAAACTCTGTACAAAAATCCTACAAAGCTGATATGTTGAAAACCTCTAAAAACATGGAAAAACAAAATCTGACAACGTTTTCAGTTATATTTTCATTTTCATACAGTATTGTAATACAGGTAGATATAATCTACACCAAGTTACTAATAATCAAATTCCATTCTACCATAATCTGTTAACCCTCAAAAGGCTAACTATAAATGAAGCAGACGACATTCTAATTTTTTTTAATTACTTTTCAGAAAATAAGACTCAGCTAGGCAGACAATTCACATGAAATTTCAAGCCTTACTTCCTCTGAAAAATAGAATCAAAATGTGCTCAGGTCTGCTGCAGATGCAATTAGCACTTTAAGGGTTAAAACTTGGAGAAGATTTTTTCACTTGCCCTTATACCTGTTATAACCCCTGAGACTGCAGGGCCAAAATCTGAATACCACCTGTATATTAGCAGTAAAGGACAAAAATCTAGGTTTGAACCTCATACATCAATGAGTGTTGGAGCCAATACCTGAAGCATTACACGATGAATGGATGAACCAATCACAAAACACCCACTTTTCCCTGAAAAAGAAAAACAAAATGCCAGCAAAACTAATTAAGCTGTTATTTAAAGCTGTTGCTACTGTTAAAGCATCATGCAAAATACATGTAGTAGCAAATGACATCTACATTGTTTGTTTGTTTTTTTATTCATTTAAAAAAACAAACAAAAAAAAAAAAAAAAAAACTTTTGAAATGTTAAACCTTGTCTTGCTTAATATATTATGATGCCACACCCATTTCTAATCTTCAGCCCAATGCCACAACCATTTCTAATTTTCAGCCAAATGCCACAACCATTTCTAATTTTCAGCCAAGAAGATTACTTGATCCAGGTTGTTGATATAAATTCACATACTTATTGCAAACAGTGCAGATCCAGATCAGTTGGCTTCTGAAGCCAACTGATCTGGATCTACAATGTTCGCAAAGACAAAAAAGACATACAACTGTATCCTGGTTCAGCTGGACAATGGTTAAGCTTTATTTTCTCTGAAAAATAATAATAATAATAAAAAAAAAAGATGATCAACTGCTGCTGTAGTAATTGGAACTTTAACGCTTAGCACTTTGGGTAAAATTTTCGGCAGAAAACATTTTCTTTATTTTTCCCAGAAAGCAGGGTTTGACATTCCCAGCAAACTGTCTCCAATGGAGACAATCTGCATGAAATGTCAATTCCTGTTTTCTGGGAAAAATAAGAAAAATATTGCCAATTTGTTGTCGGCTGAATTAGTCCAGAGAATGGTAAAGTTTAAGGGTTTACTGTTCCTAAAATATTATCAAGTTTTTTTATTGTACATATATTGCTAAATTCTAAATTTAGCCACAAACCCAAATGACATCTATCAACCCATATATTCATGCCCCCAAGGCTGAGAAAAGCTCTGCTAGCAAAATGTTTTTTATAATTTTGGTTTCATATATTTTTACAATAAATTAACTAAATATTTATCAGAACAAGGATAAATGCAAATAAAAATCAGATCCACATCCTAAAATCAAGGGTGATTTTAGGCATGCACACATAACTCTGTTCCCGCAATTTGACTTGCTTATTAAAGCTCAAAATATCTAATGTTGGACATTATACATGTATTTGGACTATCACTGTATTACAATGACCAATACTTGTAATTTTTATTGACATTATTGTCATTGGTGTGAGATTATTTTGGGGTACCCCCTAAAAATTAAACTTTTCGTGACAAAAAACACATGTAAATGTTTTTCATGCAAAACATTGTGAATAAAAATTCTTTGTTCAAAACCTTTTCATATCAAATTTATTTTCATTAATTTCAATGTGGCATAATTTTTTGATTGATGTGTTACATTAACCCAACTAATATTTATAGAACAGAAATATTAGAGACGGCCATAATGATCAAATGTGATTGTGTCATTTGTTTGTTTGTGTTGAGGTTTCATAGCTCAGTCAATCCAATGGGGTCATGCTGAGCACAGTCAGTTTTACCTAACCACACATTACTGGTTTTACCTAACCACACAATACTGGTTAACCGCTTGGAGGACAAAGCCTGTAAACCACGTTTACTTTACAGGCTTTGTCCTCTAAGCGGTTAACCAGTATTGTGCACATTCTTTCACTAGAAACTGACAACTGCTCTTCTTGAATCAGCAGAAGGGAGAGAATGACAGTAAAAAATATTTCATGGTCAATCTCTTTGAAAGAATGTTGCTGACCTGGCGGGAGTCGAACCCACAACCTCCTGATCACAAGTTGGATGCCCATCCAACTGAGTCACCGAGACTATTTGATTGTGTCATTTAATGAAGAAGAAATTTTTTTGTAAACCTTTAACTTGTTTTATACTGATTTTATTTTTGTTCTTCAAGGGAACCAACTCAGAAGAGTATTAAAAAAAAAAAAAAATCCCAAAAAAAATCCAAATAAAAGTATGTTTATAAGTTTTGATATTAGCCAAGCTTCTTAATTCTGTATCATTTCATAAATGTATTTATAAAGACTTAATAATGGCAACATTTCCTTGCAAATCTAATAAAAGAAGATGTTAAAAAAAATAATAAATAACATATCCATATGGCCATAACTTCAGTTATTTGCAAAAAATATACCTATTATAAAATAAAATTTGCACACTATTACCTCTAAACAACATGATGCGAAAAGTTCATAAAAACTTTCAAAGGGGCATAACTCTGCAAATATTTGGTGCACTGTAACCTCCAAATAATATGCGCTGCTCCACATCATCGTGTAACTATTTATGAAGTTTCAGCTTGATCGGATGTAAACTGTAGGAGGATTTAGCCAGAAATGAAAAATTAATAGAAATTTTCAAAGGAGTTTAACTCTGCTAATATTTGGTGGACTGTAACCTAGAAACCATCTGCCCTACTCCACATCATTGTCTAACTACAAATCAAGTTTCAGCTTGATCGGATGTAAACTGTAGGAGGGATTAGCAGGAAACGAAAAGTTTACAGAAATTTTCAAAGGGGCACTACTCTGCCAATATTTGGTGCACTGTAACCTCGAAATAATATGCGCTGCTCCACATCATCGTGTAACTATTTATGAAGTTTCAGCTTGCGCCACATCATGGTCTAACTATATACCAAGTTTCAGCTTGATCGGATGTAAACTGCAGGAGTTAGCCGGAAACGAAAAAGTTTACAGACGGACGGATGCCATACCCCGCAACATAATACGTCCCGTTTTTCAAAAGGGTGTATAAAAATACACAGTCCATTTATTACATACTAAATTACTTAAAACTTAATTTGATTGCGCAGTCATAAACTTTCTTTACTGACGGTTTTAAACGAAAAAAATATTTTGTTTACAATCAATCACATTTTTACCCAGAACCGCCGAACACTTGGCAAGCATTTGTAAGTTACTGTTGTTTAGCCTTGTTTTAGCAACACAAGTTTGCTAAGAGGGCCAGTTGAGTTTTTACTGTCAGGGAAAATGCAGAGAAAGTGGTACAAGTTCTGGGTGCTCAAATATTGACTTGTGAATCTGGCCGTGTGGTAATTAGTAAATTGGCAGGGTTTTGAGATGACCCCCAAGCATAGGAAATATAAAGTTTTGGTATGACTCCCAAGCAATTGAAATAGAGTAAATGCCATGTGATCAGATTTTTTTTTTTTTTTTTTGTGGGGTGGGGGGGGGGGGGGATTTGGTAAGAGGGGAAATTTTGTGTGAATGGAAACACAATGGATGAGGAAGGAACTGCTCTCACTTTTTTTTCAAAATCAATTTCAAACCAAATTTATTGCACCTGCTGGAGAAAAGAACAGACTTCTGAAACAAATCACCTGAAAAATAAAATAAAAAAAAACAATCCTGTGTAAGAAGTACAATCATAATGACTATTCATGTCAATCATGATTCCAGAAGTGCAATCAAAACAACTATTCATATCAATTATGATTCTGTGAAGGAAACCTCGCTGTATTTAGTTTTGGTACGAAAAGGTTGGGTTTCAATCATAATAGTACGAAGCTACAAGGAAGCGATTAATTTCAGGAAAGCATAACAGAATTTGCTGACTCACAATATAAGATATTATTAATAAAAAAAAAAAAAAAACATGGCCATATCGGGGATAAACTCTTTGTATTAACTGAGAATGGTGAAAAATACTTCGCGGAGTCTTTTGCATTCCTCGAATCCTTGCGTGGAGATCTCAATTTCATTTGAAGAGTAGCGCGTGTTCGTTTAGCAGTTGGGGTATATGCTGAATTAGAGGCTTTCGGTGAAAACCCTGATCAATTGCCGCGTTCTGCGTCGTCTGACCTGGGTCTACACTGTTTGCTTAGACCTATCTGTCCAAAAACTTACTGTCCTTTTCGACATCACTCGGAAAGATGGGTTTTTGTTTTTTTGTTGTTTTTTTGCCTGGCGTAAAATATTTAGTTCTGATTGACCATATATTATCAGAAACCATTTGTCTTTTCTGTTTCTCAGTTTTAATTTGAATTATTGAGGTTTCGCAACAATACTGTGAAATTTTCAGAATATTTAAACAAGCGGAACTTATTAAAAATCTGCCTCCATTACCTACCCTACAATTTCTGCATAATTTGCATTCACTTTTACTACGGGAAAACTGAAAATATTTGTTGTTGTTGTTGTTTTTTTTTAATTCAATGACTAGATTGTTTTTTTAATTCAATGACTAGATTTTTTTGTGCATTTTGTAGTTACTACAAATGGGCTCGGACCCAATAATAGTGGATATTGGGTCCAAGAAATGGGTGACAAAATTTTGCCTGGCAAAAAATATTTAGTTCCGATTGACCATATATTTTCAGAATACATTTGTCTTTTCTGTTTCTCAGTTTTGTTCTCAAATACCTCTGGTCTATGATATTTCTATAGTAAAATGGTATTCTTTTTAATTTTTATCTAAGAAAACATATATTTCCTTTCTTTGCTTAATTTGAATCATTGAGGTTTCACAACAATACTGTGAAATTTTCAGAATCATCACGAAAACATACCTATAAAATTTTGACCCCCTTAAACCCCACGTTCATATAGTAAAACTGGGGTTAACAGGAGTATACATTATTTTTTCTTATTTCTGCTCAAAAACATAGATTGTGGTACTCGTTAGGGGAATAGCTAAACAGCGAAAGGAAGGTTCCTTTAGCAAAAGAAAGGATATGGGGTACTTTTTCAAAAAACGTAGGTACACGGGAATTAAAGGGAGCGTGTCTTTCAAGGAACAAACTACCATTAAACAGGTTCCTTTCGCAAAAGGAATATTTTATACGAAAGGAAGATAATTATGAGACCTTCAAAGGTACATTGACGTATTATAGGGATACTTATGAAACATTTAGTGGATATGGGATATTTTTTTTCAAAAATCAGGTGTACATATATAAAAAGAACAGTGTGTTTCAACGAACAAAGGCTCCTTTCGCGAAAGGAAGGTTTCAGTTTACTGACTTTCTATATTGTTAATAGTTGTAATTGTGAATTGATGTCATTCCTTTGTGATATTGTGGGTGGGATTTAGGATCTGACTGTATCAGTTCTGGATCGTTTTATTTTTCAATTTTCCTAGAGAAAGATTTTATAAATGAGACCCTGGAAGGTCATTCAGGTCCCTTACGAAAGGAAGATTTTTCTACCGTAAGAGCATATTTATAACTTTATGAGGGTATTTATGTAAAAAGGGATAAATTCTTTGTTAAGGAGGTTATTTTCTTCAAAGCGGATGCTATTTCTCTGACCTGTCATGTTAGCCTGTGGATAATACATTATCCCCAGTTTCCAGCTGGCACCGCACAGTTTTATACTTGTGACTCGTGGAGGTATGACTAATGTACATTCCCAAATTAATTAAAAAAATAAATAAAAAATAAATAGTAATATTTTTAAAACAGCTTAAATTATAATCGAATACATGCGAACCCTCCCTTTCATAGACCAAACCTTGCTTTCGTAGACAAAAACTTCATTAAGAAATTTGTTAATTCTGTAACAAATATATGGAAGTACTATAATATATATGATAATACAACCTTCCTTTCGTAGATAAAACCTTCCTTTCAGAGACAAAATCTTCCTTTCGTAGACAAAAAATCATTTCGTAATTTGTTCATTTCGTTACAAATATATGCAAGTGCAAAGCTATATACGAAAACAAAACCTTCCTTTCGTAGACAAAATCTTCCTTTCTGATATAATACCTTCTTTTCATAGACCAAACCTTCCTTTCACAAAATGATCTTTCCTTCCTCGAAATAAAAGTTTCATTCTATCTCAATATACCATAGCATATACCCCGAATTTGACAAAATACTCGATTTTATTTATATCACTGGATATGGTACCCTTTTATATGAAAACTCACTACCTGGGCCCCACGAATATCTTCCTGTTGTAGAAAAACCTTCCTTTTTCTTGTATTTGTTAAAACGAGGCGGTTCTAATGAGTACTCACAATCTATGTTTTGAGCAGAAATATGAAAAAATATCAGAATTTTTTACCTGAAAATTTTCCTTTTGGGGTTGTAAAATTTTCAATATATATGAATAGGCATGTTTTCTAAATGATTTAAACAAAAGTGGAACTTGAAAATCTGCCTCCATTACCTACCCTACAATTTCTGCATAATTTGCATTCATTTTTACGACGAGAAACCTGAAAATATTTGATTTTTTTTTTTAATTCAATGACTAGAATAAAACTAGGTAGTTACTACAAATGTGCTCGGACCCAATAATAGTGGATATTGGGTCCAAGAAATGGGTGACAAAATTTTACAAAAAAAACTTCTGTGTAAAGCGTCAAGCAGAAAAATATCTATCTATCTATCTATCTATCTATCTATCTATCTATCTATCTATCTATCTATCTATCTATACCTGCTTTCATACCCTTGTTGAATGGAAAATTGAAAATAAAGTCATACATAAGCAAGTTATTATACAAAATTTTGATGGTGAATGCAGCATCTTACGTGTATGACAATATAAGATTAAAAGAAATAAGTATCTTGAACTCGTTTTAACAAATACAAGAAAACACTATATTAGGCTCGGCTTTCTCGGCTCAGCCATTGCTTTCATACCCAACTCTGCCTACCTACCTACCTACCTAACCACCTGCCTGCCTGCCTGCCTGCCTATCTATCTATCTATCTATCTATCTATCTATCTATCTATCTATCTATCTATCTATCTATCTATCTATCTATCTTAGATAATGCCCATGGCTAACTAACTAACTATATCTTAGATAGTGTCCTCAGCTCACAGACAAATACACCGACTGTCTTCTATTACAAATAGTCATTTTCCCCAGGCTATGTTTATTGTCCTTTGAAATAGATTGCCAGTTGATGTCGTCCAGGTTCCTCTAAATCAGTCTGACCTGTTACTTCATCCCCTAATTATATACTGTTTTAACATGATATTAAACTCTCCTTACTAATACTTACCCTTTCATCTTTTCCTTCTTCTTCACCTTTAATTTCTATTGAGTACTTTTTTTTCTTTTTACTTTGTTACTAACAGGTATTTATAAGCGGTATGTCTAAACAGCGAAAGGAAGGTTCTTTCCTTTCGCGAAAGGAAGGTTTTTCTACGAAAGGAAGATATTTGTGCCCCCCCCCCCCCCCCCCCCCCCAGGGAGTGAGTTTTCATATAAAAGAAGGTTCCTTTCATGAAAGGAAGGTTTTTCTACGAAAAGAAGATATTTGTGTGGGCCCAGGGAGAGAGTTTTCATTAAAAGAAGGTTCCTTTCGTGAAAGGAAGGTTTTTCTACGAAAGGAAGATGTTTGTGTGGGCCCAGGTAGTGAATTTTCATATAAAAGAAGGTTCCTTTCGCGAAAGGAAGGTTTTTCTACGAAAGGAAGTTATTTGTGGGGCCCAGGTAGTGAGTTTTCATATAAAAGGGTACCATATTCAATGATGTAAATAAAATTGGGTATTCTGTCAAATTCAGGGTATATGCTATAGTATATGAGAAACTTTTATTTCGCTGAAGGAAAGTTCATTTCGTGAAAGGAAGGTTTGGTCTACGAAAGGAAGATTTGGTCTATGAAAAGAAGTTATTGTCACAAAAAGGAAGATTTTGTCTACAAAAGGAAGGTTTTATTTTCATATATAGCTTTGCACTTGCATATATTTGTTTGTGTTTTTTTTTATATGCTCTAATGGTAGAAAAATCTTCCTTTCATAAGGGACCTGAATGACCTTCCAGGGTCTCATTTATAAAATCTTTCTGTAGGAAAATTAAAAAATAAAACGATGCAGAACTGATACAATCAGATCCTAAATCCCACCCACAATATCACAAAGTAACGAAATCAAATCACAGTTACAACAATTAACAATATAGACAGTCAGTAACCGAAACCTCCCTTTCGCGAAAGGAGTTTGTTGAAATGCACCATTCCTTTTATACCCGTACACTTGATTTTTGGAAAAAATATCCCATATCCACCAAATGTTTCATAAGTATCCCTATAATACATAAATGTACCACCAAAGGTCTCATCAGTAATTATCTTCCTTTCGTATAAAACATTCATTTCGCGAAAGGAACCTGTTTAATGATAGTTTGTTCCTTGAAAGACACGCTACCTTTAATCTCCGTGTACCTTTTTTTGAAAAAAGTACCCCATATCTACTAAAATGTCTCAATAGTATCATTAGATACATAAAATACCTCCCTGGGCCCCACAAATATCTTCCTTTCGTAGAAAAAAAACCTTCCTTTCGCTGTTTAGCTATACCCATTTACAAGTAATGTTTATAATCTTCCGAGGTAAAATAATAATAATAAAAAAAAAGTCATATTTCCCATTACAAGCAAAGCAAACGGAACAGTCTTTCAATTAAATCCAGAAATTTAGCTCTTTTTTGGCGTGTATATAGTATACTGAATAAAGTATATAAAATCATATGTAGAAACACAATAGCAAAGATATAACTCTTTTTATCTTTTATTGATTTTTTTCCCACATACATGTATACTCTGAACCAGTTAAACCTGATTATAACATCAGAGGACAGTTCGATGGTGGCGGAAAGGCTGGGACAGGGAACACCTGTGAAACCAGGATGGAACTGCCAACCATGCACTCGTTTCAACCGCATCATTATGTCCCCAGCTGGACTCGAACCTATACGACAGGGGTGTCAGACACACCTTGCTACAGAATGAAAAACCTTTTAATTGCCCCTGCCTAAAATGTCCTCAAGGACGTAAGGCGAGATAGATAGATAGATAGATAAATAGATAGATAGATAGATAGATAGATAGATAGATAGATAGATAGATAGATAGATAGATAGATACCTTTTTACAAGATCTTTCATACAATGAATAACAGAATTTAAACAAACTTTTTTCTGTAACTGTGAAAGTCAATTGGTCAGCAAGATATCTGTCACTGTTGTACACCAGTAAATTCCTAGATCTGTCGAGTGGCCCTTCTTGTAGACCCTCTGACAAGATCATAGATCTAACCAGGCAATTCAAAGGTCAAAACTTTCTGAAATTCCTCTTCTGTTGCTGGGGTAATCTGGGTGCTTTCTGTCACGTATTACCAGATATATCTTTTCAGCTTTTGTCACTATATGCAAGAACTGATTATTACAAATACTCATTCTTCCCATTGGCAATGGTACAGTGGAACAATCTTTCGGCCAGCACTGCGACCCTGGCGAATCTTGACAGCTTCAAACTGGCTGTCAGTCAGGAGTACCACCACAGACCATAAATCTAAACACCACTGTTTTTATCCTCACTTTTTCTTGTTTCTAATGTATAATACACTAACACTATGCACTCTTATTCTGTTCTCACTGTCCGCTTTGTTTTTAAATCTTTACTTTTATCGCATGCTGCGGGGAACCCGACACGTAATACTCAATGTTGAGGGTGTTGTCGTATGAAGAGATAGTCACTGTGTTTTACTAACGAGTCTAGCGCGAGATATTGTACCGGCTACGGCACCACAGTCTTGATTCAACAAGTTCTCAATTGAGCTGACCACGATTTTATTCGCGAAAATTCAAGAAACGCAAGAAACCAAGCAAGACGATTAATCTTCCCATAGAACGCCCTTGTTTCATTTGAGTCACTAAAATCAGGGAAATAATTGAAGCTGACCGGTATCATTTACGATGAGTAATAACAAAGCGGATGGAAATGACGGCGATAGAGGAAGAATACCAAACGATATGAAGGGGTTATTGAAGTTCTGTGCGGAGGCAGGTGCTTCAGGTGAAGAAGCAAAATCTTTAGACAGAATGTCACCAGAGGTAATGTATTCATGAATTGCGCTGATTTGATACTTTCCTTTTGCTGTGACACCCTCATTTTCTGAATGTTAATATACAAGCAGGTCTTCCTGACTACTGTCCTTTCAACATCTCATGGAAAGACGTTTTTTGCTTGGCGTTTTATTTTAAATGAAAATATTTTGTTCTGATTGACCATATCTAATCAGAATCCATTTGTCTTTTCTGTTTCTGTTTTGTTCTCAAATATTTACATTAAAATTAAACTTACGGCCAAATATTGGTCCAACCTATGCAATTTCTATAGTAAAGTGATTTTTTGAAATTTTTCTGAGAAAATATTTTTTACTTTTATTTGCTGAATTTGAATTTTTGATGTTCCACAACAATACTGTGAAAATTTTAGAAAAAAAGAACAAGTTGAACTTGTTGAAAATCTGGGCCCAAATTACCTACCCTACAGATTTCTGTATGTTTTGGTTTCATTTTTACTATGAGAAAAAGTGAAAATATTTGATTTTTTAAAAACCAATGACTAGAATAAAACTTTTTGTACAAAGGTAGTAACGACAAATGGTTTTGCATTAAATCATGACAAAAGTTTGCAAATTTACTTCTTATGTGTAAAGCGTCAAAAGCACAGTAGTGATAACACATGATCGGCAAATTTATGGCTTCCCGCCCGACAACAGTCAACAGTGTGAAATCGGTCTTTTTCAAATAGTTATTTCTGCATCAAATTTAAAAAAAAAAATCGAAAAATTACTTCAGTTTTGATTTTAACAAACCATTTTACCCATATCAACTGTTTTAACGATATCAACAGAATCGCATTTCCTATCTGTCACCATACAAAGGGTGCTCAAGAAAATAAGAAAAGAGACTACTCCAGGGAGGGAATAAAATAGCAGCCATTGAAGTAGATTCTTCACCCCCTCTATGTGCATTTGCAGTGTCTATATGCCTAGCAGAAATACAAAAGGTGTGGATAAGGATAGCTATTCACTCTGCTTGGATCAACTAGAGAAAATACTGAAAATATACAGTAGCACCCATATGGTCTTTATCCTTGGGGATTGAACGCTTCCTTAGTAGAACGGAAATAAAACGTACAAGACTCACTTATACTGCACTTTGCCAACCGGAATCCACTCAATTCTAAACAGATAGGAAAGGAAACTTCCTTTCATCTGAATAAGACAGACAAGGCCGAAATCCACTATGTGCTCTGGAACAAACTCGGGGATAAGGTTGTTAAGAGAGTTACCACAGAAGGAGAGCTTTCCTTGAATACCTTGGACCATATCCCGGTATTTGCACAAATCAGCATTAAAGCCTGAAAGTGAAAACGATGCAAGTTCAACCTAAATGGAAAACTGTGACAAAGTAAAATACCAAAGGTCAATCAGACAAAATTTACTTAGATTTGACACTGTGTTATTATCCACCAACTCAGAAATTGACATCCTGCAGCCTCTAGCTCATCTCAATACAGTCCTGAAGCAGGCAGTGTACGATAGTACATGTATTCCTAAATACAACCTTCAGTGACAATAAAAAGTCAGTGATGAAGATGCTGGACTCAGAAGATCCAAGAGGCTATGAAGAAGTGTTGACTGGTTTGGTGGGAATGGCGCAAAGATGGAGAGTCTAAAGACCCCACTAATCCAGCCCTGCAGAACATGATTAAAGCTAATAAGGCACTGAGATAGGAGCAGTGGGTAGAAGCAGCTAAGCAAAGGAATGCAAGAGTGGAAGATATAATGGGCTCAGATAATAACACTAAAACTTTCTTCAAGTTAATCAACAAACAGCGGAGATCCTCTGTTGTGCATTTGCATTCTCTTGTGGTGGATGGACAGATATGTGAGAAATCTGGGAAGGATGGGCAAACCACTTCCTAAAACTAGCAACCCCACTGCAGAGGGATTAATATAAATCAAGGGTCTGACATCTGTCAACATCCCACTATAAGAGGTATAACAACCCACTGCTCTTACAGTTAGAACAGAGGTAAACACAAGTAAAGATTGGATCAATCAGTATTCTCCACATCACTGTTGCAGATGACCTAGCCTTTTTGGCGAAGTGTAAAGCAGAGGCACAAGTGATGGTCAGGGATGTTGAATGCTAGTAGGGAAAGATACTTTGTGAATCTGTCAAAAAGCCTTATTCTCAAATATACTGTGAAGAACCGGCAAACTGAGGACACAGACATATACATGTATAATGAGAAAATAAAGGATAGTAAAAGTGCTACACACCTTGGTATAGTGCGTGATGTTTCTGGAAGAGTGGAATTTGAGGGAAAACACAGTTTAGGAAGAAAAACTGCATATTCCTTGATGGATGCTGGGTTCCATGGGGGAACAGGGTTGAAACCATCCCAAAATGGGCATATCTGGGCAACTTCTATTGTTCCGAGATTGCTTTATGGGTTGGAAGCGCTCTTACTGAAAAAAAGGGATGTGGATAACCTTGAAAGATTTCAGAGGCAATGTATAAAGCAGATTCAGGGGCTCCCAGATAAAACTTCAAACTCCATCAGTTTAGCCCTGTTAGGCATCTTAACAATTGAAGCAGTCATACATAAGAATGCTCTCACTACATTCATTAACATGACAAAGCAAAAAGGCAGACCTTCAGAGGTGCCCTTATTTACATACTCATTAAAAATCAACCAATCAAACTAGTGCCATCATTTTTTCTGGAAATGAAAGAGGATAAATATAGAAATGATGTCATTATAAAATTTCGGATATGCACGCCAGGTCACATGATTAGAATTGCCCTTGGATATTGGTTAACTTTGGCTTCGTATTTCTCTGTAACGGATGATTTGCACCAAAATGCACCAACATCAGCGTGTTCTCCAGGGTATTCCCAGCATATGCCATGTAAATTTAGTAACATAGAAGTTAGTGCATTTATGCATTTTGAATACACAGCAAGTATAGAAAAAATGTGGACACGCGAGGATGTGTATTGACCCAAATACACTTGCAGGTAGACCAGCTGATCGATTTTGACAGAAAAAAAAAGCTGACCGCAAATTTTAAAATAGGCATATCTTTTTTATTTGAAAATTGATTTTAATGATTTAAACACCATTTTCTTTTTCTTGAATTGTTTTTAAAAATAAGAAGTTTCAAATATTTCAAAAAAATGTTGATATTGTTAACTGTTTTGTTTGTTTTTTCATTCAGTTTAATTTAGTATATGAGAAACAAATAAAAAGAAACAGCAACTGTTTGTAAAGTTTTACCACATATTGGTTGCTATCATGGATAACTGAATGGAGCGCAACTGTGTTTCATGACCACATGTTGTTTTGAGTAGTTCATTTGCATAACCAATCAAATTACAGAAATTTTAACCCTTAAAGCGCCATGCAAAATTTGCAACAGACAAAATTTTGAATTTTTTATTTATTATAAAACTGCCATTGTTAAGCTAAATGACACATAAATTCATTCTAAATTTTTGTTATAAATGACTAAATATCTTTAAAAGTTGGGAGTCCCAGACTTCCTGGCACTGATTTTCGGAAGTCCCAGGGCAATTTTTGGGAGTCTCTGACTCCCAGACTTCCCTTAATGCAAGCATTGGGGGATCTCATGGTTATTTTTGTTTTTAGAAATTCTAGCTATTTCTTTAAGAAAATGCACTGCAAAGATTGGTTAGTTTTTAAAGTCACAGGCACCTGACACATGGACAGTGTTTCTCTCTGATTGTTTATGTGTTAAGGGCCCGGGTTTTGTGGTTGTCCAGTCGGCCCTTACAGAGCATTATGCTCAAATCTTCAATTTTCAACAAAATATATAAAATGGCCTGGTCAACTAATGACTACATTTCGTACTTTATGAATTCTTTCCGATGATTGTCATTTTTATGGAATAGGCTCCCTGCAGAAACTGTTCTCTTAACTGATCTTGACAGCTTCAAGAGAGAAGTGAGCAAGATCAATTATTCAAGGCCATAGAAAGTTTTTATCCTGCTTCTAATCTCTTTCTTACTAACCATGCTAACAAACAAAACACTTTCATCTTTTTTCACTCAATCCTCACAATCACTTTTTTAATTCTGACTATAATTATTTTACTTTTATTCTAAGGCATGCATCCCTGCGCATAATACTCAGCAATGAGGGTGATGCAGTATCAATAGATAGATAAATCTCTGTAAGGGCCTATTTGATAGCCCCAAACACATAAACAGTCAGTGAAAAACCCTTGTGTGTCATTTTATGTCATTTCCCGGAGAAAGGGAGAAAAGAGATAGAAAAGATAGTAGAAGAGATGAAAGAGAGGGACAGGGAAGAAAAGGGAACATGAATGAAAGTGAAGAAACAGAAGACATTCCTCCTCTACCCTTACCTGCTACAAGGATAGCAGAACTTGCCCAGCTGTAAGCCAATATCAGTTGGACGCCCCGGTGACGTAAGATACACGACACCTTTGCACCACCCAACCACCCCCATTGGTCACAATGATAGGACTGATAATGGACTATCATTTTAGCTCTGATTAGCCAGTCCTATTTACCACTGCACCAATGGCACTCCACTGATCCAGTCTGATAGTATTGTACATGTACATCAAATTCCAGTTTTGGCCTATTGAACCAATGCTAAACTTGTCCTTTTTTGATATCAATATATATAATGCAAAACATATATTGTGCTTTGTTATTAAGCTATGTCCCTGGCCCTAAGCATGAAATTGTATTTAAAACTGTAAGGCACAATGAGTTTGAATGATTCACAATGCTCAAGACTGAAGTTGTTTTATTAAGAATATGTTATCCTTTCAAAATTGCTCAAAAAATATTTTGTTCTGATTAACCATATCTTATCAGAAACTATTTGTCTTGTCTGTGTTTTGTTATATCATCTAACGATTTTTCTTTTCTATGTCTGTGTTTTGTTCTCAAATATCTCACCTAAAATAAATTTATAGCCTGAAATTAGTCTAACCTATGCAATTTCTATCCTAAAGTAATTTTTTTTTTTTTTTTAACTTTTATTTTGTAAAGAAAATATATTTTTTCTTTCCTGATTTTTTATTATTGATGTTGCATGATGATACTATGAAAAGTTCAGAAAATTTCAACTAGAAAATGATGTAAACCTGTCACCAATTTACCCACCTAATTTCCAGCCAATCAGATTACTTGGTCCGGGTAATGACAAACAGTGCAGATCCAGATCAGTTGGCTTCTTCAGAAGCCAACTGATCTGAATCTGCACTGTTTGTTAAGACAGGGCATGTTGTGTTCAGCAAGAGAAGGGTTAAAGCCTGAATTATTTTTCTTAACTCGTTATGTTGAGTGGACTCTTCTACCACAAGTCTTTGGACTAGTCTATTGCAATAACAGGGTGTGGCATTCTGTAGCATGTATAATCTGGGTCTGCATTGTTTGCCAAATACCTTTTAGGCTGGGGTTTCCTAAAATGAATTAAATGTTTTATTGGTGCATTTACAATGTACATGTGCATTTCAGAGAAAAGAATGGTTAGAGAATGCCTTAAATGATATGACAACAAATCCTGTGGCTAGAATGAAAGAATGCATTGAAACTGTAAAAACCAATGCAGAGAAAGATGACGATGCAATGGAGACAGCATTGGAAGAATTGACTGAGTGGACTGAACAAATAGACTTTGCTATAGGTAACATGTTGATACAGAGCTCTAGATAAGGTGTTTTTTTTTTTTTTTTTTTTTTTTTTTTTCAAACAAAAAATGCCGGCTTCGGTGGCTTAGTTGGATGTGCATCCAACTGGTGATCAGGAGATTGCAGGTGCAACCCCTGACAGGTCTGCAACATTCTCTTGTGGAGATTTGATCATGAAATATTTTCTAAGGTCATTCTCTCCCCTCTGCTGATTCAAGAAGGGCTGTTGTCAGTTTCTGGCGAAAGAATGCTGCCTAGAGGACTAAGCCTGCCCAGTAAAAGTGTGGTTAGGTAACCTGACCACGCTCGACATGACCCCATTGGGTTGACTGGGCTATAAAACCGCAACACAAACAAAAAATCAAACAGAAATAATTGATGGTTTATCATTTCTCTATAAAAATATATGTTGTTGCTATGCATTAGAAGCGGCTCACAAAGGTGTTTCTAATGAGTACCCACAACAGTTTTCATGGAGAAAGAAATTTATCTAGTTGAATCCTCCTTCTACCCAGAAATCTGTTGATAATGTTTCAGAATTTTATGAATAGTTACCACAACCAGCTGGAGACAGGTCTGTAAAAGAGGATAGGCAAAGGGGGGATATTTGATGATGACTGGAATAATTTCAGTACTTCATCAAATCATAATATTGTGGTTACCCATTTGGTACAATTTTATGGGGCCCAATATTTAAGGTAATTATGACATGTCTAGATAAAGGGAATACTAAGAAGACAATTTTTGTATTAAAACATATCATGTATGTGCTCATTGGGTGCGCCTTAGGAAACACAGTATCAATGAGTTGCAAGTTAATTTCAGTATGTACCCATAAAAAATGCTATGCTCAAGATTATAGAAGACAACATTCTGTTTAACCCATTGTAGACTGAGTGAACTCCCCACACTATACATTGTATATTGGAATAGTACAATTTCAATTTATGGCCAGCCGTGAGATTTAGATATTCCTAGAGAAAAATGGTTTAACTATTTGCAAACAGTGGAGACCCTGATCAGACGCCGCATTCTGTGGTTTCTGATTGGGGTCTGCACTGTTTGCCAGTTACCCTTTTAGTGGTTTCCAGACTACAATGGGTTATAAAAAAAAAAGGCGCAACATGTCCTTTGTCTAGCATATGGTTTGCGTGAATTGAGCCTTACTTGTCCTGAAAAATAAAAGAAAAAACATCTTGTTAAGAATGTCATTTCCTGCTATTGTGGCTAGTTCAATGAAAAATGAGAAGAAAAAAAAACGCTTGTTTAGCCCATTGTAGTCTAAGAGACCCATAAAAAGGTAATTGGCAAATAGTGCAGAAGCAGATCAGACACCGCAGAACCTGGCATTCAATCAGGGTCTCCACTGTTTGCAAACAGTTTAGCTATTTTGCTCTAGGAATATCTCAGTGACATAGCCAGACATAACTAAAATTGAAATTGGACTCTTCCAGTATACAGTGGCAGAGAGTTCATTCAGTATAAAATGGGTTAGAATGTCACCTTCTGCTGTTGTGACCGGTTCAATCATTTTAGACAAAATTTTTTTGCTTTTTTTTTTTTCAGGGTAAGTAAGGCTCAATATTTCAAGAGTACAGCCCTTGAATCAAGAAATAGTGTGGCAACCACACAAGCATTTGCTTTGCTAGCAAACCCAACATGACATCATCCACATGGTTTAATCAAATTTATTTTCTAACCATATTATCTTTCTTTCCAGATTTTCACAAAATAGGTGGTTTTGAGATTATGGATATCTGCTTGAAACACGAGTCTCCTGAAGTGCGGAGCTTATGTTTGGAACTTGTTGCAACCCTAGTACAGAACAACCCATACTGCCAGGCCGCTGTATTAGAAACGCAGTTGTTACCAACCATGTTGAATGTTCTAGATAATGATAAAAGTTCAGCAGTGAAAACAAAGGCATTGTATGCTATTTCCTGTAAGTTGAATGTACTAACATATGTTTAGATAAGGTGATAATCAAAGATTAAATTTGAAGAGGTCCAAAAAAATGAAGTATTTGGAAGAGTTTTATATATATATTCAGAGGACTTGTTAAAGAGGAGTATTTGGTGATAATTCTTAGAATGTTTTTCTTATTATTCCATAAATACATATGTTGTGGGTAGTCATGAGAAGTGCCTTAGTGAGTGCTTGTAATGAGTACCCACAATGGATGTTTTTATGGAGAATGGGGAAAGTTATCCTAAATTATCATCATATACATTTCATCTGTATCCTAAATTAACACCTCTATTATCACCTTACTCAGTTTCTAGTGACTATCTTCAGAGTGTGTTTTCAATGCTCCCAGGAAAATGTTGGCTTATTTTCCTCAAAACTAAAACAACAACAACAACAAAAAAAAAAAGCAACAACAAACCTAATTATGATCCTCACCATGAGAGAAAATGTCGGGGGTATATGTGAATACTGATAGTAGACCCAGTTCAGCCAGCAAAGTCTTACGATGTGTCTTTGCTATACATCAGTGTATTCTGCAGTATCCAGTGATGCTATAAGCAGATGGCTAAGGCACGAAAATCTGTAGGTACTCGGAGAGGCATATCTGAATACCTACATCAACTTACATTTTCCTGGAGAAATAAGAAAAATATCAGGGCCCAGTTGTTCAAAGCTAACGATGTCGTTAGTTAACAATTCGTTAAAATTTACATCGAGTACTATGCAAATATGCTGAAATTTTTTGCTGAAAAAATGTGAGTAGCTTTTATCAGCAAAAAATATCAGAATATTGTGTATTGAATCTGCTAAAACAGTTAGCAAAATGACCCTTAACGAGCTCGTTAAGCTAACAATGCTTTGAACAACTGGGCTCAGAATTTTTATGACTGAGAAAAAAGCACCTTACCATATTTACCCTAAGTATTCAAACAGACAGGCCACACAGTGTAGATCCAGATGAGATGCCACAAAATGGGGCGTCTCATCAGGGTCTACACTGTTTGCCACTCATCCAGCAATTTTTAGACACATCAACGGATAGTAAATTGAATTTGTTCAAATGCTAGAATAAGTATGGTAAGGAGATGAGGTATCCAAATACATAGGGTAAATATGGTATCTGTAGCTATGCTATGGGCATTAAGATTATTTGAATCTGAATTGATAACTGATCTATTGAATGACATTCTGCTCACCAACTGTTTGCAACATGGAGAGTAATATCTAACCTGATCAGCGTCACAAATCTTGAGACAATATCCTCAGAAGCCACAGTTGATGACACTGTGGAAGCTGAGGATGAATTCCAATCTCTAATTGTAGCTGGGAAGAAGCTGGATTTGTAGACACATGACATGGTAAAGGGCACTTGGAAAGCAAGAGAATGCTGTTTTCTACCCAAACTGATTTCACTAAACTAATGAGATCAGAATTTGTTTGTTTTTCCTTTTTACATTTTAAGATACTTTTTGGTGCAAATATAAAAAGAAACTAGAATGCGCAGTTGATGGGATGTCATTGCAAATTCCCACGCTCTGTGCTAATGTTACTAATACCATGATGGACAGACAGATGGACAAACAAATGGACATAAACAGACAGATAAGGCTAAAAAATAATATTCTTTAGTATCACTTAAGATATCCCCTTATCTGGAGGTACAAATATAAGATTAAGCTACATTATTAAGGCTATTCAGCTCAGTCTTTGACTTACAACTTGACAAATCTCTCACAATACTTTGTTTTCTTTTCTCTCACCAGGTTTAACAAGGGGAGTTGAGGCTGCACAGAAAGTATTTACAGAAAATGATGGGTTTTCTGTTTTAATGAGGGCTATGCAGACAGATATAGAGAAATTGAAAATAAAATCAGCTTTTATGTTGAGTGCTCTCGTAGTTGATAAACCAGAATATAAAGGTAATTATTTTACAGTTCCAGAACTAATGCAGTTTTCAGCTATAAACAAATCATGTTTTTTTCTTCCATGATTATATTTTCCTGGAGAAATAAAAAAAGTACTCAAAAAGTTCCTGGCCCCACGCCTTCTGGTGGATTTGTGCATACCAAATTTAATATGAATGTAATTAGGAATCTCACTAGATAATAATAAGATTTCTGAAAAAGTTGCAAAGTCTTCTCGGTAATGTTTTTCTTATATTGACCCTTCAACACAAGAAGGGAAGTTGATGTTTTAAAAGTCTGTCTAAATTTAATTGTCTTTCTTCACTTTGACATTTCATTTCTCATATTTAATATGATTTTTATGTTCTGTGTTTGTTGTAAAAACAAATTTGATCATTTGCTGATTATTTGATTGACATACTGGTTGAAAAAAGTGCCTAATCTGAAGCTGTGATAGTTAACAAGACTGCCACTCTTAACTGGAGCTAAGGTTGTAAAAGCTTTTATAAGGTACATATAACATATATACTGGTACCCAAGGCATTTTAGCAGTCATGTTTCAGAAAACACTGTATACCCTGATAAAACTGCTCTTAAAGGAGCTTCTGATGAGTACTAGAACATAGTTGAGAAATATGAAAAAATATCAGTACTTTTCAGTTGAAAAAATGCCAATCCTGGAGTTATGAAGCATGTTGTAAATATTTATTAAAATCACTTCTCTCCATATCTTTGCATGTAGATATAAGAATAATATACAGTCAACTCTCATTATCTCGAAGTCAAAGGGACTCTCTGAAATACTTTGATATATCGGTACCTCGACATACATGTATTAGATTTGCAGAACTGAGAAAAAAAATTAATTGAATAAGCACATTTTCTTTTGTGATTTGACTTCTGAAGTTAGAGATATATTGAAAATATTGTGGAAAAGAGGAGAAATTGCTCATCAAGAGCAATTTCTCCTCTTTTCCACAATATTTTGTTACCTGTTGTTAGGTTTTTATGTTTAAACAGGGACCAGGTTTTCACTTAGAGGTAAATGGTTATTCGAGATAAACGAAGTAGAGATAACAAGAGCCGACTGTATATAAAGTCTGTGGCTATGGAATGTTTCTAATTGCAAGACCTATTCTTATAGCTTTAGAAATGAGGGTTATCAAGATAAATATTTAGATACACTATTTTTCTTATTTCTGCATGTAAATAAGTCAAAGGTACTTGTTAGAAGCACTTCACTTTCTTCCTGAAAACAGATTTTATCAATACTCGTAATGCATACCCACAAAATATTTTTTCATGAGAAATTAAAAAACATACCAGTACTGTTTGGTTGAAAAAAAAAAAATGACCTCATATATCCAGAGTTATGATGTCACTTGACAGCAGTTAGGTAATATGTATTTCTTCTGGATGTTCTTGTGTCCGTTTATCATGCCGTGTGTTCTGATGTTTTACCTTTTTATGTCTATAAATATGTTACCATGCAGTAACTTAGTTATATTTGGTGGAGTTGATTGGAACGTTGTGAATAAGTATTGGAATTGTTAATGACACATTTACATGGCTGTTTACACGGTTTCGCCCTTTTTGATGTAAGTTTTTTTTTTTTCTCTATTTTTTTTTTTTTTTTTGTAAAATTGTTGTTTTGTTTTGTTGTTGTTGTGTTTGTTTTGTTCATTTTGTAGAGTGGAGTAGGGTATTTGGTTTTATTCAGTGGTGATCATGATTTGAAATGCTTTTATTAATGTACACTTACAGATATCCTTTGTAACATGGGAATGATAGATCAGTTAGTGGGTCATTTATGTGAGGAACATTCAGCCTTCCATGAACACTTAATGTCAGCCTTGTTGGCCATAGTGAGTGATCATCCACGTAGTATCAATGAGTGTCTGAGGCCAGAGGTGAGAGCAGTGGAACTGCTGAAAGACAGACAGAAACAGTTACAAGGAAATGACCAGTATAGGGTAGGTATATGGTTAAACCTTGACCACTCTTTGGGCACATTCAGCAGATGACAAATTGATCATCTTTATTTATTTTTTTTGGAAAATAGGCTTTGACATTACATGCAAATTGTCTCCTTTGGAAAGTAAATGGAGTGTTCTTTAAATCACAGTTCCAGATAAAGGGAGTATTCAGAAGTTGTTTGTTTTTTTTGTTGTTGTTTTTTTGTTTTGTTTTTTTAACCCAAAACATATCTATAGTCTAAGTAAGAGTTGTAATAACACAACCTAGTTGTTGTATCTACATTTAAAAAATTGTTTTCTATAGTTGCAGGGGAATTGTTAAGGAGGAGTATTTGGTGATAGAATAATTCTGAGATAATTTTTCTTATTTCTCCATAAAAACATATGTTGTGGGTACTCATTAGAAGGGCCTCAGTGAGGTGCTTCTAATGAGTACCCAGAACATGTTCTTATTGGGAACTGGAGAAAATTATCCCAGAATTATCATCAAATGCTCCTCCTTAACAACTCCTCTGGGTTGTTTCCGTGTTTCATACTGATCAGCTAATTTCAAGAAATTGAATAACTAACGCCATTGTCCGTGTTTATCACCATCAGCATTAGGCCTATTTGACGTTATTCAAAAGTTACGAAATAGTGTCCACTATGACTACAATGTTTAAAACGCCGCTTACAGATAACTTGATAATTTTCTGACATGCTAGAAAAGTATGAAGAAAGAAAAGTATAGTCAACACATTTTTTTCTCTTGAATTCATGTGTTTCATTTGTTATTTAGAACCACATAAATTTTACACAAATATATATGTGAAAATACCTAGGAAATGCCACGATCACAAAGCACAGCCTTCCCGCGTCACCTAAAGAAGGAGAGATGAGGAACAAACAATGACAAATAACACGACTGAAACCACCAATATAAGAAATTTTGTGCAAACAGAAAAGTTCATGTTCTAGTAATATGATTGTACAGGCTGATCTTGGCTTTTGCTGTTGAAAATATATCAAGGGCAATGGATACACCTTCAAGGGAATAACTGATGCAGAACTATTAACCCTTAAAGCGCCAGTCACAACTATTGTCGTCTGCTTTGTTTTCTGCCGGTTACTTTAAAAGTCATTTCTGCAAACAGTGTGGACCCAGATCAGACTGCTCCTTTAGGAGCAGTCTGATCTGGGTCAATACTGTTTGCCTGTATGCAAAAATAGGTTTGAAAAGTTTGCAAGAATATTCAGCAAACAACAAAAACAGACGACATTTTCAGATGCAGATTTTCTTGGCATTTTAAGGGTTAATATGAGCCAGCACATAACAAAACCTACGATAAGACATCTGTAACCAGCAAAGACTCAGATCAGTCTGTACATCCACCCAGTATGGCAAGGGTCTCATTTATCCCTCTTTGGATAGCCAGGAGGAAGTACAAGGCACATGCGATCAGAGAAGACTGATCAGATTGCACAGATGTGCAGGCTGATCTGAGTTTGCTGGTAGCACAAGTGTTATTGTAGATTTTGTCGTGCGCTGACTCATATCCTTTCTAATTGTGGGGCTACTGTTAAAGGAACTTTTTCTGGGTAGCCCTCCAGTTTGAAAGGGATATAAATACTATAAAAGCAAAATTTCTATCTAAAAAGGTTATCTCCCTTTGAGAATGGTGGCAAAATCCTCAGATGTATCCATTATACTTAACCCTTTAAGTGCTAACCACAACTGCAGCAGACCAAACCTGGATTTTTTTTTCTTTGTAGGTTTTTTCAGAGAAATAAAGGCTTGACATTTCATTTGAATTGTCTGCCAAGTAGACAATTCGCATGCAATGCCAAGTCTAGTTTTCTCTGAAAAAAAAAAAAAAATGAATAAAAAGTTTTTTAAACTGTCATCTGCTACAATTTTGCTGAGCACTTTAAGGGGTAAGACCTCTTTTAACCCACTTGTTGAAGTGTGACAATTTCGTTGTTGTCTTTCTTTGCAGGAAGAACTGGAATATACTAACAAGATGTTAGAAATTCTTACAGTTACAGATGGACAGGATGTAGTGAGATAACAGTAGATGAATTGTTAGATTGTTAGAACTGCATACAATGGAAATAAAATCATAGAACTGCATACAATAGAAAAAAAAATCATCAAACAGAGGACTTGGTAAAGCTTAGCAGTTAGCACTCTGGGTAAAATTTTCAGCAGGCGACATATTGATTTTTTTTTTTTTTTTTTCATAAAACACATTTTGACATTTCATGCAAATTGTCTCCAGTGGACACAATTTGCATGAAATGTCAAATCTTGTTTTCTGGAAAAAAAAATAAGAAACATCAATTTGTCATCTGCTGAAACAGCACAGAGAATGGTAAAGGTAAAGGAGGGATTTTTATGCCCCCACCTATTCGAAGAATAGCGGATGGGCATTAAGCATTACCCCTTGTCCGTCCCGTACGTCTGTCCGTCCTTCTGTCTGTCCGTACGTCCCACTTCGTGTCCGGGCCATAACTCCCAAACTGATGGAATATATTCATGAAACTTCACAGGTGCATACATCACATTGAGACGATGTGTCATGAACAAGGAAGACAACTCTTGCATTTTTGGTTTTTGAATTATCTTCCCTTGACTTAGTTCCATATAGTAAACCGTGTCCGGGCCATAACTCCTAAACCGTATGGAATATATTCATGAAACTTCACAGGTGCATACATCACATTGAGACGATGTCATGAACAAGGAAGACAACTCTTGCATTTTTGGTTTTTGAATTACAGTCGACTCTCGTTATCTCGAACTTCCCGGGACCTGCTAAAAATGTTCGAGTTATCAGTAGTTCGAGACAACCAAATTGTGACGTCATAGGTATGACGACTGTTCGCCTCTGTTCGCCAAAACGTGGTTGGAAGGCACATGTATATGGCAATTTAAATAATTTACGCGTACTTCAGTTTGCATTGTTACTGTTGTTTTAGGAGATGCAATGGTTCTCTTGGAATAATATCATCAATAAATGTTGATAATAATAAATTTAAACGTCTCTTGTTGTCTTTTGATACTCCTGCAAATTTGGATTTCCATGTGAGCTATAAATGAATTACTGGTTTCCGGGTTGTGTTAGCTATACGTTATGAACTGGTTTGGATTAGCTCCCTTCGCATAGACGACTCGATAAAGAGTTGACTGGTTTCCGCTTTTGCATAAAACGCTTACAATGTTAAGCGGCAGCTGTAAGCTAGTTTGGATTATCTCCCCTGGCATAAACGAACCCTCTCAGCGCGGCAAAATGTAGATCCTGCAGAGAAAGCTCGTTATGAGCCGTCTCACCTGGACCTACACTATTTGTGCTGGTATCCGTACCAGTCTACAGGGTCGGAAGTGTTAACATCGGTACCCACGTGTAATTCGTCTATTTGAGGCCGTGCATGACAACTCCTATCAGAAGACTGTGCGACTGTCAAAGACTCGGATCAGACTGCACGCCCACGAATTTTCCATTATACGCATGAGCCTTATCTGGGTTACCAAAGAGCACCGCCTGACCAAAGAGTAACAAGCAAAGATTCAGACTTAGCTAGCATGTTCAATACAGGCTGATTTGAGTCGGAACCTGTCGCGCACTGACTTTTCTTGAAGATGCTAAATCATTTAGACGGACAGTACTCAATAGTGAAGAGCATATCTAAACAATAAATTAAAGAAACTTCGTTGATTAATCTTCCATAACACTATTCTGAGTTGCTTTTTATCTTAAAAATCAATGACACGAGACGGTGTTGAGCGCCGCGTGTCAAACCCGACTCGACACGCACATGATTTCATAATTACGGATTTTAGACATTGTTTATGTTGTTTGTAATTACCTGGACAAAGGGGAAAATTAAAATATTGATTTATTTATCAATGGCCTATTATGACTTTCATTAACTGAGAGACCGGCGGCGGCGCATCTTACATTTTGTTTTCCTTGGTCATGGTCCGAGTTCGAGATACGCGGTAGTAAAAACTGTGAAAAATATATTCAGGGACTGAAAATGATGGGCGAGATAGCCGAAGTGTCGACATAAAAGTAGTTCGACATACGCGAAGCTGAAATGCAATAAATACATAGGGAAAATAATCGGGACTTAGAAATCAGTTCGACATAAGTGATAGGATCGAGATAAGAGGGGTCGAGATAACAAGAGTCAACTGTATTTCCGCTTGACTTAGTTCCATATAGTTAACTGTGTCCGGGCCATAACTCCTAAACCGTATGAAAATATATTCATGAAACTTTACCAGTGCCTGCATCACATTGAGACGATGTGTCATGAACAAGGAAGACAACTCTTGCATTTTTGGTTTTTGAATTATTTCCGCTTGACTTACTTCCATACAGTTAACTGTGTCCGGGCCATAACTCCTAAACCGTATGAAATATATTCATGAAACTTTACCAGTGCATGCATCACACTGAGAAGATGTGTCATGAGCAAGGAAGAAAACTCTTGCATTTTTGGTTTTTGAATTATTTCCCCTTGACTTAGTTCCATATAGTAAACCGTGTCCGGGCCATAACTCCTAAACCATATGGAATATATTCATGAAACTTAATGGGTGCATGCATCACATTGAGACGATGTGTCATGAACAAGGAAGACAACTCTTGCATTTTTTGTTTTTGAATTATCTTCCCTTGACCTAGTTCCATATAGTAAACCATGTCCGGGCCATAACTCCTAAACCGTATGGAATATATTCATGAAACTATACAGGTGCATGCATCACATTCAGAGGATGTGTCATGAACAAGGAAGACAACTCTGGCATTTTTTGGTTTTTGAATTATTTCCCCTTGACTTAGTTCCATATAGTAAACCGTGTCCGGGCCATAACTCCTAAACCATATGGAATATATTCATGAAACTTTACAGGTGCATGCATCACATTGAGACGATGTGTCATGAACAAGGAAGACAACTCTTGCGTTTTTCGTTTTTGAATTATCTTCCTTTGACTTAGTTCCATATAGTAAACCGTGTCCTGGCCTTAATAATAACTTCATGGTATACCTGTTACAATTACATATAAACCCTTTTTCTGAATGGCATTTGGCGGGGGCATCTGTGTCCTATGGACACTTTTTCTAGTTTATGATAATTCTGGAATAATTTTCTACAATTGTCAATAATAACATATGTTGTGGGTACTGATTAGAAGAGCCCACAACATATGTATTTATGGAGAATAAACCCTTGTCCTGCTGAATAAATTAAGATACCATGCCCATTTCTAATTTTCAGCCAATCAGATTATTTGATTTTAGTTGTTGATATATATTCACATACTGAATGACAAACAGTGCAGATCCAGATCAGTTGGCTTCTGAAGAAGCCAACTGATCTGGATCTACACTCTTTGCAAAAGCAGGGTATATACAGGTTCAGCAAGACAAGGGTTAATGAAGAACAATTATCCCAGCATTATTACCGAATATTCATCTTAAATCCTCTGCTGATCAGATTACTTCAAGACCTATCATAAAAGTTAATATAATAGCAAAAGCAAGTGTTCCTAAAATGATATGAGCTGAGTACCCAATAAAGTGATTCAAGGTGTTGTGGCAGAACTAAGTGGAATTTTGTTTCCTTGCAAACTGCTGGCAGTATTTACACTTAGGATTCAGACAGACAAGCCTAAGTAAACAGTTTAGACCCAGATCAGACACTGCAGAATGTGGTGTCTGATTAGTGTCTACACCGTTTACCACTCATCCAGCAATTTTAGGGCTCAACAGGCAGTCAGAATTGTTTTCAAACTTTAGGAGAAGTATGGTAAGGCGTTATGGTGTCTGAATACTTAGGGTTAATGCAATAAATTGAGAGACTAGAATGTGCTATTACAGATCATTACAGCTACAATGAAACCAACAAAATGCCATATGGGACAGCAATGACTTGGAACAGAAATCTTAAAATTATTTGAATATTTTAAATCTGATTTTTTTGTCTTTACAACTAGAAATCCATCCTTATGTTGAAATTCACATTACTTGAAATCTGTGAAATAAAATATAAAGAGTTGTAGTACTGTGTTTATTTTCTAATATAAATGAAGAAATTTCATAATTTGTTTTACCGGAGAGAAAAAGGCCACATATAAGTCCCTTTTTATAACCAAAAGTATGTAGCCAAAGCTACACAGGGTCTAGATTTTGCTTTCACTAGAGAAACGGAGGATCAGAGAGGATAGCTGCTGATCATAATCGCTAGCTATTAACCCTTGTCCTGCTGAACCCGAATATACCCTGCTTTTGCAAACAGTGTAGATCCAGATCAGTTGGCTTCTTCAGAAGCCAACTGATCTGGATCTGCACTGTTTGCCATAAAGTATGTGAATTTATAGCAATAATCTGGATCAAGCAATCTGATTGGCTGAAAATTAGAAGTGGGAGTGCCATCTTAATTTATTCAGCAGGACCAGGGTTAAGGAGAAATGGATATACTTTCAGGGAATATCACTATATCAAATTATTTTTACAACTATATCAAATTATTTTTGCTGGGGTATGCTCTAACAGGAAAGAATTTGCTTGCAAGGGGAGCAAATTCTTTCCTTTTTGGGTAGAGCCCTTTCTGGAAGGGACTTGTTGTTCAGAAGTGCAAATAGGAAGTCACAAAAATTGTCTCCCTTGTTGGAAAATCTACCATGGGTATCCAGTCCCCTTAATTTTTCGAGTTGTTGTTTATTCAAGTCTTTACTAGTATCACATCACATCACTGGCATCACATCAAACACACTACATGTACAGTTACACATTGTTAAAACAGTTGTCGTAGGCTGTTGGATATCAGGTGTTATTTCCCATATCATTCACCCAGCCCTGTATTTACCCAAACAATGGGGTTTTCCCAATGAAACCAGCTCAAAATCATAGGCTTGTAAACAAAGAATCAAAATTTTAACTCTCACAAAATTGGAGAGTACACCTTTGCATACTTTTATGGGTACTTGATAATTCGTCATTAGGTTGCCTGAATGTAATCTGATTGGATGTAAATAATATGTCTGAAAGTGGAGATACAGGGTGCAGGACAACTCGCCCTTTGTCGTTTCCTGACCAGTAGAGCTTGTACCTGGTGTCCTTGCCCTTGATTGTGCGGTAGTTGCCACCACAGTATCTGATCTCCTGAATGCAGCAGACATCCACTTTCCTGTGGGATAGTGTTTCCACTGGCTCACAAACTCTTCCTCTCAGGGTGTTCACATTGAGTGTTCCCACCCTGAATTTCATCAGGTGCTTGCTTGATTCGCCACAATGCCCCGACCCTGCCTCCCACACCTGAAAGGAGGTCAAGCTGGAGACGTTACCAACAGAACTTTGATGTCTGTTGGCACCGCCTAACTCTGAATCTATTCTTGTGCTTACCATGAAAGATTTTGGAACAACTGTTTTTACGGGATCGCCTGTCCTAGCTGACATCCCAACTCAGTTCTTTTACAGCATCTGAGCATACACGCCGTTCCCGCACTCGGGCAGTGTGCTTTGCCGTTGTCCTTATAAAAAACAGATCGTCTGCCAAACCACAATAGCTAGAACACCAAGCCACCGGTCTGTAGATGATTGCTGCCTAGCTCTGCCACACAGGTTGTGGCAGTCTCGTAACCCTGAAGGTGGGGAGGCAACTGTGATAGAGGGCAGCCTCACATTCCCACACTCATGTTGAGTGTCACAGCTGGATGCAGTTTTACGTCATACCCAGGACCCTACTGTTTTATACCCCACAACACGATGGTGGGGTATGGTGGGGTATTATGGTTTCACGTTGGTTGGTCATCCATTCATCCATCAGTTGTACATCCGTGGATCTGTATTTTTTATTTTCTGATGTTTGGATTGCTGAGGGACAAATTTCACCAATTTTTGACTGTGTTATCTGCCTGCCCCACAATTGTGGTGGGGTATTATTGTACCACATTTTTATTACCCTAAGTATTTGGACACCTTAACTCCTTACCATATTCTAAGATTTGAACATTTTATTCCATGATGAGTAAAGAAGCTGCCGAATGTGTGGCAAATTGTGTAGAATCTGAATAGATGCCACATTCTGTGGTGTTTGTCTGAATTCTTAGGTTATATACAGCAGTCTGATCTTTCTTTGCTGTCTCTCTGAAGAAACACTGACTTCTTGGCTAGCCATAAGGTGCTTAGTGAAGACTGATTAGGCTGCATTAATACATAGGCTGATCTATTTTCATTGCATGCATTTGAAAAAGGGTTTTTGGCTAATAAATGCCATTCACTTAACTGAACAAATGAGTTCTGTTACCTACAGTGGTGGAGTACCATGCAATGCCTTCAATGCTTTTTTAGCTTGCGTTATGAAAGCACAGGAAGAGCTTTTGCACTACCCCTGGTGTCGGTGTTGGCATCTGCACAGGTGTCTGATGTCAATTTTTTATGTTAAAGTTTATTTTGAGATATTATCGAAACTTTTAGTTGGAATGAATTCATAGTTAGGCTGTTGGTAGATACTCATCCACCATCACTTCTGCTTGTGAATTTGAGATCAAGGTCATGATCTTAACCCTTGTCCTGCTGAATAAATTAAGATGCCATACCACTTCTAATTTTCAGCCAATCAGATTACTTGATCTAGATTATTGCTATAAATTCACATACTTAACGGCAAACAGTGCAGATCCAGATCAGTTGGCTTCTGAAGAAGCCAACTGATCTGGATCTACACTGTTTGCAAAAGGCAGGATATATTCGGGTTCAGCAGGACAAGGGTTAGAACCTATACGTTACACCTTTATGTTAAAGTTCATAAAAAATTATATTTCCTGAATGCCTGAAGTAACTAAGCTGATATTTGGGCCGATGTAAGAGCCAGTCCAAAATTTTATTCAGTGCATGCCCCAGCCCCATCGATGACCTTGGGTCATGGTCACAGACTTAGACTTTTCTTTCTATGCTTTACATTAATGTTATTTAAAAATCTGTATCTCCTGAAGGCCTAAATTGATTTGTTTAGTTGATACTTGTATCTAAAGTTTTGTTGAATATGTCCCAGTCCCATCAATGACCTTGAGATTAATGTCACAGACTTTGGGTTCTCATGTTAAAAGTATTACATTAATGTTTTAAAGAGCACTATCTCCTGTATGCATAGATGGATTAAGATGATACATGGACTGATGTTAAGTACTGGTTCAAACTATTGTTTACTTCAAGTCTGACTGATTTTGTGTGACAAAGTATTACATTGTAGTTTCAGAAGATCTGTATCTCCTGAATGTTTATATGGATTTAGTTGATACTTGGATTGTTGTTAGGCACTGGTCCAAAATTACACTCAGTGTGAGAATAACATCACTCTGTGAGCTTGCGGTCAAGGCCGCAGACAGAGATTTTCCAGGCTTATTGGATTAAATAAAGTTTTATGTTTGAATGTATTCGACATCTAGACTGGTGTAAGACACTGCTCCAAAGATTTGTTCAGAGCAATTCTCCTGCACCCAGTGAACCTGAGGTCAAGTCACAGACTTCAAGTTTCAGATTTTTAATGCTTCACACTATAGATAAAATTTTCAGCAGACAATATTTTGAAATATTTTTCTTATTTTTCCCAGAAAACAGGATTTGATATTCCGTGCAAACTGTCTGCAATGGAGACAATTTGCATGAAATGTCATCCTGTTTTCTTGGAAAATTCCATGCAAACTGTCTTCAATGAAGAGACAGTTTGCATGAAATGTCAAATCCTATTTTCTGGGAAAAATATGAAAAATGTCAGTCTGCTGAATTAGTCCAGAGAGTGGTAAAGGTTGATATGATTGACAAGCACAATTTCAGGATTGCTTTACTGTCATGCAACAGATTTTGTATTACTTACTTGTACTAACTTTTCAACCTTTAAAAAAAAAAATTAGGCTCCCTACTTAACCTCTACCACTCTCTGGGCTAATTCAGCAGATGAGTTGGATGTGCGTCTGACTAGTGATGAGGAGATTGCGGGTTTGACCCCAGTTGGTTCAGCAACATTCTTTTATGAAGATTTGATCATGAAATATTTTCTATGGTCATTTTCTCCCTTCCACTGATTTAAGAAGGGCAGTTGTCAGTTTCTGGCGAAAGAATGTGCTCAATACTTGTTAACCCTGTGGAGGTCTTTGCCTGCCCAGTAAAAGTGTGGTTAGGTAAACTTATCATGCTTGGCATGACACCATTGGGTTGATTGGGCCATAAAATCTCAACAGAAACAAACAAACAATTCAGTAGATGAAAAATTGATGAGTTTTCTTAGAAAACAGTACATGTATTTGACATTTCATGCAAATTGTCTCCATTAATGTTTTCTGGGAAAAATAAGAAAAATATTTCAAAATGTTGTCTGCTTAAAATTTTACCCAGAGTGCTAATTTCTAAATGCATGTCGTTTGATTTCATAAATTTTAAATGCACAAACATTTAAAGCATCCCTTTGAGATACTACTTTGTATATTTTTTGAGCAGCAAATGTAACCTGCATGTTCTACAGTAATGAGAAAATAAATTCCTGAGATCAAGTTAATATTTAGATCTTTAAAGGTTTTCCACGTGAAATGTTGTCTGATTTTCTCTGAAAAAAAGACAAAAAAAAAAAAAGAAAAAGTCGTCAGCTACAAATTTGCTTGGCGCTTTAAAGGATTAATTTGATTTTAGTCCCAGAAGCAAAGTAATGATTTAATGCTTTTTATTAAGTATGGTTAAAAGGGTCTTACAGGTCATTGACAATAAATACATTATTTTTTTATGCCCCTGCCTGCCGAAGGCAGCATTGAGGCATATAGCATTACATCCGTACGTGCTTAATGTCACGTTCGTAACAAGAGTCTAACAAATGTTTAAGTTTTCATTAAAATTTACATTGACATTTAGTCAGCCTCAGTGGCTCAATTGGATGGGTGTCCGACTGGTGATCAGGAGGTTGCGGGTTCGACCCCTGCCGGGTCGGCAACATTCTTTCCTGGAGATTGATCAAAAAATAATTTCTACGGTCATTCTCTCCCTTTGGCTGATTCAAGAAGAGCAGCTGTCAGATTCTTGCGAAAGAATGTGCACAATGCTGGTTAACCGCTTAGAGGCTTAACCTGCCCAGTAAAAGTGTGGTTAGGTAAACTGACTGTGCTTGACATGACCCCCACAGAGTTTACTGGTAAAATCTCAACACAAACAAACATAGACATTTACGTCTTGGAGGTCATAACTTGGGTACCTTTTATGCTGGGAAATTGAAATTTGGTATGCTACTTACCCAAACCTAAACCTTCAACTGTGCTAGAGTTACCCCTGGGTCATGCCCTGAGGTAGGGCTAGGGGGTCACAATCAGATCAGATTGAGCATTTGGAAAATAGTTGTTGAAATTTATGCATCAAGATGTTGTCATATGGGCAAAGACCAAAGGGGGTGGGGCATCTGTGTACTTTGGACATATGTCTGGTTTTTTTTGTTGTTTTTTTTTTGTTTTCATTAACCTTGATATGATAAATGAGACAATAGAAGATGATAAATAAAGACAATAAAACATTTTATGTGAATTCCTTTGGAGACAGTCCTACTGAAATGTTATGCCTTAATTCCAGGAAAAAAAAAATACGGTATGTCTGAAATAGGCATTAACCCATAAAGCACTAATCACTATTGCAGCAGGCGGCATTTTGATTTTTTCAGAGAAATCAGATGACGTGTCATGTGAATCATCGACCTAGCAGAAGATTCACACAAAATGACAAGTCTTATTTTCTCTACAAGTAATTATAAAGAAATGCTACAACTTTGTTTAGTGCTTTAATTGTTAGAAATTGTGTCAGACATGTTCTATTAATATTAATTTGTGAGAGTTTGTTGCATTGTCTCCTAAATGCAAATAAATGGAGGCAGTGGCTGCATGTAAACAAACCAGCTCCAACATTGTGTAAACAAAGACTGATCCCACTGAAATTTTGCAGTCTTGACATGGTCTTCGGTGTCCATTATATTCAAGTCCAATAGCTTCGAACAGTAGGAAACAAAGAATTCCTGCATAAATGCATATATTGGTACAGTTAACCCGCTTTACACTGACTTTCAATTCAACGATAAAAAAATTTGTTATACGGTAAATCAAGACACATGTACAGCTCTTGTGTGCAGAGCACAATGCTCCATGCCAGTGAGACTTGGCCATTGACAAAGCCAAACCTCCAATGTGTGCAGCAAAATGACAGTGCAATGATCAGACAGATCTGCAATGTCAAGCCACAAGACATTGTAACCACCATATCCAGTGAGCTACTAGCGCGGCTTGGCATTGAGGATCTGGACCTCATTTTGAAGGAGAGAAGGCTCAGCTCATATGGACATGATGGACTGAAGGAGAGAAGGCTCAGCTGGTATGGACTCCAATTGTGCAGTCAAGACAGCTTTGACTTACAGGCTGATGACAAGATTGGGCCTGGGAGGCCCAAGATGGCATGAAAGTGGCTGACAGAGAGGGATTGCAGAGAGTGGAAGCTCTTGGCGGCTATTGACCCTCATGACAGACATACCTGGAGATCTGGTGTGAGGGAAGGGGGGCCAGCTGATGTGGATATTGCCCCTGTACCTGCATGTAATCAAAAATCAGATGATGATGATGATGGTAAATGTCCTAAATTTTGAACACTTTATTCCATACTATTTTGGCCTAAACTTTGCTTTTTATGCACCTGTTGCTTAAAATACTTGGTAGAATGGCAAATAGTGTAGACCCTGATCAGACTGCACCTTCAGGAGCAGTCTGATCTGGGTCTGCAATGTTTGCATATGTCATTTTGTCAGACACTTAGGTGTTCGAAATTTTGGGACATTTACCGTAATAATAATTTGACTGGCACAAAATCTTTGCTTAAGAGCTAACAGTTAACCATTATGGAAGAGTATTGTACAGTCGACTCTCGTTATCTCGAACTCCAAGGGACTCTCTGAAATACTTCGAGATATCCGTAGTTCGACATATCAGGTTTGCAGAATTGAGGAAAAAATAATTTGATTAACCACATTTAACAAACTGATAGGTAATTGGACTTTTGAAGTTAGAGATATATTGAAAATATTGTGGAAAAGAGGAGAAATTGCTCCTTAGGAGCAATTTCTCCTCTTTTCTACAATATTTTCCATCTGTTGTTAGGTTTTCATATATAGGCAGGGACCAGATTTTCGCTTCGAGATAAGCGGTTATTCGAGATAAGCGAGGTCGAGATAACGAGAGTCAACTGTATATAATGATTCAAGTAACATATACTTATTTTATTTCTAACAATTATTCAAAACATGTTTTATGGAGAAATAAGAATAAAACAAACCCTTTCATACATATCATTCTGCTGCATTTAAGGATTCTTTACAATACCAAATTCAATTTAATGGAAACATCTTTGGGAACAAACTCTATCATTGTAATGAGGGTCCACCAAGTGGCATATAAGAAGTATATGCCACTTGGGGTCCACTGTATTGGTTTCTTTTTCGCAGCACTCAAGTAAGATAATGTCTCTTTTTTTTCCAACAATGCAAGTTACGTGATAAATTTCACTTTTATCGGTTAATTTTTTATACCTGTTCTCTGTTTTTGCCTTAAAGGAGATACCTTATAAATTTTATTCTGCCACATTATAAATTGAATTTTGGTACCTGTTCCTTGCCTTCAGGGAGGCAATTAAATATATATAAAAAGTTAATTCTGCCACATTTCAACATAGTATATTTTGTTTGATTCTCTGCTTGCCGATTCAGCAATGTATGCAAAACTATTGGTGAGTTTTCTTTATTATTAAATACAATTATTTCATAGTGCTGGAAAACCCTGAAAGTTTGGGGCATAGTAGTTTTTAATGCTTCCTTACTTGTTCTTTTTACCTAAAATTTTACAACTTCATGAACAAGGCAGTGTTTGGTAATTTTTTACATAAAAACCATTGCATTTTTGTTATTATTTTTTTATATGAAATTTCAAATTTAACCTGCAAATTCAGCAGACAAAAATAATTACATTTTTCTTATTTTTCCCAGAAAATAGGATTTGACATTTTATACAAACTGTCTCCTGCAAATGACATGAAATGTCTAATCCTTTTTTCTGGAACAAAAATTAGACAATATATAATTGACACTTCAAGCAAATTGTCTTGTTATAGGAGAATTTGCATGAAATTTCAAATCCTATTTTCTGGAAAAAATGCAAAAGTCATTTGCTGAATTTTTTCCAAGAATGCTAATAAGTACAGTATTTACCCTTAGTATTGGCACAGACAGGCCTGAGCATTTGTTAGAGATAGAATATTACTGTAGTTACCCTAATTTTTAGCACAATTAAAAATTGTTGCAGACGACATTCTAAAATAGTTTATTTTTCAGGCTTGACATTTCATGTAAATTGTCTGCCTAGCAGACAATGCACATGAAATGTTAAGCATCATTTTCTCGTAAATATTTTAGAATGTCATCTGCTGCTGATATGAATAAATATTAGTTTTTGCCACTGCAATTCATTACTTTCTGAACAGGTAAAGTTGGGTACCATGAGATATGTTTTAAAACCCGGATTGGACTGCTCTATCCATACTGTTTGCATATGTACATATATGTCATTCGGTATAAATCTGGTAGTTTGAGAATGGACAGAATAATCTGTCAGTGACTCAGTAATAATACAGTTTGTTTTATTGTGATTATCAGTCTACTACATGTAGTTCTAAATCATCTTGTTTGATTATCAGTCTGCTAGTTCTAAATTATCTGGTTTTATTGTCATTATCAGTCTGCTAGTTCTAAATACACCACAACCTCTTTATAACACTACTGTTAGTGTTTCACAGCATAAACCGTGTTAGTTAAACAACCGTGTTATATCCAAACAAAAATGTATAGATTATATTGAAAAATGACCATTTATGGTCATTTTTCAATATAATCTATACATTTTTGGGCTCCATCTTTGAACTGTGTTATATCCAAAACCATGTTATAATGAACCGTGTTATAAAGAGGTTGTAGTGTATGTATTGATATGTTGTAAAAGTGGAGTATTAGACCTAATTACCGCACATACCCGTGTAAGCGTATTTTCAAGCAGTTTCATAGCCCATGTATTTGTTTTTACTGTTTATAAAAGCATATGTTGTGGGTACTCATTTGAATTGCCTCGACAAGTTGAGGCAATTCAAAATGAGTACCAAGAACATATGCTTTTATAAAGACAATCACAAACAAATATCGTGTAAGCATCATTAATAATCCTCTCATAAAGTCCTCTGCTAATCTGAATTTGAAATGTGCCCTTATTACGTATTTTACTACATGGTTTTCCCAGTAATTTTGAAAAATCTAAGCACACAGCATGGTAATTAGATCAAATATAACTTCTTCTTTCTCAGGTTGTTGTCTTACTGCTGTGCATTGTGAGTGAGAGTTGTGCTGCGAAGAAGAAAGTAATAAAGATCAAGAACAAGTATGTACAGTATAAATGTCCTAAAATTTCAAACACATTGTGTCACACTTTTTTACCTATTTTTATACCTCATCACACATTAGTGGTGTGGTATTATGGTATCACATTGGCTGTCCGAGTGTCTGTCCTTCTGTCCATGCATCCATCAGTCCATATATTTGTTTCCAGATGATAACTTGAGAAAAAGTCAAATGATTTTCACCAAACTTGGTTTGTGCATTGGTATTGTGGAGATCTGGTTTGGGATTGCTAATGGGCAAATTTCGTCAATTTTTGACAGAGTTATCTGCCGGCAACACATCAGGATTTTCACTTCCAGATGACAGCATAGTAACTTATCAATGGATTTTCACCAAACTTGCTATGTGCATTGATATTATAGAGGTCTGCTCTGGGAATGCTAATGGGCAAATTTCATTGATTTTGATAGAGTTATCTGCCCTGGATATGATAGTGGTGGAATATTATCATTCCATGTTTTTATTTTTTATTTACTCCACAAAATACTTGGTGGAAAGGCAACCAGTGTAGACCCTGCGGTTTTATCAGGAAATTTTGTGTGCAAAATTTTAGGACATTTATATTAGCTCTTCATTTTTATCTCTCATGCTTCTAAAGATGTGCCACAGGGTACAAAGAAGTACATAAACAACCTTTTAACATTTGTAAAAAGAGAAGGTCAGGATCAGCCTGTATATCCACCTTGTTATGCTACATGGCTTCATTAACCCTTAAAGCACCAAGCAAAATTTGTAGCAGACGTCATTTATTTTTATTTTTTTAATTTTTCAAAGAAAACAAGTCTTGGTATTTCATATGAATCATCTACAAAACAGACGATTCATATGAATTTGTTTGTGTTGAGGTTTTACGGCCCAGTCAACCCAATGGGGTCATGTCGAGCGCGGTCAGTTTACCTAACCACACTTTTACTGGGCAGGCTTAGTCCTCTAAGCGGTTAACCAGTATTGTGCACATTCTTTCGCCAGAAACTGACAACTGCCCTTCTTGAATCAGCGGAAGGGAGAGAATGACCGTAGAAAATATTTCACGATCAATCTCCACGAAGAATGTTGCCGACCTCGGCGGGGGTTGAACCCGCGACCTCCTGGTCTCCAGTCGGACGGCGCATCCAACTGAGCCACCGAGGCCGGCATGATTCATATGAAATATCAAGACTTGTTTTCTTTGAAAAATTAAAAAAAAATATTTCAAAATGTCATCTGCTGCAGTTGCGACTGGCACTTTAAGGGTTAAGAGAAAAGATATCTTAAAATGCTGCGTAAAGAATTCTGCAGATGACATTTTGAAATACACTGTATCTTTTCTTTTTTCTTTTTTTTTTTTTTTTTTTTTCGGCAGAAAATAGACTGACATTTCATGCAAATTGTCTGCTTTGGAGACAATTTGCATATAATATCAAGCCCATTTTCTAGGAAAAATAAGGAAAATTATCAGGTTGTTGTTTGCTGAGATTACCCTTAGAATGGTATTCAAACATATGATAAGTTAATATGTAGATTCAAATCATCCTGCATTTAGCAGTTTCATTGGGACCTTTGAGTACTGTTAAGCCATTTCAGTCTTTTTATAATCTGGAGATCCTCAAAAGGGTAATTGTCAAACAGTGCAGACCCAGATCTAATACTGCAGAATGATCAGGGTCTCCACTGTTTGCAAATAGCTTATTCATTTTTCTCTAGGAATAGCTAAACCACATAGCCTGACATACTTAAAACTGACGCTACCAAGATATAGTGTGGGGAAAGTTTATTCAATCTAAACGGGTTAATACTGGCTAGTGTGCAATGATTTTGTAAGCAGACAGCAATGGCCATGATGGTCACTGCACCCCTCAGCTTTCAATTTTTCAAAGTTAAGGGGGAGGGGGGATGGGGTGGGTGTGTGTGTGTGTGTGTGGGGTGGGGGGGGGGGGGGCAAGGGCAAATTGCTTTTGCTTTGTTCATCTGTTGTTTGTTATTCTGTTTGTCACACTTTACCTTGTTTCCAAGATATCTCACGAAGTATTTTAGCTATTTTATTGATATAAAATCAGATTAACTTTATAAGAGCTATGTCCCTTTTCAAAGTGGGGCATAGTGTTCTATACTGGTAAATAAGGCTTGATAATTCAATGCCCTCTTCTGAAGAGAATCCACCACATAAAATCATGTAGAATAGGCAAATACAAAGAGGGAAGTCCCAGATCATAACATTCCAAACATGGCCATTTATTTTCATGCAACCATTAAAGCATCATCAAACTTGGTATAGGCAACACATGAAATATCAGGCCTTAATTTCTCTAAAAAAAAAAAAAAAAAAAAAAAAAAATCAGAATTCATCTGCTGCTACTGTGACTGGCACTTTAACCCATTGTAGACTGAATGAACTCCCCACACTAAATATTGGAAGATTCTAGTTTTGATTTTAGGTATGTCAGGCTATGTGATATAGGTATTCCTAGAGAAAAATGGTTGAACTATTCGCAAAAAGTGGAGACCCTGATCAGATGCTGCGTTCAAATGGCATCTGATCTGGGTCTGCACTATTTGCCAATTACCCTTTTAAGGGTCTCCAGACTACAATGGTTTAAGGATTAACATTTGACAATATTCAAATAACAGAGAGGATGTGCCTAATGCTTTGGGGCTGTGTGTTTACATATGTGTTGAGTTCAATTTTACATGATCAGCTCATTTTTATTTTCACAGTAAGAAGCAAGGCAATGACAATGCTGCATCATCAGGTGCTGAACTAAATGGTGATCAGACACCTCAAGGGCCAGCTATTGATGAAGGCTTAAGTTGGAGCAAATGAGACATGGATTCCAATAGGATAGCAACTTCTACTTAACTAAATAAAATCTTAAAAAAGATTTTGGGTTTTTAATTTTTAATCATCAGCAAAATAGGCAGACAACAAATGAATCAAGATTTTTCATATTTTTTTTTATAACTTGCCACATGATAATGGTGGAGTACTATATTTTACCATTCTAGTGTGCATCTGTTAAACCATCTGTCTGTCCATCAAATGATATCTTCTAAAATTTTGCTTAGTGCTTTAAGAGTTAAATATTAGCAGACAACACCTTAACCCTTGTCCTGCTGAATAAATTAAGATGCCACGCCCACTTGTAATTTTCAGCCAATTAGATTACTTGATATACAAGTTGTTGATACAAATTCTTATTCTAAATGGCAAAACGTGCAGATCCTGATCAGTTGGCTTCTTCGGGACCAGCAGGAAAAGGGTTAAGATTTTTTTGTTTTTAATTTTAGTAATATCATTTATTTTTTTGTATTTTTGCAGTTAATAACACTTATCATTTCAATAGTTTCTTCTGAGGAGAATTTGTCATGTAAAATGTTACTTTTAACCATATGATACAGAAAGGGGCTGGAGGGAATTCCCAGATCACAAAATCCTAATCGGGGTTGTCTCTTTTCAATGTTAACCTTTAACCAAAATTGTAACAGGCAACATATGAAATATCAGGCCTTATTTTCTCAGAAAAATACAACATTCCAGAGTTCATCTTCTGCTGTTGTAACTGGCACTTTAAGGATGGGGCTTCTGTGTTTACAAATGCTTTCAGCCCCAGTTTTTACATGATCACCTCATTTTTATTTTCACAGTAAGGAGCAAGTCAATAACAATGCTGCATCATCAGGTGCTGAATTGAATGGTGATCAGGCACCTCAAGGGCCACCTGTTGCTGAAGGTACAAGTTGGAGCAACTGAGACATGGATTTCAAAAGAACAGCAACCTCTTCTTAACTAAATAAAATCTTAAAAAATAGATCTTGGGTTTTAATTTTTAATCATCAGCAAAATGTGCAAATGACAAATGACTCATATTTTTCATATACTTATACCCTGTCACATGACAGTTGTTTCCTTGTGGGATATTATATTTTACACATTCACCATTCTAGTGTCAACCTGCATGTTAATCAAAAATCCGATTATGATATTATGATGAAATGACCTACTCGTCTGTCTGTCTGTCTTAATTATTTTCTGCTACAAATTTGCTAAGTGCACTTTAAGGGTCAAATAATTGTAGACAATGTGATAATTTTTTCATATTTGCGTGTGTGTTGGGGCATGGGGATGCGGGTGGGGGGGGGGGGGGTAGGTCTGTGGTAAATAGGGCTTATCATTTCAATAGTTTCTTCTGAGAATTTGTCAGATAAACAGTTACCCTTTAATCATATGATACAGAAAGGCCTGGAGGGTAAATACAAAGAGGGAAGTCCCTGATCACAAAATTCTGATCACGGTTGTCTCTTTTCATGTTAACATAAAAAGCACACCAAAATTGTATGAAATATCAGGCCTTATTTTATCAGAAAAATGAAATATTCCATGGTTCATCTTCTGCTGTTGTGACTGGCACTTTAAGGATGGGGCTTCCATGTTTATATATGCTTTCAGCCCCAGTTTTTACGTGAACAGCTTATTTTTGTAATCACTGTAAGGAGCAAGTCAGTAACAATGCTGCATCATCAGGTGCTGAATTGAATGGTGAGTAGGCACCTCAAGGGCCAGCTGTTGCTGAAGGAACTAGTTGGAGGAAATGAGACATGGATTCTAACAGGATAGCAACTTTTACTTAACTAAATAAAATCTTAAAAAATAGATTTAGGGTTTTAATTTCTAATCATCAGCAAATGTGCAAATGACAAATGATCATTTTTTATTTTATCACCTGCCACATGATAGTGTGGGGATATTATATTTCGCCATTCTTGTGTGCATCTGTCCATCCAGCTGTCTGTCAAATATTAACACATAAAACCTTATAAATTTATTTTCAATTTTAATAATTTCATTTATTTTTTTGTATTCATCACGAAAACATGCGTATATAATTTTGACCCCCCTTAAACCCCACTTTTATATAGTAAAACTGGAGTTTACACGGGTATACATTATTTTTTCTTATTTTTGCTAAAAATATAGATTGTTAGAACCGCCTCACCGAGGCAGTTCTAACGAGTACCCATAATCTATGTTTTTAGCAAAAATATGAAAAATAGAGTTTTTTATCTGAAAATTTTCAGTTTTTGGAGGTGAAATTTTCTGTATATTTGAATAGGCATGTTTTTGTAATGTTTTTTTTCAGTAAATAAGGCTTATCATTTAAATAGTCTCTTCTGAAGAGAATTCATCATGTAAAATATTACCCTTTAACCATATAATGCAGAAAGGGGCTGGAGGGTAAAATGCAAAGAGGAAAGTCCCAGATCACATAATTCCAAACATGGCCATCTATTTTCATGTGAACCCTTAACCCTTGTCATGCTGAATAGATTAAGATGTCACGCCCACATCTAATATTCAGCCATCAAATTACTTGATCCATTGCTGATATAAATTCACATACTAAATAGCAAACAGTGAAGATCCAGATCAGTTGGCTTCTTTAGAAGCCAACTGATCTGGATCTACACTGTTTGCAAATTCAGGGTATATCTGGGCTCAGCAGGATAAGGGTTAAGCACCATCAAAGTTGTAAAAGGCAACACATCAAATACCTGATGTTATTTTTCTCAGAAAAGTAAAAAAAAAATAAAAATAAAAAAAATCAGAATTCATGTGCTGCTGTTGTTACCGTCTTTTAAGTGTTAATATTTGACAATATTCAAATAATGGTGTACATCCTGAACTGGGGCTTCTGTGTTTACATATGCTTTCAGCCCCAGTTTTTACATGATCGGCTCAATTCTTATCTTCACAGTGAGGAGCAAGGCAATAACAATGCTGCATCATCAGGTGCTCAGTTGAACGGTGATCAGGCACCTCAAGGGCCAGCTGTTGATGAAAGTAAAAGATGAAAGCAAATGAGACATGGATCCCAAAAGGACAGCATCTTCTACTTAACTGAAAAAAAACTTGAAAATAGAAATAGTATTTTAGGTTTTAATTTTAATGATCAGCAAAATGTGCAGATGACAAATGAATATTTTTCTTATTTTTATACACTGCTGCATGAGAGTGGCAGTATTATGTTTTACATCTGTCCATCTGTCAGTGCCTTTTCCACTCTTATTTGTGTATCCTTTTTTTTTTTATTAATTTTCTCTAAACTTTGTAAAGGTATTGATATTGAAGGGGAATTGAAAATGGGGAATATCATTAATATAACAGAGTTATAGCCCTTGATCAGCATCAACATTGAGTTTTTGAGTTTAAGGTAAACTCAACATTGAGTTTATCTTGAGACCATATTGATGAATTGTGATCAAATTTTACGTACTCATTGGTGTTGCCTAGAACTAGGTTGAAATAGAAAATGGGCCAATGCCATTGCTTTCCAGTAGAGTTACGGCCCTTGATTGATGTTGATTCTGCTTATATTGAGAACAGTGATGATCAAATTTTATGCACATTGAAATTGACTAGATCTACATTGAATTTGAAAATGGACCAATTTTATAAAGTTTGACAGAGTTCTGGCCCTTGAATAATGTCAGTATTTTGTTTTGGCTGAATATCTCGAAAATGAATAATTGTACATGTATTTTGTTCAAATTTCATTCACACGTTTATATTTACTAGAATTTAAAGATATGTAGCAGAATAATGGTTACATTCTCAGTATCTGCTGCAATGCTTTTATTCCCAGATAGTTAGAGCCTCACCTCCATTAGCATGGGTGACTTAGGCATGCAAGTTTCTGTTTATATACTATATCCACCCTAGCATCCACCCTAAATCAAGTCTACAAACTGTAAAACTTTAGTTAGTTTCACTTCATTGATTATTTTATCTCACTGAGCTAAACAAGGATGACAACTCTCACTCTTCTGGTGTTTGTTTTCATACTTAAGTATGCAGGTGCGACATAACTTCAATGAATATCTATTTTTTACATTTGTTTTGACAGCGCAGATCAAGACAATGACAATAATGGCATTTCAAGTACTGACACAGAAGGAGGTACAGGTGCTTGGCAAGGTGCTGGTTTTGGCATGAGATGGAGCAAATAATTTTCACCTACTTTAGTGGCACTAAAGTAATAAAGAATCATATTGACTTTCTTTTTATTTGACCTTTAGTTCTCTTTATGCAAAATATTCTTCTTATTACAGAAAATAAGGTTTTGACATTTCATTCAGTGAAGTGTCTAGCAATACTTTCTGCGAAAAACAAGAAAATATTACCAGCTTAAAAGATACCCATAGCAGACTGACATTGAAGTTAGTGAACAAATAATTCCTGGAAAATAAGGTGACATCTTAAATGGTCTGTCTGTATTGTTGAGCCCAGTTTTCAAAGAAAAATATTTTAATGTTTAGCACTCTGAGTAAAATATTAGCAGGTGACATGCTGAAACATTTTTCTGATTTTCAGAGAACAGACTGTGATATTTTATGCAAATTGTCTCCTGAGGAGACAATTTGCATGAAATGTCAAAGACTGTTTTCTGGGAAAAATAAGAAAACTATCACTTCGTCATTCTGCTGAATTTGCAAATGGAGTGGTGATATTGAGGCTAATACAACAATTACCTTAAATATTTGGACAGAAATGCCTATGTAAATGCTGTAGACCTAGATCAGACTGCTCCTATTCTGCAGGGTTTGATAGTCTGCCATACTATGCAGACATGTTATACTAAAATTTTGCATCAGGTACTGTAAGGAGTCAAGGTGTATAATTTAGGGCAGTACCGGTAACCGTTAAAGTGGCTAATCACAACTGATGACATTATTTTTTTTTATTTTTTTTTGTATTTTTCAGAGAAAATAAGGCTTGACATTTCATATGAATCATCTGCAAATTCACATGAAATGGCAAGTCTTATTTTTTGGGAAAATAATACAAAAAAAGTTAGAATGTCATTGAATGTCATTTTCTACAATTTTTCTTGGCATTTTAAGGGTAAATAAGTGAAATCACCACCTACAATTTGCAACTGAGTGTGAGCATAGGAACCCTTGTCATACATATCTTGAAAGAATTGTTAACACATGCTGTATGTGGATATTAAAGACCCAGACGAGCCTGCACACCTTTGCAGTTTAGCCAGTCAGTCTTTCTTGTCCCAAGTGTATGTGAGTGTGCCTGAATAAATTTCTCTCATCATCTTCCAGGGGCAGAATCAGGAGGACTTCCGAGTGGGTTCAAATTGATAAAATTACCATATTTACTCTAAGTATTTAGACATACATGCCCAAGCAACACTGTAGACCTAGATCAGACGCTACAGAACGTGGCATCTGATCAGGATTTATACAGTTTGCCACTCACCCAGCAATTTTACACACATTTACAGGAAGTAATGGAACTTGTTTAGGGTAAATACAGTAGTGTATCAAAAATTTTCCATGCAGATACGATTTCGAGTCAAAATGGGAGTTAACCCCCAAACCACAACCCCCCCCCCCCCCACACACACACACACCACCCCACCCAGTCTTGCTAGGAAAGTTATTATAACACTGACTTACTATCGCTTCAAAGAAACACACTTGAGACTCGATGTAAAATCATGACAAATTTACTCAAGTGCAAAATCTTGGTTTGTTTGTGTTGAAATGTGGGCATGTTGTGATTTTATGGCCCAGTCAACCCAATGGGGTCATGTCGAGCGCGGTCAGTATACCTAACCACACGTTTACTGGGCAGGCTTAGTCCTCTAAGCGGTTAACCAGTATTGTGCACATTATTTGCCAGAAACTGACAACTGCCCTTCTTGAATCAGCGGAAGGGAGACAATGACCGTAGAAAATATTTCGTGATCAATCTCCACGAAAGAATGTTGCCGACCTTGGCGGGGGTTGAACCCGCAACCTCCTGGTCTCCAGTCGGACAGCGCATCCAACTGAGCCACCGAGGCCGGCTGCAAAATCTTGGTCAAGAGCACTGGGTCATAGTGCATGCTTGAAGACCATATCAAGGACAATTACTATGCAAGGTTTAAAAAACACTTTGCTAGACATAGAATCATGACCAAAGTCACTCAAGCATGAAATCTAGGTCAAGGGCATAGGGTCATAGTGGATGCTTGAAGAGTATGTCGAGGACAATTACTATGCAAGGTATGATACTCACAGCTGTCTCCGCTTCAGAGAAATGCACTTTAATGCTAGACCAGACGTAAAATCATGATAAAGCCACTGGAGTGCAAAATCTAGGTTAAAGGCACTGGGTAATAGTTCATACTAGAAGATGATTTCAAAGACAATTACTGTGCAAGGTTTCACACTCGCTGCTATCACTGTTGCAGAGAAAGGCACTTTAATGCTAGACTTGACATATAATCTTAACAAAGTCACTCAAGCATGATATCTAGGTCAAGGGCACCAGGTCACAGTGTGTGCTTGAAGAGTATGTCGAGGACAATTACTGTGCAAGGTTCAAAACTCGCAGCTATCACCACTTCAGAGAAATGTGCTTAAATGCTAGACTCAGCATAAAATCATGACAAAGTCACCAAAGCACGAAATCTAGGTCAAGGGCACTGGGTCATAGTGCGTGCTTGAAGATGATGCCAAGGACAATTACTATGCAATGTTTGATGATCATGGCTACAGGGAAATGCACTTTTATGCAAGACTAGAGTATGTCTAGGAAAATTACTATGCAAGGTTTGACACGCGCAGCTATCACCCTTTCAGAGAAATGCACTTTAATGCTAGACTCAAAGTAAATAATGCTAGAAGTAAAATCAGGACAGTCACTGGAGCACAAGGGCTCGCAGCTATCACCCCTTCAGAGATATGCACTTTAATGCTACTCAAAAGTAAATAATGCTAGATGTAAAATCAGGACAAAGTCATTCGAGCACAAAATCCAGGTCAAGGGCACCAGGTCATAGTGCATGCTTGAATAGTTTATCGAGGACAATAACAATGCAAGATTTAACACTCACAGCTATCACTGTTACAGAGAAATCCTCTTAAATGCTAGACTCAATGTAAATTGTTGACAGATGGACAAACAGATCGAAATTCAAACTCTATGTCCCATCCTGCTACAAGCAGGTCCAAGAAAAAAGAAAAATATCATTTTCATATTTATTCGTCTTTTTTTATCAACTCTTCCTCCCCTTACACCAACCCTATATTTTTACACACCATGCATTCTTAAATTCTTAGTTATTTACAAGAAATCTCTAGTTAACATCAAATATGAGTGATTTAGAAGAAAAAGATGAAAATCAAATCCTGTTGTTTAGATGAATGATGCGTTAGTGAACTTTGTTCCCGTGGATGCATTTGTGGCATACCAGACTCTCTTAAGGACAAACAGATCAATCCCCTGGAAACAGAAAGTGTCATCCCTCAGAATCCAATGATGCCTCAACTGCATCACTGAATGAACAGTTTGCTCCCATCTCCTCAGATCAACATATTTTATTTTCTATATAACAATATTATACACCTATCAATGTTTCCCCCTAGAGAGTGGATTGCCCTGAGGAATCGGACATTTTTGAAAATTGGCTAATTCCCTACCCATGTGTCACAAACTTGTGTCAAAAATCTCCCAGATGGGCATTAAAATTTGCACATAGTTTCTTCTAGAATTTCCCTTTTAGATGTCTAATACCCCGCCAATGTATCAAAATTTTCTGCTGAATTTCCAGGGATTGGGTACAATTTGGATGTCGAATCCCCAGGCTATCCCCACTTCGTTTATGGGGTGAAATGACATTTAAACGGGTGAAAACAATAATAGGTGCATTACATACAATTAAATTTATAAATTATGCATTGACTGGTTTAGTCAATGAGGTGTTCCTACACTATGGAGGAAGATATATACAACAACAATCACATTTGATGACGACGTAAGCAGCGGTACCTAAGCTACATGCAGGAAAATTTTCGTGATATGCAGGAGTTGTTTTCGCCAGTTTAATGGTAAGAATATAATCTATTTAACTGCATTTGTTCGGTTTTTTACTGTTATCATTAAATTAAGACATTTTAATTTAGGCTTATACTGCATTGCTGATATCAAGAATGAAATGCTCTTTGTCCTGAATTTCACTCTAAGGTCTAGGTCAAACAGCACATTGAGGGCAACCTAAAAGTAAAAGACAAGAAAAAGTCATAAATTTATTAAGCTTTGCACGGTGATCACATCTATTCTGACAGAGAGATGGATTTGCAAATGGTGTGGACTCCGATCAGGAGCCATCTGATCAGGGGGACACACCATTAACTGTTTCATCTGAAGACTTTGCACTCATTATACCCTAAGAAAACACAAGTTGAAGCTTAGTTCTTGATTGTGTTGGGGTTTAACGACACGTCAACCCTTGTGGGTCATTTTGTGTCGTCTCCCAGAGAAAGGGAGAAAAGAGATAGAAGAGATAGTAGAGGAGATGAAAGAGACGATTAGGGAAGAAATAGGAACAGGAATGAAAGTGAAGAAACAGAAGAAATAAAAACATTCCCCCTCTACCCTTACCTGCTACAAGGATAGCAGGCCTTGCCCAACTGTAAGCCAATTTCTGTTGGACGCCCCGGTGACGTAAGATACACGACACCATTGCCACTCCCGACCACCCCCGAAGCTTAGTTCTACTGATGTTATTTGTAATTCTTTAATCCTATGTTTTTGGAGAGAAAAGATTTGGCAAACACTGAAAATCCTGATCAGACCACTTTGATCGGCAGACAAAATTTGTTTTATTTGCTGGCTAAAACAGGAGTGTGAGAAGAAACCTGTAATTAAGGTCAGGCCCGAGGTTATAAAACCTTTTTCATGCTCAACTCAGCTAAGCATGAAATTTTCCCTGCTAATAAATATGAAAATGCCAACAATAGTTGGCATTTTCATATTTATTAGCAGAGAAATTTTCATGCTTTGGTATGTTTAGCAAGAAAGAATTTGCATTTGTTAGTAATTTGAGATTTATTAGCAGGACATTTCCTGCTCAGATGAGATGAGCACAAAGAGTTTTATAACCTCAGAACCAAGCAATAAATGATTATTTTATTTTTTTATATATTATTTGAAACTCTTTTTTTTTATTCTTGTCTTCCTTTGTCCCTTGGCAGCCTGAAAGTAGAAAGAAATATATAAAATTAGTTTCAATTAATTCATAATTAACTGAAAATGTATTGCCACGCTCTTGGTATTTATTGTTCTATGTTGCTTCTGGTTATGAGAAAAATGATAAATGTTATTTGTGATTGTGATTGCGAATGTTCTTTTGGGTATTGCTTGATAGCTGGACTGTTGTTCTTGATGCTAGTGATGCAGATGATGGTGATAATTATGTGTAGAATATTTTTACTGTTGCTGTGCAATGCTGCTGTTATGATGTTTATTCTGGTGATGTTGATAATGGTAATGATGATGATGTACAGTGGTGTTTAAGATATTTGTTGTTATTTTGAGGCTGTTGCTATTAATGTTTGTTTTTAATAATGGTTATTTGATAAACATTTTGGCGAAACTTAATGATGATGATTGAGATGATGATCAATCCTGATTATGATGATGATGATGGATTAGGTTTACAATGATGATGCTGATAATGATGAGTGATGATGATGATATATCAAGATTAGATTGATGACGATGATGCAGATTTTTATTGATGATTAATGATGATGAAGGTGATGATGTAAAAAACTACTGTAAATAGAGTCTTAAAAATTACATATCATATACATGTACGAGTGTTCTATATACAGATTCAATCTTCATATGACTAAAGGTTGCACAGGTTTTGCAGTTAAGATATATTTACCATGCATGCATGTATATTTCACAAAGCATCTATCCAAATCGGCTTTAATCTGAGTTTATATACCATATTTACCCAAGTACTGGGACACAACTCCTTACACTACTAGTCCTAAAATTTGTAAAGGTCTATTCTGCTACTTGTTGATGTGTTTAAAATATTGCTGGATCAGTGTCAAACAGTGTAGACACTGATCAGATGCCACATTCTGTAGCATCTGATCTGGATCTACACTACTTGCTCAGGCCTGTCTGTCCCAATACTTAGGGTTATTATGGTAGTTCAAAGTCTTACAAGCTTTGATAGTCATTTTCTTCCAGTTGTAAGAACAAAGTGTTAAATACCAAACAAAAAGAAAAATATTATTTTCACATTTATTCATGACTATTTAATATAAATTATAGTTAAATTCAATATACACAAAGTGAAAGACTCACAACATAAAATGGACTTTCAGAAGAAAATACAACTGAACAAAATATCCATTAGGTGTCTTTTGTGGAGAAAAATTATCACACTAGAAACCCAAAAGACACCGATGCCTCCGCCTAACAAACTTTAACGCAAATTGTTAACGCCAGACGAGGATGAAGACGGACAGATGGACTGACAGGGGTAACATTATATGCCATTTCCACCGTTCTTCGAATAGCGGGGGCATAATTAAAACTGTGAAATTCAGTGTCACTCTACTTTGTCCCATACAGCTGTAGTACATACATTTCGTAAGTTTTTTTTTTTTTTCTACTGTATTTTACTTGTTCAGCCAGCTCCTCTCCACTTAGTATACATTAAGCACTGGTTGCTTCTGTCACAAATTAGATTCTCATTACAAAAATTATAATTAGATGAGTAGGCAGTCTGACTGATGTAGCATTTTCACATTATATTGCCTTGCTAAGTGCTATAAAATAAACAATACTTGAAAATCATACATTTGTAATTATCAAAATGTATATATGGTAAATGTCCTAAATTTTCGAACACTTTATTCCATACTTTTTGTGCCTTAAGTTTGATTTTTATGCATTATTTCTTAAAGTATTTTGAGAAATGGCAAACAGTGTAGGCCCTGATCAGACTGCTCCTTCTGGAGCAGTCTGATCTGGGTTGGCACTGTTTGCATATACCATTTTGTCAGAAACTTGTGTACAAAATTTTACTGTAATAAAAATCTTCTTAATAGCAATTTCTAAAAGCAGATAATCTAATGTATGTAATAAAATTTCATGATCAAGCATTCTAAATGTCTGTAAAATCTTTTTTTTGCTGAATACGCAGTAAATTTATCTTTGTTTTTAAATAAACTTGTGGTGTCTGTTTATATCCATTTCATTGGTCAGCTATTTCTGCCAATGTTTCACCAAACTGACCACACAAAATTTATTTTATCATATTTAATTTTATTCCGTAAGTTTTAGGAATATGCTTATCTAATTATTTTTTATTTTTTTAAGTTTATCACAAAAAGTTCAACTCAATAAAAATCAATTTGTATCAACTAATATAAACAGTGTAGATACATCCTGATAAGAGGGCTCATTACGAGCCATATCTGACCTACATTGTTTGCAAATGGTCTCATTAAGATCAATCTACACTGCAAAGGTATTTTTTTTTTATGGTCTTTATGGTTGAAAGATTAAAAGACAGAAAACTGCACTGAAGCTGCTCAGAATGTAGGCAAAATTTTGACAGTTGCCTCCCCTGAAAGAGTATTCATTCCCCTTAAGTGAGCCACATCATTGAAAAAGTTTCCTTGAGGAATATCTGGACAGCAAAAGTTCTGATCAGACAACATGGATACAGTATCACTGGATATTGAAGAATACAGTGAACCCTCGTTACAATGACAGCATTTATTCTCAAAGACATTGCCATTAAAATGAATTTGCTTTTGTAAAGAATACTTAATAACCATATTGATATGTAAGAAAGGTTTTGTTCTGTTGTTGTTTCCTCATAAACATATGTTTTGGATATTTGTTAGAATTGCCTCACTGAGGTGATTCTAACAAATATCCAAAACATATGTTTCTGTAAAGTATCAAATATAATATTCTTGCATAATTTGTGACTAACTGTTACCTCTTAAGCAAATAGTTTGTACCAGTCAAATCGTCATTATAACGAATTATGTCGTTGTATCGAGTGTCGGTATAAAGAGGGTTGTCTGTATATGGAAGGACAATAAAGACTCATAGTGGATAAAAAGACTCATCTGGATGTTGGCTGATTGTATATTTCCCAAAGAGCCCTCTTCTGCATGGCCCAGCTCACATACCAAATACATGTAAGAACCACTTGATTAACTGGTTTGGAAAATTTTGCTCAGCATATTTCTGTTTATTACAACTGTCAAGCAAAACAGTGCCATAACATTTAGCATTATCTTGACAAATCCAGTGATATCGTTCCCTGAAGCAGTTTGACATTACATGCAAATTGTCTCCTTCACAGGTGACTTGCACAAAATGTCAAACCTTTCTTTCAATATGTTGATAAACACTGAAGGCCCACATTAGAACATTTTATTTAAACTATCCCCATAAAAGACAATTTGCATGAAATATCAAACTTTTATCTTGGGAAATATGAGAATATTTCCTATATTGATGCCAACAGTGAAGGCCCACATTAGTATGCATATACATGCATCCTAACCATGGCTTTTAGTTTTTTTTATGTCTGATTAACACTACTCTACCAATCTATCAATATTATATGGTATTCATGTTGATATAAAAGATACTGTATAAACGTACAACATATAGGAACTGACTTTTGGACAAAGGAAGTCATGTAAACTATTAACCATTTGTAGCTGGAAAATTTCACAGCTTTCTAGTAACATAATTTCATAAGAATTAAAAGCATCCCTTCCATGTATATTCAATCTACATGTACGCAAAAACCTCTTTATAACGTGATTGCTGGGATCCAAAGAAAAAAAATGTTAGCTAAGATACCATATTGTATCCCAACAAAAATGTATAGATTACATAAAAAAATGACCATAAATGGTCATTTTTCTATATTACCTATACATTTTTGTTTGGATACAATACATTTGGGGTTCACCTTTAAACTGTCTTATATTGGAAATCGTATTTTAATGACTCATCTTATAAAGAGGTTTCAGTGCATTCTAAACATGAATATCTGCTTGTTTTTAATTAACCCTTATCTTGCTGGAAAAAAAAATGAATCTGGCCTGTAAGAGGGGGTACCTCTACTTGAGAAGTCATTACCCCCTTAATTTTGCCTCAATTTTCATGAAATTTTCTCGTATAATTTGCCGATCCTAGGTGGCCATTTTACCGGAGAAAGGATGGTCATGTGACTAGAAAGTCACGTGACAGTCATGTGTAAACCGGGAACCGTTTAAGACACTTAAAAAAAAAAAAAGTTACAAGAGACCAGCGCCTACTGTGTACTATTGCGAATGAAACGAGTGACATACATGTACATAGGTTCTACTGTTATTCCTACTTCTTCCTCACTGGAAATGATTCGGGTGTTATGGGCTTTTTTTTCCAGAAAATCATGATCAATTTGTTGAAGTGAGTGCTGAAATTAATGGCAGCTTGAAATTTGGTATTGTCGGTCTTTTTAGTGTGGGTAAAATCCAGCACCTGACTATCTAATGAAAAGTGGCGTGTTTGTATGAAAGTACGTTCACTCCTGTATGAGAACACTTGCTCTGAATGGATGCATGTGGTATATTGTAAGTATGACAGGCTTTTGAGTTGGCAGACCCCTCCAGCGCGACTATTGTCGCGAACAGCGAGATAAGGGTTAATAGTACAAAAAAGCAAAACTGACAATATCAAGGAAAGGTTTACAAGAAATCTACACCAGCAGTGGTCACCTAAGAAATTGTTAGACTTCACTGCAGCTGGTGTTATGTGCAGTGTGACAGCCATAAGTCTCCATGTACTTCACCAAAGTCATGCATATGGAAAGGGATGCATTCCAAATAAAAAGTTTTCCAGTATATATAAATCAAAGATTTAAGTACTGTATTTGCAAACATACAAATCTGGTATACATAAATGGAATGTTAAAAATCTTAACACAACACAAAGACTATGTACAGAGGTTCGTTTTCATTCACATGAACATACAAATCTGGTATACATTAAATGGAATGTTAAAAATCTTAACACAACACAAAGACTATGTACAGAGGTTCGTTTTCATTCACAAAAATCTCTCAGAGGAGTAGCTGTCAAGTTCCAGATAAGGTGATAGCTGAGGTGATAATTTAGGATGGTTTTTGCAGCAAAACATATTTTGTGAGGCAATTCCAATGAGTACCACCAAAATATGTCTCGGTGTAAAAATAACAAAAATTAGTGTTTGAATTAAATACACTGTTATCTCTTTATAAAACGGTTCATTATGAAACGGTGGACCTCAGAAGTATTGTATCCAAACAAAAATGTACAGATTACATGTAAATAGAAAGATGACCATTTATGGTCATTTTTCTTTATAATCTATATATTCTTTTGTTTGGATACATGGTTATTTAGCTAATACATTTTTGCTTTGGATATGATTTATGGTCATTTTTCTATATAATCTATACATTTCTGTTTATATACAAACTGGACCCAGTTGTTCAAAGCATCGTTAACTTAACAAGCTCATTAGCAAAAGCTACTCACATTTTTTCAGCAAAAATATTAGCATATATGCCATATACGTGTATATGATCAAAGTTTTAACAATACGTAAACTAATGACATCATTAGTTTTGAACAACTGGGCCCTGGTTGTTTAGCTAACATGGTTTATCCTTTGGATACTAGCAATAGCATTATAAAGAGGCCATGGTGTACTTCCTTTATCTCCAGCCACTGGTACAATTATTCTCAGCTTTGACAGATCCGACAAGACAAAATGGCTACAATACTAAACTACAACATCAGGTGGTTCCTTCATAAAGGCTGAGTGTAAAACTATACAAATACCAAAAATCTCTTATCTCTTTGCATGCTAAAGGCGGAATTAGAAGATGACAATCAATTGCTAAAGCATTTACCCAAAGTATTTGGACAAAAAGGCCTGGGCAACCATTGTGAACCCATGTCAGATGCCGCAATGCAGCAAATGATCAGGGTCAATACAAATGCCACTTATCCACCAAATTTTAGACACAAGAACAGTTAGTAAAATGAACTTGCTTGAATTTTAGAATTTTAGAATAAATATGGTAAGGAATCTAGCTTTCCATAAATACTTCGGGTAAATATGGTACTTTTCTCAGATAAGATGATCTGCATGAAATTCATACAAAAGATGACCTGAAAATGAAATTCATACAAAAGATTGAAAAGAAATATCATCAGCTGATACTTCCATTTAGCATTCAAAGAGTTAAGTAGAAAGGACGGTGCTAAATAAATGGACTGTTCTATTTAACCCTTAAGCAGCAGACGACATTTTGATTTTTTTTCTTTTGTATGTGTATTTTTCACAGAAAATAAGACACGATATTCCATGTGAATCGTCTGCATGGCAGACGATTCACATGAAATGCCAAGCCTTATTTTCTCCGAAAAAAAAATTAGAATGGCATCTGCTACCAAGTTGTATAGAACTTTAGGTATTTAAAAAAATCAAATCAATTCTGAGCCATATCACACAGAAACGGGATTAACATACCTGAAGCAAAAGTCCAGATGAGCCTGTATATCCAATCAGTCTGATCAGAGACATTTGTTTGTTTGTTTGTGTTGAGGTTTTACGGTCACGGTCAGTTTACCTAACCACATGTTTACTGGGCAGGCTTAGTCCTCTAAGCGGTTGACCAGTATTGTGCACATTCTTTCGCCAGAAATTGACAACTGCCCTTCTTGAATCAGCGGAAGGGAGAGAATGACCGTAGAAAATATTTCACGATCAATCTCCACGAAAGAATGTTGCCGACTCGGCGGGGCTTGAACCTGCAACCTCTTGGTCTCCAGTCGGAGGGAGCATTCAACAGAGCCACCGATGCCGGCATCAGAGACATTTCATTTGCTAGTAAAATTCTACAGTATTGTGAGATTCTATCAGAGAATGACAAAGGTCCTGATCAGAACTTGTTAGTATGAGTTGGAGTTTTATTGCCTGCTCAACACTGTTTAGGTATATCAACTGGGCAGTTAATCCTCACATACTTCTGCCAGGCTTAGTCCTCTGAGTGGTTAACCAGTACTTGTGCACATACTGTCAGCAGTAATTGATAACTGCCCTTATTGAATCAGTGGAAGTGGGAGAATGACCCTAGAAATTATTTCATGATAATCTCCACAGATGTTACCAAATTGGGATTGGAATTTGCAACCCCTGTACCTGCAGTCACACTTGCTACAGACTGCACTATGGAGCCTGGCACTGATCAGAACTACATCGACATGCAGGTAAATCATGACTGCATGATGCACAACATGCAAAAAGGGTCCTTATTCCACTGTAGACTGAATAGCAACACTATATATTGAAAGATTCCAATTTCAATTTTAGGTATGTCCGGCTATCACATTTACATATTCCTAGAGAAAAATGGCTAAACTATTTGCAAACAGTGAAGACCCTGATCAGATGCCATGTTCTGTGGCATCTGATCTGGGTCTGCACTGTTTGCCAATTACCCTTTTACGGGTCTCCCGACTACAATGGGTTAAGCAAGTATCACAGGGCCAGATCAGCCTGCACATGCAGTTTGATCAGGACCTTCTGTCCATTAATATTTTCCACAAAACCAAACAAGTCTCTCAGTGGGCAATGAAGACCCTGATCAGACAACACAAATATGTAGGCTGATCTGGGCCCTTAATGCTTACATATGACATGGGGATTTTTATGTGCATTGCTCATCCACCATGTATTAATGCACCTTTTGTCATGACACAGTTCATATAGCATACATAATGCAGACTTGTTTAGGTTTTAACCTTGGTATACAGATATTTTCATTATTTTTGCCAGTAACTGTCATTTAATGTGAATCCTCTCCTGACGAGATGTTGACATTTAGCTTTTTAGAATTCTGTCCAGAGAATATTGGAGACGGCTTTTGTGACTTTCTGTTTGATTTACTGTATGACAAGCTCCTTTGGAGAAGGGGTCTACACTTTTGGGAAAAAATTTGCTCCCAGAGGGAACAAATTCTTAAACTGCCTTACAGATTAAGCCCCATTACAGAAGGGGACGAAACAATTCTGACATAGCTGTTTCCCCTAAAAGTGTGTATCAATTCCTGTTAACCTACTATGTCAGTGACACACTTTCTAAGGAGATATATTCACTTGAAGTACAAGTCCACTTTTCCAGGCAAAATCTATAAAATATCTGCAATTTAAGGTGAATGGAGCCACTGCCAGCAAGGGGAGATCACTCTGACTAGGAAGTACATGTACTTACCTCCCTTTTCAAACTGGGCTACTCTTAAAAGAAAGACTGCTGCCATGGGAGCAAGTTCTTTCCATTAACAGTAATACCTATTGAGAAAGGATTTATACATCAGGAAAGTAAATTCTTTTCTGCTGGAATGGTCTCCCTTTGAAAAGGGAATAGGAAAACATTTTAAGAGTGCTGTCTCTTTTTGATATATCCATTCACCTTAAATTCAATGTATTAAGGGTTAACAATAAGAATGCACTGCAAGCAAAAAAACAGACACACAAAAAAAAACCAGCAAATAAAAACATGAAAGGATATACCCCGGCAGTATCATGTGGCAAGTAGATAACATGAAATTTGCCCATTAAAGCAATCCCAGTCCAAAGGTCCACAATATCAATACACATACCAAGCTTGGTGAAAATCCATTGATATTTACTCAAGTTATTGTCCTGAAATGAAAATATGGACAGACAGGAGGACAGACACAAGGACAACAAATGTGAAACCATAATACCCTGCCACTATCCTGTGGTGGGATATAAAAAGCACATAAGTATGAAAATTGTAAATAACATGTTAAGAGTATAAATAATAAAAAATATGGATATTCAAAATATATAAAGTACCTCAAATATTCGGACACCATAACTCCTTACTTTATTTACCATAATAAACTAAGTATTGGGACTGCTGGACCTGAGCAAACAATATATACCCAGATCAGATGCCGCAGAACACCAACACATTCTGCAACATCTAATCAGGGTCCACACTATTTGTAACTCATCCACAAATTCTAGACACATAAACAGGTAATAATATGGACTTGTTCAAATTTTAGGACCAGTATGGTAAACAGCCCCAATATTTAGAGCGAAAAAAGGTATCCTAAAATTTGAAAACATCCATTTGATTGTCTGGTGATGTGTCTAAAAAGTGCTGACCATTTCAAAATAGCTAGTATACTGATCAAAAGAGCTGTTTGATCAGGGTCTATACAGTCTACTCAGGCATGTTTATCCGAATATTTCAGATGACTAGGTTAGACAAACATAAAGTGGAACCTCCACTAACAGTCACCTCTCAACAACAGCCATCCTATAACAGCAAAAGTTTATTATTCTGGGCCCAGTTGTTCAAAGCTAACGACATCGTTAGTTAACGATTCGTTAAAATTTACATCGAATGATATGCAAATATGCTGAAATTTTTTGCTGACTCACATTTTTTCAGCAAAAAATATCAGAATATTGTATATTGAATCCACTAAAACAGTTAACAAAATGACTCTTAACGAGCTCATTAAGCTAACGGTGCTTTTAACAACTGGGCCCTGGTTGATTTGGAGTTCCATGTCCGTCAACATGTCATATTGAGCCAGTCAGTTACCTAACCACACTTTTCCTGGTCAGACTTAGTCCTCTAAGTGGTTGGCCAGTACTTGTGCACATTATTTCACCAGAAACTGACAACTGCCTTTCTTGAATCATTGGAAAGGAGAGAATGACCTTAGAAAATATTTCATGATCAATCTGCATGAAAGAATGATGCTGGACCCAGCTGAGATCAAACCCGTGACCGGATCACCAGTCAGACGTGAGCCAACAATTATTCTGATTCCCCAAAGTACCAAACACTGAACCTCTCAACTATGTCCACTTCCCTCTAACAGCCACTTTTATCTGTTCCCAAAGGGGGCCTTTGTAGAGAGGTTACAGTCTATATCAATATCATCTACATTTAATAGTATTCATTAGACTGGCTCCAGTCTCCAGTGACTACATATTTTTCTTATAATCCTGTTTGATAATCCACTAAAATAATATCATGACTGTAAAGTCTGGTCATTAGTGACCAGCTTTTACAGTCATGATATTATCTTTGTTTTATTTTAGTGGATTACCAAACAGGATTGTAAGAGAAAATATCACTGGAGACTGGAGCCAGTATACAGTATTCATCTGTATGTGGTAAATGTCCTGAAATTTCAAACACTTTATTCCATACTTTTTTGTTGCCTAAATTTTTTTTTTTTTTTTTTTTTTTTTTGCAGTTAAAATACTAAATGGTATGGCTGTAGACCCTGATCAGATTGCACAGTTTGCATACGCTATTTTGTAAGAAACATTGGTGTTTGAAATTTTATGTCACTAACTATATTTGCAGTGGGGAAAATATTTTTTTGTTTTTTTTTTTGGTGGGAGTGGGGTGGGGGGGAGAGGGGGTATTTTGTTTTTTTTTTTGCTCAGTTTGATTGAGGCCTACTGTTTGCTTTAGGTATGTGTGTCCGAATAATTTGGGTAAATGTGCTCTAAAGAACATGCAGTATTATAATTTACAGCACTTGTCTAATTAACTATCTATCATTATTTTTCTTTAACACTCAGCACTCTGGGTAAAATTTCCAGCAGATGACATATTGAAATACTGTTCTTATTTTTCCCAGAAAACAGGATTTGACATTTCATGCAAATGTCAAAGCCTATTTTCTGGGGGAGACAATTTGCATGAAATGTCAAAGCCTATTTTCTGGAAAAAATAAGAAAAATATTACAAATTTGTTATCTGCTAAATATGCCCACTGAGTGGTAAAAATAAAACATCCATGAGCAATAAAAATCAATGACTAAATAAGGTTTTCCACTTATAAATGACATTTATTAACATGACATTTATTAACAGTATTTCAGCCATAACATGACAAAATGTATCCATATACGAGGGATGTTCGAAATGAATTGCTTATTTCTATCTGGAGACTTCAAATTTCAAGTTAGCCCAAAAGTACTCATTTCATGCCCTCGAAGTACTCCCCGTGGCTACAAATGCAAAGTTTCAGCCGATGTATCCACTTCTTGAAGGCGTCACGGTACGCTGATTTGGGCACAGTAATAAGGTACTGATGAATGGCAAATCCAAGTGCCTGTCGGGACTGGTATTTCCGCCCAGCAAGGAATGCTTTCAATTTCGGAAACAAAAAGAAATCACATGGGGCAAGGTCTGGGGAATACGGGGGGTGAGGCAAAACAGTTACTTTTTCTTTCTTCAAAAACGCCGTAACTATTGCGGAGGTATGAGCTGGGGCATTGTCATGTAGAAGACGGACATGTTTAAAACCTGTGGCAGGGCGTCGTTTCTGATAATACTTTTTCAGTTTCTTCAGTACTACGTCTTTGTAGTACTTTCCGGTGATGCTTTTGCCCTTTTTCACTGGCACTTTTATTGCGACTCCTTCACCAGAGAAGAAGATTGCATACAAAACCTTCTTTGTACTCAAAGAACGATTGGCAATTATTGGGCGTTTGCTGTGTTTAGTGGCCCAGATCTTATTGCTAACCTTTCTGACGGGCTTAAAATAATGGACCCAGGTTCCATCACCTGTGACGACATTGGCAAACTGCTTTTTGTCATATTTTGGAAACATCTGAAGCAGCTTTTTGGCCACTTTAACCCGTTGCCTCTTTTGCTCGTCAGTCAAAAGATGTGGCACCCATCTAGCAGAAATCTTTCTGACTTTCAAATGCTTCTTCAAAATAAGGTGAACCGTTGATAGTGATATGCCTACCTTTCGTGCAATATCACGAACTGTAAATCTGGCATCTCCTTCAATGATTTCCTTTATTTTGGAAACGATTTCTTTACGAGATGCAGATTTTGGCCTACCTGATTTCGGTGCATTTTTGATGGACTCTACACCAGACTCAAATTTCTTTTTCCACCACCGAACTGTGTCATAAGACACACAAGAAGGTCCAAAAGCAGTAGAAATTTCAGTCATCAGCTTCTTCAAAGAATAACCAAGTTTTCAGCGAGCTTTGATGTAAGCCCGTATTTCATCTTTTTTGTCGACGCTTCTACCAACCATTTTTACTGCAGTGGTCAATGACTGCGTGTATTCAAATGGCAAATTTTATGTCTTACACTTAGTCTAACATGTACATTTATACACCATTGTGTAGATATTGAATAGCCCTATACAGGTATGTATTGGTTTTTATCGTGCCCCACGTGGATATCGAGCGAGAGGACAATAAGCAATTCATTTCGAACATCCCTCGTAATTATCCAGATAAGGCACTTTTTTTCCAACCAAAAAGTATTGATTTTTTTTTTTAATTTCTCCATGAAAACATAATTAGGTTACGGGTACTCTTTAGAAGTGTCTGGCCAATGCCCACAACATATGTATAAGTGGAGAAATAAGGAAACTTAATCTGGATATCCCACTTATTTGGAGTACCTGATGAAACGGTCCTAACTAAGACTTAGCATCAACAGGTAGTAAAATTGACTTGTTCAAATGTTAGGACAATTATGGTGTCCCAATATTTCGGTGTAAATATGATATCTTATACAAGGCAGCTGAATACAAATAACCTGAAAGATTTACAAATAATGGATAAATATTTACAATAAACAGTATACGATAAATATCCTAAAATTTTGTACACCAACTTGTGTAATAAAATGGCATATGCAAACAGTGCTGACCCAGACCTAATCAGGAGCATCCTGGGCCCAGTTCTTCAAAATTAATGATGTCGTTAGTTAATGTATCGTTAAAACTTTGATCATTAAATAATGGCATAATATGCTACTATTTTTGCTGAAAAAATGTGAGTAGCTTTTGCATTTGCAAAAGCTACTCACATTTTTCAGCAAAAACACCTGTGAATTAGATATTCTTCTTACTAGAACAGTTAACATTTTGACCACTAACGAGCTTGTTAAGCTAACAATGCTTTGAATAACTGGGCCCTGTTTGCCTTTCCACCAAGTATTTTGTGGAATAAATGCACAAAGAAAACAGGCAAAAAAAAAATGTGTAGCATATTTTGTTTGAAATTTTAGGACACTTACCATATCCAAAATGATATTTTTGAATGTATCATAACACAGACTCAAACAGATGAAAAGCTCATAAATAAAAAAATACATTACCCAGTAGGCACATGACATATATATGTCACAGTAACGTAGATGCAACATCATGATGTCACAAAAATGTTAATATAACCTTTTAGAAACTTCATGTGCCCGCTGGGTAAAGATCTTAAAAGTAATTAGCACCAAAAAATAAAGCAACACAAGAGTTAACAATTTGTGTCTTGGAAAGAAAACACTGAACAGAAAATAATATGACAACAATAAGAAGCTAAGATCTAATAGCCATGTAAGCAAAAAATCATAAACCAAATGTTAAGGATCAAAACAAGCCACAATGTCAGATAAAACATACCATCGGACATGTGCGCCAAGTAAAGATTCGGATCAACCTGAGCATTTGTGCAGTGTGATAAGTATCTTCACTGGGCACATTTTGAATAGCCAAGGATGCAGGGTTTCTTCATGGGAACAGTGAAGACTGATCAGGGCCCAGTTATTCAAAGCTAATGACGTCGTTAGTTAACGATTCGTTAAAATTTACATCGAGTAATAAGCAAATATGCTGAAATTTTTTGCTGAAAAAATGTGAGTAGCTTTTGCAGTGAAAAGCTACTCACATTTTTTCAGCAAAAAATATCAGAAAATTGTATATTGAATCCGCTAAAACAGTTAACGAAATGACCCTTAACGAGCTCGTTCAGCTAATGATGCTTTGAACAACGGGGCCCAGATTGCAAAGATGTGCAGGCTGATTTGAGTCTTCATTGGGTGCATATGTCCTAAGGTACATTTTTTCATGTTGTGTCTCAAATATGTCTGCATAATCATTATACCTTTGCTAAGCTCAATTTAGCCCACTGTAGTCTGGAGACCCCTAAATGGGTAATTGGCCAACAGTGCAGACCCAGATCAGGCACCACAGAATGTGGCATCTGATCGGGGTCTCTACTGTTGTAAATAGTTCAGCCATTTTTCCTCAAGGAATATCTAAATCACACAGCATGACATACCTAAAATCAAAATTAGAATCTTCCAATATATAGTAGGGTGGGGAGGGGGGGGGGGTTCATTCAGTCTACAATTGGTTAGATACTTTACATTATGTTGATACACCTATGTACAATGTACACCTTTTAGCTAAAGTTCTAGACAAGACCATGTTTTACAACCAAAAATAGTGATATTTTTCTTATTTCTCCACAAAATGTGCATTGTGGACACACATTAGAAGCACCTTGAACTGATAAACACAAATAATGTATTTTGAATAGTCAGAGATTATCAGCCCATTCAAGATGTTGTCAACAACATGGTGTAATGAGAACTAGACAATGTGATGTTATGTTGTTTTGTGCTGGAATCATCTGTTTGAACATCACTTTTTTTGGTGATTTTGGACTTCAAAAACAGTAAGAAGCAGATATGAAAATGTGATAAACAAATTACCACACTGTAGTTTGTTTATCACCTTCTGAATGAAGCCTCCAGCCTTCAGGCAGATAATGATGTCTCTTGATGATACATCGGGTGAAGATCACAACACCACATGATAATCTCTAAGTACAATTTTATGTTAGTAACACTGCATATTGAACTTGTATAAATATAATATCACTTTCAATTTAACCCTCGTCCTGCTGAACCTTGCCTTTGCAAACAGTGTAGATCCAGATCAGTTGGCTTCTGAAGAAGCCAACTGATCTGGATCTGCACTGTTTGCCATTAATTGATTGTGTTGGGGTTTAACGACACGTCAATGTTTGCCATTAAGTATGTGAATTTATAGCAACAAACTGGATCAAGTAATCTGATTGGCTGAAAATTAGAAGTGGGCATGGCGTCTTAATTTATTCAGCAGGACAAGGGTTAATACTGATATATTAAACGAGGCATATTCATTGTGTATGTCTAATATACACAGGAAAACTTCAATGACTTGAACATCGATGGCTCGTTTACCATGGCTGATTTGAACTCGCTTTTGAGTCCCTAGGAAATTCTTTTGATCGCTCCAGTAAACAAAGATTAAGGAATATTTTAGGAAAATTTTATTTTATCATGAAAATGAAGTTTTTTAAAAGTAAAACATATTTTAACGAGTAATACTTAACCTATAGATAATGTGCTATTCTCTTCTGTTTTCACACCTTCCACAGAAAAAACGACCTTTCAGTCGTTAATTAAAGTCTTAAACCAGAAGGTCCCTTAGGCAGTTACCTGTGTGACGTAACTCTTCCCGCTCAATTGACCGCGTGTCAGTTTCTTTTATGTGTAAAACAATAGACACAATTAGGAGAGATAAGCGAGGGTGGGCGGAGGGAGATAATTGATTATCTATAGGTTAAGTATTACTCGTTAAAATATGTTTTACTTTTAAAAAACTTCATTTTAACTTCATAATACATTAACCTATAGATAATGTGCTAGAATTTGCAGAATAGGAGGGAGGTGCTCTCCTAATACTAACACCAATAATATCTCACCACTTCTGGTTAAGACTCAGGAAACTCTAAGGAATCAGATACATTCTAATTCTATATTTAATAGAAAGATTTTTTTTTGATTTGGGTTTTACGGCCCTTTCAAGAATATTTCGCTTATATCGAGCCGATCGTTCATCAAAGGTGGGCGAAAACCGGAGAACCCGGGGAAAAACCACCTGACCATCCGTAAGCAGAACTTGGCTTTCCCACATATGACCCGAGCAAGGCTCGAACCACAGCGGTGAGAAGCCTAATGGATTAAGAGTCAACTCTCTTATCCACTAGGCTACGGGGGCCCGCTTTTAATAGAAAGAATGATCTAGATTCACAAAATAGCATATCTTTAAGGTATTATGATCTAACAACCTTATATATAATAGTAGACTCTAGAGGAAGCCAGTTCTTAAGTCTCAGAGACCTAACATTGGCCCCCTTCCCCCCCCCCCCCCCACCCCCTCCCCCCCCCCAATTTTTCTTTTTGGGAAACAACATTGGCTTCAAAAAGAAAAAGGAGTCATTGAGACATAACATAAATATTCCATCGCAAAGTAAGCTAGGAATATAGAAATGTTTTCAAAACAAAATTTGTAAAACAAAAAGCCAAGACCATTCACTGTAAGTAGTCTATGTAGGGTCTTGAACAAATAAGGAAAAGTCTACTCGGTGGAGTTTCCTATAGTTAACTGACATATGTAGATATTTTGGATAAAATTCTAGATATGTGAAGCTATGTAATTGTAATAGTCTAAGCTATTAGAATTATAAACTAATTAGATTCTGTTAATTGGAGCGACAGGACAGTTTCCGATGAACAGACACAGACTTAAAATAACCATAATGTATAATTATTTCCCTTTGATCAAATTAAAGAAGGGGAGATAATAAAAGTAGATGGAATTAACTTAACTATAACTAAGTTATCCATCAGAAGAAAAAGGTATAGACAAACATAATGGTTAAAACTATTGCTAGACTAATTGTATTACGAATTTTTAGTCAAGCAATAAAATAATACAGAGTTTACATAAAACTGCTGGGAAGAAAAAACAACCTAAACCATTGATAATTAGTTTTGTCATATACGTATAAAAGCGTTTGATGTCCTGACAAAATAATAAAGAAGAAACTGTCAACATCATAACTTAAAGAGTTTGACAGAGAATAAGAGAGATAAGAATAAGGTTGATCGCAGCTAACTGTAAGACGGTCATAGTTTGGCTAAATCTTACCATATTGATAAGATTAAGCAATAAAAAATAAGCTGGACAGAATCTTTCTATACCAGAAGAATGCCATGAAAAGTACTCCTGAGTAAATAATCATGGAAATCAAGAAATGTTAAAAAATCCACTTTGAAATGACGAATCAAGATGTTCATAAAAAGAGAAGGACTCAAAGAAAAAGTAATAGTGTGATAATCTCTGAAGAAAGATTATACAATAATACTGATTAATAATCTCAAAAAACACTTAATTTATAAGTTAAGAGATAGTATTACTCTTCTATACACATATTTAAGAATAGTAAGAAATATATGAATACTAAATTAAGATTATACTATGGAACAAAATTCCTGCTATAAATAAAAGGTTAAGCGTAACTATTTATTAAGCAAGGAATTATTAAACATATAACTTGCTATAAAATTACTGCCCAGAAATTTTATAGATAAATATTCAATCAAATTTTTAGAATTGAATATTAATAGAATAAAATCTATGTCTGTATAATTGGTAATTCCTGAAATATCAAATTACATAGTGGCAAATGAATTCAGGAAGAAAATATATATACATATATATATATTCTCGAGATCTATGCGTAAACCATAGAAGTAATAAAATAATATTATTACCACGATCCCTGACGGAAGGGTAAAAACATGTATATGAAAGAGATAATAATTAATTTAACGTCATATAGGTTTAAGATAAAATTTGTTTAATCTTTAACCAATATGCAGCAACAGTGACTCGATATTCTGTATTCGTATGTAGAAAAAGAGTACTTAGTCATTAGAATTTTGTATGATTGAAATAGAGATAATGGGATCTAAAAGGATGTATCTCCATGAACTGAATCGAAGGATAATATCCATTCTAAAAAAACTAGGGCTTGTTTTAGGCTTAGTTTAACAAGCGTAGAATTGAATTATTTCCAAGTATTCATGAAGTCGTTATGCTCTGAATACTGAGAAAAATGGTAAAATATTGTTTAGGAAATAAACAAGTGACTGGTCCACAATGTTAGCTAGATTTAAACCTGGAACGTAGCGAGAAGGTCAATCTAACTTAAAAGTAAGATGAGAAAGATAAATAATGAAGATAGATATATAAATATTGGTATAATATATTATCTCCAACTATTATCAAATAATCTGAATGTTTAAAAGCATAAATACTACTCGAAAGTTTATTTACCGAATGTATAATCGGAGAAACTTACAGTATGTTCAAAAACGTATCACAAAAGTAAGATCTGACCAGGAACGTAGGTGCAGCACTTACTAAGTTGTGAAGTTAATATAAACATATTCTATATTATAAATTGAAGCAGTGCATTTCAAAATCATCGAAACGTCTTGAAATGACTTATTGTGTGGAAAAATAAATAAATATCCAGTTTCGGAAAAGATATTTATCTATATATATATAGACCATTTTTGATGCGGACTGGAAATCAAGATATTAATCTTTGCATTATTTGCAAACTGAACTTGAACTCTTAGCGAGAATTACTATGATCCCTTTAACGAATGTAAACATAAAGAAGGGGTAAAGAGATAATTAAGTGTGTCTAAATTCTTTACCGGCTCGTAATTAAGGATGTTTTCCCTTTTGTCTAAGCCTAGACTATAGATTGATTAATATGAATATAATAATATCTGCTATTATGAGGTAAACTCTCGTTAATTAACCTCTAAGCATATATCAAAATTATATATCAACATAATCTAGAGCTTCGGTAAGTTTAGAGGAAGGAAATGATTTACTTTGGCAGTTTCTGAATAGTTACAAAGTCAATAAAAAAAAAAATATCAAAAGGAAAGTATTGTATATAATATCTAATTTAGGCAATAATAATCTGTCACGTACTGAATAATTAATGCCTTTACTAAATATGTATCCATTGTCAATACCAAAGTTGCAAGAAAATTTTGATTGACATGGACTCTAGTTACAAATAAAATATTAGAGGTATAGAGCTAGTCAAAGCAAAACTATTCCTCAATAAGATGAAGTAGACCTATAATATACGAGGATTAATTGGGTCTAGAAATTATAATCATAATAAAATTATTATTCCAATATGAAGAATCTTTGGCGTAATAGATTCTTACTGAGGCAAAATATCTGGTATATTGCTATCGTAGTCTTAAATGGTCCAGAAGAAAAAAATAAAACAGGCAAAGTAAAGAACGTATCGAATTATATCTATGCCTAAATATAAGATTTTCTTCTTATTTATTATTTTATAGCAGAGTTTAGACAGAGCACGACTAACCTAGACTCTTATATAATCAATCAAAAGATAATATAAAATAGAATAATAGCTTATCGGATCAACTATTTTCCATGTAGAAAAGGCAAAAGGAAAATATGTACCTCAACTAGAATTTTAAATCGTAGTAATCTAGAGAGGTAGCGAATAAATAAATAAAACTGTTAATTTATTTATCTGGTTGGTGTAAATTTCCGATACCTTAAGAATGAAAAATTAATAGAAAGTAGAAAAGATCGATTGCTACTTTCTTGTCAATTTACTCCTTAGATTACATGCTGATTACATATCGGAGCATGTAGAAGAAAAAAAGAGAGGAAAGAAGAAAAATTTTTAGATTTCGTGTATAGTTTTCTTCTTATAAATAACGATAGTTTTATAGTTCACCTTTGCCCTAGAGCGGAATAAGGTGAATATGTAAGAAGTTAATCTCTTTGTAGCGAATAAAAGAGATATAATTATAGCTGGAAGTATCTTCTACACTTCATGAATGAATTGCGAATTTGATCGTAACCGATAATTCTTAATTCATTTTCAATAATAAATATATATATAGAATTTAAGTCAAGTTCAAAAGTGACTGGACAGAATTCAACAATATAAGTGGCTACTAGGTATTAGAACCCATCGCTGTCATTCAATAACCTATAACCCAAGACTATACATGTCTATAGTGGTTAATAAATAAATATATGTTGAGCGACTACTAGTGACTACTACTCGGACACAAGTAATCCGACACAAAGTCTACGAAACTACTGCCCGGTGGAATTTCGTTAGAATGACCTGGCACTACTCTACAAAGTGCCTCCCCATGAAATTTTCGTTAGAGCCGGAATTTAACCGCTTTCTAGCGAATGAAAGAGATAAAACATAATTTGAATGACCTGGTTCTAGTCTACGAACTGCTGCCCGGTAAAAATTTTGTTATAGTCGGAAGTTTAACTCTTTCTAGCGGATAAAAGAGATAAAACATAAGTTAATTTAAAATATTAATGGAATTACACTCCTATAATAAGTCAATGGAATATTAAAGATTCTAGTCTGATTCGGGAAAGACTGTACAGAATTTTATGTATGAAAAGTTACTATGTATTTCACTTAATAACCTATATCCATTGACTTAAACATGAATGGAGCTCTATGAACGATAATAGATTGTTCGGGAATTAGTGATCACTATTTTGACACTAGTTACCCGACATAATGACCGGACACTAGTATTCGTAACTGTTGCCCGGTAAAGTTACAAGTAATTTGACAAATTGATCGGATAGTAGTATTTGTAACTCTAGTCCGATGAAAAAGGGAGATTATATATGAAAAACTGAGCGGGCACAAGTATTCGAAACTTTTTCCCGATGATAATTAATTATTAGGCAAAAATTGACCAGACACTTTCTGTAAAAGTTTGCCTGGTGAAAAATCAGAAATAATATAATAATATGACCGGGTATAAGTATCAGAAATATTACTGATACTTTGCCCAGTGAAAATTTTTTAATAATTAGACATAATGACCGGAAGTTAGTATACGTGACTATTTTGTCCGGTGAAATATGTCAAAAACTAAGTCTTTCCAGAAAATACTTAAATCATTGACTGGAGACTAGGTGACTGGTGACTGGTTGACTGGTGCCTGGTTGACTGGCACCTGGATGACTGGTGACTGGTTGACTGGCACCTGGTTGACTGGTGACTGGTGAAGCTGACTGACTGGTGCCTGGTTGACTGGTGACTGGTGGACTTAGACTTTATCGGATACTAAGTACCCAAAAATGCCACCTTGATGGGTCTTACCCCGGCAGTATAGCCATATGGGGTGGGGCTCCCATCAGTAAAGAATTGTCTTATAACCCATCAAGGGTTGACAAGTTCTTTACAATCAGCTTCTCCACCATGAGAATCTTTAGCCAACTGAAGATCTCTGCAAATAAAAGTCCAGGAAAAACATATCGTAATTGCTGAATAACCTGGAACGAAAAGAACAAAAAAAAATTCTGCATATATAAACATGACTATCGTACCGATCGCGCACGAGCGTTGTGCCGAATAGCGAGAGTCGTGAAAACGCATGTGGAAAAAGACCAGTCAAAAATACATTAAATCGAAAATTGAAAATTTTAAATAATAACACAGAAAGTGAAAGGAGTGATAAATAAACAAAAGAAACACAAGGATACAGAAATTTATCCGTGAGGAAAGAAATAATCCAAATTTCTATCACAGGTAAATAATCCTTGTTGAATTTCTTTGTCCACAGAAAAGAAACTGACACGTGGTCAATTGAGCGGGAAGAGTTACGTCACACAGGTAACTGCCTAAGGGACCTTCTGGTTTAAGACTTTAATTAACGACTGAAAGGTCGTTTTTTCTGTGGAAGGTGTGAAAACAGAAGAAAATAGCACATTATCTATAGGTTAATGTAAAACGAAGTTAAAATGTATGTTGTGTGTACTCATTAGAATTGCCTCAATGAGCACATGCAACTTACCATTATTTTATAAAAGAGTGAAAAGATTGATTGTGTTGGGGTTTAACGACACATCAATCCTTGTGGGTCATTTTGTGTTGTCTCCCAGAGAAAGGGAGAAAGAGATAGAAGAGATAGTAGAAGAGATAAAAGAGAGGAACAGGGAAGAAAGAGGAACAGGAATGAAAGGGAAGAAAAAGAAGAAATAAAAGCATTCCCCCTCTACCTTTACCTACTACAAGGATAGCAGGCCTTGCCCAACTGTAAGCCAATATCAGTTGGACGCCCCAGTGACACAAGATACATGACACCTTCGCACCACCCGACCACTCCCAAAAGAGTGAAAAGACATTCCTAAATTATCCCCATTTGTCTCCTGACCTGGCAGTATGATTAACCCTCAGTGCCTCAAATTACATATGTCTACAATAAATTTCCATGGTCCAAAACATGTTTGAGCCATTGAAATTCAACTGTATTAAGTGGGCCAGGGCTGTTTACTTCAATACAACACCCGTTGCCTAGATACACTTCAACCTCTTTATAACATGGTTCGTTATAGCATGGTTTTAGATATAACACGGTTCAAAGATGGATCCCAAAAATGTATAGATTATATTGAAAAATGACCATAAATAATGGTCATTTTTCAATATAATCTATACATTTTTGTTTGGATATAACACGGTTGTTTAACTAACACGGTTTATGCTATGGACCGCAACAATAGTGTTTTAAAGAGGTTGTGGTGTAATATCAGAACGAATCTGATTTCTGATTTTTTTTTATACACCTATCAATAATACAACATGTATTTTCAAACAATTAAGTTTCTTACAGCCCAATTTGAAAAGCTGGATCAGTTGAGACTCTCAATTTTTCTGGAGCCATTTCACAGCCTCTCAAGCAAGGCTTATTTACATTGATGCAATAGTCCCAAGTGACAGCAAATAATGTTCACAGGTCTTCAATTACACCAAGTGGTCTTTAAAGCACCATTCAAAATTGCAGCATAATAACATTCATTTTTTATTAATAAGTCTTGGCATTTGATGTGAACTGTCTGCATAGCATAATTTCTACTCACAATATTGCAAGATTCTGTCTCAATTTTTCATACCCGAGACAACTTTTGCAGACATGAAGATGCATCTCAAGTATCTGAAAACTTTCAACAACGAGCCTGCTCTCAAAAAAGAGAATTTGCTCCCAATTCTTTACTTGAAAATTAGCCCTGAATGAAAAGGGAGACAAATATTTCCATATACAATTGCGTCCTTTGAGGTATATCAATTTCCCCAAGTGATTGCTGGAAGAGTAACAGTACAGATTTTATCTAGGTGAACAACGAAGATGTCAATCAAACTACCTGGCTGACCATTGCATTTGCTGTTTCCTATTGCACTGGGTCCTGGTTTTCCACTCATAACCCAAATAAGAGGCATATAGCTGCGGAAAATGCTCATTTTTCAACCAAACTATGTTGATATTTTTTACTTATTTCTCCACAAAAACATATGTTGCCTCTCCAAGGCACCTATAATTAGTACCCATAACATATGATGTCATGGAGAAATAAGAAATATATCAATATTTTTTGGATGAAAGAAAAAAACAAAAAACAAAAAAAAAAAAAAGCACTTTTGAAATCTGTAGCTATGAATTATCCGTCATTTCTAAAATGTATTACATACATATTATGTACATGTAATTAGAGCACTTAAGAGATATAGATACACCTGTATATTTTGCAGTGATTTTCAAAGGGAGACAATTTTTGCTGAAGGAATTTAATTCTTTTTTGCTTCCTACCATTCAAAATGGGGACTTCTCTTAAAGTAAAGAATTAGCTCCCATTGGGAGCAAGTTCTTTCCTTGAAGTGTAGCCAACAGTAACAAGAGAGGTAAATATTTCCCTTGTCAGAGTTGATTCCCTTGAAGTTGCATCTATTCCCCTTAATTTCTGATAAAAATGATATTAACACTATGACTGGGTTACACACATATACAAAAGCCTGGATAACTCATATTAACCCCTTTACACTGAGTGGACTCTTCTACCTTAACTCTTTCCACAAGTTCATTTCAATATTAGGAGTGTTTAGTTAGCTTTTACTGCTACCATGTTTTATAGAAATTCCTCTAAATGCAAACAGGTAGACCCTATCAGATGCCTCATTCTGCAGCATCTGATCTGGGTTTGACATTGTTTGCTAATGTTCCTTTTATGAGACGATAGGCATAAATGGGTTATGAAGGCAAAATTAATAACCATTTGAGATGATTGTAACCTGAGACACACAAAAATTATGCCGAGTAATCTCGCCTATTTTTATTTTACTAAGTGAATTCAGACTGAAGACCCCATAACAGGTAATTGGCAAACAATGCAGACCCAGATCAGACGCCGCAGAATGTGGCATCTGATCAGGGTCTCCATTGTTTGCAAATAGTTCAACCATTTTTCTTTAGGAATATCTACATCATATAGCCTGACATACCTAAAATCAAAAATGGACTCTTCCAATATATAGTGTGGGAGAGTTTATTCAGTCTCTAATGGGTTCAGATGTCAACTTTTTCAAAATTTTCACAAACTTCAAAGAACCAAATTTGCTTCCTCGTTTTTAATGTAATACTGTATTTATTATTTTAAGAGCAAACAGTGTAGTCCCAGATCAGGTACCACAGAATGCAGTATATGGTCTGATTATTTTCTACACTGTTTACAACTCATCTAGCAGTTATTAGACACATCAATAGGTAGGAAAATGGACTTGTTCAAAATATAGAAATATGCCAAGATATCGAAATATTTAGTGTAAATTCTGTAGGCTATACAAGATATTGTACAGCACACACAAAAAAGCGTCACCTTATATCAGACAAAAATGCACCTCTGTGCCATCTCATCAGGATTTGAAGTTTTACCAAAAACAAAACCACCATCCTCACAGAACGACTGTAGCAAAAACCAAAACTTATTTAAATGCAAGGGTGCACTGGCCAGTTTGTGTCTACATTGACGGTGTATGCAATACAATATCTTTTTAACTGGTCTCTGACTGATTTTATCAAAATTATACACTAAACACTAAAAGGCAATTCAGTGTGACACTATACATTTTTTCTTTTCTTTTCCTTTTTTTCTGGAAAATAAGGCTTGGCATTTCATGTGAGTCATCTGCTCAGCAGAACTGTAGGACTTAAGAGTACTGGATTCACCTGGCATATTTAAAAAGGGAGATAACTTTTGTGGCTTCCTGTTGGGTTCCCATTCTGAAGACCGGTCCACTCTAAAATTTACTCAAATAAGGATCTGCTCTCATTCTTCTCTTTTAAAGTGGATCCCCCTTTCAGAAAAAAAGCTGTCCACTCCAAAAGGAAAGAATTTGCTCCAAAGTGGATCCACTCTAAGCAAATTCTTTTGTTTTAGAGTGGACCTCTTTCCAGATAGGAAGCAAAAACAATTTTTACAGAGTGGTCTCCCTTGAAAATGTGTCACTTCCCCTTAACCTTTCTCATGCTGAATAAATTAAGATGCCACGCCCAGTTCTAACTTCCAGCCAATCAGACTACTTGATCCGAGGTTTTGACAGTAATTCACATATTTAATGACAAACAGTGCAGATCCAGATCTGAACTGATCTGGATCTACACTGTTTGCTAAGACAGGGCATGTCATGTTCAGCAAGAGCAGGGTTAATCTACCTTCAGGGAAGTTTCAACCACATCCAATGAATCTTCTTTTATAATGTATTATCATCATCATGGTATTCATCATGATCATCATGATCTGGTCGAAAATCTTTCTGGAACGGTGGACGCAATCGACCCTTCTGCCGAAATCTTATACAAGCAATCAGTGTCCCAAGAAGACATCCAAATACAAACATACCAATCCCCACTCCTGCTACAAGACCTGAAAAAAGATTTGAAGGGCTGCAATCAAGTTCTACAGAAATCAGGTGATAATAATCAGAGATGATCATAGTTCCAGATAAGATGGGGTATCCACATAATAATTTTCTTTTTTTCTGAATAAAAACATATGTTCTGGGTGCTTCTAATGAGTACCCACAACCTATGTTTTTATTGAGAAATAAGAAAAATGTCAGTACTTTTCGACTGAGAAAAAGTGCCGTATCTGGAGCTATGGATGATGATGATTTGGTATTTTATGTCCCTCTCAGCATTATTTAGTCAATCAAGATGATGGCAGGGTGATAATGGTAAGCTCTGAGCAATAAATTACCAAAGAGTTATGAGCTGAATTCCACTTCCATTGGGATTTGAAGCTGTAGCCTCATAAGGACATAAGGACATATTTTTGTTATTTTTGCACCAACACATGTTATTTGCATGATTTTTCTACAGGTAAATATTTACTGAACTAGGTCATTTGCTACTGTATGTATGTTTTATTTTTCTTGTAAAAAGGATTTCAATTATATGAAAATTAGGAAAGGTGATACTAACAGGCTCTATGCAATGATGTGCCAAAAACGCCAATGAGACTGGATGCATTTGGTAGATTTTCCATCACTGTTTTCAAGGTAGATAACTTTGATGAATTCCTGTTTGCTCTCTTGGACACCAAGCCCCTTTTTAAAAGGTCCATTTTAAAAGGAAAGAATTTGCTCCCAAAGGGAGAAAATTCTTTCCTTTAAGAGTATACCCCCTTTTCAGAAGGGAGACAAAACATGAACAGTCACCTCTCAACAACAACCACCTACCTACAACAGCCACATTTCTGATTTCTCAAAATTGTATCTAACACTTACCAGGCTAAGGGCAAATTCAGCAGATGACAAATTGATGATATTTTTATTTTTCCTAGAAACAGAATTTGACATTCCATGCAAATTGTCTCCTTAGGAGACAATTTGCATGGAATGTCAAATCCTATTTTCTAGGAAAAATAGATAGGGATTTGACATTCTGTGCACAGTGTCTCCTAAGGAGACAATTGCATGGAATGTCAAATCCAATTTTCTAGGAAAAATAAGGAAAATAATTGAAAATGTCCTCTGCTGAAATTTTTACCCAGCATGCTAAGCATTAATTACATATCCTCTCTACAACAACCACTTCTCTGTAACTACCACTTCTGATTTCCCAAAGTGCTGTACAAAAGCCAGGTTTGTGAAATCCCAAGGGTGGCTGTTGAAGGCAAGCTGCACTTTTCAGATATTTTTTTCTTATTTTTTTTCATTGATGATTGCAGCAGTGTCCCTGGTAACAAGAGTATCCACTGTGGGGGCAGTCGCTGAAAGTCCTGTTTTGAAAACTTCAGAAATCACACTACCATATTTAACATAATTATGTTTGGTCAGAACATGTATGCAATGACACTTTGATTGTTATTTAGAAGAACTAAATAAGATGCTTTCATTCTTATCTTAATGTTAGTATAAATGAATTGTATTACTGTTTGAATTTGCATTTGAAATGAATATGTTTAAACAAAAAAAAACTGCATACTTACTTACATATGTACTTACTGTATAATACAATAAGTGTGAGTGATGAAGGGTTGAGAGGGATCAAAGAGAAAGGGTGGAATGATAAGCAGTAACCATAGCTCCTGATAAGGCACTTTTTTTTCAACCAAAACTATTTCTGCATGAAAACACATGTGGGTACTCATTAAAAGCACCTGTTTTCTTGCAGAATAAGAAAAATACATTCCAGATACTCCCTCCTATCCTAAGCTATGGCAGCAACAGTACCAACCTGCAACATTACTCTCTTCCTTTTCAAAAGAATGCGTACTGGTGGCCAGTATAGTGTGTAACAACCAGGACCACATTTCTGTGTTCAACCGTTTACTGCTTTCTACTTGACTGTTGGAAAGATCATCCCCTGTGTAGATGACACAGCCTGTCCAATAAAAAAGGAGCAGAGCAAAAATAAGCATGAAACTTATACCATATTAATCCAATATATTCAGAACCTTAACCCATTGTATACTGAATAGACTCTCCCACACCTATACATTGGAAGAGTCCAATTTCAATTTTAGGTACATCTGGCTATGAGATTTACATATTCCTAGAGAAAAATGGCTGAACTATTTGCAAACAGTGCCGACCCTGATCAGATGCCATATTCTGTGGCATCTGATCTGGGTCTGCACTGTAAATCAATTACCCTTTTACGGGTCTCCCGACTACAATGCTGAATGAAGAAACCTATTTTTGCTGTAATTTAATGAAGGGAGACAACTTTAGCAGACAGAAAGCTGTCTCTCCAGAGCTTGAAACCTTTAACCCTAGTCCTGCAGAACCAGGATATGCCCTGCCTTTGCAAACAGCGTAGATCCAGATCAGTTGTCTTCTGAAGAAGCCAACTGATCTGGATCTGCACTGTTTGCCATTTGATCAGTATTTGAATTTGTATCAACAACTTGGATCAAGTAATCTGATTGGCTGAAAATTAGAAGTGAGTGTGGCATCTTTATTCAGCAGGACAAGGGTTAAAAAGGGGGCTGCGCAATCTGTCAGCAAGGTACTGACTAATACACGTGCCACAACATCATAAAACGTACCTTCTGACATGTGTGACCAGCAAAGATTCAGATTAGTCTGTGTCTGCAGTTTTCACTAGGGACCATTTTGGAGAGCATAGACTGCAAAGCTTCTTCATGCTGACAATGAAGACACTGATCAGACTGTGCAGATGTACAGGCTGTTGTATCGTTGTTCAGAAGGTATGTTTTCTCGTGTTGTGGCTCACATGTACTGTACTGGTACAAAACATGTGAGTTTGTTGTAAACTGAGATCAGATGCCTGAGCAAACTATAAATCTAGATCAGACTGACATCTGATCAGGGTCTGCACTGTTTGGCATTCACCTAGCAGTTTGTAGATACATTATTAATAGGTAGCAAAATGAACATTTTCAAATTTTAGGACAAGTATGGTAATGAGTTAAGGTGTCCCAGTATTTACAGTAAATATTAGTTAAATCCTATTGGATCTCCTAGATATACAGAAAAGACTCACAAAAGCAATTTTAATTCATAATTATAAGCCACTTTTTTTATTTCTCATAGAAAATAAGACTTGACATTTCATGTGAATCATCTGCCAAGCAGACGTATTTTCTATGAAACATTTAAAAAGTCGTCTGTAATAAATTTTGCATGGTGCTTTGGGAGTTAACAATACAAACTGATGTACCTTTGAGATTGTAATGTACTACCACAGAATATTTGGTAGCAAGACTGGCATAATTTTCATACCAGAGCTGGTGGTATGTCTGGTTGTTAGCATCCTGTAATGAAAGAGAAGAAATGACTTTTGAGATTGCTACTACCAGTCTACCACAGAATATTTAGTAGCCAGACTGGCATAATTTTTAAACCAAAGCTGGTGGTCCGTCTGGTTGTTAGCATTCTGTAATAAAAGAAAAGAAATGACCTTTGAGATTGTAATGTACTGCCACAGAACATTTGGTAGCCAAACTAGCATAATGTTCATACTAAAGCTAGTGGTATGTCTGGTTGTTAGCATCCTGTAATAGAAAAGAAAAGACCTTTGAGACTGTTTGTTTGTGTTGAGGGTTTACGGCCCAGTCAACCCAATGGGGTCATGTCAGGCACAGTCAGTTTGCCTAACCACACTTTTACTGGGCAGGCTTAGTCCTTTAAGCGGTTAACCAGTATTGTGCACATTCTTTTGCCAGAAACTGACAACTGCCCTTCTTCAATCAGTGTAAGTGAAAAAATGACCGTAGAAAATATTTCATGATCAATCTCCACAAAAGAAGCCAACCCGGCTCGGGGTCGAACCTGCAACCTTCCCATCACCAGCCCAACCAAGCCACCAAGGCCGACCCTTAGAGATTATAATGTACTACCACTGAATATTTGGTAGCCATACTAGCATAATTCTCATACCAGAGCTGGTAGTATGTCTCACTGTTAGCATCCTGTAACAGTCTGAAATTGGTGATTAGGAGCACAGCGAACAAAGAATATTTTAAGGATGGCCTAAGAGAAGAAAAGAGCCACAATGTGAGAAAATGCACCCTCTGACATGTACATCCAACAAAGTTTTAAATTAGCCGTGCAATCTGATCAGCATCTTCACTGTCTGCATGAAGAAAGTTTGCATCCTCAGCTATCAAAAATGTGCCCACTGCTTCTTACTTTGTGGAATAGTAAACAGTGAAGATCCTGATCAGACTGCTCCTTCAGGAGCAGTCTGATCTGGATCTTCACTGTTCGCCTATGCTACTTTTTTTTTAAACTTTATTGTACAAAATTTTAGGACATTCACCATACTTTGCTGGACCATCTTATCATTTAAGTCTGAATAGGCTTCCAAGTTTAAGGGTTGCTTTATAAAAGAACTACAGGTTATTTACTATATATTAAATGAATAACAATTAGCAGCATTATGAATAATGTTAATAATAAATTTTTTTATTACCAGGGCCCAGTTGTTCAAAGCGTTGTTAGCTTAACGAGCTCGTTAAGGGTCATTTCGTTAACTGTTTTAGCGGATTCAGTACACAATATTTTGATATTTTTTGCTGAAAAAATGTGAGTAGCTTTTGCACTGCAAAAGCTACTCACATTTTTTCAGCAAAAAATTTCAGCATATTTGCGTATCACTCGATGTAAATTTTAACGAATCGTTAACTAACGACGTCGTTAGCTTTGAACAACCGGGCCCAGTATTTTTAATAATAAAAGTCTTTAGTTTCAGCATATGACACATTTATATGGTAGGTAGAAACTATCAAAAGTGCTGTTTGCAAATCCTTGCCCACTGGTGCTGAACCAACACAGAGGAAACATTTCAGTGAAAACATGTTCTAACAATTCTATTTGTTTGATATACCACACGACCATGTTCTGAAAAAGTCAGAATTCGATTTTATCCCAAAGCCCGACCATGCCCTGTCTCTGCCCCTACCACACCAGGGCATACAGTTTAGCTAAAACTTTCACTCCTCAAACTCCCTATACCATTCAGCTTGGTTTGCTAAATGATCATGATCTAAAAATGTTTTGACATCATTATTCACCCACTCTCATGTCATCTCTCCCAGCTCCACCTCTACCATTTCAAGATAAAATGTTAAGTGAATACTGGCTCTACTTTTCATGCCATTCGATTTGATATGTTACCTGATGGTGTTCAGAAAAAGTGTCATTTTGACCCGCACCATCTAGACCCCAGCTATTTTTTTTTTTAATTATCGCACATCTACATACATATCCTAAACACTTGTCCAAAATAGCTCCAGATAAGAGGGAGTGCCCACATAATATATTTCTTATTTCTCCACAAAAAACATATTCTGTGGGTACCAATTAGAAGTGCCTCAGTGAGGAGCTTCTAATGAGTACCCACAATATATGTTTTCATGGAAAAATAAGAAAAAAATATCGGTACTTTTCGGTTGAAAAAAGTATCTTGTCTGGAGCTATGTACCTGTAAAGTCTAGGAGATATACCAATTACAAACACATGGATATACAGATGGACAGACATGCTAAGCGATTATTTTACTGAACATACCTTTCCTGATAAATAAGGGGCCTGTTGAGGCCGGCTGAACTTCTTTTTCCCCATTAACAGATTCTGATCAGCTTGAATATAATCTCCTAATGGAATCTTCACTCTTGAACCTTCAATATCACAGGATGTATTTATCTGTTTTGTCTCATTACAGACGGTAATATTCCCAATCTGCTGCTTTAAGGTGCATATACTACTAAACTGCAAAGAAAGTTATATAATTCTATATCACACTGTACTTTAGTTTCAAAACTGTAGAGGACAACAAAGTGAACATTCTCAAACATTTTTTTTTTCAAACAAAATAAGACTTGCCTGGCAGATGATTCACATAAAGTGTCAAGCCTTATTCTCCCATAAAAAAATAAGAATAGAATGTGTCTGCTGCTGTTGTGCCAGGCACTTTAAGTGTTAACCTGCTTTATTTAACCAATTGTAGACTGAATGAACTCTTCCACACTATATATTGGAAGCTTCTAATTTCGATTTTAGGTTTGTCAGGCTATGTGATTTAGATATTCATAGAGAAAAATGATTGGACTATCTGTAAACAGTGGAGATCCTGATCAGATGCTGCATTCTGTGGCATCTGATCTGGGTCTGCACAGTTTGACAATTACCCTTTTAGGGGTCTCCAGACTGCAATGGATTAAACAGAAGAAGATGTCATTTTAATATTTTCCATAGAAAAAGAGGCTTGTCATTCCAAAGAAGACAATCTATACTGAACCCAAAAAGAAACTTTCGCAAAGTAGGTCTTGAACTTATAAGGTTAAATACAACATGCAGAAAAATGTGTATACAGTGTAGATCCAACATATCGCAGTCCTTGGGGTCCAGAGTCCGCTATAGCGACATAAACGGAGCGCGATTTAAGTCCCGATATGTACCATGCATGTATAACAGCGTGCATAACACTCGCTTGTCGCCATGGTAGTTTGCTGAGACATCACAGATAAATGGCATTCAATCAGGTTGTCACCATATTTCCTAATTAAAATTGGATTAGAATTGCTCAATGGAATAATTTACAATGGTGCGCTATGTCTAACAAGTAATTCCAATCAAAACCAGCTGAAAAACTACGTTTGAAAACAAGAAATCATCGGATTGACAATTTAGGACACCATTTTGGATACTCTAGTTCCCTAAAAAGGCAAAGGGAAGTTACTTAATTGTGCTAAGATAACTCGAGTTGCTTCCCTTTGCTTATATTGCTGGCGCAAAAAAAAAAAAAACCTGTCATTTATCAAAGTTAATTTCTTTTTATTTAAGTTTATTTGTTTGTTTTTTTTGACGCAATTGTTTTCTTCTGAAATATTTGTATTTACAGAAGTGTAAAATAAGCGGACTAAGATCTGTGTATGTAGGACAGAAACATCGTAAGACTACTGTCTTGTAAAATTTGCTGGTGTTGAAAAGGAGGTGGACAGTTTTCACCTGTTGAGCAAAATTAGTTTGTGGGCATCACTGACTGACTGAGCATTGAGTAGATCTATGTACTAAATGATGATAATGATTACGACAATTACGGCGAAATAATTTATTGTTTACCAATTATAATCAACATGTGCGCTGATTGACACTAAGTTGATTGTTTGTCATATAATACCTGATGTGACTTAGCGTCGGGATAGGTGCGAAAAATCAATTACCGGAGGCAGAACGTGTTTTTTTTTTTTTTTTTGCTTATGGAAACTTTGGGAGCCATGGTCTATTCGCAATATACTGGATTTCGGGAAATAACGGACCGCGATGTATTGGAGCTACACTGTATGTAGTAGTTTACACTGACGTCCTACTTTGGGAAATCGGTCAGATAATTACTTCATGTCAAACGATATCATCTGTTTTGAAAAAACCTTCATTTTCACGTGCGCGCATGGGGTGGACATATCTGGTTTATATGTGTTAACTTTTTTCACTGCAAATTATTGCACTTGACGACTACAGTCATAAAAATACCTAAACACTTTTATATCGATACAATTTGGGCAAAATTTTGATGCCTCAAATTGCGAAACATTTAAGAGAGAGAGCCGTTGGGATGCTGGAGGCAAAAGCTTCAACCGAAGATGTTGCTGCGCAAGTTGGATCATCTGTGCAGGTAGTTAGAAGTCTGAGACGGCAGTTTGTGCAGACCGGAAGCACGGAAGATCTTCCACGTAGTGGTAGACCATGTGTGACCACGCTGGCGCAAGACCATAATATTTTGAACCGACATTTACAAAATCCTTTTTTAACTGCGACAGCTACAGCGTCTGTCACCCCAGGTATTCATAACCCCAGGATTTCCACTCAAACCGTACAAAATCGTTTGGCTGAGAACAATTTACATGCACATCGTCTTACGTTGGAACAGTATTAACAGATCGTCATCGCTGTGACAGGCTTCAATGGGCTGATAGACACATCAACTGGACAAGGCAAGACTGGCGGACGATTCTTTTTTCAGATGAATCCAGGTTTGTATTGTCCAATAGTGATGGTCGGATCAGGGTCTACCGACATAGGAATGAACGTTAGGCTGACTGTAGCATTCTTCAGCGGGATGGTTTTGGCGGTGGGGGTTCCATGATGGTCTGGGCCGGAATAAGTTATGGGTATCGTACCCAATTAGTGGTCATTGATGGCAATTTGAACGCTCAAAAGTATAGAGACATGTCCTTGCCACACACTTTGTTCCTCTCTTACAAAATCACGGCGATATTTCTGTATTTCAGCAAGACAACGCCAGACCTCACGTCGCCCGTGACAATATCCAGTTCTTGCGAAACAACAATATTGATTTCATAGACGAATGGCCCTCAAAAAGCCCGGATCTAAATACCATCGAGCACCTTTGGGATAATCTTGACACACATGTACGGCAACGTCAAAATCCGCCTGGTAACGTCAATGAGCTCCGTGGCGCTTTGCTAGAAGAGTGGAATAATATACCCCAGGCTCAAATTAATAATCTCATCCACTCAATGTGTCATCACTGCCAAGTTGTTAGCAATGCTCGCGGTGGGCATACACGTTACTAAAGCCAAAAAAAATTGAATCAACACCTACCTCAAATGAAATTGAAAAATCCAATGAAATTGATAATTTTCAGACTGTAAATGAACTTTGATGAATTGATTTTAAATTATTGTGCATAACAAATACGAATAAAAACTGCTAATATACACATATGTGGAAACAGTCCCATTGAAGTTTTGCGAAAGTTTCTTTTTTGGTTCAGTATATATCTTATGCCAAACCTCATTTTCTGTGAAAAGATCAATTTGATATCACCTTTTGCACTATATGGCTAAATTCAGCAGAATCAACAAACTTTGATAATTTTCTTACAAAATATATTTTCCAAAAAATATGCTTTGGCATTGCATGAAAATTGTCTCCTTAGTCGATAATTTGCATGAAATGTTGAACCTTACATTCTTGGAAAATAAGAAAAAAAATATTTCAAACTGTCACATGCTACAATGTATGCCCATGAGAAATGCTGCACTATTCTATAGTCAGTATTTGTATTCAATCTTTTATAAATTACCGGTATTCACAAAATAAAATATTTGTTCATGTTAAATCTGATAATATGTATAACCGTAATAATCCTAAATAAAGACAGACCTGAGCAAACAGTGTAGATCCAGATCAGACACTGCAAAACGTGGCATCTTATCAGGGTCAACACTATTCAACACTCATCCAGCACTATTTTAGACACATCAACAGATAGGAAAATAGACTTTTTCAAATTTTAGGATAAGTATGGTAAGGAGTTAAGGAGTCCCAATATTTAGGGTAAATACGGTAGTAATAGTTTGGAGTTAAGGTGTCCCAATATTTAGGGTAAATACGGTAGTAATAGTTTATCTTGAGAAATTAAACAATATAATTCAAGCAATTGAAGGGAGCACAAAATCGTTTCAATTTCTCCAGGTAAGCGCTAACTTATTTACAGCTCAGCCAACTTATTCTATCAAAAAGTTACCAAATTTACTCATAATATTAGGATACCTTAATGCCTTACCATACTTGTCTTATTTGTAAAAGTCTGTCCCACTACGTGCTGATGTGTTTAAAATATTGCTGGACAAGTGACATATGGTGTAGACCCTGATCAGATGCCATATTATTCTGTGGCATATCTGATCTGAATTTACACTGTTTGCTCAGGCCTGTCTGTCCCAATACGTAGGGTTATTACAATAATCAGAAATATTAAACTTCCTGTTATAACAAGTTGATCCAAAAAAACTGATTTCTGGTATACTGTTGGTATCTTAAGTTGATAATATGTGTATCTTTAGTAACCATTTACTAACTGGTACAAAAAATGGAATTTGCCCAGAAAACATTAAGTTCATCTTCACGTTGTTGTATCATACTCTAGCTTTAATACTTCTTTTTCAGAATTATGGTAATATGCCTGCATTTTAATTTCTGAAAAAGGAACATAACTCTGCAAGTATAAGACTGATGGAAAAGAAAAAAAGAGAATAAGTCTGCTAATTTTTCAGCTGGATGAATGAACATGGTCAGTATAGGAGTTAAGGAGGTGTATTTTCTGATAATTTGATATTTCTCCATAAAGACCTCAGTTGTGGGTACTCGTTAGAAGTGCCTCTATGAGGCACTTCTAATGAGTACCCACAACAGAGGTTTTTATGAAGAATTGAAGAAAATCATCCCAGAATTATCATCAAATAATCCTCCTCCCCTTCAACTTCTCTGAAACTGGGTCATAAAAGAAAATTATTCCAGACTACCACCTCAATAATGACCTAATTTAGAATTGTCACTTACTTCTGATCCAGACATATCCTTGAATGTCTCACAGGAATAGTTATAGCCATGCCAAGGTATACCAAGAATCATTTTGCTATTGTCCACACCTGATGCTAGATACTCATCTAAACCTGTCAATCAGAAAAAAATATGTACCATATTCGACCTAATAAATGCACTGTTCACTTAGGTTTTTCTGAATAACTGAAACAAATTTGCTGTAAAATATCTATTCAATAAGGACTATGTAAAAGAAAGCTCAGCAAAATGACTTTTTGACGGGAATATTCAATGATGCTTATGTGATTTTTTTTTTTTTTTTAATTTTCTTTACAAAACTGTCTGTTATGGGGTAATCATTAAAATCACCTTGACCACCAATAAAAAAATGAAAATTTACATAGAGTGATATGCAATTATGCTGAAATTTTTTGCTGAAAAAATGTGAGTAGTTTTTGCAGTGCAAAAGCTACTCACATTTTTTCAGCGAAAAATATCAAAATATTGTACATTGAATCTGCCAAAACAGTTAACGAAATGACCCTTAACAAGCTCGTTAAGCTAACGATGCTTTGAACAACTGGGCCCTGAATACATTGCTTCAGATAAGGATTTTTTAACACTTTGCATGCTGGATAATTTTGCATGCTTTTTTGTCGCCTACAGATTTTTTTAAAATTAACTTTTTCAAAAAAATCTGTCAGGAATACCATCAGAGTATCAAACAATTTGGATCCAGATCAGGCCCGACATTTTTTTCAGGCCTGATCTGGGTCCAAACTGTTTGCAAAGGTTATCAGCAGATGACAAAAGTCGCCACTAGTGGGGAAAGAATTATAGTAAAATTTTCAATATTTATCTTTAATATTTCTCCACAAAAACATATGTTGTGGGTACTCTTTAGAAGCACCTCAACAAGGCATTTCTAATGAGTACCATAACATATGTTTTCATGTTTCCTATTTTCTCAGGAAAACTGATTCAGAATGTTGTCTGCTGCCATTTAGCGCAATGGTGCTTAGTGCTTTAAGGGTTAAGTTTGAACAAGTCCATTTTACTATCTGTTGACATGACTTAAAGCTGACTTAATCGTCATGCACCTATCAACACAGCTCTAGACAAGAGAGGGTATTCAGATGAATTGTTTTCTTACTTCTCTATGAAAACTTATGTTGTGGATACCCATTAGAAGTGCCTCACTGAAATGCTTCTAGAATTTCAGCACCACAATATATGTTTTTATAGACAAGTAAGAAAAATATCAATAATTTTCAGCTTAACCCTAGTCCAGCTGAACCCAGATAGATCCTGTCTTTGCAAACAGTGCAGATCCAGATCAGTTGGCTTCTGAAGAAGCCAACTGATCTGGATCTGCACTGTTTGCCAATAAATATGTGACTTTATATCCACAATCTGGATCAAGTAAACCTGACTGGCTGAAACTTAGAAGTGGGTGTGGCATCCTAATTAATTCAACATGACAAGGGTTAAGAAAGCTGCCTTATCTGAAACTATGGTTTAGACTTACCAATATAAAGCTTGGTAAATGGAACAGTGGCTCTGGCTCTACAGGCATCATCAGGGCAGTATGTATCAAAACTCTCTGAATTCAATATCACAGCATCACAGTACCGCACCAGACTTGGTGTGATTCCACAGTTTTTGTCATAGCAGGGTGGTTTCCAGGGCATCACACACAGAATCTGAAAATAAAATGGGTGGTGTGTTTTACAGCTCCAAATAAGGCATCGTTTTCAACCAAAAAAAGTATTGGCATGTCTTATTTCTCTGAGAAAACATATACCGATATTTTGGGTACTCATTAGAGTGTATTGCTGAGAAGATTCTAATGAGTAGGCTGACTTGTACTCCTGGAGAAATAGGAATATACAGTCAAACTTCAATGGCTCGAACATCTTTGGGACCATAGAAAATTGTTCAAGTCATGGGTAGTTCGAGCCACTGAGGGTTAAACATGGTGCCAGGTCAGGAAGCAAATAGCAATAATTTTGGGATTTTTTTCTCGATTTTCTACACAATAATTGTATGTTGAGTGTACTCATTAGAACTGCCTCCATGATAAAATAAGAAAAAAAAAATCCCTAAATATTTGTTTTCTTGAGCTATTGGATGGATTTTGTAGGACTGAAAAACAAGTTTGAATCATCGACGGTAAAAGAGCCATCCGGGTTCGAGCCATTGAGGTTATACTATATTTCATCTGGATACTCCTCTTATCAGGAGCTCTGACATTGTCGAAACTTAGATGCAATCAACCAAAGCCCAGCTGAATCAACACTATATACAGCACTAGAACTCTTTTTTTTTCTTTTTTTCTTTTTATAAAATTATCAATATTTTCTTTATATTTCTCCATGACAACATAATATGTTCTGAGCTCATGTTGGAATCATCTTGCCCAGGAGAATCCAATGAGTACCCCAGACAAGGTATGTTACTAGTAACTATGTGGAGAAATACCACATACATGTATACCGTATTTGGACTGACAGGCCTGAGCAAACAGTGTAGACCCAGATGAGACACCACAGAACATGACATCTCATCAGGGTCTACACTGTTTGCCACTCATTCGGCAATTTTTAGACATAACAACGGGTAGTAAATTGTACATTCAAATTTTAGACCAAGTGTGATAAAGAATTGAGATGTGGAATACTTAACCCTTAAAACACCAAGAAAACCTGCATCTGAAAATGTCGTCTGTTTATGTCGTCTGCTGAATATTCTTGCAAACTTTTCAAACCTATTTTTGCATACAGGCAAACAGTGTGGACCCTGAGCAGACTGCTTCTTAAGGAGCAGTCTGATCTGGGTCCACACTGTTTGCAGAAGTGACTTTTAAAATTACAAGCAGATGACAAAGCAGACGACAATTGTTGTGATTGGCGATAATTGTTGTGATTGGCGCTTTAAGGGTTAAGGTAAATACAGTAAGAAAAGCATGTGTCTGGATACACAGCTTATCTAGAGCTTAGCCCCAATCTACACTGGACTAGTAACTATGGCACAGGTACTGTATTTATTAGAAATATGTTGTCGTGGCTGAGTTTTCATAATTTTGCATGATGAAGTTTAAATGCTCATATTTCAATTATTTCTCAAAATATCTGAGATTTGTTTTCAAAAAGCAATAGTTCAATATATTACCTTTAAACATTAAAAATGCAACATTATATTTAAGGAAAATCAAACAGTTTTTGTAAACATCAGCAAGAAACCTAGGTACCCATTTTAGCTATTTTCAGCAGAAAATCATCAGAAATTCACCCAAAATGATGGTATAACTTCAATTTTATTGATTGTGATTTAACATTTTTCAACCAAACCTGTTAAAAACTTTTTATTACAACTTAAGTTATTATACAAAATCATTTTTAATGACCATAGTGCTGTAAAATAGCACTAAAATCAAGCCAAGACAACATATTTTGGCAATTCCGTTAGTCACAAGTCTGGGTATTATTAGGTTTGAGTCTAGAGCTATGCCAAAACATCAAGACATACGTTAACCCTTGTCCTGCAGAAGAAATTAAAATGCCACACCCTCTTCTAATTTTCAGCCAATCAGATTACCTGATCCAGGTTGTTGATACAGATTCAAATACTGAATGGCAAACAATGCAGATCCAGATCAGTTGGCTTTTTAGAAGCCAACTGATCTGGATCTACACTGTTTGCAAAGGCAGGGCATATCTGGGTTCAGCAGGACAAGGGTTAAAACCCTAAAATTGCCAATCATAACTACAGCAGATGAAAATTTTGATTTTTTTATATTTCAGAGAAAATAAGTCCACATCATGTGAATTCTCTGCCAAGAAGATGATTCACATGAAATGTCAAGACTTATTTTCTCTGAAAAATAAAATCAGGATTTTAGAATGTCATCTGCTACAAATGCTGCTTGGCACTAAGGATTAATTCACATACACGTTTACTACCCAAGCCATGTCATGAGACAAGTGGTCGTATGGCATATGCCAACAGTGCAAGCCTGGGTCTTCACTGTCCTCCTACCGACAGGGTACAGAATATATAGTTACATGTATATTATACACATCAAAGAACAGCAATTTATACGGAGTAGCCAGAAAAATATTTTACTTCATCTTAAAAAATATGTTGTGATCAAGTACTCATTAGGAGTCCTCATGTGGCATTCTTAAAACATATCCAGTTTCTTTTCTGAAAATTTTCAATAACTTTCGTATTTTACAAATGAATGAAACATGTATATTTAGTTAATACTGTAAATTAAGTACCAGTAGTTTTTCACAGAGTTAACTTAATATGTGTTAAAATGAAAGATTTATTGTTATAAGCCTTCATTGTAAATGTAGACAAAATGGGATTAGATGTTTTGGCACAGCAGACCTAACAAGAGTACAGAAGACCTTGTGAGAGTCTATGATTTAGGAAAATGGGAGTAGATGTTATAATCCCCAATACATGAAGCCCATCTAATGAGCAACCAAAACCTACCTTTTTTTTTACATAGAACTGGAGAAAAAAAATACCCCAGAATTGTCAAAACGTCATGAAAATATGCCTATATAATTTTGACCCCCTTAAACCCCACTTTTATACAGTAGAACTGGGGTTTACAGGGGTATGTATTATTTTCCTTATTTCTGCTCAAAAACATAGATTGTGGGTACGCGTTAGAACTGCCTCACCAAGGCAGTTCTAACACGTACCCACAATCTATATTTTGAGCAGAAATATGAAGAATATCAGAATTTTTTATCTGAAAAATTTCATTTTTTTTGGTGGTAAAATTTTCAATGTATTTGAATAGGGATGTTTTCGCAATGGTATATGATTTAGGAAATTGGGAGTAGATATATGGTCCCGATTCGTGATGCCCTTCTAATGAGTACCAAAAAAACTAAGGACGAAAAAATATCCCAGACTGTTCTTTAAATACTCCTCCTTTACAGATTACTGGTAAAAAAATACACATATATATGTTTTTATTCTCCATGCAAACATATGTTAAGGGTAGTCAAAAGAAATAGCATGAGACAACCCACTAAGTAACACTTACATACCGAAATAACCCTAAGTGTTAGGACAGATAGCCTTTGCAAACAGAATGCAGCATATGATCAGGGTGTACACTGTTTGCCATATATAAGCAATATCTTAGACACATCAAGACTCAAGAGGAAGTAAAACGGACCATTTTAAACTTTAGAAGAAGTATGGTAGGTAAGATGTCCAATACTTAGGGTTATTATGGTAAAAAAAACTCCTATTCGGATACCTCTCTTATCTCAAGCTATAATTCAGGCTTCATACTGACCAAGCTTTTCCATGCCTGAAAGACCTGCTTTTTGCAGTCTTAATTTTTTGCATGCTGGGAAAATTTGTATGCTTTTTTATCATCTGTGGATTTTTTTTTTTTTTTTTTCAAATTCACTTTTTCAAAAAGGACTTTCAGGAATACCATCAGAGTGTCAAACAGTTTGGATCCAGATCAGGCCTGACAAAATGTCAGGCCTGATCTGGGTCTAAACTGTTTGCAAAGGTTATCAGCAGATGACAAAAGTTGCCACTTGTGGGGCAAGAGTTAAATAGTCCTTTTAACCCTTGTCCTGCTGAATAAATTAAGATGCCACACCCACTTCTAATTTTCAGCCAATCAGATTCCCTGATCCAGATTTTTCCTATAAATTTACATACTTAATGGCAAACAGTGTAGATCCAGATCAGTTGGCTTCTTCAAAAGCCAACTGATCTGGATCTACACTGTTTGCAAAGGCAGGGTATATCTACACTGTTTGCAAAGGCAGGGTATATCCGGGTTCAGCAGGACAAGGGTTAACATACATGGAAAAATCAAAATCAAAATCTAAAAGCATGAAATAAAGAAAAAGTCAAGCTCTAAAAGCCTGAAATCCTGCAAATGCCAGAAAAATATGAGGCCTGTATTATAGCCCCATGCAGATAAGGCATTTTGTTAAAATGAAAAGAGTTCATACATGTCTTTTTTTCTCCACAAAAACATATGTTATGGTACTCATTAGAAGTGCGTTGCAGAGGTGCTTCTAATGAGCACCCCACAACATAAGTTTTCATGGAAAAATATTTATCTGGGCCCAGTTGTTCAAAGCATAGTTAACTTAATGAGCTTGTTAGTGGTCAAAATTTTAACTGTTCTAGTAAGTACAATATCTAATTCACAGGTATTTTTTAAATAAAAACGTTAAACTATAATACCCCGCCATTATCGTGTCGCTGGCAGATAACTCCGTAAATTTTTTTTCAGAATTTGCCCATTAGCAATTGCAAACCAGATCTCCACAATATCAATGCACATACCAAGTTTGGTTAAAAATACATTGATGTTTACTCAAGTTATCATCTGGTAATGAAAAACAGATGGACAGACGGACGAACGGACACACGGATATCTAATGTGAAACCATAATACCCCGCCACTATCGTGTGGCATGGTATAAAAATGTGAATAGCTTTTGCAAATGCAACTAGACAAAGTGCCCAGTGGGGCACGTATACCCCCGACCAGCGCTACCGCCACTTTTTAAAGAGCACAAAGTATGTAGCTTTGAGTCTGGAGATGGCAGTTGTATGCTATATGTTATAACACTGAAAAAATTCAATCACACATAATATGAAGCCCTTGACCTCAAAGGTCAGGCACAGGGGCAGGGATTGAGCTAAATAAAACTTTAGCCCTATAACTATCACCATATACCAGTGAAATCAATCAGTCTTTATAATATAAGCAAAAATGACATTTGTATGAAAAGTCTGTGACCTTGACTTAAAAGCCATGCCCCAGCTTGGGGATGGTGCCGAGAAAAACTTCAGACCTATATATACCATCATGCTTAATATTAATGAAACCAACAAAAGGGTCTTCATAATATAGCTATATAAACTTAGATGCATTTTTTTTTTTTTACTTTTATATGAAATTTCTAAGTCTGTGACCTTGACCTCAAGGTCATACCCCAGGATAAGGATGATGCTGAGTAAAACTCTAGACCTATATCTACCAACATGTAAAATATAAATGAAATTCCTCAAAGGGTCTTGATGGTATAGCTATATAAACATAAACACAAAAATTATGACTTATTTATGAAAATTCTAAGTCCGTGACCTTGACCCCAAGGTTATTCCCAGGGATAGGGTTGGTGCTGATAAAAACTTAAGCCCTATATCTACCATCAGGCCAAACATGAATGAAATCCATCAAAGGCTCTTCATAATATAAGGTCTTATAAACTTTAACGTAAAAACTTTGACCCTAAGAAAAAAAAATAAAGTATGAATGAATAATGCTTCAACAAATGGACGGACAGACAAACAGATTCCTTGCTGAAAGCTATATCTACTCAACCTTTCAATTAGCGATAATAAAATTTAACAAAAGGTCTTGATGATATGGCTTTATAAACTTAAACGCAAAACTTTTTACTTTTATATGAAAATTCTAAGTTCGTGACCTTGACCTCGGTCACACCCTGGGTGGGGATCATGCGGAGTAAGACTCTAGGCTGATATCTAGCAACATGTCAAAAATAAATGAAATTCCTAAAGGGTCTTGATGATATAGCTACATAAACTTAAACACTAAAAACTTTGAGTTTTTTATGTAAATTCTAAGTCCGTGAACTTGACCCCAAGGTCACCCCCGGGGTGGGGATGGTGCTGATAAAAACTTTAGACCTATATCTACCATCATGCCAAATATGAATGAAATCCATCAAAGGGTCTTCAAAATATGAGGTCTTATAAACTTTAACACAAAAACTTTGACCCTGACTTTTTTATGAAAATTCTAAGTCAGTGACCTTGACCCCAAGGTCACCCCTGGGGTGGGGATGGTGCTGATAAAAACTTTAGACCTATATCTACCACCATGCCAAATATGAATGAAATCCATCAAAGGGTCTTCAAAATATGAGGTCTTTTAAAATTTAACGCAAAAACTTTGACCCTGACTTTTTTTATGAAAGTTCTAAGTCCATGACCTTGACCCCAAGGTCAATCCGGGGTTGGGGATGGTGCTGATAAAAACTTTAGACCTATATCTTCCATCATGCAAAATATGAATGAAATCCATCAAAGGGTCTTCAAAATATGAGGTCTTATAAACTTTAACGCAAAAACTTTGACCCTGTGATGGAAAGACGAACGAACTAACAACAGGTACGCACGAACGGAAAAGTGAAAACTATATACCCCCACATACTTCGTATGTCTGGGGTATAAAAAATCTCACATTCTTCAGCAAAAATATTAGATGTTTGCCATATTTAATGATAAAGGCTTTAACAATAAGTTAACTATCGACACCGTTAGTTTTCAACAACTGGGCCTAGGATATAGGGGTGTAACGATACACCTATCTCATGTTATGATACGTATCGTGATACTTACCTCACGATACGATATGTATCATGATACTTTTAATCAGACAGACAGACAAAAATTGAAATATTTTCATGGGCCAAACAGTCTATTGTTGCAAGTGCTTTTTTAGTCGAACGGAATATGGTAGTTGTCGTAAGGCGAAAGAAGACGCTTACATCGATAATTAATTCATCAATAAAACAAAATTAAGTAGGATTCAACATAAAAACAACATTTAAGCAGTTTCTCTGCTAATTTTTATCTTAATTTTGTCTTTTGAAGAAATGTTTTTGGGTCAACCGAACCGAACCAAAATTACCAAAAACAGACCATTTACCGAACCGCCAGCTTCGTAACGCGGTGAACCGTACTTTCGGTGAATCGTTACCCCTCTACTAGGATACTCCTCTTATTTGGAGCTACAGAACTATAAATACCTTCAACCTTGGGAATTCCTTTTTTGTTTCATTGATGACTTTCGTAATCACTGTCACTATCTGACTAACATGTTTCTCCGCATTATGACAGTTCCCAAGAATCTTCAGAAGATCCAAAGCAAGAACATCAGCTGTGTGTCCTTTCACATCTAATTTTAAAGTGTCTGTATATTTTGAAACTTCCTTGTCTGCACTATAGTTACTACTGATCATTTCCCTGATGAAACCATATTTTCGTCCCTTTGAGTGAGTGTAACAGATAAGATCTGGATTATATCCATCGTGAAGCTGCAATACGGTTGTGATTGAGTCCCACATCCAGTTTTGATACCCTTCTCTCCCATCTGTTGTAATCATTACCTGAAAAACAAAACTAACCCTTGTCATGCAAATTAAGATGCCACTCCCACTTCCAATTTTCAGCCAATCAGATTACTTGATCCAGATTGTTGATATAAATTCACAAACTGAATGACAAACAGTGCAGATCCAGATCAGTTGGCTTCTTCAATGTTTGCAAAGGCAGGGTATATCCAGGTTCAGCAGGACAAGGGTTAACACAACAATGTTAGCTGCAACTTGATGAACAGTAAACAGACCCTTCCCTATGGCATATTTTAACACCTTATGCCATATTTTAACACCTTATGCCATATTTTAACACTTTGCATGCTGGGTAAAAATTTCAGCAGACCTCATTTTGAAATATTTTTTATTTTTCCTAGAAAATAGGATTGGACACTTAAAAGAGAGAGTTTTTTTTTGTTTGTTTTTTTTCTTCACCCCCAAAGTTTGCCATGTAATCCTAACAAGAGCTCCGCCAACGGGGCATTATACGCCCGTGGCAAGTAATAAGATGCAACACATTAACTGGCTCCTGTATAATTCAGTGCTCCGGATATAAACTGTAAGTGGAATTACAAAAATAAAAAAATTAAAAAAAATTCATTGGGGCATAATCTCTGCTGATATTTGGTGAATTGTAACCTAAGGGTCCAAGCTGGCCAAGAAATTAAGGGAGAAGTTTGCTGCTTCTAGGGAGAAGTGCTTTCTGACGCAGGACACACCACAGAAGCATGGCTATATTATAAGCTCATATGAGCCTTTGGCACACTATTACCTCTAAACAATATGCTGTGAAAAGTTTACAAAAACTTTCAAAGGGGCATAAATCTGCAAATATTTGGTGCTCTGTAACCTAAAAATAATATGTGCTGCTCCACATCATCAAGTAAGTATTTATGAAGTTTCAGCTTGATCGGATGTAAACTGTAGGAGGATTTAGCCGGAAACAAAAAATTAATAGAAATTTTCAAAGGGGTTTAACTCTGTTTATATTTGGTGGACTGTAACCTTGAAACATTATGCGCTGCTCCACATCATGATCTTACAACAAATCAAGTTTCAGCTTGATCGGATGTAAACTGTAGGAGGATTTAGCCGGAGACAAAAAATTAATAGACATTTTTGAAGGGGTTTAACTCTGCTAATATTTGGTGGACTGTAACCTCGAAACAATACGAGCTACACTACATCATGGTCTAGCTGTACATGAAGTTTCAGTTTGACTGGATGTAAACTGTAGGAGGATTTAGCCATAAACTAAAAATTAATCAAAATTTTCAAAGAAGTATAACTCTGCTAATATTTGGTGGACTGTAACCTCGAAATAATATGCACTGCTCCACATCATGGTCTAACTATACATGAAGTTTCAGCTTGATCGGATGTAAACTGTAGGAGGAGTTAGCCGGAAACGAGAAGTCTACTGAAATTTTCAAAGAGGCATAACTCTGCTAATATTTGGTGGACTGTAACCTCGAAATAATATGCGCTGCTCCACATCATGGTCTAACTATACATGAAGCTTCAGCTTGATCGGATGTAAAATGTAGGAGGAGTTATTGGGAAATGAAAAGTTTACAGAAATTTTCTAAGGGGCATAACTCTGCAAACATTTGGTGGACTGTAACCCCAAGACAATATGCACTGCGCCACATCATGGTCTAACTATATACCAAGTTTCAGCTTGATCGGATGTAAACTGTAGGAGGAGTTAGCCGGAAACGAAAAGTCTATTGAAATTTTCAAAGGGGCATAACTCTGCTAATATTTGGTGGACTGTAACCTCAAAATAATATGCGCTGCTCCACATCATGGTCTAACTATATATGAAGTTTCAGCTTGATCGGATGTAAAATGCATGAGGAGTTAACCAGAAATGAAAAGTTTACAGGTATTTTCTAAGGGGCATAGCTCTGCAAACATTTGGTGGACAGTAACCCCGAAACAATTTGCGCTGCGCCACACCATGGTCTAACTATATACCAAGTTTCAGCTTGATCGGATGTAAACTGTAGGAGGAGTTAGCCGGAAACGAAAAAGTTTACGCCATACCCCGTAACATAATACGTCCCGTTTTTCAAACAGGCGTATAAAAATGAAGGAACTATTTATTTGTTAATGCTACACACTGGGGGTACAAAATAGAAAGAAAAAAAAATAGAGTTTACCCACATGCAGTATCTACTCATAGGGTGTACAAAAATAAGAAAAGCAGTTGGGATCTCGATTATGATGGCCCTGATCAGACTGCAGATGCTAGACTGCAGATGCTAGACTGCTCTTGGATTTTTTTTATATTTCAAACTGGGGCATAGCCGGGAACTGCATGAAGTTGAAACCTGCCAATAAAATCTCTAAAATTTAATGTCATCTGAATAAGTTTTAGGTGAAAATAAGGTTAACCTTTATGATGAAGTCCAGGCTTCCATGGCTTCTGCACAGCTACAAACATGTCAAAGGTTATTTTACCATAGCATATTAACCTAAAAAGCATGGTAGCTCAGTGGTGAGCACACTGACCTCCAGAGCTAAAGACACTGAGATCGGTCCCAGGTATAGGCAAGGGAAATTTGGTGTCCGAACATGCTTTCCTTCATATCATTTGCTGGGCTGGCATAAAAATAGTGCACCTTCCTTCAGTTCTAGACATTAACTGGATGTGTATGGTAAGTCAAACCCAATGCAAGTTAACCCATTGTAGACTGAATATACTCACCCACACTATATATTGGAATAGTCCAATTTCAATTTTAGGTAGGTCAGGCTATGAGGTTTAGATATTCCTAGAGAAAAATGGCTAAATCATTTGTAAACATTGAAGACCCTGATCAGAAACTGCATTATGCGGCACATGATCTGGGCCTGCACTGTTTTCCAATTACCCTTTTAGGGGTCTCCCGACTACAATGGGTCAAAGAACCCTATGGTAATTCAAGACAGTAATTTATAGGTCATCTATCTGCAACTCTGAGTGTATAAAGTACACCATCTGGGGGTCCTGACTCCTCCTAGAATGGAAGAAAGAAAGTCAAGAGAATCTGGACGCTGACTGGCCCAGCTTCTTTCCCTTTAAAAGAATGCACACCAAGCTTCATAGTGCTTTAGTGATGAATTCTGGTCTATCTCAAAGCTGTACACTGCAGTCCATTTGACCGTGTTTAGGACCACTGATGAACTGGGTGAAATTCCCAGGATCTTTTGCTATTACCACAATCTTTTGCTATTACCACATATAGGAGGGAAATCAAACATCAATCATCACATCAGTCAGATTTGCCACATATCCTTTCGACGTCCGGCATGTTCCGGAACAAAATATCCATTGCGTAAAAATCCGGTTGAAAAAATGGGGTGTCAAATAGCACGTATGTTCTGGAGTCTAACGACCATAGTGTATTAAAACGGTAGATAGAAATGCCGTTTCTATAGCCATTGTGTAATATGCATAATGATTTCTTGTTTTTTTCCTATATGTTTAATTAAAAAACGTAAACTTATTCCGCATATAAACGCATTGGCATTTGTCTGAAATTTTATTTTGGGATCTTGTAAATGGGAAAACTGTAACGCAGAAGAACGTTGTGGCTGTTTTTTTGGTTTTTGTGAATTTCAGCGATATGGATACGAACGACCATAACGTTTTCAAAAGGTTCAGAAATCTATTTTATACGTATTAGTACGCTAAAAGTTTGAGGACAGTCAACACCATAACGTACTCAAAACGAAAATTGATGTGAACGCAACGGCCAGAGCGTATCAAAACGGAATTCTAATCAAGATGTAATGTTACGTAATTGTATAGTAATGATGATTCAATATACCGTTTTTTCTTGAAAATATAAAGTTCAGTCTTCTTACTATCAAATCCAAGGCTACTTTCTTCTTAGTCGTTTGCCCATCTCTTAATAAATATTTTTTAATGACGTAACACTTTTTAATATTTTTTGAAATGTGACATTTCGCTATTTTTAGCTTTTAATCATTAATTACGCAATTATGATATGACAAGTGTGACCATGCATAATTATAGGCTCGGCTATAATAAATAAAAATTTTACTTAAAAATTATATATTTGTTCGTCATTTGATTGAAAATATTTTCTAAAGTTGGCATCTTATTTCAAAATTCCTGGCCGTTCTACGACAGAACTATCGTGCTATTTATCACCCCTTTTTTTCAACCGAATTATCACGTTACCGCTACTTAGCTGTAAAAGATGCGTGCTATTTATCACCCCGTTTTTTTCAACCGTTTTAATACGTTGAGGACGTCGAAAGGATATAGGACGGAAATCAAACATTAATCATCACATCAGTCAGATGTTGAGAACAGACCTCCAGAAACTACAACCAAAGGCAGGACCTCTGTGCCTGCTTGACACGAAGAACATCTAGCATCACGAAAACATACCTATATAATTTTGACCCCCTTAAACCCTATGTTTATATAGTAAAACTGGGGTCCACAGGGGTATACAATATTTTTCTTATTTCTGCTCAAAAACATATATTATGGGTAACATTGTGGGTATTTGTTAGAACCACTTTGGTGAGGCAGTTCTAATGAGCACCCACAATCTATGTTTTGAGCAGAAATATGAAAAGATATCAGAATTTTTATCTGAAAACTTTCAGCTTTTGGTGGTGATATTTTCAACATATTTGAACAGGCGTGTTTTCGTAATGATTGATTATCTGGGTGTTCTTCTGACATCTGCCCAGTACTCCAAACACCTCCTGAAGAGTATTACATGGAGTGTTTGTGCAAATAAATGGAATCAAAAACTAAATACTGTATAGAATATGCAAAAATGGCACATACATGTAAATCCTTTTTTGTAATACAGGCATTTTTGAATTTAGAGACTAAACAATGATGAAATCAGCACAACATTCTGTCACATGATGACAAGATGAAGAATGATAGAATGAATGATGATAGATGATACTTTTCTTTAATTGCGAGTTTTGAGGAGCCCTGCTTGGAAAGATCCAAGGTCTGGGCTGGTGCAGAAGTCTGGTGGGCAGCTGTTCCAGTGTATGGTTGTGGGGGAGTGCCGGGGGGGGGGGGGGGGGGGGATGGGGGTAGGGGGTGAGTATTTATGGGGATTCTTGCTGAAGTGTCTCTGTCTGTGGTACTGTCTAGGGTGTGCTCCAGTATCCTCAGTTGAAGATTCTTAAAATAGTGCCTCAAACTTTAATTGTGATCTTGGTCTGGCCTAAAGCTCTACCAGTATATTGTAAACCCGCAGAGAAAGAATAAGACACTAGTGTCCTTGATATGTGTTCCTTGCAAGATGCTTGAACACATAGTATGTACAAATATTATGGCTCATCTTGATGAACACAAACTTCTATCAGACAGGCAACATGCTTTCAGGATGAACCATAGCTGTGAAACTCAGCTGATCACAGTAATAAATTTATGATTGGGCTAAAATTTCGGATGCAGGAGGTCAAGTACATACATTCATACTGGACTTTGAGAAGGCCGTTGACAACCCTCCTCAAGAACTTCTGAAATGCAAACTTCATGGATATGGTTTAACTCTTGTCATGCTGAATAAATTAGGATGTCACACCCACTTCTAATTTCCAGCCAATCAGATTACTTGATCTGGATTTTTGATAGAAATTCACATATTTAATGACAAACAGTGCAGATCCAGATCAGTTTGCTTCTTCAGAAGCCAACTGATCTGGATCTACACTGTTTGCTAAGACAGGGCATGTTGTGTTCAGCAAGAGAAGGGTTAAGTGGAAAAAATTAACCATTGTCCTGCTGAATAAATTAAGATGCCATGCCCACTTCTATTTTTCAGCCAATCAGATTACTTGATTCTGGATATTGATACAAATTCACATACTTAATGACAAACAGTGCAGATCCAGATAAGTTGGCTTCTTCAGAAGCCAGCTCATCTGGATCTACACTGTTTGCTAAGACAGGGCATGTTGTGTTCAGCAAAAGATGGGTTAAATGGAAAAACTTTAGTATGGGTTGATTCATTTCTGTGCAATAGGCAACAATGGGTTGTAGTAAATGGTACAAAATCCCAATGGGCACCCGTTTGTTTGTTTGTGTTGAGGTTTTACGGCCCAGAAAACCCAATGGGGTCATGTCGAGCGTGGTCAGTTTACCTAACCACACGTTTACTGAGCAAGCTTAGTCCTCTATGCGGTTAACCAGTACTGTGCACATTCTTTCGCCAGAAACTGACAACTGCCCTTCTTGAATCAGCGTAAGGGAGAGAATGACCGTAGAAAATATATCATGATCAATCTCCACGAAAGAATGTTGCCGACCTCGGCGGGAGTTGAACCCGCGACCTCCTGGTCTCCAGTGGGACGGCGCATCCAACTGAGCCACCGAGGCTTGTTTGGTATGTATGCAGCAGGGCACTATCCTAGTTCCCCTGTTGTTTTCCTTACACTACATGTCTGTTTGCTGACGACTGTGTCTGCTATCGCCTGATTAATAACACTGGAGACACATTGCAAACTCCAAAAGGATATTGATCAACTGGGCAAATGGACCATGCAATGGGGTATGAGACTTCAGTAACATGATGCAGCTTACTAGCAAGCAGATCAAAAAGATCAATGCAGTTTACTTAAAAAATGTGGATAGTATTAAATACCTTGGTATAACAATTTCAAAGGATTTGAAATGGAATACTCAGTTAAGCAATGTTTGCACAAAAACCAACAGAACGCTTGGATTCTTAATACGAAACCTATGATTATGTCCCCAAGATGTTAAGAAAATGGCATAAAAGGGGTTGGTGCAACCAATCCTGGAGTATGCTAGCCCTGTTTGGGACCCACATGAAATAGTTGTCAAGGAAGAATTGGAAAAGGTACAGAATCATGCAGTTAGGTTTGTGACTGGTAACTACAACTTTGAAAATGGAAGTATGACTAGTATTCTTGAACAGTTAGGGTGGGAGTTTCTTCACTAGAGATGCAAGGGTAGTAAATCAATACTGCTACGAGGGCGAGTCAATAAAAAACCAGCCAAACTTATTTCTGGGTGAGATCGATCTCTTCTTTTTCGATGTAATTGTCCTCTAGAATGATGCACTTGGACCAACGGTATTCCAGTGTCATCAGCCTAGAACTGAAGAAGCCAGGGACCTTGTCTCTGACCCACTCCTCAACTGTCGCCACTACTTCTTCTTTGGACCGGAAATGACGTAACGGATATCATTTTTCAAGTTTGGGAATAGGAAATAGTCACTAGGAGCTAAGTCCGGAGAATAGGCGGGGTGCGGTATTAGCTCGTACTCATTCCGCTCAACAGCATCCATTGCAGTTTTGCAAGTGTGGACTCTGGCATTGCCCTGTTGAAGCAGAATCCCTTTGGAGAGTTTACCTCGGCGTTTTTCACGGATTACAATTCTCAGTTAGTTGAGCAAATTTGCATAATACGCACCTGTTATTGTACTTTTCTTTGCTAGAAAGTCCAACATAATAACACCTTGTGCATCCCAAAATAAAGTTGCCATCACCTTGCCAACAGAGAGTTGCGTTTTGAACTTCTTTGGCCTCGGAGACCCCAGCCCTACACTCTGGCGACTTTGAGCTTTATTCTCTGGCTCATAATAATGGACCCAGATCTCATCTACAGTCACCAGACGTGAAAGGAAATCATCTTCCTTTGACCTAAACCGCTTCAATAATGCACTGTATATTGATGCTCTGGTTGCCATTTGCTCGTCGCTAAGGGATTTTGGGACCAACAGGCTGTTAGCTTGTGCATACCCAAGCGATCATGTAAATTTGTAGAAACGCTACCATGTGAAATGTGTAATGCATTCGCTATTTCTTCCACCTTAATTCGCCTATCAGAGTACACCAGATCCCGTACTTTGTTACACATTTCTTCATCGGTGGCATCTAATAAGCGTCCAGACCTGGCTTCGTCTTCTGAAGACGTTCTACTGCGTTTGAATTGCCAAACCCAGAATTTAACTTGTGCATACGATGGTGCAGAAGACCCATAAACATTGGTCAACTCTCAATGTATTTCCTGACCTGTTTTCCCTTTCAAATACAAGTACCGAATTACAGCACGGTACTCAGCTTTTGACGAAAAGCTTACTTTTGCATCGCTAGCAATGTTTGACATTCAATATCTTATGAGTGAATGATACGATAAGTGTGCAATTTTGCCCTCGGGCCTAAAACATGTATTGAAACAAGGCATGAAAATCCTGGGTGTCTCGGTCAATTGGAAATGGGATAGGTTGGTTACTTATTGACTTGCCCTCGTATTCAAAGCTTAAGGTCTGAAAGGTAGAGCTAGTATATCTTGTGATGACCTTCAACCCCCAAACAGACATAGAATGATAGAAGGAATGGGCACCCATGGGCATTTGTTTGTTTGTGTTGAGGTTTTACGGCCCAGTCAACCCAGTGGGGGTCATGTTGATCGTGGTCAGTTTACCTACTCACACTTTTATTGGGCAGACTTAGTTTTCTAAGCAGTTAACCAGTATAATTAATAGTGTGCATATTCTTTCACCATAAACTGACAAATAATCTTCCTGAATCAGCAGCAGATAATGGCCATAGAAAATATTTCAGTATCAATCTCTACGAACAAACGCTGCCGATGCGGAGGGGGTAGAACCCCCAACCTCCTGATCACCAGTTGGATGCATGTCCATGATCCAACCGAGCCACCAAGGCTGGCTCCAAAGGCATTTAAAGTGCCATACGCTAGAACTGACATTTACAAGTAGCTTCTTCCCAGACATCGATAAGGATTGGAAACTGAATCTGAAAGGTACTTCATACACCTCAAATAGAGTATTATATGGACTCCACATGGAAATGGCATATCGAGAAAAAAAAAAATAAATATAAAAAAATGGAATTTCTTTTCAGGTTTTATCCTGGGGAGGGGGAGGGGGGGGGGGGGGGGCACTGACTTTATAAGCATGGGTAGGGTAGGGAGGTGCTGACAAAAGGGGTCTTATTTTCAGTCTGTCTGGAATGGGGGGTGGGGTGTATGTTTCATTGTAAAAAAATCTGGGAAGAGATTCAAATACACCTATCTGGAAAGGAGTTTATATCTGTCTGGAAAGGGGGTGGTAAACTACCTTAGCCAAATGAAAACATTGTACATCCCTTAGTTGAACTTGATATTGACTGATTCTTGTTGTACTTATGCACTAGTCATTTGCAACCACGGCGCCAATGGAGCCGGGGAATAGCGGGGATACTGACTTTTCTCTTCACAAAGCCCTTGTAAATGCCCAGCACTGTGGGGACAGTTTTATGTTCAAATTCCTGGCAAAAGCCCTGCTCAAACTCCAGCAGTTAAATGTGAAATTACCCCATCCAGTTCGACAGGCAATCAAACCCCCCGCAGGTCCACGGCAGTACCGGGAAGGTGCTGTAGTCAAAATATGGCACTTAAGCCCCACTATGTCCCTGCTATCCCCAGCCCCTCAAAGCTCGGCCCTCGGACCCATCAATACCCGGACTTTTTACTGTCCGTTTCCGTTAATTATCATGTCGCGGGTGCTGGTGATGCTTACGTCACTTTGGAATCTATATTTTGCAAACTCATCCCATATTAAACTAGTATTAAACACATTTATTTTTAGTTAAGCCAGTTAAAATTATTATAAAGCAATAATGCCATCTTGGGTCCGTTATATGTTAATAACATTTTATTCAACTGATTCCTTTTAACATAGATAATCGCCGAATTTTTCACATACTCGTTTTAGAAAATGTGGGTCAAATTCAAGAGAATCGTCATTCAACATTTTCACAGTCGACTTTTCAAATTTCTATTACGGTTATGAAAATAATATGCTGAAAAAGCAATAAAACAAAGCTAGTTTATTCTGAATAAGTTCGGTTTATAGTTGATTTTAGCGAGAAAAAGCATTAAAAGGCTCTGCTAATGCTAGTACTTTTCAACAATGGTTGCCATTTTTTCTTCGATGAATAGCTTCATTCACAAATCAGTGTTTGAAAACTCCATCGAAATTTGTAATATGTGTGATCAATATTCAACAAATATGATTAAAAAACAAAATAATTACATAGTATTTAATTTGAATGATAAGTGATGTTTTGTTCACAGATGACGCTTACATGAGGTTCATTATTGCGGATAATTGTTGGTCAAATTCGAGAAATTGCCATTTTCACCAGCCGATATTTCAATTGTCATTGAAGTAGGAATAAAAATAATATGCTCATAAAACAACTTCGAAAAGAAAGCTATTTTTTTTTCCTGAATAAGTTTAATTTATAATTGATTTTAACGAGGACGTGCATTAAAAGGCTCTACTAATGCGAGTACGGTTCAACAATGGTGGCCATTTTTCTTCGACGAGCGGCTTCATTCACAAAACGGTGTTTGGAAACTCCACTGAAATTTGTAAAGTATGTGACAAATATTCAACAAATATGGTTAAAAAACAATTACGTGTATATAGTACTAACTTTTCATGATGGTTGATGTATTGTTCACAAATAACACTTATATGTGGCTGTTTATTGCGGATAATTATCTCTTTCTACTTGATTGATTTTCGCACATTCCAGAAGAAACACGGTAACTGGTAAAATCATAGCCACGACATCATCATATCGATAAAATAGGTATTTAGCACTATAGTTACCACTCCGGGTATTCATGGGTCCGAGCCCTGCCCCATGGGGACCGTGGTTACAAGACTGGTGCATTAGTATTTATGAATGCAAGTCAATCTCTGTTAACTCACTGAGCATATAATTTTGTCAACAATGCAGTATATGTTGTCTTTTGTCTGTAAAGGGGTAGGGGTCCTGGGCTCCTTGCGGCACACCCCTAACCAGTGCCCTACCCACCCCCCCCCGGGGGCTTTTATCATAAGAAAATTTGGATATTTTTTAGCCCAGCTGTGAAACGTGAGGTCTAGAGACTTGTCTTCGCAATCGTTGGCCCTGGTAAATGAATGTCTATTGATGTATCACCCGTAAAATATTCTGATACCGAGTGTCAACAAAACACATCTCACCTCACGATCTTCCTTGTTCCAACTCTCTACTGGTTGACAATCAGCTTTATTTTGACAGTTGCATGGAGGATACCTCGGGTTTTCACTGAAAACAAATGAAACGAAGAGCAGGGACACTAAGAACGCAACAATTCTAGCCATTTTTTACTCAAAAACAACCGGATAACGGTCACAGGTAAGTCTTTATAATCATTCAAGCGTGACCAGGTGAGTTATACTTCCGGAAGGAAACCGTAATTTCCGTAAGACGCCCGTGTTCTGATCCATTATACCCTAGATATCGACGGAAATTAACGAATCGCTGCCGATTGATCTCGTTTATTTTCGTGTATCGAAGGAGCGCCACACGAAGACTCCTGTTTCAAGGGATATCAAGAATCTCAAGGCACTTTGTGTGTGTCTGAGTGTTCGCGAAAATCAAAACTGATTAGCCACCTGACGTCATTTTTTGATATATGAATGAACACATTTTTAGAAATAAGGCACAAAAAAAAAAAAAAAAAAAATGAAACTAGAGCAAGTGCCGAGAGGGTCACGAATATAATATAATAAATAAATATTTTAAAGTTAATGACAATGATATAAGAACAGATATAGTTTACAATGTCAGTCTCTGAGTGACACTGATCTATCATCCCAAGTACAACTTTCCTGGAGTAAACAGTCTTCAAGACATGAAGCAAATTTGCTGGGCCATAAAATATAGGTCACTGACCTATATACTTGACAAATACTTGAGAAATTAATCTGATGGTCACACTAATGCATTATACCAACTATGATGTTAATCCATTAAATAATCTAAAAGATAGTAAGCAAAATCACTAGACCATGAAAAATTTAGGTCGTACTGAATATATTTACTTTGAGGTGAAAGTTTGGGTCACACTGTGTCATTATATGAAAATATGAGGTTTAGGTATCAAACAGTGGACATATAAGACAAAATCACAGGGCTATGAAATATAGGTCACATAATCCCAAAATATGACCATAATACATCAAATTGTCTTCAAGATGTTACATAAAATCACTGGACCATGAAACATAGGTCACAGTGACCTACATTTACTTTTAGGGCAACTGTTGGATCATACTAATTCATAATCCCAAATAATGATGTTCATACATCAATTAACATTCAAGATATGCGGCAGAATTACAGGACCATGAAATATAAGTGAAGGTGACCTACATTTGTTATGCTGCCAATCGTGGTGTCACAGATTCAATATTCCAAGTATCACATTCATTATGAAAACACGCCTATTCAAATATATAGAAAATTTCTCCTCCAAAAATTTTTAATTTTCAGATAAAAAACTGATATTTTTCATATTTCTGCTCAAAACATAGATTGTGGGCACTCTTTAGAACCGCCTCGACGAGGCAGTTTTAACGAGTACCCACAATCCATGTTTTGAGCAGAAATAAGAAGAATAACTTATATCCCTGCAAACCCCAGTTTTACATTATAAAAGTGGGGTTTAAAGGGGTCAAAATTATATAGGCATGTTTTTGTGATGAATCCATGAAATAGTCTTCAAGATCATCAGGAAAACATGCCTATATAAATTTGACCCCCTTAAACCCCACATTTATATAGTAAAACTGGGGTTTACAGGGGTATCCATCATTTTTCTTATTTCTGCTCAGAACATAGATTGTGGGTACTCGTTAGAACCGCCTTGTCGAGGGGGTTCTAACGAGTACCCACAATCTATGTTTTGAGCAAAAGTATGAAAAATATCAGAATTTTTTATCTAAAAAAATTTTCATTTTTTGATGGTAAAATTTTCAGTATATTTGAATAGGCGTGTTTTCCTAATGTAAGGCAAAATCGCTGGAGCATGAAAATATGATCACAATGACCTTGACTTTATTACACTGAATGTTGATGTGATAAACATGTCTGATGCCCATCCTTCTTTAAGAAGTTGTTTGTATAAACAAACTGCAACATACTACTTTATTGAGGCATTAATCCATGAAATAGACTTCAAAATATAAGTAAAAATCACTTAAGCATGAAAATAAGGTCACAATGACCTTGACCTTATTACACTGAATCTGATAAACATGTCTGATGCCCATCCTTCTTTAATAAGAGGTTATTTGTATAAACAAACTGCAATATACTACTTTATTGGGGGTGTCCTAGATTTTAAGCCTCTAGCCCCACCCTGGGGCATGACCCAAGGGTCCATAGATGTAGAATGGAAGAGCACCCTCCCAGGTGCCCCCATACTAAATATGAAAAGTTTTTGACCAGTGGCTGCAGTATAAGCAAAAGACAAAAACTTCATGTAAAACTTTGACGTAACATCACACTATTTTCTGTGTCCTTGACCTTGGGTCAGCAGCATCAGCAGAATGATGTCAGCTATTCTGTAATCATCTAGAAGTAACACTAACCACACATCAACATCCTAAAGTATAAGCTTTCAAAAATATATGCAAAAGGAAAAAACTTCATGCAAAACTTTGACGCAAAATGTTAACATTGGTATGGACGCAGGCATGGACGGGAAGACAAAAACTATATACCCCACGACATACTTCATATGCCGGGGGTATAAAAAGCCACTCCTCTGATACATGTAGTAAAAAGGTTGTTGCCATTTTCCTGTTTTTTGTTTTTTTTTAGTTTTGTTTTTTATTATTGTATTCGGAATGCGGTGTCTAAAACAGGGCCTATGCTGTTTGCCGCTCATCCAGCTATTCTTAGAATATACCAATATCAATGTCAAGAGGTGTTCAAATGTATTGGGTAAATACAGAGTAGCCTATGAACAACGAATTAGCGGTTTTGAGCAGTCCCACGTGCGTAGATGCATGCACACATTTAATTGCGCCTTCCCAGTATGCATTCTTTATAAATCTATAGCAGGCAGTTATCAGCCTGTCAGGGTAGCTGACAGGCCGATAAAGGCCCGCTATAGATTTATAAAGAATGCTAGCTGGGTTATTACTGTAATTACCATGCTATTCAGATGCTTCCTTACCTTATTTGTCCCAAGTTTCGAACAGGGCCGTTTGGCTAACTGGTGATGCATCTAAATTGTTGGTAGTTGAATGACAAACTGCGATCAGATGCTGCTGCAAATACCATTGCGGTGTCTGGTCTGGGTCTATACTATTTGCTGACGCCTTTCTAACCGATTAATTGGGGTAAACAAACATAGTACCAGATTCCAGATGTAAAATTCTTTGACACATAAAAGTGCAATCAAATCAAGCCCATATCATCAAATTTGTTCTTTAACCCATTGTGGACTGAATGAACTCCCCCACACTATATATCGGAAGATTCTATTTTCGATTTTAGGCATGTCAGGCTATGTGATTTAGCTATTCCTAGAGAAAAATGGTTGAACTATTTTCAAACAGTGGAGACCCTGGTCAGATGCCGCATTCTGATCTGGATCTGCAGTGTTTGCCAATTATCCTTGTGGGGTCTCCAGACTACAATGGGTTTATCCATTTATTAGAAGAGACGAATTTCAGTTTTAGGTATGTCAGGCTGTTATTTATATATTCCTAGAGAAAATGGTTAAACTATTGGCAAACAGTGGAGAACCTGATCATTCTGCGGCATCTGATCTGGGTCTGTTTGCCAGTTACCCTTTTGGGGATCTTCACAGACTAAAATTGGTTAATCACCAAGTTAATATACCAATATACCAAGTTTTAAGAAAAAGATAAAACCTGATAAAGATATCCCCTTTTTAGATGGCGATCAGTGTGCAGGAAGTCGCAAATGTCGTCTCCTTTCTGAAAAATGGAGGCAAAAGCTCCAGATGGATTAATGCTTGGTCAGAGTTAGGTATCGGCGTACCTTCTTTAGAAGTTTTCATCAAGACATTCGATTTGGCTCAATAAATGGCTGTTTATTTGGAAGTTGATCTCTTAATATTTTCAAAGAATGGTTTTAAGGCTGGAGGTGGGGAGCCCATTTAAGTAATCTGCAGGTTGTGTGTGTGGGTGGGGAGTGGGGGTGTGCTATGTGTGCATGAAACCATGTCTGTGCATGTTCACATTTTTTTGCCTAGGTTGATAAAATTCAATGTGTGGACATATCTAGTGAAAATAATATATCATACACCATAAGTAGGTCACTGTGACCTAGATCATACCTCTGACATTAAAGAAAAAAAAACTTTCCTAGTCTTAATCTCCTAGGTTTAGTTTTATGTATGGATACATTTAATTATGTTAGTTCCATAAGTAGGTCACTGTGGTCTATATGTTGATTTTTGACCAACATTATGATAGAAAGCATCCCAGGTATATAATACTGTATCATATGGCCTAGGCTGATCGGATTTGGCATGGGGATGCTTCTAGTGAAGACAAGTGTATCACATACCATAGTGTAAGGTTACTGTGACTTTAATGATGATCTCTGACAAATTTATTACAAAAATAAAAAGTTTTCAGTATGTCTTCTGTACTGTTTGGCCTAGGCTGATCAAATTTGGCATTCGGGTACATCTGATGAAGACTGTATCACATACCATAAGTAGATCATAATCCACATTTTAACCATTTACCTGTATTACAGAAAAATTGGGAATATATCTTCTGTACTGTATGCTCTCGACTCATCTTAGCTCTTGTCATGCTTAAGATGCAACGCCCACTTCCAATTTTCAGCCAATCAGATTATTTGATCCAGGTTGTTGGTACAAATTCACATACTTAATGGCAAGCAGTGCAGATCCAGATCAGTTGGCAAGCCAACTGATCTGGATCTACACTGTTTGCTAAGACAGGGCATGTCATGTTCAGCATGAGAAGGGCTAACAGGCTAATCAAATTGAGTGTTTGGGTACATCTACTGAAATTGTTACATTGTGTACAATAAGTAGCTCATTGTAACCAACATGGTGACCTCCGACCACAACACATACCTTTTTGGCCTAAATCTTGCTTTTTATGCAGTTGCTTTGTGAGTAGCCTCCTTTCATTTACCAGAGAAGGAAATTATGTGAGGGGGTCCCTTTGGTCAAGGCGGCAAAAACTTTCAGCTTAAGACTCCTCTCACTGAGGATATCGACTGATTCACCTTAATTTCAGCCTAGTATATAATATAAATATGGTACTATCAGGAAATGCCACAATCACGGACACAGCCCTTACATGGCACTGGATAATGTCTGAATGACGTGAAAACACATAAAGCAGCACTGTAACAAAAAAGAGAATGAACCAAATGAAAAGAGACTGCAACAGTAATTCCACCTTGAAACAACTGAAATGAATACATTGTAACATCTTTATAAGATGGTTCATTATAGATGGTTCGGATATAAGAAGGTTTAAAGGTGGACCCTAACAGTATTGTATCCAAACAAGAACAAGAGCTGTCGTAGGACAGCGAGCTCACCTGCTGGGTACATTTTATATTGTAACATTTTTATCATTAAGCCATATAATATAGGTCACACTGACCTAGATGTATTTGTATGTAAATCATTTTGTCACATAGATATAATAATCCAGGTATGACAATTCTCCATGAAATAGTAATAAAAATAAAAGGCAAAATCACTGAAGCATGAAATATAGGTCACAATGACCTAGATATAGTAAGTGGTCATTCATTGGGTCACATGGAACTAATATCCCAGGTGTGACATTTATCCAACAAATAGTATTCAAGATATAAGGCAAAATCACTGAACCATGAAATATAGGTCACACCAACAGAGATATATTTTGACGTCAATAATCGGGTCACAAGGAACCAATATCCCAGGTGTGACATTTATCCAACAAATAGTATTCAAGATATAAGGCAAAATCACTGAACCATGAAATATAGGTCACAATGACCTAGATATAGTAAGTGGTCATTCATTGGGTCACATGGAAGTAATATCCCAGGTGTGACATTTATCCAACAAATAGTATTCAAGATATAAGGCAAAATCACTGAACCATGAAATATAGGTCACAATGACCTAGATATAGTAAGTGGTCATTCATTGGGTCACATGGAAGTAATATCCCAGGTGTGACATTTATCCAACAAATAGTATTCAAGATATAAGGCAAAATCACTGAACCATGAAATATAGGTCACACCAACAGAGATATATTTTGACGTCAATAATCGGGTCACAAGGAACTAATATCCCAGGTGTGACATTTATCTAACAAATAGTATTCAAGATATAAGGCAAAATCACTGAACCATGAAATATAGGTCACACCAACAGAGATATATTTTGACGTCAATAATCGGGTCACAAGGAACTAATATCCCAGGTGTGACATTTATCCAACAAATACTATTCAAGATATAAGGCAAAATCACTGAACCATGAAATATAGGTCACAATGACCTAGATATAGTAAGTGGTCATTCATTGGGTCACATGGAAGTAATATCCCAGGTGTGACATTTATCCAACAAATAGTATTCAAGATATAAGGCAAAATCACTGGACCGTGAAATCTAGGTGACCTGGACCGAAAAATGTAGGTCACCATGACCTTCACTCTCTTACACTTAAACTGATGTCACATAGTTAGCTGATGTATAACCAGTTGTGTCTATAACCTGTAGGCATATAAGATTTTACAAATGTGTCCTAGATTTTGACCCCTAGCCCCACTCCAAGGCCCACCCTGAGGTATGAACCCAGGGGTATGTTCTTCTGGAATCTCAGAAGACTCCTCCAGGTACCCAAATTCTAAATATGAATGCTCTATGAGGATTGAAAGTCAAGATATAAGAATTTGAAAAACTTTAACACAGTATTACAAAGGTGTCCTAGATTCTGACCCCTAGCCCCACCCAGGGGCATGAACCCAGGGGTTTATTCTCTTGGAATCTCAGAAGACCCTCCAAGGTACCTAAGTTCCAAATTTGATGCCTCTGTGAGGAGTGACTGTTGAGATATAAGCATTTGAAAAACTTTAACGCAGTGTGACGGGAACGGGAACGCAAACGCAAACGTGGACGACCGGGGTGACTACAATAGCTCTCCTTGTACTTCGTACAGGCGAGCTAAAAATGCCTGACAGCATTATGGACAAAAAGGTTAACCAAAAGGTAAACATCGGATGATACCTAACATCCACCCACCTGGACATCACAATTTTAAAGGATGGGATTTTGACCAATTATGGTTATTTTTTTTTTTATATAAATCTGTAAATTTTTGTTTGGATACAGCATGGTTGTTCAGCTAACACAGTTTTCTCTTTGGATCCACGCAATCATGTTACAAAGAGGTGGTGTACTTGGTACAGTCTCAGCATACCATAATTACTTTAAATATTCACTCATTCCAAGTCCTTACCATACTTATAATGCTAAAAAGTTAAATTATCCTGTGATGTTTCAATGATTGTTGATTGAATGGCAAGCAATGCAAACCCAGATCAAAACTGCACTAGTATGGGCCTACATTATTTGCTCATACACACCAGGGCCTGTTTAATATCTGAGATATTAGAGAATAAGGTACTATATGTATTTGATTTTAAGCAACATGGATGTGAGAGAATAACACAAGAACTGGTACAGGAGTATATTTTATTGAAAATAACAAGAATATGCATTTTATAAGAGGCAAGATATTCTAAACAAAAAATATATAGCACAATATTTGAAAGCCTATATAGTGTTTTCAGTCTAAAATCAGTAGTATTGACATTATCTACTGCTAAAAATGGACTGTTGGTCAGATGACATGAGGGAAATATGTAACATATAAAATAATAATAATAAAAAAAAACAAAAAAAAAAAAACACAAACAAACAAACTTTCATTTATATTTAAAATGGATTATTTTCTCTGAATTTAGATAAGTCAATTATTCTGAAAAGGTTGTTAGAGAATTATCATAAACAATGACAAAGTCACAGCTCTAGAAAAGAGTACCAATTTTTCTCAGTTATTTCTCTACAAAAACATAAAAAACAAATTGCTGGTATTCATTAGAACCATCTACTTGAGGACTTTCAATTATCATTCACTGCATAAGCTTCTTGGAGAAACAAGAAAAATGTAAATATTTCATAAGTTGAAAAGAAAAAACAACTTAACTACAGTATAGATCCTAATTCAATAGGTAATACAAGCTCTACCACAGTTAATATAAGCTCTGCAATCATTTTGGTTGGATGGGTTGAATGAGTAATAATGTTGTTTATCAAGGGAAACTGCCAGAACTCCACCTATAGACTCTTATAACCAAATAAACCAATAAATTTCAGTTTCATGCCCTCATCACAGCTCCAGAAAATAAGGAAATATATTTTATTACTTTTGTACCAAAACTATGTCTTGGAAACCCATTACATAGCTCCAGATAAGAGGAGGTATCAGGAAAATATTTTTCTTATTTCTCCACGAAAACATATTTTGTGAGTACATGTACTTATAAGAAGCTGCTCACTGAGGCACTTCTAATGAGTACCACAACAAATGCTTTGTGGAGAAATAAGAACAAGATCAACAATTTTTGCTTGAAAAAGCACCTCATCTGAAGCTATGCAGGCCAGTAGGGTTGTCTCATGAACTTCGAAACATGTTTTGGTGCAAAAATTCTCGTACATTATGGCCTCTGTTATCTCCTCATCTGGAGCTATGCCCTCATGTTATCCAACAACCAGTCCGTTTTTATTCAGTAATGAAAGTCACTAATTGCACTATTATTCATTAATATATACTGGTATATACCGGACCTGGCACATAGCAGAACAAACTCAGTCATATATGAATAGTAAAATACAAGGATCTCTGGTACCTTGCAAGGCCTCCACTTTCTGTAACAGTCCTAACATTTCAAACATTTTATTCCAAATTCTATTTCTGAATTTTGCTGTTGTTTTTGTTTATTCATTTTTTTTCTCTGGAAATTCTCAGTGGAATGGCAAACAAAGTAAACCCAGATCAGTCTGATCTAGGTCCACACTGTTTGCATTTGCCATTTTGTCAGAAAATTTGGTGTATGAAATTTTAGGACTTACCATATAGCCCCTAAGTAGTCTTACCATATAGCCCCTAAGTAGTGGGACAGATTGAACGAACTGAATGTGGCATCTTATCTGGGATTATGTTAAATGTCCTAAAATTTCTAATACTTTATTCCATACCTTTATGCCCCAAATTTTGCTTTTTATGCAGTAAATAGTGAAATGGCAAACAATGTAGACCCTGATCAGACTGCTCTTTCAGGAGCAGTCTGATCAGGGTCTACATTGTTTGCATATGCTATTTTATCAGGCACTTTGGTGTACGAAATTTTAGGACATTTACTGCACACCCTTTGTCATTCATTCAGGAGATTTTAGACATATCAACGGGTGTAGTATAATGGACCTGTTCAAATCTTAGGACAAGTATGGTAAGAGGTCCCAATATTTAGTGTATATACAGTACAGTTACCATATATGGACTTTATAGAATCTTAAAGTTAAAAGAGGACCTGCCAAGGTCCTTCCAGACTGTTAAAATGTGAAGACTGTTCAGTTGTACCATGGCTGAACACACATGGCATTTTTGTAGGTAAGGCTGTGTGCCAGTCCAATTTCAGAATAAAAATGATAAGATAAAATTGACTACAATAAACATTCATATACACATTTCTATTACATTTTGCTCTTGCAGGGTCAAAATAGTGTACCAAACAAAAAACAAACAATGACCAAACTGCAGACATGTAAACCAATCTCAACATGTATTGGATGCTTACAGTAAACATGTAGTAAATGGCCAAAAGTTTTGAACAATTTATTCCATATATTTTTTGCCTAAATTTTGCTTTTAATGCAGTTGTTTCTAAAATACAGGAATGGCAAGCAGTGTAGACACTGATCAGACTGCTCTTATTTTACCATGAAAATATTTTGCACTTTTTTTCCTTGTTTAAAACAGAAACTCCAAACAGCAACAGTGGATATGTACAATGGAAGGGTCAAAATCAACAGTAAGGCAATAAGTCATACAACATCCTAAAAATCTTTCCAAAATTCTACAAAGTAAAATTGAAATTGCATATTTTTATTCAACATGAAATATAAATATATAAATCACTTGCATCTAATAACCATAACAACTTTAACTTAGTGAATTGAAACAGCAGTTGTTGACATAGTTTTAATGCTTAGCACCCCTGGTGCTTAGCAGACAACATATTGAAATATTTTTCTTATTTTTCCCAGAAAACAGGATTTAACATTTCATGCAAATCGTCTCCAATGGAGACGATTTGCCTGTAATATCAAACCTGTTTTCTGGGATAAATGTGAAAAATATCACCAATTTGTCATTTCCTGAACTAGCCCATAGAAAGGCAAAGGTAAATATACTTTCCTTACTCTTCACAGAAAGCAAGACATTCCAAACAAGGCAAAATTAATGAAATATCGAGCCTTATTTTCTGTAAAAAATAAGAAAACTGTTGTCCCTCACTTGTCATCAACTCACTTCTCTAGAGAGTGGTAATGGTTAAATTTAACATTATTTCAACAATCATAAGTGAGCTAAGATTTACTCAGACTGTCTATCTGTTGATGCTATTGTTTCAAAAAATCTACTAAATATGGCAAAAATAATTTCCATCTCTTTCCAAAGATGTCATAATATATTAATTTAGCAATTGTTCTCCTTAAATATATTTATATCACAAGGGATACATGTTCATAGCTCCAGATAAGGTGCTTTTTCCAACCGAAGAGTATTGATATTTTTCTTATTTCTTGACAAAAACATGTGGTGGGTACTCATTAGAAGAATCTCACAGAGACCATTCTAATGAGTACCCACAACATAAGTTTTAGTCGAGAAATAAGAAAAATATGTGAATACCCCCTCTTATCTGTAGCTATGTTGTTAAATAATTTCATAATAGTAGAAAAATAGTATTACAAGTAACAAATATGTAAAAGTACAAATTAGCTATAAATAGCCTAACAAGCAAAAAAGCTAACAACTGTTACATAGAGTGCATATAAAAGCCCCATGGCAGATTCAGTTAGGGGTTTCATGGTTTAGCTGACCCCTAGGAAGAGCTAGAGCTATTACTGAATGTGAATAATACCCCTGCAGTACCAGTGGTAACAGGACTGCTTGTACACAACAAAATGAAAAATGAACCATCATTTATGGGTGGATAAACCTGTAAAACATTGCTTCAATATAAAGCTGGACAGACTTAAGTGCCAAGAGCAATATTTTTTTGTCAAACATTACTGTAAATATCTTAAAATTGCGAACACTTTATTTGATAAGTTTTTGGCTTAAATTTAGCTTTTTATGCAGTTGTTTCTTAAAACAGTGAAAAGGCAAAGCGTGTAGATCCTGATCAGACTGCTCCTGAAGCAGTCTGATCAGGGTCTGCACTCTTTGCATATGCCATTTTGTCAGAAACTTAGGTGTACAAAATTTTAGGACATTTACTTTACTACTCATCAGGCTGATCATTTCTGTAAAATTTCATGAAATCTAACAAAAACTGCAGAGTAGTTCATATTACAAAGTTGGACAGATGGGATTAAGATCCAATGGTAGATAACTTATCATTTATATGAAGTTTCATGAAAATCTGACCAGAACTGTAAAAGAAGTTTGCATTACACTTGGACATACTGATGGACAAACTGACTGACGAAATACTCATACTCCCAAACTTTCTTTGCAGGGGTACAAAAACCAACCAGATTTGGATGGTTTAACTGAATCCAGGTGAAAAATAGAGAACACTTCCTATTTCACAGGGAGAACTTAAAAAAAAAGTTCCGCATGATTTTTTTAAAAATGCTTTTTCTTACAAACCTTGATGGATTTTTACCCATTTTTCTGTAATTCTGGTTTTTGCCCCAAAGCTCCTGTAAGTCTTAACAATATAAATACATACAACTAGTATCTTTTTAAACTAAAATCTACTTCTGAGCCAAGGCAAACAGTCATGGACATAATTATGTTTGTTCTCAGCTGAGAAATGATGACCACCATTATTTACTTCTATCCTACATCTGGCTTTATTCCGAACATGTAAAGTTTGACTAAAATATGCGCAGTTGATGCATACACTATCCAATTCATCAAACTGTTGATATTTTGTACAAAAATGAGACAATAACTTCAATAAGTTATAAAATGTATACGAAGCCATGCATACAAAATGTAACTATTAACATGAATGAGTTGCATGTGCCAAGCGAAAAGCTGTCTTCCAGCATAATGACAATGAAGGCCCAGATCAGACTGCACAGATTCTGTGCAGTCTGATTAGGACCTTCAATGTCTAATTACAGAATCAATGAATACTGTAGAAAGTATCACACAGATGTCAAAGGTTCTAGTAAGACTGCAGATTGACGAGATGAACGGAATTCACCTATTTCACATATACTTGAGGACACTTTCCACTTGGCATGACTCAAATGATACTGCATAAACTCATTCAAAACAACTTGATAATAATATATAAGCAGTGTTAGACAAAATAGACCTTAAGTCATATGCAAACAGTGAAGGCTCTTATCAATCTGCGCATTCATTCAATCTAATTAGAATCTTCATATTTTCAAACAGATTCTACAATATCCTTCAGCTGTAAGCAAAAAGCTAACACAGCTCTCTAGATAAGGAGTATTTTCAACTAAACAATATTGATATTTTTTTTTATTTCTCAAAGAAAACATGTATTATTATACTCATTACAAACACCTTGCCAAGGAGCTTCTAATGAGTACCTACAATATGTTTTCATGGATAAATAAATAAAAAAAATACTCATCTGGCTAGTCCTCTATGACTGCTAAAGCTCTGATTGGACTGTGCAGAAACACTGGCTAAGGCAAATCTGCCCCTTCACTGTTTGCAAATGCATTCGGCCCCTTTTTGCTTAACATAGCTAATGTCCTAATTACCCTAAATACTTGGACACCCTAACTCCTTACAGTACATATCTTTAAACTTGAACACTTCCATTCAACTGCCTGTTAATGTGTCTAAAAGTGCTGAAAGAATGGTAAACAGTGCAGACCCTGATCAAACTGCTCCTAAAGATGCATATACATGGTCTGCACATGCATGTACACCACAACCTCTTTATAACACTAATAATGGCATACAAAGCAAAAAACGTGTTAGCTAAATAACTGTGTTATATTCAACAAAAATGTATAGATTATATAGAAAAATGACCATAAATGGTCATGTTTCTATACAATCTATACATTTTTGTTTGAATACAAACATGTACATGTATAGATTATACAGAAAAATGACCATAAATGGTCATGTATATATACAATCTATACAGTTTTGTTTGAATACAACACTTTTGGGATTCACCTTTAAATTGTCTTATGTCCTAAACTGTCTTATAAGGAGGTTTCAATGTATATCCAAATATTTAAGGTACACACAGTAATAATGTTATCACATATATTTTATTTCCAACACTTACAAACGTTTTGTTCTTTTTAAACACTCCATTTAATTAATATGAATTAAATACTACTCCCACTATTAGTCATGTTTAAAAATAATGAACACTTTTAAGATATTTTCTGGCTCCAAGTCATCAGCAGTTTCAAAATAAACCTGTTTAGCAGTCAACAATAAACATATGACCAGTCTGAGCACTGCCTCAAACAGAAGAGTACCAGTCAAAAATCATGATGTAAAACCAGTCAGAAGCACTCAGTTCTGCCTCAAAAAGAAGAGTGCAAGTCAAGTATCATGGTGTAAAACCAGTCAGGAGCACTCAGCTCTGAGTCAAAGGGTAAACATGCTGGTAAAATGGGAAGCAGATATATTTCAAGCACTTCACCATCAGTGCTTAACCTTTAAAGTGACAATTACAACTGCAGCAGATGAAATTCTGACATTTTTTCCTTCATTTTTCAGAGAAAATAAGACATTACATGTGAATTGTCAGCCTAGCAGACGGTGCACATGAAAAGTCAAGCCTTATTTTCACTGAATAATAATAATAATAATAATAACAACAATAAAAGTATTTGAGAAGGTCATCTGCTACAGAATTGCCCAATGTTTCAACGCTTAAATTATATTTCAGAATTAGAAGAAATCAACCTGCCTCTGTTTCTACACCGAATATAACAAACCATTTTTCAAATGGATCTTGTTAGTGTGAGTTCAATTCTAATCAAAGAGAACGAATTAATCTTGCTGTTAAAGTAATGATTAAAAACATTTCATGAATCTGACTAGTCTGACTTATACACAGGACATAGCTCCAGATAAAAAAAAAAAGAAAAAAAAGAAAGCAATAAAAAAAGATGGATATTTTTCTTATTTCTCCATAAAAACGTGTTGTGGACACTCATTAGAAGAATCTCACTGAGGCACTTCTAATGAGTACCCACAACATATATTTTCATGGAAAAATAAGAAAAAGTTTCTGGATACCCTTTTTATCTTGAGCTATGACAGGATATGAAATACAATTGAGCCAGCGCACGACAAAACCTACAAAATGGCATGTGCGGCCAGCAAGACTCTGATCAGCCTGGGCATCCACCCAGTCTGATCAGAGTCTTCCCTGTCCACAAGAAGAAATCTTATGTCCTTAGCTAATCGCTGAATGCACAGCAAAGACTCTCATTAGACTGGGTGAATGCCCAGGCTGACTTGAGTCTTTGCTGGTTTTGCTATTTTGTTGGTTTTGTCTTGCACTGGCTCAATCTTCTTTGAAGGACAAAAGAGCCGCAGAGTGAGAAAATATACCTTATGACATTCATCCAGCAGAGACTCAGATCTGCCTGTATACCTTTTCAGTCTGATCAGTTTGGCTATCGAAAGAGCAGCCATCAATGATTGGTCAGACTGCCTGGATCTTTATTGGAGACACATCATAATGTACAATTTCTTACACACTGAAGCTTAAATAATTACAAACTAAATGAAATGGTTAAAATGTTATAGTTATCATAATTTACTTCACAACTGAGTTAACTTTTTAAATGAAGATACACTACAACCTCTTTATAACACTGTTCATTATAACACAGTTTTGGATATAACATGGTTCAAAGATGGATCCCAAAAATGTATAGATTATATTGAAAAATAACCATTTATGGTCATTTTTCAATATAATCTATACATTTTTGTTTGGATATAACATGGTTGTTTAACTAACACGGTTTATGCTATGGACCACAACAATCGTGTTATAAAGAGGTTGTGGTGTAGTTAAGATCTCTTTCTCAACTGATACTTCTGATTCCTGGCATGCACTTTTAGAAATGAGGTGTGACAAGCCAAAAGATTCCTTACTGCATAGGTCTATTGTATGGCGGTTTAAGGGTTAAATATTCAGCTACCTTAAATCCTAATCATACTTGTCTTAAATGTACATTTTGGCTACCGTCTGATGGTTCTAACAAGTACTGACAGAATGGCACAGAGTATAGATTCTGATCTGCTCAGGCCTATCTGTCTGAATATTTTGGGTATATAAGGTATTTCACTGATTCTGATCAGACTGTGTTCCTAGTCTGATTATTAAGTATGGGATAAGGTACCCTTGTGCTTGTCACCATTCTTATCTATGTGAACAACAATTAATTAATTAATTAAACATGAAATCCTATGATGTTCTGGAATTACGATGTGTACCATGGTCGTTTCCTGAGCCAGCGGATAGTGTATCCCGAGTCAACCCTGATTTTGATGGAAGCAGCCTCAGCAGCCCGAACAGTCTCTTTCACAGCTTGCATCAAGTTTTGAGCATTGCCAACTAACATTTCAGTTGCCTCCTGATCTTCTTCTGAGCCTGGAATACATAATCAACCTTTAATCTATTGAATTTAATGCTTAATATGCGGACAACATTTGAAATATTTTCCTAATTTTTCCCAGAAAATAAGCTTTGACATTTCATGCAAACTATCTCCTAAGGAGACAATTTGCATCAAATGTCAAAGCCTTATTCCTGAGAAAAGTTAAAAAATATCATCATTTTGTTGTTTGCTGAATTTGCACAGAGAGAAGTTCTAATATAACATGTGTTTTCAGATTTATTTTCTCTCAGAAAGAAATAAGAAAGTTGTAAAATAAAATGCTTTGAAAACAGGTTATGCAATTTCATTCAAATGGAAATCAGCATGAAATTTTTTAACCTCAGCAGAATGAAATGTTAAAACCTATTTTCAAAGAAAAAAAAAAATCTCTTATTTGCCATGCACTTCTTTCACTTAAAGCATCCCAAAGATGAATATCCTCAATATCTCCATTTATTACTCATGTTAGGATGAAATTTTCTATTTTCTGAGTATACTTTGTCCTACTCTCTGTGCTGCAGAAACATTATTCTCTTAATTTTAAACAATTTGTCTTGATTTTATCATGACAGTTTCCTTATTCTGCAAAAAAATGTCTTTTCATGGTAATCAGGACTTCACTACCAGGGAGAATATAATAATCTTTTCATTACTTAATTACATTCACTGTTTTCTTCCTCTGTTAGCATCATTAATTTTTCAATTAGTATATAACCCATTGTAGTCAGGAGATCCGTAAAAGGGTAAGTGGCAAACAGTGCAGACCCAGATCAGATGCCGCAGAAAGTGGCATCCGATCAGGGGCTCCACTGTTTGCAAATAGTTTAGCCAATTTTCTCTAGGAATATGTAAATTTCATAGCCGGACGTACCTAAAATTAAAACTGGACTCTTCCAATATATAGTGTGGGAGAGTCTATTCAGTATACAATGGGATAAACATAAGTGACACCACAACAACATGCAATAAGTGCTCTTGATTTCATGGGTAACAACTACAGATGGCTAAGAAGAATTACAGACATCATCAAATGATTCCCTCCAAGTGCCATATACAACTGCAGTAGACAACATTGTGTTTGTTTTTAATTATTTTTCAACGAAAATAATGCATTGCAGACGACTTAACAGGCAATGTCAAGTCTTATTTTTTTTTGAAAAACAATATTTTTAAAAACAATCGTCATCTGCAATATTTTACTTAACCCATTGTAGTCTGGAGATCCCTAAAAGGTCTGGCAAACAGTGCAGACCTAGATCAGATGCCATTTCTGTGGCATCTGATCAGGGTCTCCACTGTTTGCAAATAGTTTAGCCATTTTTCTCAAGGAATATCTAAATCTCATAGCCTGACATACCTAAAATCAAAATTGGAATCTTCCAATATATAGTGTGGGAATTTATTCAGTCTTCAATGGGTTAAGGGTTACAATGACCAATGACATACCACCAGCTCTACCCAATTCAGCCTGTAAATCCATGACATTAAATCAGGTTCTACCATAATTATGCTAACTATCTGGGCCCAGTTGTTCGAAGTGTCGTTAGCTTAACAAACTCGTTAAGGGTCATTTCGTTAACTGTTTTAACAGATTCAATATTCAATATTCTGATATTTTTTGCTGAAAAAATGTGAGTAGCTTTTGCATTGCAAAAGCTACTCACATTTTTTTCAGCAAAAAATTTCAGCATATTTGCGTATTACTCTATGTAAATTTTAACGAATCGTTAACTAACGACATCGTTAGCTTTGAACAACTGGGCCCTAGACAGTCAGGACTGATCAAACAGTATGGGTCTACAATGCTTGGCATTCTGTTGCAATATTTTATTTTAGATATAGCGATTTAGGAAAAGTAGAGTGAGGAACGATGCTGTCTGAATATATTGGGTAATTACAGTAAATGTCTTAAAATTTCTAACACCAAAGTGTCTGACAAAATGACATATGCAAACAGTGCAGACTGAGATCAGACTGCTCCTGAAGGTGCAGTCTGATCTAGGTCTACACTGTTTGCCATTCCACTAAGTATTTTAAGCAACAGGTGCATAAAAAAGCAAAGTTTAGGCCAAAATAATATGGAACAAAGTGTTCAAGACATATACTGTACAAAACCTGATTCTTGACTGTATTTTCTCTAAATATTCAGATGCTGTTGCAGCAACGCCTTACCATACTTAACCTAAAAGCTGAATGCCCATTTAATTCCTAGTGATAAAAAATTGCTGGTTGTATGACAAAATGTACAGACATAATCAAACTTCTCCCTTAGTTTATTAGTCCGAACATGACAAACATTATTTGCCCAGGCATGTCTGTCTGAATAGTTAGGGTGATAATGTTTGTGTTGAGGTTTTACGGCCCAGTCAACCTAATGGGGTCATGTCGAGTGCGGTCAGTTTACCTAACCACACGTTTACTGGGCAGGCTTAGTCCTCTAAGCGGTTAACCAGTATTGTGCACATTCTTTCGCCAGAAATGTTAGGGTGATAAAGTGTGGAGATAGGTAGGACTGTTGGCATAGTTAGCTCAATTGGTAGGCACCTGATTTGCATGCAGGGGTTTGTGGTTTGGAGTCCTGCATTGGGCACTTTCTCATCCTTTACTTTAATGGCGATGAGAAAAACTGGTGAGAGCAAGGACAATCTACAGACTGATCGTATGTTTAGTTGATGCCTGGCACTTCAAAAGTTAGAAGGGGGATTAGTGTAGTAATAGGCAGGACTGTCATTCAGGTTTGCTCAGTTGGTAGAGCACCTTGTTTGAGCTCTGCACTGAGCACACTTTTTCCTTCTAAGTTAACTTTAAAAGCATATCCTGAAATATTGAATAAATGAATTAGCCAACATGGTACACTTTGATCAAAATGCAAGAATCTGTTGGCTGACCTAGGTCTATGGTGGATTCGTATGTCATAAGGTTTGTTTTTTGTTTTCCTTTTTTTTTCATTTTCTTTTTCTTTTTCTTTTTCTTTTTGAAGATACTCAAATACTTTAAGTCAGGAGCCATTCCACTTTCTGTTCAAAGGATTATACTGCTTAAATTCAACTGTATTTATGTAACAGTATTAAATGCACTGTTTGCCATTCAGCCCACATTTTTTTTTTTTACATGTCACCAGGCAGTGAATGGAATTATTCATTTTTATTTTAAAGGACAATAAGGAATTAAGGTGTTTGAATAATCAGGGTAATTATAGTAATAATAGAAATATGTATGAAAGAGTATACGGTAGTTCCATAAACTACCACTAGAGCTTGGAAGTCATATAAACTAACACTTAGCATGTCCTGAGCAAACTTTGCAGATGGCAAATGGATATTTTTCTCTTTCCCCACCACCCCCCCCCCCCCCCCCCCCCCAACACACACACAAAAAAAAAAATAGGTTTTGATATTTCATGCAAGCTGTCTCCTCAGGAGACAATTTGCATGAAATGTTAAAAGCACAGTTTCAGGCAAAAATAAGTAAAAAATTTCACAATTTCATCTGCTGAAATTTTATCCAGCACACTAAGCATTAAGAGTACTAGCCAGAATTACTTTTAACATTAAAATAGCTGAAACTCAAGTACAACTAAAGCACAATAGCTGGAATTCATACACATATAAATGTATAATCATAAACAACATTATATGTTGCAATTCATATTTAACAAAACATTTTGTCTTACCATTTTGCTTAGAATTTATTTACTCTTGGATAAGACAAAAAGAAATGCATGATATTCATTCTTCCACCAACAAAACATTCATGTGTGTAAACCATTAGTGTGTGAACTAATTCATCTATTTCATCTTTGGAACTCTCAGGAGAAGTGATAAGCAGCGTATCTGCATATTTTACGCTAGTGTCAAGTCTAAATACTCAATTGTTTCCAAAATTAAGCGTATCAGATACGCAGAATGTTTTCCCGATATGCAAATCACCTGGTTTGATGCGTATCCGATTCATTTACATTTCTCTCCATACTCCAGACTGAGTTCTGTGTTTTCAGAAATTCGCGGCGACATTCACTCCTTTTACTGTCGCAAATGGACAGCAAACCAGTCTAGATTTTTTTATCTTTGAACATACTGTAAAGCGTTTTTTGACAATGCTAAAAAAAAGACAGCAAGTGTCATGATCTTTCATCCCTTGAGGCTAAGATTATTGGCAGACATGTCCACCTATGAAATACTTTACACTACCCAGTCAAAAAACATCATCTGTTTTCAGATCGTCTGACCTCATTCTAACATGCCTGATTCTTAGCAGTTTTCCTCTGTCTTTCTTTCTTCTTTTTTTCTACAAACTGTTTGAAAAGAAGATTTCAATAGTATTTTTCTTTTTTCATTCCAATGATTTGGGATGCCTAAGTTTTGTCACCGAGATGATAGACAAGCCATTGTATTTAAATATTTACCATTTTCATTTGAAAGACGATTAAAACACAGGGACAAGCAAAATAGTACCTCAGCGCTTATGCCAGACATCAGTCTGTGAATCAAAATGGTTATTTATGTTGGCCAAAAACAGTTTCCAAGTCCGACATAATTTATCTAGTAAACCCTTTGTAGATTCTCATGGGACTGCTCAGTCGCGCCCCGCGCACAATGGTACACAATTTTGGGATGTTTGCTTTACTAGCATAGGTTACAAAGTTTCATTTTTCCTTACCCAGCATGAAGAAACCACGTGCTGTAATGGTGACATCAAGTAAAATTATGGCGGAAAAGTATTTCGGGAGGAAAAACGATCTTATGTTCGTTAAATTGTAGAGCCTTTCCTTGTCAGAAATGCATACGAAACAGACACAAATTAAAAAAGGAACTAAATTACCAAGCCTTGTTTTGCGAAAATAGAAAATTTAGCAAGTAAAAAGATCCAGACTTTTTTTTGTCGATCGCAACACGTGCGAAGTAAACATTGAAATGATATTTTGCGGGAAGCTCAATAGAGATTCGAAGTCCACGATCAGAATACAGGTACATTTCCTGTTTGAATTTTCAGAAGCATATAACAGATAGTATTTGGGTTTAACTGATAACTATTTCACTTAACAATTTCACTCAAAAATAAAAGACAACATCAGACAGCAACAAACTTTTTGGGTGAGGTTGGGCACAGATACACGTACTTGGGGTCAGAAGAGCAGTGCAGGCCCCAAAACTTATCTTGTATATAATTTTTTCTCTAGTTATTTTTGTATTTCAGTACAACAAAAACACTGCTGATAACATATAATTATATTCTGTGACTTCTGAAAAGGTTCTAAAAAACATCACATTTCTCTCAAATGGTAATATATTTTTTCTTGAAATATTGTAGAAAACTTTGATATTTGGATGAGCTTATCTCCTACATGAGACAGCCGGTTTCCTGTAATTTCCTTTATACAAATGTATATTCAGGGAAAAGAGAGAACTTCATTAGGACAGGGTTCAAATTTAACTTTTTTGACAGCTTGCTAAAATTAGCAAGTGGCATTATATTTTACTTGCTAAACCTTTCAGCCAACTTGCTTTTTCACACTTATAAACACTGTTAAATGTGGCTTTAAACCTTAGCACTCTGGGTAAAAATTTCCGCAGACATTTTAGAATATTTTTCTAATTTTTCCCAGAAAAGAGGTTTTGACATTACATGCAAATTGTCTCCTATGGAGACAATTTGCATGTAATGTCAAAACCTCTTTTCTGGGAAAAATAAGAAAAATATAATCATTGCTTTTGGAAAGAAATTGCAAAACTTCAGCAACAATGCCTCAGGTTCTGCCAATTAGAGAGAATCTTTCCAACTTGCTAGAATTAGCAAGTGATGGAAATTGCAGCTTGCTTTTTGAGGAAATCAACCAGCATTTAGCAAGTTAGCAAGTGCTAAAATTGATCCCTGTAGGAGAAATTCAAATCCATAATGTGCATATTCTTCTGTGTATCACCCAGTTGCATAATACATGTACATATACTGTTTTCTGTAAGATAAATCATTCAAGTATTCTTCTGCATTAAACAGCATCCACTGTGTTGTATTCTTGTCTTTCAGCTACTACCTGTTTGAATATTTTGTGGAAAATACCTTCTAAATATTGTTGTGTGTTATGAACATGCATTCTTCTAAGCATATATCACCCATTTGAGTATTTTTGTGTTAACTATAAGAAGGAATTTGTAAATTATACTCTTGTATACCAAGTAGGACCCAGTTGTTCAAACAATCGTTAGCTTAACAAGCTTGTTAGTGGTCAAAATGTTAACTGTTCTAGTAAGAACAAAATCTAACTCACAGGTATTTTTGCTGAAAAAAAATGTAGCTTTTGCAAATGCAAAAGCTATTCACATTTTTTCAGCAAAATATTAGCGTATATGCCATATTTAATGATCAAAGTTTTAACGATACGTTAACTTTTGAACATCTGGGCCCGTTTTTTTTTTAACTGCTAATACCCTTAATTACACTAAATATTTAGACAACCTGCATACTTACCATATTTATTCTAAAACTGGAAAAACGTCCATTTTATTATGTGGCAATGCACTAAAATAAGTGCTGGCTGAATGCAGTAAATGATAAAACAGTGCAGCCACTGACAAAATGCTCCATTAATGAAAGTTTTGCTCTGGATCTACCCTGTTTACTCGGGTGTATCTCTGTCTGTCTGAATATTTAGGGTAAACTTGGTAATTATAGCATGTAACTAAATTAGAGTGAATAGAAACAAATAAGCAACACTGTTCTTGTTCAAAGTGGACAAAATTCAGTTAGTGTATTCATTTAATAGAGAATTCATTCATTTTGTCCAAGTTACAGGTCTTAACCCTTTTTCAAACTTACATTTTGCATATAGGCAAACAGTGTGGACCCAGATCAGACTGCTCCTAAAGGAGCAGTCTTATCTGGGTCCACACTGTTTGCAACAATGACTTTTAAAGTAACCGGCAGAAGACAAAGCAGACGACAATTGTTGTGATTGGTGCTTAAAGGGTTAAAGGATAATACCAGTCCTACTTAAGCTGTAACAAAAACCCCATGATAATTTCACTTCAATTCCAAAACCAGTTTACCTGAACTGTTGTTTTTATAATAATATTCTCCATAGAATTAATTAGAATAAATGTTATGATACTAAAAGTTTCACAAAAATAATTCATGCTCTCAAAAAGGTTCTGAAGAGGTTTGCATATTTGTTCTTTGTTTGTGCTGAGGTTTTACAGCCCAGTCAACGCAATGTGGTAATGTCGAGCATGGTCAGTTTACTTAACCACATTTTCACTGGGCAGGCTTAATCCTCTAAGCGGTTAACCAGTATTGTGCACATTCTTTTGCCAGAAACTGACAACTGTCCTTCTTAAATCAGTGGAAGGGAGAGAATGACCATAGAAAATACTGACCTAACTTGGCTGTGCAGCCTTGTTAGCAACCTATCTATTTAGACAATATTTTCTCCTATAATACTTTATTGTCCAGTTCTCAGTAGCAATTTATAGTGACCTATCAGCAGTTAAATTTCATTTGGAAACTGTATTTTCAGATAACATGAAGTAAGGTTATTTCAAAAGTAGCTCAGATATCAACCATTTAAGGCTTTAAAGAAAAGCCACAAACAAACTGCTTTCATTCTTATCCTGTCAGCTACAGAAAATACAAATCAAAATAATTTTTTATGAATTTAATTTGTATCTGTATGTTTTATGAACTATTTTCTTTTTTTAATTATTATGCGTCTGGAAAAAATGATATATTTCAAATTTTCAACTTATTCAGCATATCTGTGCCTATTCAAACAATTTTGTACTAACACCTCATACCACTTCATACAAAAAGATAATACTTGACGTACCCTGGAGTGATAATAAAGTGCACAGATCGAGGGTTGAGTGCAAGACTGGCGTAAGTCAGATGGTTGTTTTTCCCCAAACCTAATCTCCTCACCATGAAGGCGTTATGAAGATTACAACAATTCTTTTTGTAAACAATGAAAATTTAGGTGCCACTGCTCGTATGAGCAATGGCACCTAAATTTGCATTGCTTACAAAGGGGTCCAAGTTGCCCCTAAACAAGGGTTTCAAAAATATGTTTGAGTTACTATAGTCTTGCGCTCAACCCTCGAGATCACCACTTTAGAGAAGAACAGCTGTTCTGTATATGCATAGAAGTTTATGAATGTAAAGCTGTACATATTTATGGAAACATAAACTGTGTCAGCCAGATATAACCGAACCATTGAAAGGACTGTGAACCTCAATACTACCACTTAGGACTCTTCAGGATAATACAGATTTTTCAAACAAAAGGAAAAATCTTTTCCTCTCACCTACGTAATAGTACAGTAAGAACTTTAGCTCTTTCCCCAATGACGGCATTGCCACATTAAAGTTTAACTCTAACCATTCAGGGCCCAGTTGTTCAAAGCTAACGATGTCGTTAGTTAACGATTCGTTAAAATTTACATCCAGTGATACGCAAATATGCTGAAATTTTTTGCTGAAAAAATGTGAGTAGCTTTTGCAGTGCAAAAGCTACTCACATTTTTTCAGCAAAAAATATCAGAATATTGTATATTGAATCCGCTAAAACAGTTAACGAAATGACCCTTAACGAGCTCGTTAAGCTAATGACACTTTGAACAACTGGGCCCAGGCCTCAAAGGTTTTAATATTAAGAACAGAATAGCAGTTGCAAATTGCTCCAAGATAATAACATGGTTAGTATATTCAGGTGTTTAGAAACCCTTCCTTATTCCATATGAGAACAGCAAAGAGCAGACCAGTCTGTGTAGTCAGAGCCTTCATAGTTTTACCTTTAGATTCAGAACAGTTCACCTACTGGACTTACCCTGAATTTCTGAACAGACATGCCCAAACAAACAATGTAGACCCCATCTGAGCATTTTTAGACACACTTCCAAGTAGTTAAATGGGCCGCACCAAGCGCAAAATATACAGATTCAGATTCATCCCTGAGCATTTGCTCTCCATTCATACATTCTATAGTATCCAATGATTCTGTAAGTGCACAGGGAAGGCCCAGATCAGACTGTGCAGATGCGCAGGCTGATCTGAACCTTCGCTGTCCACATATGACTGAAGACATGTTTTTGCAAGGTGCCACCCAAATGGTCTTGTTCAAACTTTAGGGTAAGTATAGTAAGATGTTTTATGATAAGTAAGGTAATCTTTGTGTGTGTTGTAGAAAGAAACCTCCAAGGGCACCTTTCAACAACAATCACCTTCCTTTACAATTCTTGAAAAGATTGTTTTCCATATAAACCACCATCTGCTTACAACAAAGAGTTTTATGCATCCCCATCCCCTTCTGCCCGCACCAAGTGTGGCTGTTGTCAAGATGTCACACTGTATCAGCCTGTGGATTTCTATATTTTCACTGTTCTCAAAAGGCATAAGGCAGATTTTTCTGTAACAGTTTATTTAGGAAACATGGAAGGAACTTACTGGATTCTGTTTCCATGGTAACCAAAAAGCAGAAAGAAAACAAAAAGCAAAAGCAAAATGTTAGTAAAGCAGACAAGTAAAGTACATCCATTATGCATAGAAACTAAGTTAATCCTTAAAGCACTAATTTCAACTACAGTAGACAACACTTTGATTTTTTTTTTTTTTTTTTTTTTTGTTTTCAGAGAAAATAAGATTAGACAATTCATGTGAATAGTCCGCAAAGCAGATGATTTGAGTTTTGTTGAGGTTTTACAGCCCAGTCAACCCATTAGGGTCATGCTGAGCACAGTCAGTTTACCTTACCACACTTTTCCTGGGTATGCTTAGTCCTCTAAGCGGTTAACCAGTATTAATGTACATTCTTTTGCCAGAAACTGACAACTGCCCTATTTGATTCAGCAGAAGGGAGAGAATGACCGTAGAAAATATTTCATGATCAGTCTCCATGAAAGAATGTTTCTGGACCTGGCGGGGATCGAACCTGCGGCCTCCTGATCTCCAATCAGATGCCCATCCGACTGAGCCACCTAGGCCGTCAAGCAGATGAGTCCCAAGAAATGTCAAGTCTTATTTTCTCTGAAAATTAACAAAATCAATTTTAGAATGTCTACAACAAATTTCCTCAGTCTTGAAGTGGCTATACTAATCCTGAAATAATTCTAAGTTTCATCTAAAAGGGAGTAATCCTGTGAAAAGCTTACATATATACATCACATACTAGGTAAGAATCTTATATAAATGTAGCATCTATCTCACAGCACTCAGCAGGCTCTGATGCTGTTAAGATCATGCACAGCTTGCATATGCCTACCGATTTTGTCATGATTTCACCCATGTGCACTGACCAGTGGTGTTCACATACAATAACTTAGGAAGAGATATTCACATGATTTTTGTTGCTTACACATCAATGATGATGATGATTTGGTGTTAAACATTCCTTTCAACATAAATATATTTAAGTCATATCGAGATGATGGGAGGGTGATAATGAAGTGCTGTACAGTCACAAACTGAATTCCTCCTCCAACAAGATTTGAACTTGCAACCTCTTGATCCAAAGTTGTGAGCACTAAGTGCTTAGCCACCAGGACACTTCTGCTTAAACATCAGTACATATCTTATGGTTACTCAAGGAACTGACCAGATGCCAGAGAGATTACCATTCCACCTTTTGGTTTGTCCTAGATTATTTTACAAGAGAATTTATTGTTACAAATGTTCACAATTAGCCATGTGCATTTGTTTGTCCTGAATTTTTAATATATTGGACTGGTCAATGTGAATTATGATTGAGAGGTGGCGCCTAGTCAATAACCTTGGCAAGACTAATGAGTTCTCTTAAGGTATGGTTTGGCACAGAAATAGCCAAAAAAGTATCCCCCGATTGTTAAAAATATTTACAAATTATCTAGGCCTATCTAATGTTTTTTTTTTTTTTTTTTTTTATTTCAGTCTCATTTTACAATTCAAATGCTTTATCACAGCTCTACATAAGGCTTTTTTCCAATAAAAAATTGTAATTTTTTTCTGGTTTGTCCACCAACACATTTATTTTTCGATGAGTATTCCCAACGTATGTTTTGTGGAGAAATATGAGAAATAGCTATCCCGATTTCCCTTTTATCAAGAGCTATATATTTTATATTGGTGAATAGGGAGGACTTTGATTAGACTATGAATAAGCAGACTGGTTGTCAGTCTTTGCCTATGACATAGTATAGGTGGGCATGTACTTTAATTTTTACATGTTCTTGTATGATACTGTAATAAGCAAAGATTAATAAGCAGAAACCAGCTTAAATAAAATAGTAGCAGAAACAGCAAAAGGAAAACTGATACACTTTCAAGAGAGGCCTGTCAAAATCATTTTTGCTGCCTTTCTGAAAAGGGTCTTATTTTAAAGGCAAAAATTTGCTCCCATAGGAAAAAACAATTTTGACAGAGTTGCCTTCCTTATAAATGTATCCATTCCACAATATAATGAAGAAATGTCCTGAAAGATACACATAATTACATATTAATTATTTAGACATGTTATTACAATGACAAAGGAAGTCATAGCTCCAGATGAGGCGCATTTTCCAACCAAAAAGTACTGATATTTTTCTTATTTCTGCACAAAAATGTATGTTGTTGGTACTCAAGGAGGCACTTTTAACGAGTACCCTCAACATACATTTTCAAGGAGCAATAAGAAACAAGTGGGCCATGATGGCCCTGTAACGCTCACCTGAGTATCATAGCAGTTTGAGAACCTGACCTAGACCTGATCAAGGCAAACATTCTGATCAAAATTCAAAATGACTATATTAACAAGTAAGACAATGTAGCATGTCTAATGGACTGTGAAATAGAGGTCAAGGTCAAGTATGGATGACTGCACTCAAGAGGCCATGCTAAGATGAATGCATGTACTAAGTATCACTGGCTGTAAGAGCATTGTTACTGAGAAACTGAGCCAAACACAAACACTTCACAAGTATCAAATATCACTCTGTAGCACCAATAATTACTGAGAAACTGACCTAAATGGAAAAACTTAAGAAAGTCAATGGACAGGGAAATATACATCACCTAGAAATCATCAAGACAAACATTTTGAGCAAGATTCATGATGATCACATCAAAAATGTGACCTCTAGAGAGTCAACAAGGTCTTCCTTTGATTTGGCCTGGTGACCTAGTTTCTGACATCAAGTGACCCAGTTTTAACCTAGATCTAGAAGTCATCAAGACGAACATTTTGTGCAACATTTATGATGATTATTTAAAAAAAAATGTGACTCTGGAGTGTTAACAAGGTTTTCTGCTGATTTGGCCCAGTGACCTAGTTTTTGACCCTATGTAACCCAGTTTCAAACTTGACTTAGAAATCATCAAGATAAACATTTTTGGGCAAGATTCATGATGATTGCTTCAAAAATGTGACCTCTAGTATGTTTACAAGGTCTTCCTTTGATCTGGCCTGGTGACCTAGTTTTTGACTTCAAGTGACCCAGTTTCAAACCTGACCTAGAAATCATCAAGACAAACATTTTGAGCAAGATTCATGATGATTGCTTCATAAATGTGACCGCTAGAGTGTTAACAAGGTTTTACACTGATTTGGCCAGGTGACCTAGTTTTTGACCCCACGTGACCAAGTTTCGAACCTGACCTAGATATCATCAAGACAAACACTTTGAGCAAGATTCATGAAGATTGCTTCAAAAATGTGACCACTAGAGTGTTAACAAGGTTTTCTGCTGATCTGGCCTGGTGACCTAGTTTTTGACCCCAAGTGACCCAGTTTCGAACTTGACTTAGAAATCATCAAGACAAACATTTTTAGCAAGATTCATGATGATTGCCTCAAAAATGTGACTGCTAGACTGTTAACAAGGTTTTCTGCTGATTTGGCCTGGTGACCTAGTTTTTGACCCCAAGTGACCCAGTTTCTAAATTGACCTAGAGCTCATCAAGACAAACATTTTGAGCAAGATTCATGATGATTGCTTCAAAAATGTGACTGTTAGAGTGTTAATAAGGTTTTCCTTTGATTTCGCCTGGTGACCTAGTTTGTGTTGAGGTTTTACGGCCCAGTCAACCCAATGGGGTCATGTCGAGCGCGCTCAGTTTACCTTACCACACGTTTACTGGGCAGGCTTAGTCCTCTAAGCGGTTAACCAGTATTGTGCACATTCTTTCGCCAGAAACTGACAACTGCCCTTCTTGAATCAGCGGAAGGGAGAGAATGACCGTAGAAAATATTTCATGATCGATCTCCACGAAAGAATGTTGCTGGCCTCGGCGGGGGTTGAACCCGCGACCTCCTGGACTCCAGTCGGACGGGGCATCCAACTGAGCCACCGAGGTGACCTAGTTTTTGACCCCAAGTGACACAGTTTCGAACTTGACCTAGAAATCATTAAGGCAAACATTTTGAGCAATATCCATGATGATTGCTTCAAAAATGTCACCTCTAGAGTGTTAACAAGTTTTTCCTTTGATTTGACCTGGTAACCTAGTTTTTGACCCAAGTGGCCCAGTATTGAGCTTGACCTAGATTTCATAGGGGCAAACATTCTGGGCAAGTTTCATCAAGAATGGGTTAAAACTGTGACATTTAGAGTGTTAACAAACTAACTGTTGACGACGAACGATGGACAGAGGGTGCTATTGTCCTGAGCTTTTGCTCAGGTGAGCTAAAAATATTATGTAGCTACTACTTTTCATCTGAAGCTATGGGTAGTTTAATTAATACATGTATATATAAAGGAAGCTAGGTTACTGTACAATGATACAGTTCCTATCAAATATTTTTGAGACTCCTCTACAATTCTTCTAGTTCTAGCATAAGACACCCTTACAAAATAGTACCTGATCTATGACTATTATTAGTAATTCAACCATCACATGATTTGCAAGTGATTCCCACTTTGCATCAAACTCTTTTCATTAGCCATTCAACCTTGGTGTGCATGTGCAACTTTTGCAGTGTGCCTCTCATACATGAATTCCTGTTCAAATAGAGCATCTTTTAAAGGGAAGACTTTGTTGTTCACAGTGTGTGTGTGTGTGTGTGTGGGGGGGGGGGGGGGGGGGCGCATAGGTTAAATTCTTTTAAGAGTGAAAATAAAAAAAAATTGGAGAAAAACAGCAATAGGAAAAACCATTAACAATACCTCTAACTTGATGTTTATTTTGCAATTGATTGACATATTTTGGTATATTCAATACCTTTTTCAAGACAGGGTAAGTGATATTTTAGGTTCCTGAAATAATGAAAAATGGTTGTCTAAAGTCACATGGTCCTAACTGTTCTAAAATACATATACATATATATATATATATATATATATATATATATATATATATATATATATATATATATATATATATATATATATATATATATATATATATATATATATATATATATAATACAGTTACTCTTTAAGAGTAGTTCCTGTTCAGAACAGAGTCAAATACTTTGATATCAGTGTTATCCTCCTTGGAGGTTTGTGGAATCACTTTAACCCATTTAGGCTGGACACCCCAAAAGAGTAATTGGCAAACAGTGCAGACCCAGATCATATGACACAAAATACAGTGTCTGATCAGTGTCTCCACTGTTTGCAAATAGTTTAGCCTTTTTGCTCTAGGAATATCTAAACCACATAGCCTGATATACTGAAAATTTGAATTCCACTTCTAATACATAGTGTGGGGGAGTTTATTCAGTCTAAAATGGGTTAAGGTTGATCAAACCCAAAGTCTACGAACTATGTTTGATGTTGACCCTTGCCATGCTGAATAAATTAAGGTGCTGTGCCCACTTCTAATTTTCAGCCAATCAGATTACTTAATCCATGTTTTTCATACAAATTCACAATTAGACAAACAGTGCAGATCCAGATCAATTAAAAGCAACTGATCTGGATCTACACTGTTTGCAAAGGCAGGGCATATCAGGGTTCAGCAGGACTAGGGTTAATGCTTTTGAATAGTGTAGGATTGAGGTGGAACTCAGAAAACTGTCAAATGCAAATGCAGGGCTTTCAGATTCTTGTATAATGCTAAGCAAGCTGGGTAAAAACTTCAGCAGACAACACTTTGACATATTTTTCTAATTTTTTCCTCAGAAAACAGGATTTGACACATTGTGCAAATTGGTTTCTTAATCTGCATGAAAAATCAAATCTTATTTACTGGGGAAAAATTCAAATCTTTGCCTGCTGAAATATTTACCCAGTCTAATACACATTAAGATCCTACATAGTTCTAATACACTCTATCTCTCTCAACAGACAGGTGCCAATACACTCTATCTCTCTCAACAGACAGGTGCCAGGGAAGGTCCATCTCGGAACCCAGGCTCATATAAGGTTTAGTGACCCAGGGTACATTGAAGGTAATTACGTTGTTTGTTGACATTTGTGATATGGCAATCTGGCTCTGTTCAGTTCATGAAACAGAATCAATCCTAAATGTATCATGCTGCCTTCATGACTAGTTCTTGTTACTTATTGTACAAACACACTAAAATCAAGCTGAATAGAACTCTTATAAATATAAATCAGTGTTTGGTTGATGAGAATATTTGACAATAAAAGAATGCATAATCTCAATATAATTGATCAATAAGCACAAAAAAAAAAATGTAAGTCATCATCAGATGGTTTCAATTTGTTTGACTGTAGCTATGGAGCTAATGATGGAGTAGATCTCATTAGCTACCATATTTACACCCTAAATATTGGGGCACCTTAATTCCTTACCATACTGGGCCCAGTTGTTCAAAACTAACCATGCCGTTCCATACTGGGCCCAGTTATTCAAAACTAACGATGTCGTTAGTTAATGTATCGTTAAAACTTTGATCGTTAAATATGGCATATATGATAATATTTTTGCTGAAAAAATGTGGATAGCTTTTGCATTTGCTCACATTTTTTTCAGCAAAAATACCTGTGAATTAGATATGATACTTACTAGAACAGTTAACATTTTGACCACTAACAAGCTCATTAAGCTAACGACACTTTGAACAACTGGGCCCTGGTCGTAAAATTTGAACAAGTCTATTTTACTACATCCTGATGCATGAGTGGCAAACAGTGTAGACCTGGATCAGATGCCTCATTTTGCAGCATCTGGTGTAGGTCTACACTGTTTGCTCAGGCTTATTTGTCTCAATACTTAGGGTTATAATGTAACTCATAATGCAAACTCAAAATGATGAAAACGTTATCTAGGTACCCAAGGGTCTAAGACTAGTCTTCAGAGCACCTGACTCTCAGGTTTCCGAGGATGGGAAGGTCTTAATCAGTTTGCACATGCCAACAGACTGGGCCCAGTTGTTCAAAGCTAACGACGTCATTAGTTAACGATTCGTTAAAATTTATATTGAGTGATACGCAAATATGCTAAAATTTTTTGCTGAAAAAATGTGAGTAGCTTTTGCAGTGCAAAAGCTACTCACATTTTTTCAGCAAAAAATATCAAAATATTGTGTATTTAATCCGCTAAAACAGTTAACGAAATGACCCTTAACGAGCTCGTTAAGCTAACGACGCTTTGAACAACCGGGCCCTGATCTCAGCCTTCCTCACTCATGAGTGTACCAAACTTCACTGGTACCAGGTTCAACTAAGTGCAAGGTGCATTTTTAAAACAATCATGCCTTTTAACCCTTAATGTGGTAATCACAACTGCAGCAGATGACATTTTGATTTTTTGTGTTTTCTGAGAAAATAAGGATTGATATTTCATAAAATGTCAAGCCTTATTTTCTCAGAAAAACAATAAAAATGAAAGTAGAATGTCGTCTGTTACAAATTTGCTTAGTGCTTTTGGGGTTAAAATCTGTAACAAACATAAAACATACAGACATACAAACAAGTTAGTTGAACACATAGATTTTACCCTTTACATTTTCGACATGTCAATGTACAAAACAGGTGGGTGGAGTAATCTTGCATAACATTATACCATGACATACAAATCACACAGTCATGCCAATCTCAGTGATGCTTTTAAAAAAAAGTTTACTAAATTAAAATTTGCTCTTGTTGAATCCGTTTTAACTTTTAACCGTCTATAGTTCCAACTCCTCATCCTTATACACATTTCATACAATTTGATGGTTGAAGGAGGTTTTACACTTCAATTAAAGTCCAGGGCCCAGTTGTTCAAAGCGTCGTTAGCTTAACAAGCTCATTAAGGGTCATTTCGTTAACTGTTTTAACAGATTCAATATACAATATTCTGGTATTTTTTGCTGAAAAAATGTGAGTAGCTTTTGCACAGCAAAAGCTACTCACATTTTTTCAGCAAAAAATTTCAGCATATTTGCGTATCACTCGATGTAAATTTTAATGAATCATTAACTAACGACATCGTTAGTTTTGAACAACTGGGCCCAGAGAAGGAATCCATCAGATCTATTTTCCTTCTGCCATCTTAAAAGACTGACATAGTTTGGCAACATTTGTAAGTTAACACTTTGTGATAAAGTTGGAATTATAAGGAATGAATTATTATTTTTGTCCATTTTATAGATGCGTAAACATCAGAGAATCATTCACAAACTTAACATAAAGCCCTTCAGTTAGTAAGTGATTTGCAAGTGTTTACACAATGATAAAATCCATAAAAATAAAATTCATTCCTATAGTATGCAAAATTTAGCAGATATTATTAACCTTTAGCATTCTCTGGGCAAATTGAGCAGCTGACAAATTGTTGTGACGTAATGGTAAGCTGATACGATATTTTTCTTATTTTTCCCAGAAAATGGGTTTAAGATTTTTGAATTCAAAAACTACTTACCAGGTAAATTGCAAAAAAAATCAATAAATAAATAAATAAAAAAAAAATATAAAAAAAAAATAAAATGGCGTCTGCTGCTGTTTTTTTACCCAGCATGCTATCTATGGAATACAGTAAAACCTGTGTAAGAGAGCCACCTCTGAGACAGACTTTAAACAGTGAGGGTTGATGTGAAAGGTGGCTGTCGTATAAAGGTACATGTCATGTAATTTTGCTAGCAAAATTACATGACATGTACCTTTGTAAGACAGCCACCTTTCCACATCAACCACTAAAGTCAGCCTCAAAGGTGGCTTTCTTACACAGGTTTCACTGTATTTTCTAAAGATTTTCCTGAAAAGATAATAGCACAGCAATCCAACTGAATCAGATATAGATATGACTCAAATGAAACATCAAGCCTAATTTCAGGGAAAAGATACAAAAATAACATATTTGTCATCAGCTGACCATCATAAGTGGTAGGCTAAAGTTGATGGAATTAATCAGATTTGTTTAACCTTCACCACTCTCTAGGCTAGTTTAGCAGACGACAAATTGATGATATTTTTTTATTTTTCCCAAACATCAGGATTACCTGTTTTCTAGGAAAATTAAGAAAAATAGTTCAATATGTTGTTTGCTGACGATTTTACCCAGATTGCTAAATGTAAATAATTTTATTTTTGGTAATCTAGTTCTGATATGGCACATTGAGAGCAAACTCTCCAGATTGCATTATAAAAAGGTGGTGAAGACCCAGACAAGCCAGCATGTATAACATAAATGCTGCACATCTATGCAGGTTGGTCAAGGTATTAACTTTAAACTTCAGCTGTGGATTAACACGGACTTGATACACTGGTAGATTTTCTGCCATTTTGTACATGAAAGACAACTCTTGTGACTTCCTGTTTGCTCTTCTTTACACCAATTCCCTTCAAAAAAGAGGTCAACTCCAAAAGGAAAGAATTTGCTTCTCTTGGGGGGCAAATCCTTTCCTTTTAGGGCAGACCCCTTTTCAGAATGAAGGTAAAATAATACTGACCCTAACACCCCTGAAAGTGTAGTCATTTCCCGAAGGGAGGTACCAACATTTACCCAAAGTAAACAGTGAAGATCCAGACCAGCCTGCACCTTCACTATTCACCACAATTATTCTATAAGACGTCTTTTTGTGTTAGCAAACGTATAAAGGCTCACGTCAGTCTGCAAAACTGCAGTCTGGCCTGGGTCCTTAAAGTTTGCATTTTAAAATATGTTGATTTTCCCCAATGTGGGCCTCATTTTTGAGTACGAAAAAAAATCTGCATCACTGAGCTCATGCTGACTAGAAAACTGTGGAATTATTTTACCGCAGGCTATCTCGCTTCCGTCTGGGGAAGGAATTGGCTCTACAGAGATAATAAATATTTTACAAACATTTTCAACAGGTATGGAAACATAACAACAGTTTCTCAGAGTGCAGGGCCCAGTTGTTCAAAGCATAGTTAGCTTAACAAGCTAGTTAATGACAAACTCGTTAACTGTTGTAGCTAAGGTATTTTCAAATACACTGATATTTTGGCTGCAAAAATGTGAGTAGCTTTTGCGTTTTTCAGCAATAATATCAATGTATTTGCCATACAAATGTATTTCTAGATAGAAATTTTAATGTCACATTAGCTAACAATTTTATTAAGTTTTGAACAACTAGACCCAGGTTGCCAATTAATAGTTTTGAAGATAATTGTATGAGCCACAACATGAGAACAGAAATTTGCCAAATGGTTGTAGCTCAACTGCTGGTGGTGTTCAAGAAACAGAGCTAAACACAGACCTAACATTGTTCTGTCAAGCATGAAAAAATAGGTCAAGGTCTGTAGCAGTAGATGGTCATGGAGAGGGTGCATCATGGCAGATGTATGTATGAAGTGTCTGAGACATAGAGCTAAATGCACAGACTTAACATTGTTCACGCTGACACCTACAATGATGCAGGAAAGTGCTAAAGCAGTTGTGACAAATTTGTTCTTATTGTATATGCAAACAACAAAGGCAAAGATCAGCCTGCATCAATACACTTAGATCAGAGCCATCCTACACTTACCGTATTCGACCTAATTACCGCACATACCCCTATAAGCGCACAGTTAAGCAATTCCGTTGTCTTCAGATTACAGCAAGTGTATTTTCTCGCTACTTCTTTATAAAGGCATATGTTGTCGGTACTCATTTGAATTGCATCGACTTGTCGATGCAATTCAAATGAGTACCCACAACATATGCTTTTATAAAGAAAATCAGAAAAGAAACCACATAAGTATCATTAGACAAGTCTGTCGCTATCTTTAAGTTTTCTCAGTAGTTTTGAAAAACCTAAGCGCACGGTGCGGTAATTAGGTCGAATACGGTAGATCAGAGTTTTAAAGACTGTACCATAGAATGCCGTTACCAGAATGGGGCATATCGCAAGGTACATCATAGGTCTAGATATGAGTGGGTATCAGGTAAATATTTTACCTTATTTCTTCACAAAAATATATGTTATGGGTACTTGTTAGAAGCACCTCACTGAGGCACTTCTAACGAGTACCAACAACATACGTTTTAGTGGAGGATATGAGAAATAAGAAAAATATCAATACTTTTGGATTAAAAAAAACAACAACAACAAAAAAAAAACAACAACAAAAAACATCTTATCAAGAGCTATGTACATTTTATTACATTGTGGCTCAATTTTTTTTTTATCTACAAAAACTATCTCACAGCTCCAGATAAAAGGAGATACAGATAAATATTTTAAATATTTTTTCTTATCTCTCAACCAAGGGTATTCAGAAGCATAATGAGTACCCACAACATATGTTTTTGTAAAAAAAATAAGACAAATAAACATCAATAATTCTGGGTTGAAAAAAAAGTGCCTTATCTGGAGCTATGCATTTGGCCCCTACAGCAAAACAAGACTACAGTAAATGTTAAAAGATTTTGAACACTAAATTATTCCATACTTTTTTGGCCTAAATTTGTCTTTTTATGCAGTTAATTCTTAAAATACTTAGTGGAATAGCAAATAGTAAAGACCCTGATCAGACTGCTCCTTTAAGTCTGACTTGCCTGCATTGTTTACATATGCAATTTTGTATGAAATGTTGGAGTACAAAATTTTAGAACATTTACTGTATTTCATGTTCAGCTCGTATATAGATAGAGAAAAAGAACAAGAATTCAAGATGAACAAACAATCACTAATAAGATACCAAGAAAAGAACCTGCAGCTTGAAATCAGAAATAACTGTATTAGAATCTCACAATGCTTTGAAGCTTTGAAGAACATTTTCAATGCAATAATGTTTATGATGTGTAATGCAAGAAATTGGCCCTTATGAATACACAAATAGTGAAGGCCTTGATTAGCCTGCACATCATTATTCAACAATATACAGTAATTCTGTAAGCAGACAACACAGGGGCTTTCATCAAAAACGTGAAAATCATATCGTGGCGTTGTTTTAAAAGTGTGAGAGATTATGTCATCAAAAGCACTAGACACATGAGGGATACAGAGTACACATAATTTACAAACAATACAGTAACCTGTGTTCAAATATCACCTTAAATACTGTAGATTCCATCAAGGACAAGAATGGTGGCAAATTCAGTATACAACATTCTGAAATATTTTTCATATTTTTCCAAGAAAACAGACTTTGACATTCCATGCAAACTGTCTGATTTTTCTCAGAAAATAGACTTTGACATCCCATGCAAATACAGAGACAATTTGCATGGAATGTCAAGGTCTATGTTCTGGAAAAAGTAAAAAAAAATAATTTCAGGATGTTGTCTGCGGAATTTTTTACTCAGTTTTAAGCTCTTCTAAGGAGACTAAATTTGCAGTTTTGCATTAATTATAATTTGTGCTTTTGATATGAAAATTTTCACGCTTTCATAAATAAAAATCTGCCCTTTAGTATACTATGCTTTCATAAAATGCCAACAACAAAGGCCCTGATGAGACTGTGCCAATGCAGAGGCTTATCGGGGCCCTAGTTCCCTACATATGATATAACAACCTCTTTCTTGCACTATGCACCATATAGTTACCTTCAACACCCTCTGTTAAAAAATAATTATTTCTTTTTTAAATGAACATGTCTAGTACTACCATAGCAGAGAAGACCAAAATCAAACATGATATGTCTTAAAAGCAAGAAAAATATAGACAAAGAAACAATATATTAAAATACCATATTTGCCCTAAATATCCAGACAGACCTCAGCAAATGGTGTAGACCCAGATCAAACTGCTCCTAAAGAAGTTTGATCTGGGTCTACACTATTTGCCATTCTTGTCACAATGTTTTAGACTTTAGGCACATTATGGGGTAGCTAATTAGACTGGCAAAGTTTAAGTATAGTAAAAAGGTAAGATGTTTGAATATTTGGGGTAAATATGGTAAGCAGACTGTTCAACAATCTGCAGTCAACTGTAACCACATATATTAAAAGGAGTTGCTTTATACAGCCTAGCTGGCATATAGTCAAGGTTAATATCTTAACAGTCAAGTAATTTCAGAGAATTAATAACCCATATTTATAGCCGAGAACACAGAGATGTTATTATTAACCCACAGTTTAAGTTACCTGCAACTTCATCTGTAAAAAGAAGATGTGTTTCATTTGTTTTTTGTTGTTTTTTTTTTTTCAAAAAAAAATCAAATCAGATCTTATATTAAAGTATAAAAAAAATGACTTGCTGTCATATATCACAATTTTCATTATGTTGTGCCTTATAATTCAGGTTTTTGTCAAGAGCCATTTGTCATGACAATAGTTTCTGGTGAATGGATACACCAGAAAAAATATGCCACCTTTTTGCAAAAGGGACAATTTTAGATAGGAAGTTTTCTTCCTTGTATCTGAACCATTACAAAAAATTGCTACCAAATGAGAAGGGAGGTAAAGCACATCCACATCAGAGTTATTTCCCTTATAGGTGTATCCATGGAATGGATAAATACTAAAATACTTGTAACAGTATTTTGAGTGGTCAAATCTATTTTTGCTGAAATGGAATTAAAATTAAATCAAACTATTAAATAGGTTTGTTTGAGTTTTACAGCCCAGTAAAAACCATTCAGGTGATGTCAAGCTTGTCTTCACAAAAGAATATTGGCAGACCCAGTGGGGATAGAACCCACGACCTTCTAATCACCAGTCAGCCATGTAACCGAATTAATCACTGAGGCCACTTTGTGCACATAGTTTCCCCAGTAACTGAGAACTGCCCTTTTTGAATCAGTGGAAGGAGGAGACTCACCGTAGAAATTATTTCATGATCAATCTCCACAAAAGTTATAAGGCTGAGCTTGGATTCGATGTCAGATGTGCTACAGACTGTGCTATGGTGCCCGGATCTACTAAAGAGATGAATCATTGTACAAGTCTCTACAAGAATATCATGCCGAATTCCCTCTGACACTTTACTGTTCCAACCTATAGCACACTATTTTAAAATCTATAGATTATAAAGCAATCATACAATCCCCATGATATATTTGAAGCTAAAGAAAATGTTAGTACAAAAAGATTGTAAGAAAACTAAAATTATTATGCTAACTCCTTACAAAGATAAGCCCACTGTTTCTCTGCTTACCTTGTGCTCCAAGCATGGTGGCTTTCACTGTTGAGAGGATCTTCAGCTGGGTACCAATGGTAGGGATACGCTCACATACTTGAAGAAGATTCTGACAAACAAAAGGCAGAACAGTTTTTGTAAAGTTAGAACAGCTCACAAGGTAAGATAACAGAAAGATAAATAATTTCTAATCCTCCATGAAAACATTCATTAAGGAAGTATCCTTAAAATCATTAAGATAATTCTAATAAGTCCAGAACATATTAGCTGTAACCTAAGAAAACATATACAGTAGACTCTCAATATCTCCAAGTCGAAGGGACTGTTTGAAATACTTCGAGATATCCGTACGTCGACATATCAGATTTGCAGAATTAAGCAAAAATAAATCAAACAACCATGTTTCACAAATGAATATGTAGTCTGATTCCTAAAATTATTAGAGATGTATTGAAAATATTGCGGAAAAGTGGAGAAATTGCTCCTTAGGAGCAATTTCTCCTCTTTTCCACAATATTTTGTTACCCGTTGTTAGATTTCTATGTTAAAATAGGGAGCAGATATTCATTTCGAGACAAGTGGTTATTCACGACAAGCGAAGTCGAGATAATGAGAGTCGACTGTACCTTCTGCACCCAATTAAGACTCAATTAAATCAACCAATACATCCACACAGTCTGATCAGAATCTTCATTGTCTGCATGAAGAAACTTTGCAGCCTTGGCTAGCCAAAATGTGCCCAGTGAAGATTCTGATCAGACTGCACATATGCACAGTCTGATCTGAATCTTCACTAGGCACATGTCCGACGGTACGTTTTCTGACCTTGTGGCTCATATACTTTTGAGGAGTAATAAGAAAAGTATCAATTCAGATCACAAAAACCTCCCACAGATGTTGTGAAACCAATGGCTATCTAAAAACTTGCCTTTTTTGTGAAACAGCCAGTTGTACACGTTTCAAAACTTACAGGCTATTGTAAAATAAAGTGATTTCAACCTGCAATAACCCTTAGTGTGCTAATGCTGAAAGTATGCTGATCATGAGAGACTGATGTTTTTTTTTTTGTTTTTTTTTTTTCATTGTTCTCGAACATGGGGCCTGGAATTTCATTTGATCAATCTCTGAAATGCCTAGCCCTTTCAGAAAGAAAGTGAGAACTCAATTGTGCTTTGGGTTTGAGTTTTAAGGCCTAATCAACACTGTTAAGGTCTTGTCAAGCCAGGCAGTTAACCTACTCACACTTTTCCTGGGCGGCTTAGTCCTTTATTTTTTGACAATTATTTTTCTCATTTCTCCTCAAAAACATATGTTGTGAGTACTCAAAGAAGTGCCCACAATGTATGTTTTTGTGGAGAAATAAAAAAAAATACAACTCTTTTTGCATTAAAAAGCCCCTTATTTGGAGCTATGCATGGGATCATCAAAACTTACAGTTCTCATTTTCTTGTCAGTACACTCTGCTGCCAGTTTCTTTGCTAATCTAGTGACCTCTTCTGATGCCTCGGCAATCATCTTGGCTGTTGAAATGAGGTCCTTCTTAGTACCACCTTCACCTCTGAAACATTTTAAATGAAAACAATCAGGACCCAGTTGTTCAAAGCATCATTAGCTTAACAAGCTTGTTAATGACAAACTCGTGAACTGTTGTAGCTAAGGTGCTTTCAAATACATTGATATTTTTGCTGCAAAAATGTAAGTAGCTTTTGCATTGCAATGCAAAAGCTACTCATATTTTTTCAGCAAAAAATATCAATGTATTTGCCATAATTCAATACAGAAATTTTAAAGTATATTAGCTAACAACTTCGTTAAGTTTTGAACAACTGGGCCCAGAAAATTATAGGAGAGGTATCTTGGTGTTTACATCAGGCCCTTCTTAGTACCACCTTCACCTCTGACAAAGGTTAGAAATCAAACCGAAAAGTCAGAAGTAGAGAAAAACTGGCAGAAACTGACTTTTTATCATCATACTGAAAAATGGAAAGATTTTAATCCCCTTGCAGTGGAGCAGGGGACAGGCAGAAAAAAAAAAAATGGGTTTTGGTCCCCAGGATAACACATATATGCGATGTGCAAGCTTATCTGAGTCTTCACTGGGTATATATATCGAAAGATTCATTTTCTGATTTACATGTAAGGAAGAACATCGTCTAACAATCATTATGTCAAACAGACCTCCTGCAGATGTCAATATAAAAACTGTAATGAGAAACTAGCTTAGACAAAAGGCAACTAAATGTGAGAGGGGGAAGTGTGGAATGTATTTGAGCTAACTGTACCAGTTGGAGTTGGGAGTTTTACAGCAATATAGTCAAACCTGTCTTTGGAAAGCCAAAACATGGTTACTTAAGACAGCTGGGCCCAGTTGTTCAAAGCATCATTAGCTTAACGATCATGTTAATGACAAACTCGTTAACTGTTATAGCTAAGGTATTTTCAAATACATTGATATTTTTGCTGCAAAAATGTGAGTAGCTTTTGCAATGCAAAAGCTACTCACATTTTTTCAGCAAAAAATATCAATGTTTTTGCCATATTTCACAATAGAAATTTCAAATAACAACTTGATTAAGTTTCGAACAACTGGGTCCTGTTGGTCTTTAATAGGTTTGATTGTGCTTTTATTGCCATAATAAACAATAATCTGGAAGCCTGAGATGAAAAGAGATACCTGACTAGTTGACTTAGTTTCACCATAAGGAATGCCATACGTTTGGCTGCAGCAATAATCTCGTTGTCCTTGCTAGACCACTGTTTAGCTTCCATATGTAGTGCATGGGCTGCCATCTGTCGAGAGAAAATAAAACTTCTGTGGTATGACAAGAAACAAAGCACATTATTAAATATGCAAAACAGTACAGACCTAGGTTTGACTGTACCTATATTCTGCTGTAATATCAGAGGACTAGTTAAGGGGAATGAATACACTTTCAGGGGAGGCAACTGTCAAAAACGTGTTTGTCCTCCTTCTGAAAAGGGTCAGCTAAAACATGACTGAAGAAAGGATCATAAAGAAAAATTGTCTCAGAATTATCACCTTAACACTTCTTAACAAGTCATGAAATATCCTATAGGGATCAAATTCTTTCCTTGGTTCCTTGGTAGACCCCTTTTCAGAAGGAAATAGATGTGCAGAAAAGCAAACATGAAATCACAGAAGCTGTCTACCTACCAAGCATATCTAATTCCCTTAAATTAGCAATGCTGTTTTTTTGTTGTTTTTTTTAGCCTGAACATGCTTTACTTTTTCACCCAACCTATCAATGTTTTTTTTTTTTTTTTTTTTTTTTTTTTTTTGGTGGAGGGTTGGGGTGAATGAATTTGACAGAAAAACAGGGGTGGAAATTTTCAAAATATCTAAATACCTGGAGTAATCCCACCACCCAGCCTGTAGGGGGAAAGCATTGATAGGTGTATTAAATGGCTTTCCAAGGACTATAAATTTATCTGCATAGAAAACACTTTACCATTATAGGTTGATTTTCCTGTGGGATAGGGAAATTCATCTCATCCTCATCATCTGTCTCTGGGGGAGGGGGTCGTGGAGGGACTGTTTCCGAGGGAAGAGGAGGTCTTGGTGGGGCATCTGAAAAAATAATAATTTTGTACATTACATACTAAAACATAACCACTAAAAAGCCAGAAGCCGCTGTAAACAACATTTAATGACATACAGTGTGCCATTCTTTCTACTGTAAGTGACACTTAAGCCATATTTAGTTAAAAAGCATTTACACCACTTCGCAAAATCTGACAGACAATTTTACAAGTTACTATGAAAACAATACATTAATAAGTATCTGACAAACATTTATGTAACTATGAATACAGCATTTCATATAGTGCAATCCATGAAAATCTGAGTATTTAAACATATTACTATATGTAGTATTTAAAAAACAGATATAAATACTATTTGTCTGTAACACTTATACAAATATGCAGCAAAGTTATAATCATTGTTTTAAAGCACCAATCACAACTGCAGCAAATGAAATTTTGAAATATTGTTATAATTTTTCAGAGAAAATAAGGCTTGCAAAACAGACATTCACATGAAATGGCAAGCTTTATTTTCTCTGAAAAGAATGACAACAAGAGGATCATGATGGCCTGTATCATTCACCTGAGTAATGGCTGATATGCCCCACCCATTGGCAGCCATGTTTTCAGACCAATCAACATAGAAGATGAGTTTTGAAGTTTATACTGTACATGAAGCTGTATATCAGGCAAAAATGTTTGACTGATAAAAATGAGGTAATGAAATCTGATAGAAAGTTACCCAAAGAAAATTCCTGTAAAATTTTATTGGACTTCTTTGAAAGGATTCTGAGAAGATTTTCAATGTTTGCACTATAGCCATATAAGGCAAAAATACCCTGCCTACTTGCAGCCATGTTTTCCAACAGATAAACAAGAGCTGAAGGAATCTGAAAGAGTCATCCAAATAACATCTCTGTAAAATTTAATTGAAATCCTTAAAACAGATTCTGAGAAGAAGATTTTCAAAGTTTGCACTATAGACATATAAGGCAAAAATGCCCTGCCCACTGGAGGCCATGTTTTCCAATGGCTCAACATGAGTTGAAGTCATCTGACAAAAGTCAGCCAAAGAATATCCCTGCAAAATTCCACTGAAATCCCTTGAGCAGATTCTGAGGAGATTTTTAAATTTTTTTCTTCCCATTGCCATGGTAACAAGAGTTCTGCAAGAGTTCTGCCTGGATCCAAAAGTTTTGAAGGAATATAAGCTGCTGAGAGAATGCTTTCTGTGAAGTTTCAGCAAAATCAACCCAACGGTTTCAGAGGAGAAAATGTTTAAATGAAGTTGTGGACGGATGATGGACACCAAGCGATCACAATGGCTCACCATGAGCACTTCATTTTTCCTCGTGAGTTAAAAGAATTAGATTGTCATCTGCTACTATTTTGCTTGCCATTTTAATGCTTAGCATGCAGGGTAAAAATATTAGCAGACAAATATTAATTTTATCTCATTTTTCCAAGAAGATAGACATTTCATGCAAATTGACTCTAATGACATTATAAGAATGAAATGCCAATCAAAATTTTCTGGAAAAAACAACAACAAAAAACAACTGCTATCTGTTTATTAGTATTATACTGATTCAAAAATATCCCATTTAACCCTAAATATACTAAACAAATCTGCAGCAGATGATATTCAATTTTTTTTTATTATTATTATTTTATTTTTTCAGAAAAAAAGTTTTCACCATAAAACCAACTCAAACTCAAGAAAAAATGCAACAAGAGCTCCGCCAAGCGGGGCATTATACGCCCGTGGCAAGTAAACAGATGTAGCACAAAAACTGGCTCCTGTATAATTCAGTGCTCCGGATATAAACTGTGAGTGGAATTACAAAAAAAAAAAAAAAAAAAAAAAAAAAAAAAATTAAAAAAATTTCATTGGGGCGTATCTCTGCTGATATTTGGTGAACTGTAACCTAAGCGACCAAGCTGGCCCAGAAATTAAGGAAGAAGTGACTTCTCCCTCCTGGGAAAATAGGGAGAAGTTTGCTGCTTCTAGGGAGAAGTGCTTTCTGACGGAAGACACACCACAAAAGCATGACTATATTATAAGCTCATATATGAGCCTTTGGCTGATTTGTTTTTTCCTATACATGTACTTCAATATCGGACCAAACAATAACAAAACAAAAATAAACAACCAAAAAAAAAAAAAAAATAATGCTGCAAGAAATTTTTTTGTAAACTGTAGGAGGAGTTAGCCGGAAACGAAGTCAACTGAAATTTTCAAAGGGGAATAACTCTGTTAATATTTGGTGGACTGTAACCTCGAAACAATATGCGCTGCTCCACATCATGGTCTAACTATATATGAAGTTTCAGCTTGACTGGATGTAAAATGTAGGAGGAGTTACCCGGAAATGAAAAGTTTACAGAAATTTTCTAAAGAGCATAACTCTGCAAACATTTGGTGGACTGTAACCCCGAAATAATATGCCCTGCACCACATCATGGTCTAACTATATACCAAGTTTCAGCTAGATCGGATGTAAACTGTAGGAGGAGTTAGCCGGAAACGAAAAAGTTGATGGACAGACGCCATACCCCGTAACATAATACGTCCCGTTGTTCAAACAGGCGTATAATAAAAACAAACAAAAAACAACAACCTTGCCCATCCACACCACACCCCCCCCCCCCCCTCCACCCCCCCAACAAAAAAAAAAACAACAAAAAGAAAAACAGAATATTGTCTGCCACAGTTGTTTGTTTGTGGTTAAGGTTTTAAGGTCCATTCAACCCAATGGAGTCAAGTAGAACGTGGTCTACCACAGTTGTGATTAGCACTTTAAAAGTTAAGTGGAATAAGCTTCTTCCAATCTGACTTCATGCCATTCAGATGAATACATGTATTTCAAATTTGTTCCATGATATTCCGATGCTCTAAACTAAGACTTACTGCAAACATCTAGTAATATCTCGAACTTCTCATGTACAATGCAATGTATGCAAATAATGTGGGAGAAACATCAAAATCCAAATGAGACAAAAATGTACCCTTTGACTGCACTCCACCTAATGAGGACAGATCACTGTGTATTCACACAGTCTTATCAGAACCTTGCCAGGTGCTTTATGCATTACCATAATAACCTTAAATATTGGGATAGACAGGCCTGAGTAATCAGTGTAGACCCAGATCAGACGCCACAGAATGCGGCATCTGATCTGGGTCTACATTATTTGCCACTCATCCAGCACTATTTTAGACATATCAACAGGTAGTAAAATAATTTTTTTCAAATTTTAGGACAAGTATGGTAAGGAGTTAAGGTGTTTCAATACTTAGGGTAAATATGGTACCAAGGATCCAAGGCTCATTCAGACAGACAGACAGTCAACTCTGATCTGTCTGAATGTGCAGCCTGATCTGAGTTGATAATGATCTGGTATTTTACATTCCTTTCAGCATTATTTAAGCCATATTAAGACAATGTGAGTAACATAATGAAAGGCTTTGTGCAATGAAGAGCTTACAAACACGAGTTGAATTCCGTCTCCAGGGGGATTTGAACCTGGGGCCTCATGATCCAATGATCACTATCAATCGGCCACCCTATGCTTCAGCCTGATCTAAGCCTTCGCTAGGTGTACATACAAAGGCTCTCAAGGATTTGCTCGAAGTAGTCAAAAGGTACATTCTTTTTTGTTGTAGTTCTTATGTTATCACATGCTGAAAGGGTCCTTTTAATCTAATCTGGATCATATTTAAGACACTTAGTAAATGACTGCAACAACTGACTCCTCTGCAGAAGCATCTGACAACCACTGAAAGTTAAGGAACAGGTAAACATCAAATGGTATAAGTTACACAAATATTGCATACATTTTTACCTGTATATTTTGTATGTGTGTGTGTGTGTGTGTTGAGGTTTTTTACAGCCCAGTCAACCCATTAGAGTCATGTTGAGCGTGATCAGTTTACCTTATCACACTTTTCCCTGGGCAGGCTTACTCCTCTAAGCGGTAAAACAGTACTTGTGCACATTCTTTTGCCAGAAACCTGCATATTTTAAAGATAAGCTTGTGATATTTGTCAAAGGAAAATGAACCATTAACTATTTGGGCGTGGTTAAGTATCTGCTGCAGTGGAGTCAATTTTGAATGAATGATAAGCATCTGAGCATTGCAACTTGATCATGAATCATCAAAGTTTACTGTACATGCAAAGGAACAAACATTTAGAACATACATCAGCAAAGACCAAGCTCTACATGCAAAGGATAAGTTAAATGAATTTTCACTATTATAGATAGTCAGGAAATACAAAATGTAGAATAATCAAAGTAACGGATAATGACTATTAACTAACTAGCTTACTACTCTGATACTATCTTATAAATATTAAAATATCAAAATCTAATTCTTAACTCTTCTCATGCTGAATAAATTAAGATGCCACGCCCACTTCTAATTTCCAGCCAATCTGATTACTTGATCTGGGTTTTTGATAGAAATTCACATATTTAATGACAAACAGTGCAGATCCAGATCAGTTGGCTTCTTCAGATCTAATCTGGATCATATTTAAGACACTTAGTAAACATACATGCCATACCTCACACTGTGAGACAAAATCTCACAGAATTTGGCTATTTTGCAACCCATTTCCCATAAGAATTTCAAATCTCACAGAATTTTCAACCCTCTAAAAGAATATTTTTATGAAGAACTAATTATAAATTACACAACATTATACTTTTGATATGCTTAATTCATCAAAATAAAGGGTTTTAACCTATTTATGTGAGCTTGAAAGTGATTTGTATGAAAATCTCACAGAATTTTGTCAAATCTCCCCTAAAAATTAGCCTGATCTCACAGATTTCTGCCAAGAGCTTATGGCATGTATGAGTAAATGACTGCAACAACTGACTCCTCTGCAGAAGCATCTGACAACCACTGAAAGTTAAGGAACAGGTAAACATCAAATGGTATAAGTTACACAAATATTGCATACATTTTTACCTGTATATTTTGTATGTGTGTGTGTGTGTGTGTTGAGGTTGAGGCTAAGACAAGGCATGTCGTGTTCAGCAAGAGAAGGGTTATGATGTACATTTTTCACCAAATGCATACATTTTCTTCCCTGATCACACAGTCAACTGCACTTTATGGTAAATGTTCTAAAATTTGTATGCCAAATTTTCTGACAAAATGGCATATGCAAACAGTGCAGACCCAGATCAGACTGCTCCTTTAATCAGAAAGGAGCAGTCTGATCAGGATCTACACTGTTTGCCATTTCACTCAGTATATTAGGAAACAACTGCATAAAAAATAATGAAAGCCGCGGAATGGCTCTCGCGACTGCTGGTGATGTTCAAGAAATGGAACTAAATGCACAGACTAAATATTGTTCAGCCAAGCATGAAAAGCAGGTCAAGGTCAGTAAAGGTCAATGGCAGTGGGCAGGCTGCATCATGGTGGATGTCTGTATGAAGTTTCATTAGCCTAGAAGCCTAGGTCTTTGAGAAACGAAGCTAAAAACACAGACTTAACACTGCTGACAATGATGATGCCAATGCTAATGATGATGCCGGATCACTATGTCAGTTATCCCTATGTCTATGCCACTCCTGCTTGCTAAAGCAGTCACGACAAAAAGTATGGACTAAAGAATTTGAAATTTCAGAACATTTACCATAATCTTTGGTGAGCTCTAGCAAAAATCACATCACATGTGTGTCTGAATATAATCAGTGAAAAATGAGGGAAATAATGGGTGCACAGGTTAAGAGATTCTTTCTGTAAACCTAGATAAGAAAATTCAGCAGGATATGGGTTAACTCTATGCATAGTGATTTTAAATTTTAGGTTGGGTTCTTAATACAAGGACTCAAATAATTCAAACCACTCAGAATACATGCAAATGATATGATACACATTACTCCGTTCACCCTAAATATTTGGACTGACAAAGCATAGCAAACAATACAGATCAAGATCAGACTATTCTTAACCCTTAAAGCACTAAGCAAAGTAGTAGCAGACGACATTCTCATCTAACTGTTTTGTTTTCTTTAGAATTTTCCCACAAAAATAAGATTTGACATGTTAAGTGAAACGTCTGCTTAGCCAAGCCTTATTTTTTTTTTTTGAAAAAATATTATTTTTTTTTTTTGTATAATTTTTTTTTCATATATTATTTTCCAAGAAAATAAGACTTGGCATTTCTTGTGAATTGTCTGCTGAAATGCCAAGTCTTATTTCCTCGGAAAAAAACCCCAAAAATATAATGTCACCTATAATGGTGATTAGCCTATAAAGGTTAAGCAGTCTGATCTAAGTCTGTACTATTTACCATCTGGCCTACATTTCTTTTAGAGATATCACTAAGCATTGTTTTCAAATGGACTTTTTCTAAGTTTAGGATCAGCAAATGTCTCAAAATATTTAGGGTAACCATATTAAAAATATGTCATGTTCCTAAATTCAATCAAACCCATGCTCTTGTCAACCTAACATGCTTGTCAAGACCTTGATTTAACATCATCTTCAGACCAATAGTTTTGGTTGCTTTAGAGTTTAACGGCCCAATCAACACTATTAAGGTAATGTTGAGCTGGTCAGTTCACCTAACCACACTTGTCCTGGTCAGGACTTGCATGCGGCTGAGCTACTGAGGCCTGCTCCAACCAATAGCTCAATCACTTCCAGTGAACTTCAGTCATGTCACTATACTTTCACATTTTTTTTTATTTTCCAACCTAATTTCTAGATTTTATTTATTTCATATTTTTTAAAACTCAGAACTTTTCTGAATCTTTAAAAACTTTCAGCAAAGAAATGAACATGTACTGAGGAGTGGCAAACCATGCAGACCCCAATCAGATGCTGCATTTTGTGGCATCTAGTCTGGGTCTACACTTTTTGCTCAGGTTTGTCTAAATAAATGGGTAAATATGGCAATTTGTCCTCTACTGATTCAGCCTACAATATGCTAAAGGTTGATTTCTACTAAGTCATGTTTCTTCTAACCATCTAGATAATCAAGATAGCTTACTTAAGCAGATGATGATTGTCAAAAAAAAAAAAAAAAAAAAAAAAAAAGAAATAAATAAATAAAAAAAAAAATAAAATAACAGAAGGAGAAATAAAAAAAATATATATATATATATGTATCCCGATCTCAGCTTATCTGGCGCTAACAAAGTCACATTCATTTTTAGTACACCTCAAGCAATATCTTTTACCTCTTAGCATGCTGGGTAAAAATTTCAGCAGACAACATTTTGAAATATACTTCTGTTTTTTTGTTGTTTTTTTTTCTGAAAATAGGATTCGACATTTCATACAAATCGTCTCCTTACAGGGGTGTAAAATTCCACTCGCCTGCTCGCATTTGCGAGTAAATTTGAAGGCAGGGCGAGTAAGATTTTTCAGAAGTTTTTTTCACTTTTTCTTCATTTTTAGCATCTAAATGAAAAATTTAGACTATAAGGGGGAGTAAAATTTGAGGAAATTTTACACCTCTGCCTTAAAGTCTTTGTTTGTTTGTGTTGAGGTTTTACGGCCCAGTCAAGCCAATGGGGTCATGTCGAGCACGGTCAGTTTACCTAACCACACGTTTACTGGGCAGGTTTAGTCCCCCAAGCGGTTAACCAGTATTGTGCACATTCTTTCGCCAGAAACTGACAACTGCCCTTCTTGAATCAGCGGAAGGGAGAGAATGACCGTAGAAAATATTTCATGATCAATCTCCACGAAAGAATGTTGCCGACCTCGGCGGGGGTCGAACCCGCGACCTCCTGGTCTCCAGTCAGACGCACATCCAACTGCGCCACCGAGGCCGACCTTAAAGTCAAATCCTTTTTCTGGGAAATAATTTTTTTTTTTTTTTTACTTCCCTGAAAATAAGCTTTAACAATTCATGCAAATTGTCTTCTGATGAGAATTTGCATGAAATGTGAAATCTTACTTTCTGGCAAATAAATATATCAATTTGTCATCTGCTGAATTTGTCCATAACATGCTAAGAAAATCAGAAAATGTCTTACAAAAAATTAAAAAGAGGAAGGAATAAAAATATATATTTATCCCAATACTTATGTGGCACTAACAAATTCACATTCAATTTTAGTACACATCAGGCAGCTAAAACTATTTAACCCTTCTCCTCCTCAATAAATTATGATGCCACACCCATTTCTAATTTTCAGCCAATCAGATTACTTGACCCAGACTGCTGATATAAATTCAAATACTTAATAGCAAACAGTGCAGATCCAGATCAGTTGGCTTCTTCAGAAGCCAACTGATCTGGATCTAGACTGTTTGCAAAGGCAGGACATATCCGGGTTCAGCAGGACAAGGGTTAACAAAACAAGATTCTGTCAGGGATCAAAACTGGTCTGAAATATCATTCAATCAAACTGATCAAGATGCATGAATCTGCACATATCTTAATACTGAAATAACACTTCTACCATATGGAATATAATTGTAGGTCTCCCTTGGGGGTGGGGGAACTGGGGGTGGAGCCACAAACGGTGGTGGCATTGGCCTTTGTTCCGGTGGCTGTTCTTTTTTAGCTGCTGCAATGCAGATATAAAAGATGCTGTGATCATCTAAGCAATTTTTTTCATGTGAAATTAAGACAATACTCTTAAACTGACATGCAGTTTTCAACAATCTGAATCATACATGTTAAGCCTAATTTCTATGATCATTTATTATATTAAATGTCCTAAAATTTTGCACTCCAAAGTTTCTTACAAAATGGCATGTGCAAACAAAGCAGACCCAGATCAGACTGTTCCTTCAGGAACAGTCTGATCTGGGTCTACATTGTTTGCCATTCAACTAAGAATTTTATGAAAGAAAGGCATAAAAAGCCAAATTTAGGCAAAAAAAAAAGTATAGAATAAAGTGTTCAAAATTTTAGGACATTTACTGTTTGCACAATCACTTCAGTCTACTTATCAACACCGTAACACACATTTCTATATCTTACATTTTCAATATATAAACAAGCGGCCCACGGGCCACGGTTCGCTCACCTGAGTGACATAGCCATTGCAGACATGCAGATGTTATGCAACATTTTTCCAATCCTATCATCGCAACTAATGAAAATATCATCATTTGAGCAGTTCTTAGTTTTGAAGAAGAATATATGGGCCTGACAGTCAATGGAGCATGATATTATGAATAAACTATCAAACACATTTCAACAGAAGGATCAATGTGAAATTTGGTGGAAATTGGCTAAGTGGTTTCTGAAGAATCATGATTTTATACATGTAAACAGCACAGTGGCAGGGAAATATAAATATAAACCAGATGATGGCCATCTTAGATTTCCAGTCAGAATAATTTTAACTACTGTTGATCTACAAGTCACTTTGATACTTTCAATATAAATGTATATGGCCCATCGATCAACATAGAACCATCATTTTAGCAATTTGGGTAGATCTCCTGTCCCCCATAATTTGTGCAAAGATTAGGACCCAGGGCTTATTTGGTTATGGAGAAGAAGATTTTTAAAGGTTTTTACCATATATGGGCATGGAAGCCATTTTGATCAGTGGACCATACCCATTTTAGCAATCTTTCATTCTCCTGCCCACGGGGGCTCCGCATGAAATTTGAGCAACACTGGCCCGGAGGCTTCAGAGGAAAAGCCATTTGAAATTATCAACATTTTTTCCATACAAATGTATGGGGCCCATACAAATGCATACAGAAGCAAACTTGACCTTGCCGTAAAAAGGTTAAATGTCAATGTATGACAATTATTTTAGCAACTTTGGTAGACCGCCTGTTCCAGATGATATATGCAAAGACTCAGCCATAAGCCATCCTCAGTTTTGGAGAAAAAAGATTTTTAAATGTTTTTTCCCATACAAATGCATAAGGAAGCAAACTTGACCTTGCCGTAAAAAGGTCAAATGTCAATGTATGATCATTATTTTAGCAACTTTGGTAGACCCCCTGTCCCCAAGGATTTATGCAAACATTCAGCCCCAAAGCATCCTCGGTTCTAGAGAAGAAGATTTTTAAAGGTTTTTACCATATATAGAGCATGGTGGCCATCTTGGTCAACGAACCGTGACCATTTTAGCAATCTTTTGTTCCCCCTACCAAAGGAGGCTCCATATGAAATTTGAGCAAAATTGGCCCAGAAGCTCCAGAGGAGAAGTTGTTTGAAATTCTGAACATTTTTCCCATACAAACGCATAAGGAAGCGAAATTGACCTTACCGTAAAAAAGTCAAATGTCAATGTACGACCATTATTTTAGCAATTTTGGTAGCCCTCCTGTTCCCGATGATATATGCAAAGATTCAGCCATAAGGCATGCTCGGTTTATGAGAAGTAGATTTTTAAAGGTTTTTCCCATACAAATGCATAGAGAAGCAAACTTTACCTCGCCGTAAAAAGGTCAAACGTCAACGTATGACAATTCTTTTAGCAATTTTGGTAGACCTCCCGTCCCCGATGGTTCCTGCAAAGGTTCAGCCCCAAGGCATTCTCGGTTCTGGAGGAGAAGATTTTTAAAGGTTTTTACCATATATGGGCGTGGCAGCCATCTCGGTTAACAGACCGCGACCATTTTAGCAATTGTTTGTTCCCCCACCCTAAGGAGGCTCCATATAAAATTTGAGCAAAATTGGCTCAGCAGCTTCAGAGGAGAAGTCGTTTGAAAATGTTAACGGACGGACGGACACACGGACGGATGCACGGACGGACGAAAAGTGATCACAATAGCTCATCCTGAGCAGAGCTCAGGTGAGCTAAAAATCCATGAATCCAATTTTCTTGCTTCCTTTCACAGGAAAAACACATGGCTGTAAAATGCACACTGATAAATTAGCTGCTTATACGAATGCTAACATGGTGACGTTACTTTATGGTGTGAAATTTTATGATACAACTAGGCTAAAATGAGAATACAAAAAGTGCATTATCACACTTACAGTGAATTATTTCAATACAATATTAAGTCATGTAATGTATACTAAAGTAGCGTTATTACTCTTTACATACAACAGTAGACAATTATTTTGAAAGTATTTTCCTATGTGCTATAATATGTTTTAGTTCGCATAGCATATAAATCATCATAAAATCAAATAATGCATGTGCATATTTAATTACTAAAATAATAAAGCATGAAAGAAGGGTCATTCATTAAGCAATACAAGTAATATTCTATAATGTATTTCAGTTTGCAATTCCAATTTGGACAAATATTGTGAACCCAGGTAAAATGTACAAATATAACTGTTATGCTACACTTCATAGGTTCAGATAAGGTGGTAACTGAGGTGAAAATTCAGGGCCCAGTAATTCAAAGCATTGTTAGCTTAATGAGCTCATTAATGACAAACTCATTAACTTTTGTAGCTAAGGTATTTTCAAATACATTGATATTTTATTGCTGCCAAAATGATAGTAGCTTTTGCAGCTACTCACATTTTTTCAGCAAAAAAAAAAGAAAAAAAAAAAAAAAAAAAAAACAGAAAAAAAAAATAAAAATAAATAAATGTACTTGCATATTTCAAGATACAAATTTTAACGTTACGTTAGCTAACAACTTTGTTGAGTTTTGAACAAATGGGCCCTGATATTTTCTTTTTTTTCAACCAAAACATACCTTGTGGGAGCCTTATTTAAAAAATAACATAAATAACAAAAACTTTCTTCTGAATACTCCATTTATCTGAATAAATATTAGTGTAATCCTGCATCAGTTGTAGTTTTTGTATGGTGTTGAACCATTTTGCAATTTCGAGGCTCTTCCAAGGAAAATAACTTTCTGCCATTGTGCAACTACTATTTTCAGACACATGTAACTAGATCTGTGTAAAAAACAAAACCAATGTAACACATACATGCTGATTATATTATTTTCTTGCCTACCTATTTGCATTACATAATGAATAACCCTCACATGTAATGAATGAAATAAAATAAATGAAGTAACTTTTCTAACTCGTGATTGCTAGACTGTGAGACAAGTACAATCTTCCTTTGGCCAACAAAACTTGTCATAACACGTAATACACTTTCACTTTTCCAACGGCTTGCCTCATTATGCTACTAGCTATTTTTTTTTTTTTTTTTTTTTTTGGTCACTTAATATTTTTATCTTATATGCAGACAAAAGAAATTCAATTAAATTCAAACTCCAAACTAATTCTAGACTGATATGGACAGTGTAAAATAAAATCAGCTGGTCTACTACTACTACTACTACTAATATTATAGGTAAATAAACAAAAACATATTGTAACTAATAAAGAAGAACTGAAAAGAACAAAAGAACTGAAAAGAGCAATCATTTCACATTCTATATTTTAATCAGAAGACTTATATAAAGAACATAACAGCATATAGTTCTCAGCCAATGTCAGAAAAGAAAATCAACAGCCATAGCTCTTGATAAGGTGCGTTTTTCAACCAAAAAGTATCTATAGTTTTCTTATTTCTCGACAAAAACATATGTTGTGGGCACTCATTAGAAGCGCCTCACTGAGGCACTTCTAATGAGTACCCACAACATGTTTTCATCCAGAAATAAAAAAGCTATTTGCCTGATACCCTCTCTTATATAGATCTATGACTGCACTACTTTAAACACAAAATTCAAATAAATTTGGAGACACTCAGGAAAGTCCATAATCATGGGACACTGCCCTTCCAAAACACCAAACAAGAATAGAACGACATGACGCATCAAACAATCAAACCCACAAATCACCTTGTACACCTGCACTTTATCTTGTAATCTAGATACAAAACCTGGACCTATAAACAGGTGACAAGATAAGACAAAAAAGAAGGCTGTCTGCATTGTATGAAAGTTCAGTGGAAATATTTTTCTAATTGCAAAGATTAAACTGTACTCAAAATTGTACTTTAGGGCACAAAAGTGAGAAGTTCAGAAGGGCTAAAACTGAAAAGACCGAAAACAATGAATTAGCTGAAAAGTCAAGCTCAAACAAAGGACTATTCAGTATTTATCAATTTACATTTTCTTAACCTGAACCTGCAGCAATAACTGAAATATCAAGCATAGAGCTACCAACAGAACTTAGAATTATACAGGCAAACAGACATAACAATCAATGAGAGACAGATGCACTTAGTTTATGCACAGACGAGCATACTTTACATTCACAGAGAGATATATTAACCCTTAAAGCGCCAATCACAACAATTGTCGTCTGCTTTGTCTTCTGCCGGTTACTTTATTGTTTGTTTGTTTGTGTTGGGGTTTTACGGCCCAGTCAACCCAATGGGGTCATGTCGAGCGCGGTCAGTTTACCTAACCACACGTTTACTGGGCAGGCTTAGTCCTCTAAGCGGTTAACCAGTATTGTGCACATCCTTTCGCCAGAAACTGACAACTGCCCTTCTTGAATCAGCGGAAGGGAGAGAATGACCGTAGAAAATATTTCATGATCAATCTCCACGAAAGAATGTTGCCGACCTCGGCGGGGGTTGAACCCGCGACCTCCTGGTCTCCAGTCGGACGGCGCATCCAACTGAGCCACCGAGGCCGGCTGCGCCGGTTACTTTAAAAGTCATTGTTGCAAACAGTGTGGCCCCAGATCAGACTGCTCCTTTAGGAGCAGTCTGATCTGGATCCACACTGTTTGCCTATATGCAAAATGTAAGTTTGAAAAGTTTGCAAGAAGATGCAGCAGACGACATAAGCAGACAACATTTTCAGATGCAGATTTTCTTCGCACTTTAAGGGTTAACTGAAAACATAACTACTCAGAAAAGAACAAAGAGAAAGAAACCCAATCATACAGACAAAGAGAACATAAATTCACTATCTGATAAATTGCGCTTAAATTATCAGAGAGAAAATTTAGGTTCATTGTATCATAGGAGAGAGCTTAATGTTGTCAAAAACAATAGAAAAATTTGTCTCACTTAGCTAATCAAAACTGAGCTAAAAACATCCTGTACATGCTATAAATAAAAATCTAAAAGGTTGCCTTCGGAAACAAAGAACACACAAAAAATAAAGCATTGAAAGAAATTATATGCTACAGTATCGAACAAGTGTTTGTAAAAAAAAAGCATGTTAATGTATTTAGCTACATTTCTACATCAGTGTTGCTTAATGGACTTCAGCAGCCTATAAGACTGAAAGATGATATATCGCACTGTGCACTAGATTTGGACAAGCAAAGTATTAATTAGTCATCATGGTTACCTTCAAGCTCATGGACCCTTTGTAGGGCCCCTTCAGTTTCATCTGCAAACTGGTCTGGAGGAACTAATGAAAATGTCAAAGAACTAACAGTAAGCAATTTTAAGACAAGGAATTATCTATGTGCTGATGTACTTTATATAAGTATATTTCACTATAGGGCAATGGAATTTGATGCAAAGTATGGTAAATGTCCTAAAATTTCGAACATTTAAAGTTTCTAACAAAATGGCACAGGTAAACAGTGCAGACCCAGATCAGACCACTCCTGAAGGAGGTCTTATCAGGATCTACATTATTTGCCATTCCAGTAAGTATTTTAAGAAAGGACTGCATAAAAAGCTAAAAAAAAAAAGGTATGGAATTAAGTATTCATAATATTAGGACATTTACCGTAATCATTTCTTAGTAAGCGCAAGAGATTTTTAAAGAAAGATACTTTTTTTAAATGCATGAATGAATGAATGAATTCAAATTAGTTCTAGTAAATGTGTGCTACAAACCAACATTAATACAGACACACTATTTTTGCATACTATTAAAATGTGACAATACATATCTCCCAAATGAATGAAGACAAATGCAAGTGAATACAATCATGTCAAAAAAAATAATTTCTAGCATATAGTTTTTGGCACTGCCAAAAAGATAAGGCCAGCAAACAAACAATACCTAAGCCTGGACGTGGGCAAATGTACCTTCTGATATGTGCACTTAAGACTCAAATCAGCCTGGGCCCAGTTGTTCAAAACTAACGATGCTGTTAGTTAACGTATAGTTAAAACTTTGATCATTAAATATGGTATAAACACATATTTTTGCTGAAAAAATGTGAGTAGCTTTTGCATTTGCAAAAGCTACTCACATTTTTTTCAGCAAAAATACCTGTGAATTAGATATTGTACTTACTAGAACAGTTAACATTTTGACCACTAACGATACCGTTAAGCAAACGATGCTTTGAACAACTGGGCCCTGCACGTCAGCATAATCTGATCAGAGTCTTCATTGTCCACATAAGAAACTTTGCACCTTTGGCTATATAAAATGCAACCTGTGATGATTCTGATCAGACTGCACAAATGTACAGGCTGATCTGAATCTTTGCTGGGTGCACATGTCCGAAGGAATGTTTTCTGACATTGAGACTTTCAACTGATATCCAATGCATCAGTATTTAACTTGTTTAAGCCTAGCGTCCCATAAAAGGGACATTGGCAAACGATGAAGACCCAGATCAGATGCCGCAGAATGCAGCATCTGATCAGGGTCTACACTGCTTGCATTAAGCTCAGAAATTTCTACAAAACATGGTCATAATAAAAACTAACCAGACACCCCTTAAGTGGACCAGTCCAAAGAGTGGTAGAGGATTCCACTTGGAATAAATGGGTTAATACTCATAATCCTATAATAGGGCAATTTAAATAAAATATTAAAGTTTGCAGGAAGGAGATGAGACCTGATAATTTGCCCTTGAACTGATGCAGTAAGGCTACTTTATCAAGGCTCCAGATAAGGAACTTTTTTCAACCAAAGAGTACTGATGTCTTATTTCTTTATGAAAACATGTTGCAGTTACTCATTAAAATCACCTCTGCAAGGTGCTTCTGAGTACCCACAACATATGTTTTCATTGAGAAATAAAAATATTTACCAAATACCCTGCCTCCACACCCTCCCCTATCTAGAATTATGTTTATGTTAGATCCACAAGAAAACATGAGAAGAACCCGCAACTCTTTTGAACAGCCTGTAATTTATGACTTTATCACAATATATTTACAATATAATTTAAGTATGAGATATGTTAACTACAAACATATTTGCCAAGTTACAATTACAAGTTGGCATGCCTTGTTATCACATCTGGCAATTGATAAGTATGTTCATTCTCATGGTAAATGCTAACATTACATGGTAAATGTCCTAAAATTTCAAACACTTTATTCCATACTCTTTCAGCCAAAATTTTACTTTTTAGTGGAATGGCAAACAGTGTAGACCCTGATCAGATTGCTCCTTCAGTATGATCTGAGTCTGCAGTGTTTGCAAATGCCATTTTGTAAGAAACTTTTATGTACACAATCTTAGGATATTTACGGCAGTATTTGCCATTTTATCACATATTAAAAACAAACACCAAAGAAACAATGCTGACAAAGATATTTAAATGCTTTAAAATGCCATTCATATTCAAATTATAAATATATTTTATATTTTTACTTTAAACCCTGTAAACTGAACATATTTCCTGTGGAAGAAATCTATAAATTCTATTCTAGTCATATTTTGGATAAAATAAATCCTGAAACAAAACATACTGGTTAACAGACAAAAGTACGAAAAAGAAAGACCTTTCATCTTGGAATTAAAAAAATATTACACAGTACGCAGGACTACTGCTACAAAAGTTGAGCCATGTTCATTATAATAAAGTTAATTCCAGTAAAAATTTTCTTTTCGTATATGTCAAAGTGAGCAGAGCACAGCTGGATAGGTTTGCCACGAGACATGGAATTCATTGTTCCATTTCAGTTTGTCGATTTTTGTTGGCTCATACAGCTGTATCCTAGAAATACGCCTACGAAAAAGGTCTCTCCTGAAAACAGTAAACTCCAGGGCCCAGTTGTTCAAAGCTAACGACATCGTTAGTTAACGATTCGTTAAAATTTACATCAAGTGATATGCAAATATGCTGAAATTTTTTGCTGAAAAAATGTGAGTAGCTTTTGCATTGCAAAAGCTAATGCAAAAGCTACTCACATTTTTTCAGCAAAAAATATCAGAATATTGTGTATTGAATCCACTAAAACAGTTAACGAAATGACCCTTAACAAGCTTGTTAAGCTAACGATGCTTTGAACAACTGGGCCTAGTATAATAACAAACAAGGAACCCCACAACAAATCATGTGCAAGGAGAGAAAAATGGCCTTCCCTGTATTAAAAGAACATGGAATTCAAACAAAGTTAGTTTTTCATTTCAGTTTGTCACTGAAACATAATTACAACAGTATTTACCCTAAATATGCTGTCAGACATGCCTTAGCAAACAACATAGCTCAGTACTGTTCAAAACAATCCAAACAGGGTTTGCACTGTTTTTCATTTAGTCAGAACTGTCAATCAACTCGTAGTCAAATAGATTTTTCCAAATTTTAGGCTAACACTTGAAGTGCTCAGAGAAATTGTAGCAGACAGAATCTAATTTTTTTTATTATCATTAATACTCTTAGCATTTCATGTGAAATGTCAAGCCTTATCTTCTCATAAAAATATCCCAAAAAATAATCAAATGTCTGCTGCAGTTGTGATTAGCATTTTAATACTTACCATGCTGGGTAAAAATTTCAGCAGATGACATTTTGAAATGTTTTTCTTATTTTTCCTAGAAAATAGGATCTGACACTTCATGCAAATTGTCTCCTTAGGAGACAATTTGCATGATGTGTATGAAAAAGAAAATAGTATCTGACACTTCATGATGTGTCAGATCCTATTTTCTAGGAAAAATAAGAAAAATATCAGCAATTTGTTGTCTGCTGAATTTGCCCATAGCATGGTAGGTGTTAAGGATTAAGTAAAGAAAGGGATTAAGGTATCTGAATATTTAGGGTAAATATAGCAGATAGTGAGCAAAGTCCACATATCCCCGGCCATAGCTATCAAAGGTATGATGATGGAATTTTGTAGAGGCAAGTTTCCCTCACTACTACATGGGAGAGATGGGCAAAAGAAAAACATCTCAGCATCTTGGTTTTCTCTCACACAACATACTTCATCATTGTCAGGGTGAATACAAAATTTGAAGACTCTGGCTTTGACAGCAAGTGAAAAATCTGTGACTGATTTTTATGAGAAACAAAGAAAAATGGACAGGTGAAGAGAATGATAAGCATGAGGATTCTCATGCTCTCTGAGGATTCTCATGCTCTCTTACATGATACAACTAGCCATACCCAATGTTTGTACAAAATTTCAAAATCCTAGATGCAGTAGTTCCTGAAAAATCTTTGACAAAAATTTTATTGGAGAACATGATACAAGCAGTCATACTAAATGTTTGTAATAAATTTCAAAATCCTAGGTGCAGTAGTTCCTAAGAAACCTTTGACACAAATTTCCCTATGCATTACATTGGAATGAGAGATGGAAAAAAGGGAAAAAAAAGGTAAAATGAAAGCAAAAACATTTCAGCATTGTGGTTTTCTTTTACACAAAATACTTCAACCCTCTGTAGGTGTGTACAAGGTGTGTACAAAGTTTGAAGACTCTGGCTCTCATAGGAGCTGAGAAATCTTTGACGAGAAATATTATTGGAGAAAAAGAAAAATGAACAAATAAAGGAAATGATAAGCATGAGGATGCTGATTGTCTCTTACACAATACAAATCTTTGACGAGAAATATTATTGGAGAAAAAGAAAAATGAACAAATAAAGGAAATGATAAGCATGAGGATGCTGATTGTCTCTTACACAATACAACACGTCATACGCAATGTTTGTACAAAATTTCCTAGATGCAGTAGTTCCTAAAAAAAATTTTATTGGAGAAAAAGAAAAACGGACAAATAAAGGGAATGATAAGCATGAGAATGCTGATTCTGTCTTATACAATACAAGTAGTCATACCCAATGTTTGTACCAAATTTCAAAATCCTAGGTGCAGTAGTTCCTGAGAAATCTTTGACGGGAAAAAAATTAACACACAAACATACACGCACACAGACATTGTTATGGAAAAATTGAAAACTACATACCGCTTATATACTTCGTATGCCGGGGATATAATTATGATAAATCAGAAATAAACATAAACAGCAGACACTGAACATCTTAAACATCTCAGTAACACTTGCTGCAGCAACTACAGAGCCATGCAAGGGGGTGGGGGTGAGGATGCAGGGTTAGAGGTCTACCTCTCATAGGGGATGCTCTACTTCGTGCAGTAACTATGATATAGCGGGAGTGTGGGGTATCAGTCTGTACAGTGGGTTCTACATGGTTAGACGGTATCCTGTAAGTTTTGCTAACTATTTTGTCAACATTAGCTGAAATAATGAGGTTGTCAAAAAAAATAAGGAAAATGACTAAAATGAAGATGAAAACAATTAACATCAAACAAAATTAATGAGCCTGTAAACAACACCTAGCCATAGCTCCAGATAAGAATAGGGATCCAGATCAAATTTTCCTACTTTTATAAGAAAACATATAATGTGGGTACTCATTCGAAGCGCCTCAGCGAGGCACTTCAAATGAGTACCCACAACATATGTTTTCGTGAAGAAATAAAAAAAATATCAACACTTTTCAGTTGAAAACCTTTATAAGAAAACATATAATGTGGGTACTCATTAGAAGTGCCTCAGTGAGGCACTTCAAATGAGTACCTACAACATATGTTTTCATGAAGAAATAAGAAAAATATCAATACTTTTCGATTGAAAAAAAAAAGTGCCCCCTATCTGGAGCTATGCGTGGTGTGTGTGGCAACAAAATGAAGCTCATCATCAATATACGGTAAATGTCCTAAAATTTCGAACACTTTATTCCACACTATTTTGGTCTAAATTTTGCTTTTTAAGAAGTTGTGTCTGGAATACTTAGTGGAATGGCTAACAGTGTAGACCCTGATCAGGAGCAGTCTGATCTGGGTCTGCTTTCTTTGCATATGCCATTTTGTCAGCAACTGGTGTATGAGATTTTAGGGCATTTACCATAAATGAAGAATGTTAACAAACAATGAAGTTTGTAAACAAAATAAAGTATGTTAATAAACTAGGGAAGTCTGTAAATAACGCAAAGCTTGTATACAAAATAAAGGAACTTGTAAACATAAAGTTTATGAACTAAATAATGAAGTCTATAACAAACATAATGATGTTATAAAAACAGGGCTTCATTGGCTGAACTTTCTCATACTGTTAACCCTTAAAGCGCCAAGAAAACCTGCATATAAAAATGTTGTCTGCTTATGTCGTCTGCTGAATATTCTTGCAGACTTTTCAAACCTATTTTTGCATACAGCCAAACAGTGTGGACCCTGATCAGACTGCTCCTAAAGGAGCAGTCTGATCTGGGTCCACACTGTTTGCAAAAATGACTTTTAAAATCACAAGCAGATGACAAAGCAGACGAAAATTGTTGTGATTGGCAGCTTTAGGGTTAAAGTGGCCTCAAAATCAATCAGCAAGCATGAACTTAACCTTTAAAGCACTAAGCAAAATTGCAGCAGACAACATTGTAATTTTTTATTATTATTTTTCAAAGAAAATCAGACTTAGCATTCGAAATGTCAAGTCTTATTTTCTCTGAAAAATGAAAATAATCAAAAAATCAAAATATCATCCGCTGCAGCTGTGATTAGTATTTCAAGGGTTAATGGAATGCCACTAGAGTAAATCACATTCCAGCTCTTGTTTCGTCTTTACAACATTTCATATTACAGAAATTGCAAATGAGGTCAACTGTCATTAAACACATTTTCACCTGGTTAAACAGGATACCACAAGTTGTTCCTGTTTGTTGTATCAGTTCCAAATGACCAATGCCATGTGCAAAGAGGGTCTTGCGGCATATGCAAACAGTGAATGCCCAGATCAAATATCGTATTTACTGAAGTATTCGGACATGTTCTCCTTACCATACTAGTTCTAAAATTTAAATACCATTCAATAACTACCTACATCGCCAGATGAGTGGCAAAAAGTGTAGACCCTGATGCGACTCTGCAGAATGCAGCATCTGATCTGGGTCTACAATGTTTGCTCAAGCCTGTAAGTCCAAATACTTAGTGTATACCGATATACAGCAATTTGTCTGATAAGTCCTTTGCTGCTTGTCAGTATTATAGTCAGTATCTGCAGACAGGGATGCCCCTGATCAGCCTGCTTATCCTAGCATTCACTATTTCCATATGTCCCAAGGTACATCTTTAGATGATATAACGCGAATAAAAAAACGTCTTAAAGAAAGAGAACCCAGATATGGGTATGTGGATGTGCTGCTAGTGTTGGTCTCAGCTATTAGCAGTTGGGTAAATGTTAACCCTTAAAATGCCAAGAAAACCTGCATCTGAAAATGTTGTCTGTTTATGTCGTCTGCTGAATATTCTTGCAAACTTTTCAAACCTATTTTTGCATACAGGCAAACAGTGTGGACCCAGATTAGAGTCTGATCTGGGTCCACACTGTTTGCAAAAATGACTTTTAAAATCACAAGCAGATGACAAAGCAGACGACAATTGTTGTGATTGGCAGTTTAAGGGTTAAAATACAGCTCTAAATAAGAAGCCATTTTCCACCAAAAAACAAATGTATTTTTTCTTATTTCTCCTAAAAAAAAGCATACATTGTGGTACTGAGTGAAATCCTTTTAGCAAGGCAATTGCAACGGGTACCCACACTATAGATTTTTTGTGAAGAAATAATAAAACTATTTACTTGGGTATCCCAAATCAGTAAGCCTGATTACTGTCATAAGTTTTAAAAAGGTGAGTCATGTTAAAGAGTGGTTAGACAGCACTAGTGAAAATTGTGAGTTTTCTGTCTGTAAGAAAAGTCTTTCAAACCTTTTATAAGTGTTGCTGTTGGTTTGGAGTTTAAAGTCAACCTTACTGTGCAAGGACGGTTTTCATTTTTTTTTTTTTTTCTAAAAATTTGATTAAATTTTTATCCCTTAATTTTAGATAAATAATGTGTCATGGGTTATGGTGCAATGTACATCTAAACACAGTGTGTATGGTGCCAAATAATTGTTGTTCATTAAAATTACATAGCTCCAGATAAAGGACTTTTTTCAACTGAAAACATTGATATTTTTTCTTATTTCTACATAAAAACGTATGAGGTGCTTCTAATGAGTACCACAACATATGTTTTTGTGCAGAAATAAGAAAAATATTATCTGGATACCCCCTCTTATCTGGAAATATGACAAATTACAATAAATTCATAATAGAATGAGCTGGTATAAGTCAGTAAAAATTATTTGTGACTTTAAATTTAAGAGAAGAAACCATTTTTGAACCAATAGTACCCAATGCAAAAAAAAACAACAAAAAAAAAAACAAAAAACCAAACACTAACATGGTGGGTAATGCACCCAAAACAGTTGTTACCATATATTATTCTTACAATGACTACTCATTACATAAATTTTAAAACCTTTTTTTTCATACCATAGCTCCAGATAAGCAGGGGTATTTGCATAATATTTTTCTTATTTCTCCATGAAACCCTATGTTGTGGGTACTCAATAGAAGTGCCTCGGCAGAGTGCTTCTAATGAGTACCCACAACATAGGTTTTTGTGGAGAAATAAGAAAAATATCACTAGTTTTTGGTTGAAAAAAAAAAAAGGCATTTTATCTGGAGCCATGCATATTATGATAATGGAGATACCCAAACATTAAGATGCAATTTTGTTCTGAGAATAATCTGTAGTCACAAATAAGGACCATATGGTCCAAAAACAAGTTTCTTCTTTCTGAATATATACTTTGTGGCATATTTGTCAATGGGGGTGGGGATAGGAAACATGCCCTAGCTGAAGCACTGGCTGGATAAGATTGATTTCTTTGTGTTATAATGCTTTATGCCAGCTCTCAAGTTTTAAATTTTAGTGTAGAGACAGGCCACACTCCATACAGGAGTAAAATATTTCTCATATACCTCAATGAAAAATATGTTGTCTTATAAAATTAGAATCACCTCACTGAGATAATTCAAAGAAAAAACACAACAATTTTCCTGCAGAAATATGAAAAATGCAAATAGTTTGTTTGCACAATTTCGTCTCTGTTGACCTGTATAAGGAAAGGTACAGTAAATGTTTTTAAATCTTAATAGCAAAAAAAAATTTTTTTTAAAGAGACCATATTTCATTCTCTTCTCATCAGTGATGCAAACTGGTCAAAACATTCTTTATGTTTTTGTTTTTTTTTCTTTTCAAAATTAAGATTTTACTGCTGTTTTTTTTTTTTTTTTTAAAACATTTACTTTACCTTCACAAACAAGTTTCATCTAAAACAGCCTAAAGTAATTTGTGAGCAGCTGATTTTGCATTTAGTAGACTAATCGTTTACTCAAAAAATAATCTGATAATGGACACACCCAAAACATTTTGCCACCATTTAACATAGGTAGACAACATCGTGGACAGAAAATTGCCTCCCTCCTTGGCATTTGAAACCTTTAAAATATGGATCTACTGTTAAAGGAAAGAATTTGCTTCCCGAGGGAGCAAATTCTTTCCTCAGACAGCAGCCCACAATGAGAAGGGTGGCATACATTCTGATGAGTTATTTCCCTTGGAGATGTCTGCTTTCTCCTTAATTTAATATCTTATCCAGCAGAGCTCAGTATATTAGTAAATTGTAACATCTAATGTATCATATAGTTCTACCTGCGCTCGGCACAAATTTAATACTACTATGTGGGCTATTATAGACTATTGGCCTTTGGCCGCCTGGGCCGGAGGCTGTTGCTGTCGGACTACCTAGCCCAAAAATCTCGCTAAATTCCTGTGCAGGAGCTACGGGAGGTGGTGGTGGTACTGGCCTAGGGGGCGCTGTATATGGCTCTAAAAGCAGAAGCAATAAGACAAAGATAACACATTTATACCATTTTGATGTAAACTCTAGCATATAAGTACAAGTATATCAACAGAACAATAAGTACATGTACACTTATGAAATGATACTTTAATGTCTTAATTTACTATAAGAGCTGTCGCAGGACAGAGTAGCTGGCCTGAATTGCACTTTGCCTCTAACAACTTTAACAATTTTTTTCTAAGTCCATGACCTTGACCAAAAGGTCACTCATGTGGGTTGAGATGGTACAGTATAAAACTTCAGACCAATAACTAACATCAGGGGAAGTATGAACTACTTCCATTCTGAGGTTCAGGAGATATAGCCTTTTTAAAAAGGCTTTAACCAATGCCGACGCTGGCACCATGGTAACTGCTATAGCTCTACCTGTACTTTCACACAGGCGAGCTAAAAAAGCAGGTAATGTGATAATTTTGAATAATTTTTGCTATTTTTGCACAAGAATATGTCATGTCTGTATTTAATGAAAAAACCAAGGCAATTCCAGTAAGTACCCACAAGACATATTTTGGTTAAAAAAATAAAGCAAAAAGGTTACCCTCTGAATATTTTTTATCTGGATATTTTCTTTTTCTGAATATTTTCTTAGTTTTCAATGTATTTATGTGGAACATGCACCTTATCTTATGTGTGATCCCAAATACAATGACTTATGAGTAGATTCAGCACTCCAGTTTTGCCTCTTATCCTGAAAATATTTTTTCCAATTTCTCCATAAATTCATCTGTGGCAGCTCATAAAGAGCTGATAAAGTCAGTCAATCCTAACAAAGCTACCACAACATAGAGTTTCATGGAGAACTAAGGAAAATATATATGAAAGAAATGTCTAACCTGGAGACTTGTAATTTCATCAATAAAACACAGCTTGTTAAAGAGAAGTATTTGGTGATAATTTTCGTATAATTTTTTTCTGAATAAGAAACATAAAAGCTATTGATCAGAGGCTTCTAATGAGTATTATCCCAGGATTATCATCAAATGCTCCTCTTTAACTTCAGATTTTTTACTGAAAAAAAAAAAAAAAAAAAAAGTCTTTATAAACCGGTTTGTATAAACCTTTTATTACACTGTATAAATATATCAGTCCTGTCACTGCTAATGACTGACATACGCAATAATTCCACCACCAGAACCTGAATAAAACCAGTTTTATCTCTAATATTTCTCTTTGTCTCTAATATCTATATAACATAGCTGTTATGACCGGCATTTTTAAATCTACTGCATATTTTGTAGGTATTATCCTTCAGTTTTCATATTGTTTCCAATGATTTACAGTGTATACATTCAGTTATTAAATAATCAAACAAACAAAAAAAAAACAAAACAAAAAAAAAAAAAAAACCCAAAACAGCTCTTGTGAATAAACTGAAGACTGCAGATTTCTAAAATAAAGTCTTTGTAAAATAACCAGGTTTATAATAGTCAGTTTTTGTCACAAAAAAATAGCAGCATTGCTTACAAGTTCTGACTGTCCAAGTAAGCTTGATTCTTCTTACCCAGGACAAATCACTCATGATTTTGCTAAACATACTTTCACTTTTTTTTTTTCGTTTGTTTTCTTTTTTACACAGCTTTCTAACTATTCTCATCTAGTATCCTATAATACTCTGTAATAACCCTAAGTATTGGGACAGACAGGCCTTTGCAAACAGTGCTGACCCAGATCAGATGTCGCAGAATGCAGCATCTGATCAGGGTCTACACTGTTTACCACAGATACAGCAATATTTTACACACAACATGTGGTAGCATGAACTATTTCAAATATTTGGACAAGTATGGTAAGTTGATAAGCTGTCCCTATACTTAGGGTAAATACAGTATCACATTCTTTTCTCTCAGATATCATCAAGCAATTGATTCATCAAATTCAGTACCGCTTCATAACTTACCTTGACACTGCTTAAACAAATATAAACACCATTTAAAAATATATCAAAATAATAAAAAGAAAATGACATCTGTCTATTGTAAATTTAGTTCAATTAGTTAAAGTTAAACAGCTGCTAAGAAGAATAAAGACCTGTGGAAATACGTCAAAGGTAAATACAAGTATTGTCTTTATGACATGATATACTTCCAGACAAAGAAACAACAGTGTAGGTAACTAAAGATAATTCTTGTTTTTACATCAAAATACATGTTATTATATATTACACCAATATATATATATATATATATATATATATATATATATATATATATATATATATATATATATATATATATATATATATATATATATATATATATATATATTATAACATATATATTATAATAATTAAATATATATATATATATATATATATATATATATATATATATATATATATATATATATATATATATATATATATATATATATATATATATATATATATATATTTAATTATTAAACTACCTCATCACGGCAATCCTTAGGAGAACTGACAACACATTATGGAGCAAAATTAACAAAAATTATCTTCTGAACCCCTTTTTATCACGTCAGAGTTAATGTCAAAAGGCAGATACAGAGACATAAAGTTACAAAGTACATATACATGAATAGTATGTAGCTATTAATGCAACTATGCTTTCACCAATATCCCAAACAAGTCTATACGATATTTAATGTATATATGCCACACTCTCTATATACAAAATTTCTTATATTTGACACATAACACATACTGTGGAAAAACGTACATTCCAATATGAAAATTATGGAAGCCCAGTCGCATCAGTATATCTGCACAGTCTGAACTGGGTTTTCACTCTCCCTTAACATAGTATTTATACAGCAAACAGCACAGACCTGGGCCAGCCTGCACATGTGCTGTGCAGGCTGGCCCAGGTATATGCTGTTTGCATATGGGGTATTGGCTGGCTTTCCCACAGCATGTAAATAGTGTATGTTGTAACATACGTAGAAACTTACCAGAAATATGAAGTTGAGACATATCTGGGGGTGGTGGGAACATATAAGCTTCATGACCCTCTGGATAAACTCTCACTGCATTTTTAACATCTCCCACAGCATCAATCAGCTAGAATATCAAAAATTGTAATTCTGTTTAACTATAAACTCATTTAAAAGCTGTTGTTGTTTTTTTTAAACTTATCTCTAAGCAAAGATACATATAAAGTCAGACTATCATTTGATTCACATGTACAATTTACATATTAGAAGTTTTGCATTCAGCAATCTTTTAGACACAACAAGAGGTTGTAAAAACTGAATTGTTAAATTTTTAGAAGTATGGTAAGGAGTTTGTTTGGCCCAGTCAACCTGATAGGATCATGTCGAGCAGTCAGTTTACCTATCCACACTTTTGCTGGGCAGGCTTAGTCCTCTAAGCAGTAAACCATTATTAAGCACATTCTTTCTCCAGATATTCACAACTGCCCTTCTTGAATCAGCATAAGCTAGAGAATGACCGTAGAAAATATTTCATGATCAATCTCCATGGCAAGGAGTTAAGGTGTCCAATTACTTAGGGTAAATACTTTAAATATTTTAAAGAAAAAACTTGCCATTAAAACTGTATCCATAATAAATCACCATAAAAGACATCAGATTATTCTATGAAATAGCTCCACATTTGATGGGGATACGAGAAAATATTTTTGTTTGTTTGTGTTGAGGTTTTACGGCCCAGGTAACCCAATGGGGTCATGTCGAGCGCGGTCAGTTTACCTAACCACACGTTTACTGGGCAGACTTTGTCCTCTAAGCGGTTAACCAGTATTGTGCACATTCCTTCGCCAGAAACTGACAACTGCCCTTCTTGAATCAGCAGAAGGGAGAGAATGACTGTAGAAAATATTTCATGATCAATCTCCACGAAAGAATGTTGATTTGTTTGTGTTGAGGTTTTACGGCCCAGTCAACCCAATGGGGTCATGTCGAGCGCAGTCAGTTTACCTAACCACACGTTTACAGGGCAGGCTTAGTCCTCTAAGCTGTTAACCAGTATTGTGCACATTCTTTCGCCAGAAACTGACAACTGCCCTTCTTGAATCAGCGGAAGGGAGAGAATGACCGTAGAAAATATTTCATGATCAATCTCCACGAAAGAATGTTGCCGACCTCGGCGGGGGTTGAACCCGCGACCTCCTGGTCTCCAGTCGGACGACGAAAGAAAATGTTGACTGTAGAAAATATTTCATGATCAATCTCCACGAAAGAATGTTGCCGACCTCGGCGGGGGATGAACCCGTGATCTCCTGGTCTCCAGTCGGATGGCATATCCAACTGAGCCACCGAGGCCAACAAAATATTTTTGTTATTTCTCTACAAAAACATATGTTGTGGGTACTCAGTAGAAGCACCTTATCAGGATGCTTCTAATGAGTACCACAACATACATAGAGACATAAGAAAAATATTAACAATTTTGATTGAAACATGAAGTGTCAATAAGCGTGCTTATTAGATGCCCCCCACTTCCAAGATAATGACTTCCTTCCAATAAATATTTTGCAAAATAAGTTAAAACCAAAATGTAACAGATGGTGGGATAATGTGGGAAGTGGGGGGTTAGGGGGGGTGGTGTTTAAAAAAATCCTTATCTGGAGCTATGTAACACACATACTCTTTAACATCTCTTTCAACAGCATTTCACTTATATCAGTAATAGTATGACAATGAAAGGTTCTATGCAATGACACCCTACATGTCATCAGTTGAATTCCACTTCAAGAACCTGAATAAAATCAACTTTTTCAATTCCTGATTTTATCAGACCAATGCCTACCCCTTTATTGGCTTTTCTCCAGTTGTTAGCAGCTCCTGGATCCTGGGGTGTCATGGAAACAACCTTGGCACACTGAACCATTGGGGTAATAGCTGAAGAAATAGATTAAAACATTAAGAATTAATCTTTTCATGACTAAAAACTTTAAGTCATTTGAATATATTCATTTCTTTCATATTTTCTAATTTTCTACCATTATCTAGGCCATGTCAAGTGAAAAAGTGCTTTTGAGCATTCACAAAATTTGCAGATTCACATCATCCTGCACATATGCAGTCTCATCTGGGCATTTGCTACCCACTGAGACATTCTACAGTATCCAAAGATTCTGTTAGTGGACAGTGAAAGCTCTGATCAGACTGTGTGATGTGCAGGCCAATGTGGGCCTCCGCTGTCTGCATATGCCCAAAGACACGTTTTTGCATGGCGTGGCCCATCTAGTGTCACAGATATGATCCTGGCCAACCAGCCTAGTAATAGTTGTAAATCAAGACTGTTAGAAGACAATGTGTGTCTTTTATTTGCATACCACTAAATGAATTCAGCTTTTAAATGCATTTCAATATGGTCAAACATTGAGCATTATGTGAATAAGAGACTGCAACTGTGGTCAAAACACCAAAACATTTACAACCATTTTAGTTACTGAAATAATGACTGAAGTCAGTGCATCAGTCAATATAGGTCAAAGTCAAATACTGATGATGGTTTCAGCTGTGCTTCTCTACATCAGACTGTGGCCCAAACATCAACACAATAATCCTTTAAAGTTAATTAGAAACTGACCAAAGTCAAAGCACCATAAACTATAGGTCAAGTCAAAGACTGATGGTGGAAGATGTATTGTGGTCAAACAGTCAACCCCTTAAGGGTTAATGCTGCCAAAACTGTTTTTGCCTCCATTCAGAAAAGGGGTTTACTTGGGGAGTGAATTCTTTCCTTACTGTAGACCCATTTCAGAACGGGTCTGATGTGCGGGAAAGTAGCAAAATGGATGCCAAAGAAGTTGTCCCCCTTTTAAAAGAAATGGTGGACAGTTTAGCAAGTGCATTCAGTCCCCTTTAATCAAAGTTCCAATCAGAACTGTAAACAGGCAATATTATTTTTATATATTTTTTTTAGAGAAAATAAGGCTTAACATTTCATGTGAATTGTCTGTTTAACAGACAATTCACATGAAATGTAAAGCCTTATTTAAAAAAAGAAAGAAAAAGAATGTCATCTACTACAATTCTGCTTAGCACTTTAAGGGTTACATTAATTTGAAACTGTCCAGTCTCCTTACTGAGGTGATTCAATTCCGTATAGTGCCATATTTATCCTAAATATGTGGACACCTTATCTTCTTAACACACATCTACTTTTTTGAACAAATTACATTATACTACCTGTCGATGTTCCTAAAAATTGCTGGATGAGTAGCAAACAGTACAGAGCCTGATCAGATGCAGCATTCAGTGGCATCTGATCATCTGGGTCTACAAAGTTGCCACAGGTCTGTCTGTCCTAATACTTAGGGTAAATATAGTACTCTGCTTTTTTCTGAAGCCCTAACCCCACAACTTTCTTACTGGCTTTGAGCTGTTCTGATGCATGGTTGACATTATCAACAAATGCAGCATCTTCACTGTTCTCTGCCTCCTGCTGGGCCACCTGAAGTACTCGGTTGGCACGTCTCGCAATGTTTGAAGCATTTGTTACTATCTTTGGAGAATCAACCGTTCTGATTCCATCCTCAACTCTCTCTGTATCTCTGAGAATACCTTCCTCTGAAATAACAGACAGGTAGCAATTAGGTTTGACATCTACTCTGAATGAAATGTACAGCCTTAACACTAAAAGGCTTTTCTTTGATTTTTGACTTGTCTGCTGTCTGTCATGGTTACTTTACTCTTCCTCATGGTGTCATTAGTAGACAATGTTCTGTGATTGTGACTCTTCCCGATATTTTCTATACCATTTGTCAGCTTTACCCCCTGTATAGCCTTCATCTAAGTATCCCTAGCCCTAAAGTTACTGAGAAACTGACACAGTGAACACACATTGACTAAGTCAGTGATGTGTAAAATGTAGGCCATAGTCATAATTATATTTATGTTGTGCTTCAGCTGCTCTCCCATAGATGTACCTTTGTCCAAGTATGATGATCCTTGGCCTTATATAGGTTACTGGCCTAAATGCACAGGGTGAACATACAATTAACAAAGTCAGTTAAGCATGATAAATAAGTAATGGTCATATATTGACTGATGGCTTCAGCTTCTTTTTCTAGGGTGCAACTATCCTCCAGGTATAAAGACCCTAGTCCATATAGTTATTGAAAATAATGACCTAAATGTAACGACTAATCATAAAAATAAGTCAGAGAAGCAGGAAAAGTAGGTATTAATGATTAACATACTAATTATCAGCTTCAGTCCCTCTCTCCAGGATGCAACTGTGGCCCAAGCATGAAGACCCTAGACCTTGTGGTTGCTGAGAAACTGCCCCAAATGCACAGGGTGAAGGACTATAAAACTAACAGTCAGTGAAGCAGTAAAACACATGGAGGTTATGGTCAGAAACTGATAGTAACCTTCAGTTGCTTTCTGCCAGCTGTAACTATAAGTCCAAATATGAAGCAGCTAGGCCTTATGGGTACCAAGAATCTGACCCGAATGCATGGAGTGGACATTGTATCCATGCCAAAAGACCACCCATATACTCATCCATGTTATGACATTCACACCCATGCATATGCTTGGAATGACATGCACTCTAGCTGCAAATAAGACGGGGTATCCATATAATATTTTTCTTATTTCTCCTTGAAAATATATTGTGGGCACTTATTAGAAGTGCCTTACTGAAGTGGTGCTAATGAGTACCCACAACATATGATTTCCTGGAGAAATAAGAAAAATGTCAGGACCCTGTTGTTCAAAACTTAATCAAGTTGTTCAGTAACGTGATGTTAAAATTTCTATATTGAAATATGGCAAATACACTGATATTTTTTGCTGAAAAAATGTGAGTAGCTTTTGCAATTTTGCAGCAAAAATATCAATGTATTTGAAAATACCTTAGTTACAACACTTAACTGATTTGTCATTAATGAGCTCGTTAAGCTAACAACATTTTGAACAATAGGGCCCAGTACTTTTCAGCTGAAAAAGTGCCTATCTGGAGCTATATGCATTCTTTTGCTTTTCAAAAGTACAATGAAAACACAAATTTGAAGTTGATTTGATTGCAGGGGGTTTTCATCAAACACTGACCTTCAGCATTTATAAGAGCAGTAGTATCAACAGCCTCATCTACAAGACCTCTAAGTCTCTCCATATTATCACTCCACTGTTTCTTCAGCAGTTCGAAATGTTCCACAGCAGCTTGGTTATCGGGGTTACTGAACACAATTCTGGCAGCAGTATTAATCTGGGGCGTTAAATCATCTACCTAAAATTGATTCAAAAAGTAAAATTTTCAACATTTATCAGTACATTCTCAAAGTTAACATCATTTTATGGATCTAATCTACACATACATTTTTTTGTTTGTTATTTTACCTGTCCCACTACTCAAAAAATAACTTCACTCAATGTCATGCTCTTCTGCTTACCCAGACTTACTTCTTTAGCAGTTTGATTACCTTCAAACTGTTCTGTATGCACAGTTAAGAATCTATAGCAGAAAAGAAGGATATTGGGTAAATATTTGTCTTATTTCTCCAATATGTTGTGGTAGTCATTAAAAGTGCCTTGGCAAGACACTTTTAATGAGTACCACAACATGTTTATATAGAGAAATAAGAAAAATATCAATAATTTTTGGTGAAAAAAAAAGCACCTTATCTGGAGCTATGTATACTTAGGGTGATATGGTAAATTTTTTTTTTTTTTGCGGGGTTCATTATTATTAACTCCACCAAGGAGTTTCCTTGTTTCAAAATATTCTGTTGTAATATCATTTATACACTGTTTGCCACTCATTTAGCAGTTTTTAAACACATCAAAATTGATTTGCTCATTTTTTTTTAGTTTGACACTATTGAGGTCATATCAAGTCAGTCAGTTAACCTACTCACACTTTTCCTGGACAGGCTTAGTTCTTTAAGCAGTTAACCATTACCTTTGGATATACTTTTCACTAGTAACTGACAACTATCTTTCTCGAATAAGCAGACAGGGGAGAATGACCTTAGAAATGATTCCATGATCAATCTCCATGAAAATATGCACCAGGCTGCGATTTGAATGTAAGATCCCTGGAGTTAAGGTGTCAGAATACTTAGGATATTCATGGTTTGTTTGTGTTGAGGTTTTACGGCCCAGTCAACCCAGTGGGGTCATGTCGAGCGCGGTCAGTTTACCTAACCACACGTTTACTGGGCAGGCTTAGTCCTCCAAGCGGTTAACCAGTATTGTGCACATTCTTTCGCCAGAAACTGACAACTGCCCTTCTTGAATCAGCGGAAGGGAGAGAATGACCGTAGAAAATATTTCATGATCAATCTCCACGAAAGAAGAGGATATTCATGGTAGTTACTGCTCCAGATAAAGAGAGAAATGAGGTGATTTAGGATTCTTATTTGTGCACCAAAACCTTTCAATGAGTACCAACAAAATGTGTTTTGATTTGAAATCAAACAAAAATTATCTTCTGAATACTTTCACAATCTGGACTTCCTTAACCATTACAACTCCCTCGGCAAATTCAGCAGATGACAAATTGATAATGTTTTTCTTATTTTTCCTAGAAAATAGGCTCTGGCATTCCATGCAAATTGTCTCCTTTGAAGATAATTTGCATGTAATGTTAGAGCCTATTTTCTGGAAAAAAAAACAAAAAAAAAAAACAGGAAAAATATTTCAAAATGTCATCTGCTGAAATTTTTACCCTGCATGCTAAGCATAAAATTAGACTGATACCAGTTTGTAGGCAATTTGCATGAACTGTGAAAACCTATTTTCTGGAAAAAAAAAAATAAGAAAAATATTTGAAAATGTTGTCTGCTGAATATTTTACCCTGCATGCTAAGTGCTGAATTAGACTGATACCTGTTTGGATGATTTAAAAATTTCCTCAACAGTTTTCTTGTTACGACAGCCTCCTGCTACAGCGACCATGTTGGCAGTATCTGCAAGTTTTGTGGCATGTGCCTGGAAGTTACGGGCCTTGTCTTCAAAGTTAGGCTCCCTGCCAGGTGTTCCTGCAAAGCAGAAGTAAAGAATGAATCTAATATTATTGGAAAAATTTTAAAAACATCTAGAAAATTAAAATAGCTTGAAAATTTAGGCAATTTTGGCTGTAATGGTACCACATCAACAGACTATAAAAACAAGACATTGGCATGAAGTGGCCAAAGTCCTCTGCTGCAATATAAGAAGTTGTAAATTTAACAGCCACTACTACTGAAAGGGGGTGGGGGTGGGGACATTTGTAATAGTAGCTTTCCATCCATCCATAGTTTTGTGAATCTGAGGTTCCATCACACTTTGGTGTCTGGGCTATAACACTTTAACCCTATGAAATATTTTCATATAACTTCACCTGCATTCAAAGCTTGATGAGATGATGTGTCTTGATCTGCTTGAACTGAAATTTATCTAACAGCAGACAATGAAATTCAGTATTTTAAGGGTTCAAATGATAAAATATTGGTATTTTCAAGAAAACAAACACCAATATTTTCAAGAAAACAAAACTATCAAGAATAACATATTTTATAGAAACTGTAGATCTATTATCATACATAACTTTTATTATATGCAAATTTTCAAGCATAAATTTGAGGGCTTACAGAGGACTTGTTAATGAGGAGTATTTGATGATATTTCTGGGATAATTTTTTCCTCCATAACAACATATATCATGGGTACTCATAAAAGGTGCCTTGTGAAGTGCTTCAAATGAGTACCCACAACATATATTTCTAAGGAGAAATAAAACACATTATCCAGAATTATCTTCAAATATTCTTCCTTGACAAGTCTTCTGGTTTATTACATAAAAAAAATAAATTTACAACAAGAATTTTATGGATGTCCTAAGAATACTTTTTATGTTATCTTATAGAATAATTTGTTTGTTTGTGTTGAGGTTTTACGGCCCAGTCAACCCAATGGGGTTATGTCGAGCACGGTCAGTTTACCTAACCACATGTTTACTGGGCAGGCTTAGTCCTCGAAGCGGTTAACCAGTATTGTGCACATTCTTTCACCAGAAACTGACAACTGCCCTTCTTGAATCAGCGGAAGGGAGAGAATGACTGTAGAAAATATTTCATGATCAATCTCCATGAAAGAATGTTGCCGACCTCGGCGGGGATTGATTGTTTGTTTGTGTTGAGGTTTTCGGCCCAGTCAACCCAATGGGGTCATGTCGAGCGAGGTCAGTTTACCTAACCACATGTTTACTGGGCAGGTTTAGTCCTCCAAGCTGATCGGCGGGGGTTGAACCCGCGACCTCATTGTCTCCAGTCGGAGGCGCATCAAAGTGAGCCACCGAGGCTGGCCTCTTATAGAATAAGCAAAATAATTAAATACTTCTGTTGCAAATTTCAGCTTTTCAATTTCTTTCAAATAATGACCCAAAACAGGCTAAACATGCAATATACCTTGCCTAGAATGACAGCTTGCTTATAGCATAAAAAGAGATGGATCCTTTATGTGCTTACAAAGTACTTAATTTATACATTACAAGGAATTTAGAAGTAACTGAAAGCTTCTGGAACTTTTGCAGGGTCAAAGATCTGATCATCATGTTACTTAAAAGGCAAGTTCGCAACAGTTATATCATGACAAAGGGACAGAGTGAGTTATTTTACCCATTTATGTCTGGCATCCCATAAATGGGACATTGGTAAACAGTGTAGACCCTGATCAGATGCTGCAGAATGCAGCATCTGATCAGGGTCTACAATGTTTGCATAAACTACAAGCATTTCATTAAAACATGGTAATAATTAAAACTGACCAGACACCCCTTAAACTGGAAATTGACTGGTCCAAAGAGTTAGGTAGAAGAGTCCAATTGGCATAAATGGGTTAAAAAGCTGTTTATCTTGTAATAAAGCCTTAGTGGATTACAGAGAAAACAGATGAGCATTGAAATGACTGCTTTCTGAAGTCACCATGGAAACGTATAAGCTGCACCATGCAAAAAAAAGTCTTCAGGGCATATTCAGATATTGAAGGTCCAAATTAGCCAGTTCATCCAATTAGTCTGATCAGGCATTGTCAATTGTCAAAGAATATTCGGATACTGTAGATGACAATGAAAGCAAAGATACTATGCAGACCCAGAGGTGTTGTTCAAGAGCGAGGAGTATTTAGTGATAATTCTGAGATAATATTTCTTGTTTCTCCACAAAACTACTGTAACTGTATAAATGTTCGCAGGATATTCGGGGATAAATGTTTATAGTTTTAGACATTTTCACTAATTCATGGATTTAAATTTCTATACAAAAATATATGGTTTGTGTGTATGAAAGTTTGCAAATTTATGCTGACCATGAAATTCCTGAACATTAATACAATGTGGACATTTGTACAATTACAGTATATGTTGTGGGTACTCATTAGAAGTGCCTCAGTGAGGCACTTCTAATGAGTACCCACAACATCTGCTTTTTATTGAGAACCAGAGAAAATCATCCCAGAATTATCATCAAACTCTCTTCCTTAAAAACAGCTCTGAGACTACATAAATGTACAAGCACACATTTTACATTCATTCTGACAAATTAGAATTCGGAAGATGAGTCTAACAATTTGCCAGAAATTCTTATACAGATATCTGAATAGCAGAATTTAATCACCTGCAAAACAACACCTTATCTGAAGTCTAAGTTATTTGGAAGTTCGGAGAGTTTATACAAATAAAGTAAGAAGGTTTAGTCTATATTAGGTCCCATCAATTTAACTCAATATGCAAGAAACAGATAGTAATATGAAAGCAGATAAGAACTTCACAAAGGATGCATTACAGAGGAGTATCTGGCGATAATTCTGGAATAATTTTTTCTTATTTCTCCACAAACACGTATGTTGTGGCACTTTTAATAAGTATCCACAACATAGGTTTTTATGGAGAACTGGAGAAAATTTTCCAAGAATTATCCCCAATAACTCCTGCTTAACAAGTCTTATATTATACGATACCGTCTTCTTCTGAGACTAAATGGGAAATCATTTTCTATGTAGTTAACATTCATACAGAGGCTGTATCATACACAAGTGCAAACTGTGAAGGTCCACATCAGTCTGACAGCCTGCTCACGATGTTTTGATTTTTTTTCCTTTCCCCAGTAGTTAACAGTGTCAAATGGCAAACATCCTGATCACATTACACGGATGTGCAGACTGATTTTGGTCTTCACTGCTGACATATACGTCCTATGTCCAAAGGTATCTTCTTGCATAATGTGTCTCATATCATATGTTTTATAAATATACCTATCGTTGCATAAGATACATGGCTCTTGTCCAGATAAATGGACTCATCAAAAGATTTTTTTTACGACAAAAATGATCTTGTGTACTTAATGGAATTGCTTTGGATTTTTTAAAAATGTTTTGGGGCAAGCATATCTTGAGGGCATTTTTTGGAATTGCCTCATTGAGCTCTCAAAACATGCAACTCTCATGTGACAACTACTTGCTGTTATTTTAAAATGGCAATACACCCAGACTAATGCAATGGCATGTGAAATTTTATTTTGTGGCTTTCTTGAGGAAACTTTAAATTAACATTATCTAAGGCAGTGATCCTGGTGCTTTTGTTCTTTGTATGGCCTTGTGGTTGCTCATTGCAGGGAATTTCCATGTTTTGTCCTGTGTGTTTTCTATTTATTGTTTGTTGGATTCTGTCTGGCACTGTGACTGCCTCGTTGGGAAAGAGGAGCTGGTTACTTTGCTTTCTTTGGTTTGTGACGTGTCACAAACCAAAGAAAGCAAAGTAACCAGCTCCTCTTTCCCATGTCTGTTTTGAAAGTTGTTTGCTCTTACTCCTGGTGTCATTGGCAGGCTAAGGTCTGTGATTGTGGCTCTTCCTGGATATCATAACTACTTTTTATTTTCTAACAAAATTGCTGTAGGCAACCTCTGTTGTGTGCATAGATAGGTTAAAATGTGCAAAATCACAAATAAACAAATAAAAAACTGAAGAACAACCATTTTATGCTGGTTAAACAGATCATTTTTGTTTTTTTTTGTGTGTGTGTGCGTGTGTTTTTTTTCGCCCAAGGTCAGTGTCTGAAAAAATTTACTGGAAATTTTTGTGATTTATTTTTACATAATCCAATTATTTCGGTCATGAAAAATAATTATTTTTAGGCATTTTAAAGGTATCCCAATTCTTAACCACTTTATGGTATATGTAATAGCTTTATCAGGTCCTTCATGGCTCACTTACAAAATCACTGGATACTGTACAATAAATGGATGGAGAAGATCCTGATCTGACTGCACAGATGTGCAGGCTAATCTCAAGTTTTGCTGTTCGCATATGACATGAGAATATTTTTTTTTTTTTTGCAAATCGTATATCATATATAAAGCTTCTATCAAAACATATCTGACAAGATCAACAAAGAAAACAAAACATTGTGGACATAATTTTCAGTTTAACAGACCTTACAAAGTTAGCAAAATGGCTCCTACCCCAACATACTCCACTCTTACTAATCAGCACAAGAACTGAAATATTACCATTCTTACCCTAAATATTAAGACACCTTAACTCCTTACTATGAATGTCCTTAAATCTGAACGTCCATTTTACTACCAGTTCATATGCCTAAAAAAACGCAGGATGAGTTCCAAACAGTGTAGACCCTGATCAGATGCTGCATTCTGCATCATCTGATCAGGGTCTACACTGTTTGCTCAGGCCTGTGTCTGAATACTTAAGGTAAAAATATGGTAACCAGTGTCACTCAGCTCCATTATATCAACAGAGCCTCTATTTCTCAATTCGATAAGTCAGCGGAACAAGAAAAGTACATACCCAATGGCGTGAGAGCAGCTTCTGTGAGTTGCTTCAGTGGTGTTGATATGTCAATGAAGTCTTCAGCTACCTGCAACATATTATGAAACATCATCAAATACGTCTGTTAGTCTGAGTTCTGATTTTGAATTTTACAGCCCAGTTAACACTGTTAAGGTCATGTTGAGCCAGTCATCTAACCTACTCACACTTTTTCTGGGCAGGCTTATTCCTCTAACCAACTGCCCTTCTTGAATCATCAGAAAGGAGAGGCTGACCAAAGGATTGATTTCATGATCAATCTCTATTAAATTTATGTGGCTGAGCTGGAATTTTAACTTATTTTTTTTTTTTTAATTTGGCTTTTACGGCCCTTTCAAGAATATTTCACTTATATCAAGCCGATCGTTCATCAAAGGTGGGCGAAAACTGGAGAACCTGGGGAAAAACCACCTGACCATCCGTAAGGCTTTCCCACATGTGACCTGAGCGAGGCTAAACCCACAGAGGTGAGAAACCTAATGGATTAAGAGTCAACTCTCCTATCCACTAGGCTACCGGGGCCCGCAATTTGAACTTGTGATCCCTGTATTTGCAGTCAGAAGCACTAACAGCTGTGCAATGGAGCCTCGCTATCTTGTGTTAGATGTACCATATTTAATGTAAACACATTAAATATTCTGAGACATGCCTTACAGCTAACAGTGTAGATCCTCCTTAAACTATTCCTAAGGCCTCCTAGACAAGTAGTTTGATCAGGGTCTGCAGTATTTGCCACTCAGCATTGTTTAGACAAATTAACGGGGCCCAGTTATTCAAAGCATCATCAGCTTCACAAGCTTGTTAGTGGTCAAAATGTTAATTGATCTAGTAAGTACAATACCAAATTCACAGTTATTTTTGCTGAAAAAATGTGAGTAGCTTTTGCAAATGCTACTCACATTTTTTTAGCAAAAATATTAGCATATATGCCATATTTAATGATAAAAATTTTAATGATAAATTAGCTAACGAGATTGTTAGTTTTGAACAATTGGGCCCAGGTTGTCTAATGGACTTGTTCAAATTGTAGGGTATGAACAGTTAGGAGCTGAGGTGTCAATACACTTTAGTTGAACATATGTCTAGATAAGAAGGGGTTCCAGGTAAATGTTTTTCTTATTTCTCCACAAAACCATATGTTGTGGGTACTCCTTAGAACGTCTCGCCCTGGTGCTTGTAATGAGTACAATATATAATTTTGTGGAGAAATAAGAAAAACATCAATACCTTTTGACAGAACAAAGCATCTTATCTAGAGCTATGATTATGTAGAAACCATGATCAATAGTATCATCTAACTGATATATAATGTTTATCAGGTTCAACATGAAAACACAAAAACTCAAAAAGCCTCTTTGTTTGTGTTGAGGTTTTACGGCCCAGTCAACCCAATAGGGTCATGTCGAGCATGGTCAGTTTACCTAACCACACGTTTACTGGGCAGGCTTAGTCCTCTAAGTGGTTAACCAGTACTGTGCACATTCTTTCGCCAGAAACTGACAACTGCCCTTCTTGAATCAGCAGAAGGGAGAGAATGACCGTAGAAAATATTTCATGATCAATCTCCACGAAAGAATGTTACCGACCATTGGCGGGGGCTGAACTCCAGTCGGACGGCGCAACCAATTGAGCCACCGAAGCGGCTCAAAAAAGCCTCTGCATTTTCTTAGGTTTTACTTTGCAAAATTGATTTAAATCTTCTCTTGCTGAACACAACATGCCCTGTCTTAGCAATGTGTGTGTTAAGGTTTTACGGCCCAGTCAACCCAATGGGGTCATGTCGAGCGCAGTCAGTTTACCTAACCACACATTTACTGGGCAGGTTTAGTCCTCAGTATTGTGCACATTCTTTCGCCAGAAACTGACAACTGCCCTTCTTGAATCAGCGGAAGGGAGAGAATGACCGTAGAAAATATTTCATGATCAATCTCCACGAAAGAATGTTGCCGACCTCGGCGGGGGTCGAACCCGCGACCTCCTGGTCTCCAGTCAGAAGAAGCCAACTGATCTGGATCTGCACTGTTTATCATTAAATATGTGAACTTCTATCAAAGACCCATACCAAGTAATCTGATTGGCTGGAAATTAGAAGTGGGCATGGCATCTTTATTTATTCAGCGAGGCAAGGGTTAAGACACTTATGTAGTATTTATAGGCTGAAACATAGCATTTCTATTTTTTTTCCTCTCGTCTGTGGAGAAATTAGAAAAATATCAATAGGTTTCGACAGAAAAAAAATAATCTTCTCTGGAGCTATGATTATGAATAACCATGATACATGCTATATAAATTATCATTTAACTGATAAAATGTTTGTCAGTTTCAACATTAATGCTAAGCATGCTATGTAAAAACTTCAGACAATATATTTTTTGTGTTTTTTCCCAGAAAATTAGGCTCTGGCACTTCCTTAGGAGATTATTTGCACGAAATGTCGAGGTCTATTTTCTGAGAAAAAAAAAAAAAAAAAAAAAAAAAAAGAAGAAAAATATCATCAATTTATCGTCTACTGAATTAGCCCAGAGAGTGGTAAGATTAAAACGCAAAAGTTCAGATAAGCCTTAAAGATAGAGTTTTCTCAGGTTTGTCTGATGAAACAGGTATTACTAATATAGTATTTATATGTCGAAACTTGACATATTTCTCTTACCTGACTAACTAAAGCATCTTGAATCTTTCCCTTCAAGGCCTGTAATTTTTCTGACAAGTGTCGAGCTATAGCCTTGGCTTGAGGTGAGTTACCCTGCCCTTTAGTTATGAGATCTGAGAGCTGATTGGTCAGTATTTCTGTCTCATCACACAGCCTCAGAAGCTCTGATCTGATTGGACCAGAACATGCCTCTGCTACACGACGACCATCTGCAACAACCATTCTGGTAGCTTGTTCACCTGAAACCAGGAAATAAAGTTGAATTTAAAATTAATAATAGCAAATTCCTTTCCAAACTAAACAAGCAAGGGATATCATTATACAGTCAGAGGACTTGATAAGGAGGAGTATTTGATGATAATTCTGGGACAATTTCCTCCAATTCTCCATAAAAAACATACATTGTGGGTATTCATTAGAACTTCCTCAATAAAGCAATTCTAACAAGTACCCACAATGTACATTTTTATGGAAAAATAACAACTTATCCTAGAATTATCACCAAATAACCATCCTTAACAAGCCCTCTGTTGAGCTGAAACCAGGGTATGTGTGGGTATACATTAATAATCTAAATTTCACAACTTTTCTGTTCTTAACCCATTTATGCTGAGTGGACTCTTCCATCTCAACTCTCTGGATAGGTCCATTTCCAGTAGAAGAGGTGTCTGGTTAGTTTTTATAATTACCATGTTTTAGAGAAATTCTTGTATGTTGTGAAAACAGTGTAGACCTTTATCAGACCCTGCATTCTGCGGCATCTGATCTGGGTCTGCACTGTTTGCCAATATCCCTTTTATGGAACACTAGGCGTAACTGGGTCAAAAGCTTACTTCACTTTACTATTTTTGTCAACATTTTGCACTATGTATCTACCTTAATGAGCATTAATCTTTAAAGCACTAAGCAAATTTGTAATTTTTCAGAGAAATCAGACTTGAAATTACATGTGATTCACATGAAACGTCAAACCTTATTTTCTCTGAAAATAAAAACAAAATATTTCAAGGTGTCTGTTGTAGTTGTGATAAGGGCTTTCAGGGTTAAGTAACCTTTATTTCATTAGTCCCATTTTTATACAACAAAAATCATAGAAGAACACATTTCATGCAGAAATGTTAACACTCATCCCATTGAACCTGGATATGTCCTGCTATTGTAAACAGTGTAGATCCAGATCAGTTGGCTTCTAAAGAAGCCAACTGATCTGGATCTGCACTGTTTGCCATTATGTATATGAATTTGTATCAACAACCTGAATCAAATAATCTGATTGGCTGAAAATTATAAGTGGGCATGGCATCTTAATATATTCAGCATGACAAGGGTTAACATAATGAATGAAAACATCATTTATGCTCTGAGGACTCATTAGAAGTGTCTAAATAAGGTGCTTATAACAAATGCCTAAAACATTTTTTTTGTGGAGGAATATGAACTATCCATGCTGCTTGGTTGAAAACAGCATCTTATCTAGAACTATGCTGAATACTGAATTTAACTATGCTGATCAATGGTTTTAATGCTGATCAATGGTTTTAACTATGCTGATCAATTGTTTTAACTGGTCTAGGGGTGTGATTAAAAAATGTTCAATGTTTCATATTAATTGAATCTCACTTACCAAGGCCTTTGTCATCCATGGCAGGGTTGGATAGCCAGTGTTGAGCTTGGTCAACCTTTCCTTGAACAGTTGGAGCAGGTTTACGAATACCACTACGCTCTGTATTCATTATACCATCATTTGTCAGTTTTTGCAGTTCCTTCATCTTCTGCTGCATCTCTCGCGCTAGTGACACTGACTGTGGACTGTTACCCTGAAATCAAAACAATTTCAACTGACTGTCAATATTTGGGGATTGCTACACCAAGAAATATTCAGTATTTCCCCTTTTAGAATAGGCACTCACCAAACACAGTCTGGTATGCAGAATAGGAACTAACAGTCAGATTGATTGTGTTGGGGTTTAACGCCATGTCAACCCTTGAGGGTCATTTTGTGTCGTCTCCCAGAGAAAGGGAGAAAAGAGATTGAAGAAAGAGTAGAGGAGATGAAAGAGAGGGACAGGGAAGAAAGAGGAACAGGAATGAAAGTGAAGAAACAGAAGAAATAAAAACATTCCCCCTCTACCCTTACCCACTACAAGGATAGCAGGCCTTGCCCAACTGTAAGCCAACATCTGTTGGACGCCCCAGTGATGTAAGATACACAGCACCTTCGCACCACCCGACCAACAGTCAGGAAATCCAATGGAATCTAAAGCAGTTTAAAGAGAAATCACACACACAAAATGCTCTTTTTTATATTCTTGTTCACACATCATGTGGCTTATTAATCTATCAAGTAATTAATGGAGTCACAATTTAGGGCAAAGGGTTCACTTTAGGGAGCCAACTCTATTAAAATTGTTTTTGCCCCCTTTTGATTTGGAAAAGTTACAAAATTTGATCCTTGGACATGGATATCTATGTTATAACAAGGTTCAATTCAATCATTTTTTTTTTTTTTTTCGTCCATTAATAGCTATTGATAAGAAGATTTATCTATCTATCTTCGAATACTGCCTATGCCCTCACAGGCATTTTCGGCTTTTCTCAATCATGTATTTGTATAGCTCTGAATTGCTTTTGTGAGGTGTTTCTAATGAGTACCAGTCCATAACACATTTTCATACAGAAAAATATGAAAATGTTCTTGTTAAAACCCATCTTATCTAGATTTACACCCATGGAAACACAAGGAAAAAGGTTAATTTAATTTAACTTGTTATTTTACCTTGCCCTGTTGTCTAAGTTCTGACAAAGCCTGGCCCATAGACTCTAGGTTGCTGACAGCTTTCAGGATTCTATCTCGGTCATCAGGGTTTGTACAACAGTCTGCAATACGTCTAGCATCTTCCAAGATCTGCCGAAGTGACTTTTCTCCTGAAAACAAAGTAAATGTGATAAGTAGGACTTTTTGGGGAATGAGTAATGCCTTATATTATGGGAATTTAGCATACTGTTTTTATCCTAAATAATTAAACAGACAGGCATGAGCAAACAATGTAGACCCAGATCAAACTGCTCCTAAAGGAGCAGTTTGACTTGGGCCTACATTGTTTGCCATTCAGCTGGAACTTTTTTTAAAATTTTAGGCACATCACCAGGTAGTTAAAATAGATTGTGAGATTTTGGGAGTACAAGATGGGTAAGGGATGAGATAAGATGAGTATTTAGGGTTATTAAGGTATATGCAAACACTGAAGACCCAGATTCGCTTGGACTGCACAAGTGCACAGGCTTTTCTGGGCGTTCTTGTTAGCGTATGCCTATATGGTCATTTTTGCATCACTCAGCTTAAATATATTTTAACATTACAAAAATGTGTGTATTTTATATCATCTATAAGTTACATTTGTACTTAGAAGAGGGACAGAATGAAAAAATAATTGAATTCTTATACTTATTTAAATCAAGTTAAGCCACCATTATTATGACTATGAATCTATTTTTATTAACATGGACCAATTTGGGGAGGGGATGAAATCTTCTGGATAAACAGGTACTTACCTCTACAAGCTACTACTGATTGATTGATTGTGTTGGGGTTTAAGGACACGTCAACCCTTATGGGTCATTTTGTGTCGTCTCCCAGAGAAAGGGAGAAAAGAGACAGAAGAGATAGCAGAAGAGATGAAAGAGAGGGACAGGGAAGAAAGAGGAACAGGAATGAAAGTGAAGAAACAGAAGAAATAAAAACATCACCTCCCTACCCTTACCTGCTACAAGGATAGCAGGCCTTGCCCAATTGTAAGCCAATATCAGCTGGACGCCCCGGTGACATAAGATACTGAACTTACTTAGCCGAAAACAGTCTAATGAGTCTTGCTGCAATCTTTTAAAATCATTATTATCTATTTTTGTTCTCTGAGTTGATCTAACCATCTATTATCTTCTGTACTAAACATCCTTACAAATTATATGTAAGTTGTTGTTGTTTTTCATTATTATTATTTTACTCTTAATTTTACTCTTATTATTATTTTACTCTTAATTTTACTCTTAAACAATGAAAATTTGCTGACCATTTCTCCTTATTATAACAAGTGGGAGAGTAATTTCTCTTAGTTGTTTGGCCATGTTATTGACACGGAATGTGACTGGACAGTATATTGCTAATCTGTATAGAATAAAACCAAATACAAACTGCATATAGAAAGATGATGATGACTTGGTGTTTTACATATCGTTCGACCTTATTTAAGCCTTGTTCTGCTGAATACCACGCCCATTTCTAATTTTCAGCCGATCAGATTACTTGATATAGATTGTTGATATAAATTCACACACTTAAAAGCAAACAGTGCAGATCCAGATCAGTTGGCTTCTTCTATATGCGGGTTCAGCAGGACTAGGGTTAAGACATATCTGGAGGATGAAGTGGTGATAAAGACAGGCTCTATGCAGTGAAGAGCCATATTCATGAACTGAATTTGACCTTTAATGGGATTTGAACTGAGGACCTCGTGATCTGAAATCAGGAGTGCCAACCACTTGGCCATGTGGACTTTCCTACATGAAGAAAGTATTTCAGAAATGAGGCACTTAAATTTACTATACATGTATAAAGCTCACTCTATATATCAAGGCATTTAAGAATACAGGATAATTATGCATTTAGTACATAAGCAGAGAACATGTAAAAGAATTATAATTTTCTTCAGTTTTCCATAAAAACAGATGCTGGGGTAGTCATCAGAACCTCCTCGCTGATGCGCTTCTTATGAGCAGCCACAACATAACGTATTCAACCTAATTACTGCACACACCCCTATAAGCACACAGGCAAGCAATTCCCTAGTCTTCAAAATACAGCCAGTGTACCTTTTGTCTACTTCTTTATTAAGGCATATGTTGTGGGAACCCATTTGGATTGCATAGACTTGTTGATGCAATTCAAATGAGTACCCACAACATATGCTCTTATAGAGAAAATCAGAAAAAAAAAAAAACAACATCGCACAAGCATCTTTTGATAAGTCCTTCACTGATCAGTTTTAAGTGTACCCTTAGTACATATTTTGCAAGTTTTCCAAGTATTTTTACCCTTAGTACATATTTTGCAAGTTTTCCAAGTATTTTTGAAAAACCTAAGCACAGTGCCATAATTAGTTAAAATACAGTATTTTTTTTTTTATGGAAAAATACGAAAAAATATCTCAGAATTATAATCAAAATACACAACAATCCAGCTTTCACTAAGTCAAGTACTAAAGCTTACTTTGTCCACTGAATGTATATCCAAAATTACATGGTATAAATAAGGCACTCAGGTTTGCTCTTTATATATGGTTAAGCAACTGACCTTACACTACAGCTCTAAATAAGACACCTCCATTAATTGAAAAAAAAAAATCTGGGCCCAGTTGTTCAAAGCATTGTTAGCTTAATGAGCTCATTAGTGGTCAAAATGTTAATTGTTCTAGTAAGTACAATATCTAATTCACAGGTATTTTTGCTAAAAAATGCAAAAGCTACTCACATTTTTTTTCAGCAAAAATATTAGTGTATATGGCATATTTAATGATCAAAGTTTTAACGGTATGTTAACTAATGACATTACTAGTTTTGAACAACTGGGCCCTAATCTTTTGTCATATTTTTCTATGAACCATTTTCGGTGGAATCATTTTTGTGAGATGATTCTAGTGGGTTCTCACAGCCATGAAAGAGCTATGCAATTTCTATTTTGTGACTCAAATATTGCCCAGGAAAGTACTAAAGGAGCTGACATCCATACTGGCCTTTCGGCATTACTTGTAAAGACATTCTGTGCTTGGCATTTTATTTTAAATACAAACATTTTAATCTGATTGACCATACCTTATCAGGAACCATTTGTCTTTTCTGTTTCTGTGCTTTGTTATCAAATATTTACCCTAAAATTAAAGCTGCAGCCAAATATTTGTCTGACCTATGCAATTTCTATTGTGAAGTGATTTTTGGGATTATTTATCTTAGAATTTTTTTTCTCTACTTATTTTTAATTATTGATATTTCTCAACAATATTACGAAAATTTCAATAAGTAGAACTTGTTGAAAACCTGCCTCCAATCCACCTACTCTATCAATTTCTGCATAACTTGCAGCCATTTTTACTATGGGAAAAATGCAAAATATTTGCATTTTTAAATAAATGAATAAAATTATAACACTTTTTGTGTATAGGCAGTTGCAAAAAAAAAGGTTTTACATTAAACTGCATTGAATTATGACAAAATTTGCAAATTTCCCTCTTCTGTGTAAAGCATCAGATGAAAAACACCTTTCTGAAAGATATCGAAAGCAGAGCAGATGGACAAAGTGGTCTCAATTTTCAGTTTATATGCATTGCACAGGTTTACCTATTACCTGCTCTCTGTCAACCCTCCACCATTTAATTTTTAATTTCTGGAAAAAGGTGAATGAAGGAAAAATATAACTGCTACAAATGACTACTGTACCAAATACAGGGAAAAGGAAGACATAACACTGTTAGCCAAAATATACTGTTGACAAATCAAACAAAAGACCGGTTTAGTGTAGAAAATTCTCAGGACTCCCTCTAGATAAGCCACTTTTATTAATATTTTTTTTTTATGAAAACTAATTTTGTGGCATCTGACTTGAATTTTCTTATGAGATGTCAAAACATGTTTTCAGATAAATTAATAAAACATTCAACCTGCTTATCCAGAGGAAGGACAATTCTGCAGACTGTGTTTTGGGAAAATATTGGAGTGAAATCTTCTTGGGAATTAGAAAATGGTCAGTTTTGGGATAGTAGAGCCAGTTCACGTGAAAAAGATATACTAATTATAGAACTTGTTAATGTTTTTGTTAAATACAGGATACTTTTCTCCAATTCCCCATAAAAACATATGGAAGTGATTCACTGAGGCACTTCTAATACTCACAATACATATTTTCACGGAGAAATAAGTGTCAACATGTTTTGGTTGAAAAAAGTGCCATTTAAAACTATGGTCCTATTTAGTAAAGCTTTTCTCACTTCTCAGTGAAAATAAATGGTTTAGGATTTCATCACGATCGACTGGTAATTACCAAAACAATTCTATGAGCAAAATGAGATATACACCAAAAGCAAATGTACCGTCTAACATATGCTTTTAGCAAACTTCTGAGAAGTTGTTTGGTGATAATTCTGGGATATTTTGTCTTATTTCCCACAAAAAGATTTGTTATGGGTACTCATGAAAAACATCTCATCCAGGCACTTCTACTGAGTACCCACAATATATTTTTATGGAGAACTAGATAAATTATCCCAGAATTATCCTTAACAAATACTCTGAAACTCAGATCAATCTTCGCTTTCACATAGCTCTTGATAAGGCACTTTTTTCAACCAAAAAGTATCTATATTTTTCTTATTACTCAGCGAAAACATATGTTGTGGGTACTCATTAGAAGCGCCTCGGCCAGGCACCTCTAATGAGTACCCACAACATATGTTTTCATCGAGAAATAAGAAAACTATTTATCTGATACCCACTCTTATCTAGACCTATATCAGCGTCTTTGTTTGTTTGTGTTGAGGTTTTATGGCCCAGTCAACCCAATGGGGTCATGTCGAGCGCGGTCAGTTTACCTAACCACACGTTTACTGGGCAGGCTAAGTCCTCTAAGCACTTAACCAGTATTGTGCACATTCTTTCACCAGAAACTGACAACTGCCCTTCTTGAATCAGCGGAAGGGAGAGAATGAACGTAGAAAATATTTCATGATCAATCTCCACGAAAGAATGTTGCCGACCTTGGCGGGGGTTGAACCCGCGACCTCCTGGTCTCCAGTCGGACGGCGCATTCAACTGAGCAACCGAGGCCGGCCATATATCAGCGTCTTTGCTGAGCATATAAGTCTAAAGCTACATCTCATGTTATTGCTCATACATACATGTGGAAAATATTTTTATCTGAAAACTAAATGATCTGAAGTCATAATCAGTTTTTTGCAAACAAGCATCAACTGATTTCCAATCTTTACTGGAACCACAGAAAACTTCTCCTTTTTCATGTGAAGTGGCTCTGACAAATCGGGTGTTAGCAACGTAAAGAAAACCTCTTTGGGAGAGTGGATTGGAGTGACCCTGGGTTGCCAAGGAACTGGAAGGTGTACAAACCTGATAAAACTTGCGAACCAACAACTTCACCTACATGTGTCCAGATAAATAAAACATTTATCAATTTTGACCAAAAACATGTCAAACAAGCTAAGTGTTAAGATGATTTTTTACTTTTCCATACACACAAAAATTGTTGAGAACCATCTCAGTATCCACAAGTTCACTTTTGTTTGCTATTTTTGCACCCAAACATGCAGTGTGGGTTCTCACTAGAAATGCTTGTTGTTTCATAAACTGTTAGAGAAGAATTTTCAACCAGTTCTATGTCTTTATCATCATTATTATTTCTTAAACTGTAGAGTAGAAATTTCAACCAGTTCAAAAATTTTTCTTTTTGTATTTTTGATAATGAAAAGCTATGTTACACTTTACTTTCTATGACAATCTAATTATATATATATGTTTTCTCCAGATAAGAGGGGGTATCCACATAATATTTTTTTCTTATTTCTCAATTATAACTTATGTTTACACAAAGAAATAAGAAAAAATATCAGTACTTCTCATTTGAAAAACAAAAAAAAAGCTTTATCTGGAACTACAATTTTATACGTAATGCATATCACAGTTAGGTAACAAATTCCATCAGATACTGTATTCGACCTAATTACCGCACATACCCTTATAAGCGCACAGTCAAGCAAATTTGTAGTCTTCAGATTACAGCAAGCATACTTTTTGTCTACTTCTTTATAAAGTGTAAAAAAAAAAAATCATTTGGATGAACGAAGCACACTATGGACTTTGTTTCCTGACCATGTATACTAATACAGTGTATACATAAGCTAATACAATGACTAATACAACAGATTCAACTAATATTACTGTAACAGTGACTCAAAAAAGATGTTCCGATAACTATTTTCTGATTTCTGCATAAATATACATATTCTGAGATTTCCCCTAAAATCATCATACTGAGACAACTGTACGGCGATACAGAATCATACATATCCAAACAAAGCTGTCCAATGAAGGATGTCTAATTTTAAGCAGGGCAATGTAACTTACTGATGATACATGTATCCAACAATAAGCTTAAGATGGTTTTAACCCTTAAAGTATTAACCCTTAAGATGCCAAGAAAAACGACATCTGAAAATGTCATCGGTTTATGTCGTCTGCTGCATCTTCTTGCAAACTTTTCAAACATATTTTTGCATATAGGCAAACAGTACGGACCCTGATCAGACTGCTCTTAGAGGAGCAGTCTGATCTGGATCCAAACTGTTTGCAACAATGACTTTTAAAGTAACCGGCAGAAGACAAAGCAGATAACAATTGTTGTGTTTGGCATCTTAAGGGTTAAGCAAAATTGTAGCAGACGACATTCTTTGTTCTGTTTTTCAGAGAGAATAACATTTTGCATTTCATGTGAATCATCTGCCAAGCAGACAATTCACATGAAATGCTAAGTGTGGTATTCTCTCTGGAAAAAACTTAGAATGTCATCGGCTACAATTTTGCATAGTGCTTTATGGGTTAACAGATGCAAGCTTGAAATAAAAGTTAGATGACAGTTTCCGACTCTAGCCAATATACATTATATGACAAACGGAAAATGTCCTAAAATTTCGTACACCAAAGTGTCTGACAAAATTTCATGTGCAAACAGAGTTGACCCAGATCAGACTGCTCCAGTCTACACCGTTTCCCATTCCACTAAGTATTTTGTTTGTTTGTTTGTGTTGAGGTTTTATGGCCCAGTCAACCCAATGGGGTCATGTCGAGCGCGGTCAGTTTACCTAACCACACGTTTACTGGGCAGACTTAGTCCTCTAAGCAGTTAACCAGTATTGTGCACATTCTTTCGCCAGAAACTGACAACTGCCCTTTTTGAATCAGCGGAAGGGAGAGAATGACTGTAGAAAATATTTCATGATCAATCTCTACGAAAGAATGTTACCGACCTCGACAGGGGTTGAACCCGTGACCTCCTGGTCTCCAGTCAGACGGCACATCCAACTGAGCCACCGAGGCTGGCTCCACTAAGTATTTTAAGAAACCCATGCACAGAAAGCAAAACTTAGGCCAAAAAGGATGGAATAAAGTCTTCAAAATTTTAGGACATTTACTGTATCATGAAAAAACTTACCATATGACACGCACCCAGTGCTGATTCAGATCAGCCTGCATATCCATGGCCTGATTAGCAGAGTTTGCAAAAACTTCTCATAGACTGGCACAGATCAGACAATTATTGTGATCAGTCTTTGCTGTCTATCTGAAGATGCCTTAGCTATCCAGTGATCTTAGCTATCCAGAGAGCACCCAGATAAAAATCTGATTGTGCTGTGCAGGAACCATGCAGTCTGATCGGCTTTTGCTGGGTGCAGAAGATAAGGCACAGTTTTCTCATGTTGAAACTCACACGTGTGTTTATTTCACCCTTAAAGCACCAGTCATAACTGCAGCAGACAACATTTTTATATTTTTTTTATCATTTTTTCAAAGAAAATAAGTTGACATTTCATGTGAATCATCTGCCAAGCAGATGATTCACATGAAATATCAAGACTTGATTTCTCTAAAAAATAATATAAAAAATTTAGAGTGTCGTCTGCCCCAAATTTTGCTTAAAGCTTTAAGGGTTAAATCCCAATATTTTCACAAAATTGTTGAATCATTAAAGCAAAGATAAAATATTAAATTTTCCTATTGCAGTAAAGTTATTAATTATCATACAAAGCTATCTATTTATGTATTTTAACATACTTTTGTCCATATTATATTCTGTAAAAGAATTAATAGACTACTCTGAAAGTACTGAGTTTCTTTCCAAAGTAACATTTACCATTGCATATAGCATTATACAACTGATAAGGAACTGTTTTCAACCAAAATGTATATTTTTCTTGTTTCTCCACAACAGCATGTTGCTGTACTCATTAGAAGCTCCTCAATGAGGCAATTCTAATGAGTACCCACAACATATGTTTTCATGGAGAAATAAGAACAATGTCACTAGTCTTATCAGTAGCTGCAGTATTATACATGTATTTGAAAACCTACCTTAAGTGAAATGCAAACAGAAGTCAAAGCATTCAAAAACCAGTTCCTATTTGTAACTGCCAAAACATTATTTAAATAAAATACCTCTAAATACCTGGGGTAGCCAAATAAGATGCCTTATTATCAAAAAAAGTATTGGCATTTTTTCTTATTTCTCCCTGAAAACATGATTTATGAGTTTGTGTTCCAAGCATCTTGCTAAGGCACTTCTAATGCGAATGTGAGAAATGAGCTTAATGAAAAATATTACTTATTTTTGCCACTATAATTTCTATAATTCAATATTATTGTATTATTTTCAGTGTTAACATTTTACCATCACAAGTGTATAGAATATCTGCCACAATGAGTTCTGATTATATGAGCATTCAAATTACCAATTTTGCTCTTAACCCATTTACGTCGAATGGACTCTTCAACCACAACTTTTTTGACCTGTCAATTTCCAATAGCAGGGTGTCTGATTAGTTTTTACTATTACTATATTTTATAGAAATTCCTGTATTTAATGTAAACAGTGTAGATCCTGATCTTGGTCTGCACTGTTTGCCAATTACCCCTTTGGGGTTCTCCAGACTAAAATGGGTTAAGACACCATGTACATCTACAAAAATATACAACATTTAACATCATGTCTATAAATTGTGGGGTTTGGTTTCAGTCGAGCTTTAACCATAACAGACCAATACAAACAGTATAAAGGGCTTACCTGAGCTCCCAACAAGGGCAGTGGGGTCACCTAACCAGTCCTGGGCTAGCTGCATCTTCTGTTCTATTGCACTCTGTCAATAAAACATACAACAATCCACCTAAGTTTTAATCTTTTATCAGTTAAAATAACCACATGAGACATCAAACACCTATCTTTGGATATCTACACCCAACAAAACCTCAGAACGGACTGGGCATCCGCAGTCAGATCAGAATATTCAGTATCTGCTTAAGGAGCAGTCTGATCAGATTCTACACTGTTTGCCACACAGCCGGAAACATTATGTTACATAAACTGATAGTGAAATCAATATGATTTGGATGAACTACAGGAGGGTAGGATGTACCCCAACATTTAGGGTTATCAGAACTTGTCAAGGAGGAGTATTTGATGATAATTCTGGGATAATTCTCTCAGTTTCTCCATAAAAATATCTGTTGTTGGTACTCATTAGAAATGCCTCTGTTTTTATGGAGAAATAAAAGAAAAATTAATCCAGAATTATTACCAAATACTCCTCCTTAACAAGTCCCCTGGTTATTACCATATGTATATCTCCAGATAAGAGGGGGTATCCACATAATATTTTTCTTATTTCTCCATGAAAATAATGTTGTGGGTACTCTTTTTAACGAGTACCCACAACATATGTTTTTGTGGAGAAATAAAAGAAATATCAATACTTTTTGGATGAAATGTATCTTATCTGGTTTGTGTTGCGGTTTTACGGCCCAGTCATCCCCACTGGGGTTATGTCGAGCGTGGTCAGTTTACCTAACCAAGTGTGGTCAGATTACCTGACCACACTTTTACTGGGCAGGCTTAGTCCTGTAAGCAATTAACCAGTATTGTGCATATTCTTACACCAGAAACTGACAACTGCCCTTCTTGAATCAGCAGAAAATTTTACATGATCAATTTCCATGAAAGAATATTGCAGACCCGGCCAGGGTAGAACCCGCAATCTCCTGATCACCAGTTGGGCGCGCATCCAACTGAGCCACCGAGCTGAAGCTATGGGCTTACTTTTTCATACTTCTCAGCATGTCTGCCAGAATCTGTATTTTCTCCTTTCACTGATCATATTGCATTGTGGGGAAGATTCATAAAACCTAAAATGACTTCGGAGGCCTACTTCATTCATACCTCTCTCCATATACTTTGATTTTAGTAAGTTATTTTATGGTAAGTTATTATTATGTCTCAATATTTTATTAAATAAAAAAAAGTCAGTTAAAAATTTCTTATTATATATGCTTTATGTATTTGTAATGTTGGTCTTGGATACAGAATCAGTTACTGCCAGAAGTAACAACTTAGATAATGATTTGTCTGTTCCAATTTCAAGGCAAGTGAAGCCAATACATTAATATAATGCATGAGTGCATCGCTCCAGTTAGTGTGCTTTATTCAACCACAAAGTATTAGTATTTTTCTTATTTCTCCAAGAAAACATGTTGTGGTACTTGTTAGAAGTGCCTAGGTCTCCACAACATACCTTTTCTTGGAGAAATAAGAAAAACATACCCCTGTCTTATCTGCAGCCATGCTGTGTGGAACAATGCCCCCATTCACCCAGAAAGTTACTGATGTCCATCACAACCCAAGTACACTGAAATGCAGAAATTGCATTTGCAGCAGAAAATATTTTGACCTTATCTGCTAGCTGACATATTTGTAAGCTTAGCCTCTTGCCAGCTATAGTGAAATCTTTTGACAATAGCCACCTCTGGGATGGCATATGTTCATGTCTTTTAACTTCTATTAACCAACATACTGAAAGTCAACATGTCTGGTACAAAAGCAATCAATGGAACACAACATACCTAGAACATATGTTTTCATGGAGAAAGCAGTCACAACAAAAAATTATCACAGAATTATCATTAAAACACTTCTCCTTAACAAGTCCTATGAAACTATGAAACAGGTTTTGGTTTAATGACAAAAAAAAAAGAGTAAATTTTAAAACAAACTTGAAACTAATTTTACCTGAGCTTTCTTCATGATGGCAATATCATCAGCATCCCATTCTTCCTCATCGTATGTCGTAAGTTGTAACACACGAATAATCTCATGTATTTCATCCGACATCTTACGTACAACATAATCTCTGTTCGTTTGAGACCCCTGGATACCTGAATCTGACCATGCGAGAGCAAAATATGTGAGAAAGTCAGCATAATCCCGAGTGTGAACAGCAAAGACCAAGATCAGACTGCACATATGTGCAGTCTGACATGGGTCTTTGCTGTTCACTGAAAAGAGTTGCAATGTGACAGACACATCCAACAAAGACTCAGATCAGCCAATGTAGGGGTAATCCTAGAGGGCAATTGGGGAGAAAAAGTCTCCTTAAGCTAGCTGACTTCTCCCTATCTTGAGCTGAGGGAGAAGTGAAAATGTATAGAATATATACATGTAGGAAAATCCAAGATTTGGACCAAAACTTTTCCCTGAAATCCTGAAATTGTCGCAAAACTTCTCCCTCTTTGAAAGCTCTAGGATGACCCCTGCAATGTATCCACTGTTTGGCTGAAGAAAATTTGGATCCTTGGCTATCCAACGAGTGCCCAGCAAAGACTCTAATCAGACTATTAGGATGCTTAGGCTGATCTGAGTATTTGTGTTTTATTTGAATTGGACTTTTACAGCCCAGTCAACACTGTTAAGGTTCTGTTATGCCAATGTGAGTATTTGAAGGACACAAACAATAAGGTTCAATTTCTCAAATTTGACTCGAATATCAAGAACTCGTTCATCCTTCAGTTGTTTTTTTCGATTATGACTTTTTTCATCATCCAAAGGTTTGAGTTTTATGGCCCAGTCAACACTGTAATGGTCATATTGAGCCAGTCAGTTGACCTACTCATACTTTTTCCTGGGCAGGCTTAGTCCAGTACTTGTGCACATACTTTCATCAGTAACTTGTTCAAAATGGTAGTTAGAAATGTGTACAAAGGAGGATTATTACGATATTTTTTGGCGGGAAATGTCAACTACATGTCAGGCAGGGCATGGCTAAAGATATCTAGGAAACCAAGCCAAAGTATAAAATAATGAGCAGCAATATGAGAAAATGTACTTTTAAGTTTCTGACATGTACGCCCTACAAAGTCTCAAATCAGCCTGAGCATCTGCACAGTATGAACTGTCTTCACTTTCCGTATGAAGAAACTTAGCACCCTTGACTATTCAAACTGTGCCCAGTAAGGATTCTGATCAGGCTATACACAGAATGCACAGGCTGATCTGAATTTTTGCTTGGCACACATGTTCGAAGGTATGTTTTCAGACATTGCTGTTGGTGTCAAGTAACACAGTCCATAGTATAAGAATGAAAGCAGTCTGCTTGTTTGGTTCCACTCCTCTATCTGGAGTTATGGCTTTGGACTTCTATTAGATACACAGCACTGGGAAAAAAACTAACAGAACCTGATCTACTGTATGCAAACAAATGTGTCTTGAGTTGAGGTTTTATGGCCCAGTCAACCCTTTAGGGATATGTCGAGCCAGTCAGTTTACCTAACCACACTTCTTCCTGGGCAGGCTTAGTCCTCAAAGCAGTTAACCAATATTTGTGCACATTCTTTCACCAGAAATTGACAACTGCCCTTCTTGAATCAGTGGAAGGGAGAGAATATCCATAGACAGAAACAAATGTGTTAGCATGGTTTGTAATACCATTTACTATATGAAACATATACAGTCGACTCTCGTTATCTCGAACTCGCTTATCTCGAATAACCGCTTATCTCGAAGTGAAAATCTGGCCCCTGTTTTAACACAGAGAGCTACCAAAAGGCAACAAAATATTGTGGAAAAGAGGAGAAATTGCTCCTTAGGAGCAATTTCTCCTCTTTTCCACAATATTTTCAATATATCTCTTAACTTAGGAGACAAATTACATATTCATTCTGTTTAAGGTGTTTGTTCGATTAATTATTTTCCTCAGTTCCGCAAATCTGATATGTCGAAGTACGGATATCTCGAAGTGTTTCATAGAGTCCCTTGGAGTTCGAGATAACGAGAGTCGACTGTAATTACATGTCAAATATGGATAAAAACAAGAAAAATGTACACTAAAGAAATTCAAAGAGATCTTACTTGTTTGTTTGGCTGTAATGAAGATCTTTATTCCACTAATCAACACTGGGGTGAGATTTTTAACCTGTTCTAATGAGCGGATTAACATTTCTCGATGAACCTGGTGAGTTAATTCCTTCTCTCTTGCATCCACTTCCTTTGTCATTCTTGTTAGGACTGGACTGAGATTCTGGAACATAATGGGACACTTTACTTCTATTCTGCTGTGATGATAATGTATTTAAATCTTTCTGGCCAGTGGTGACTTTTGTCATCTGCCTATAACGTTTGCAAACAGTTTGGACCTAGATCAGGCCCGACAAAACGTCCGGCCTGATCTGGATCCAAACTGTTTGACACTCTGATGGTATTCCCGAAAGATTGTTTTGAAAAAGTAAATTTAAAAAAAAAAAAAAAATCCACAGATGACAAAAAAGCAAGCAAAATTACCCAGCATACAAAGAGTTAAAGTAAAAATCCTAAAACTCTGAATACTTCATTCCATATTTATTATCTTATATTTGTTGTTGTTTTTTTTAATTCAGTTTTTCTTCAAATACCAGATCAGACTGCTCCTTCCACGTATTGTTGATATTACCAGTATTAAATATTCTGATCCTTTGTGACTACTGGGAACAGACTCAGAATGCTATTTTCTGGTTTTGATTTGTTCTCTATTTCCAAAAGATTCCTACATATTTTGTGATCACAGCAGCTGTCATTAAATGCTTGTTTGGAGATCATAAAATGTTGCCCCACTCTTCAAAATAGGGCAATTATTGATTATTAAATTTTTCCAGTCCTTTATGACTACTGCATTATATGTGAAAATAGAGTTCTGCTCAAAGCTGCTAGGGGAGGTGAGGGACGTACCATTTTTTTGTTGTTGTTTTTTTTTTCTCCATTTTTTGTCACAAAAAAACTCGTTGAAACTGAGTCCACTTTTTACTGTTTCTGATTTATTCTGTATTTCCAACGGGTCCTACTTTATAATATTTTATTTTCTATGAAAATTTAAAAGATATAGAGTGTTGTCTGCTACAATTCTGAATAGTGCTTTAACCATTGCTACTCTCTGGTTTAATTCAGAGATGACAAATTAATGATCGTTTTCATGTTTTTTTTTCCCCAGAAAATAGGCTTTGACATTTCATGCAAATTGTCTCTTCAGGAGACAATTTGCATGAAATATCAAAACCTATTTTCTGGGAAAAATAAGAAATATATTTTCAAATGTTGTCTGCTGAAAATTTTACCCAGAAAGCTTAATGTTAAGGGTTAAAAAGTACCACATAACTGAAAAAATAGATACATGATGATAGACCTTAGAAAAAAATCAACATTTAAGTGAATGAGTTATTTGTGTAGCATTTGATGAATCACCTCAACTGGTGATAACCCTCAAAGTTGTGGGCATACCAGTAAAGTGGTAAAAATACTTATTTTTCTTGATTTATTGCTTCATTTGTAAGGTTTACCTTTACATAAGTAACCAGATCTTCCATTCTGTCAACAACTTCTGTGATGGCGAGGTATTCCAATACATTCTTGCATACTCTGATTATCTTTCTAACTTCTGATTCATCAAAAGCTAAAAGCAGAGCTGATGTCCCTTGCAAAATACCTGCAATTATCAAAATGTGTATTAAAATATTACTTTTTCTTTATACAAATAAACACTTCCAATATTCACAGACTGGTATACGCAGATTTTCTGAATAGCATATTACAGATGAGTGTTTGATCTTTTCATTGTCAATGGTTTCTTATTTCTCCACAACAACATATAGTGTATTCATTAGAAGTGTCTTGGTGAGGGGCTTCCAATGAGTACCCATAACATGTTTTCATGGAGGAATAGGAAAAATATCATGGTTAAAAAATACACCTTATCTGGAGCTATATAAAATACTGTTGGAATTTAATAACACTGTTTTGGTTTCAGCACTGTATCAATTTTTTTTTCAACAAATGATAATTATACATTTATAGGGATTAGCAAAAACATCCCTGCTCTTGGGAATTTGACAGACTCCTGAAAAACAGAGATGAGATTTTAGATACCTGAGCTGGAAATACTCCAGGAAAGTATTTGAAAAATCTGAAGCCTACCCATGGAAATTTTTACATAAAATTAGACCACATGATTAAGGAATTGGACATTATTTTTTCAAAGTTGTCTAATTACTGGGGGTATTCACAACCACCCACCCTCTGGGAGAAAATATTGATAGGTGCATCTATTTGTAATATTTTGGGGGCCTACCTCGTGAACCTTCTATAAGCTTTTTCCTTGCTGGAGCAGAGTAGGGGTCAGAACGGAGCATATCTGAGGCATGGAGTAGGAGAATGGATGACTCCTCGACACGTCGGAGAGCTGGTGGCATGTCTTGTTTCAATATCTGGTCATCACTACTGTTGATAGTTTCATACCCAACCTAGAAAAAATATTGCCAGCCATTGAATACCTTACTTAACCCTTAAAACGCCAAGAAAACCTGCATCTGAAATTGTCGTCTGTTTATGTCGTCTGCTGAATATTCTTGTAAACTTTTCAAACATATTTTTGCATACAGGCAAACAGTGTGGACCCAGATCAGACTGCTCCTAATGGAGCAATCTGATCTTGGTCCACACTGTTTGCAGAAATGACTTTTAAAGTAACCAGCAGAAGACAAAGCAGACGACAAAAGTTGCGATTGGCACTTTAAGGGTTAACCCTTAAAGTTCTATGCAAAATTTTAGCAGACAATATACTAAATGCTTTTTTTTTTCATTATTTTTCAGAGGAAACAAGACTTGGCATTTCATGAAAATCATCTGCTGAGTACAAGCAAAAGAGCAGCGAATACCAATCTTAGTAAGTCTTAGATATGTTCTAGCTGTGGATTGAACCCACAACTTCCTCATCTAATGGCAGCTGATCTATCAAGCTAGCCCCTAACACTGGCACAATTAATCAAATTAATTTATCGATAAACTCCATAAAAATGATTATCGTCACAGATGCGCTAATAATCAATCATTTGATTTCTGTGTCTGTGTTACTATACTGTATTTGCCATTAGTATTCAGACACCTCAACTCCTTACCATACTTTATCTAAAACTTGAACAAGTACAATTTACTAACCAATGTTGTGTCTAAAAATAGCTGGATGAGTGACAAACAGTGTAGACCCTGATGAGATGCCATGGTGCAATGTCTTATCTGGGTCTACACTGTTTGCTCAGGCCTGTCTGGCCAAATATGTTAGTAAAGTATAACATAGGATAAAAGTCATGCTCAGACAAACAGATAAAATTATGACCAACTCTTCAGTGATTACTAATCAATTATCAATCACAATGGCAGGACTGATAATCGATTATCTTTTCAGCTCTGATTAGCCAGCCTTACAAGCTCTTCAGAGTGGTTACACAGCATTATGGACAGATGTCTGAATGCATGGAGGTGACAACAACATCTCCAGTCATTTTCTCTGGAAAGTATAGGTATAATTACATTGAGCAAGGTAATGTTCTAGCTGCAAGCTGTAACATGTATAAAACTGCCATCTAAACTGCCATCTCAGTAGTATGTAAAGCCTGCAAATATTACTGAAAGTGACATCAGCTGATGATCAGTCCTATTTCACCAAAATTTCTGAATGAAAAGTAAGCTGTTGCTTTATATTTAAACACATTAAAGAGTTTTCAACTAAAATAGTCAACTGGAACATAAATGAAACTGAAACTTAAATACAATGGTCTTGAAATCAGGGTCTATTCAACCTGTCGCTACAATTGAAAAAGGTATTCTGATAAATATTTCTCCATGGAAACATATGTTGTGGGTACTCATCAGAAGCGCCTCTGTGAGGCCCTTTTGAGGAGTACCAAAAACATGTTTTCATGACAAAATAAGAAAAAATATCAATTTTTTTTTTTGGTTGAAAAAAAAACAAAAACAAACTTATCTGGAGCTATTATATTCAAAGCAGCTATGTTATCTACTGACCTTGACAAGGTTGTCGACCGCAAGCTTGACAACTTGTATTGGTCGTGCCAGGTCTGGCATAGCATTGCCATCTTCAGCCTCTTCATGGAGAATCACGAGCTTGGACACCTGTAATACAAATGAAAATTATGTAATAACTGGAATATGCTATAAAAAATGACTCAAAAGTATGAGACATGCATGCTATCCAAGACACAATGGAAAATCTGTAATATATAGTACATTGTATATTCAACCAATTCATAGTTCCAGGAAAGGTGACAATTTTGGAATTTTTGTTTTGTTTTGTTATTTTTGCACTGAAAAAATATGTGTTAGTGCTCAATAAAAATACTCAGTATTGAGTAACCACATATATTTCATCATTCTAGATATGAGGAGTATCCAGGTAAATTGTTTTCCTATTTCTCCATGAAAACTAAGTTGTGTGTACTCATTAGAAGCATCTCAACAAGGAATTTCTCATTAGTCCCACAACATATGTTTTTGTGGAGAAATAATCAAAAAAATATACGATGTGAGTACTCATTTTGACCACCTCCATGAGGTGCTTCTAAATAGAACCATATTTATCCTAAGCATTTTTTCATTGGAGCTTTATGGCCCAGTCCACACTGTTAAGGTCATACTGAGCTAGTCAGTTAACCTACACATACTTTTTCCTGGGCAGGCTGAGTCCTTTGAGTGGTTAGCCAGTACTCTATGCACATACTTTTGCCAGTAAATGATAACTGCCCTTCTTGAATCAGCAGAAAGGGAGAATGATTTTTTCTTATCAATCTGCACCAAAATTATGTGGGCGAGCTGGGTTTGGAACTTGCGAACCCAGGCTCTGCAGTGCTGGTCAGACATGCTACCGACTGTGCATACTAAGTAAAGTCAAACCTGTCCTAAAGGCCACCTGTATTAAGCAATCACCTGTCTCAAAAGGGCACAATTTTGGATCAATTAAATATGAAGTAGTGGAAATCTACTTGTATAAAGCAAGCACCTGTCTTAAGCAACCTGTTTTTGGCTTTTCCCATAGGTGCTTGCTTAACACAAGTTTGACTGTAACTGGACAACTGACCTGGTCAAACCATACAGAGGCTTGACATTTCATGTGAATCATCTGCTTGGCAGATGATTCACATGAAATGTCATCATATTTTCTCTGACAAAATATGCAAAAAAAAAAGAAAATGCCATCTGCTGCAGTTGTGATTAATGCTCTCAGGGTTAAGTTCAGACACAAGAATTTCTTTTCAAATCCCCACAGCTCACAGCATGCAGCACTTTTTGTTACCTAACAAGAATGCCTGGTAAATTTATAGCCAGCATTTTTCTACTTACTTAGCATGAATCCCTGATAAATTTATAGCAAGCATTTTTCTAGTCTATGAAAAAAAGCATTTTCTTTCATGTAAAATCTATTATTTCTGACAAAAATAACAAAAGATGCTTTCAGAACAGATCCACCTACTGTTTAAGATTTATAAGTTATTCTTAAGAATGTAGCACATAGACTGACATTATCAAAGAAAATACACCTCCACTGTAAATATTTTGTCCCGCCACACAATGAGGCTAGCTGTCTGAAACACCAGCAGTCTTTTGAATATGTGAACAGCAAGGACCGGGATTAGCTTTCAAGTTCCTTAACACTTAAAATGCCAAGAAAACCTGCATCTGAAAATGTTGTCTGTTTATGTTGTCTGCTGAATATTCTTGCAAATTTTTCAAACCTATTTTTTGCATACAGGCAAACAGTGTGGACCCTGATCAGACTGCTCCTAGAGGAGCAGTCTGATCTGGGTCCACACTGTTTGTAAAAATGACTTTTAAAATCACAAGCAGGATAAAGTAGACAGCAATTGTTGTGGTTGGCAGTTTAAAGGGTTACGGTGACTGAATACATGTACACATGGGTAGATTTGCCACCATTCCACTAAGGGAGACAATTTTTGTGACTTCCTGTTTGCTTGACTACAAGCTCAGCCCTTTCTGAAAATGGGTCTGGTGGCCATAGTGCTGGCAGTCTGCACAGACAAGCAGTTGGCTGTCTTTCCTATTAAAGGGAACATAATACATCTCCATGAGAAATAACTGTGACATGGAAATATTTGCCTCCCTTCACACAGGGGGCTACTCCTAAAGGAAAGACATTGCTCCCTTTGAGAGCTGTAGATTCTGGTCAGACTGCTTACCATATTTACCCTACATATTGAAACAAACCTACCTAAGCAAACAGTGTAGACCCAGATCAGATATTACAGAATGTGCCATCTGATTGGGGTCAACACTGTTTGCCACTAATGCAACAATATTTCAGACAAATCAAGTTCTAAAGCATTATTTCGAATTATAGGACAAATATGATATGGGCATGTCAAGCAAAAAAGTGCCTTTGAACATGCACAAAATTATTAAATGTGCAGATTCTGACTCATCTGGGCCTTTGCTGTCCACACATTACCAGAAGGCACATATATTTTTGCTTGGTGGGGCTCACTGAACTTATAAGGCATCCCAATACTTAGGGTTAATATGGTAGTTTCCCCCTGAAATAGGGCTTGACATTTGAACTGCTTCCAAATTACATTTTCAAGTTATCACTAAAGGATAATCAGAATAAAATATCAAGTTCAATTTTCAGGGTAAATGTTATTCCGACTGCATTTCAGCAGGAGAAATATTAAATCTCAGAACCAACAGACAGGCCAGAGCAAACAGTGCCGGTTCTTCACTGTTTGCCACTCATCCAGCAATATATTAGACACATCAACAGTTAGCAAAATGGACTCCTTTCTTTTTTTCTTCAATTTTTAGAACAAATATTGTAAGGGAGCTTTTAGGATAAGTAGGATGACTTTTATCATCCAAAGTTGCCAAATATTTACTTGTGTCAGGTTGTTAGTGTAATAACAATAGGTAATTAACATGTCAATAAGGAAATCAACATGAATCTGGAATGATAAGTAGATTAAAGGTTGACATTAATGATCAGAGCTTTCCAGAGTAAACAGAACCATATTAACCCTAAATATTTGGAAACCTGAACTCTTTATCATACTTACGCTAAAATTTGAACAAGTCCATTTTACTACCTGTTGAGCTGTATAAAATCTGCCAGGCAGAGTGGCAAACAGTGTAGACCCTGACCAGATGCCACATTCTGCAGCATCTGATCTGGGTCTATACTGTTTGTCCAGGTCAGTCTGTCCCAATGTTTAGGGTTATTTGGATATTCCTGATTAGCCAATACTCTATTTTCCTTAAGTACAGGGACCAGTTAAATCCTTGCCATACTCATCCTTAACAATTTGAGTAAGTTCACTTTTCTAACTAATGATAATTTCTAAAAACTGCTGGAAAAGTAGCAAGTGGATACCTGATCAGATGCCATACTCTGGGGAATCTGATCAGGGTCTACACTGTTTGCTCAGCTGTCTGTCCCAATATTCACAGTAAATACTGTCCCAATACTCAAGAGTAAATAATGATCCAATACCCAGGGTAAATACTGTCCCAATATTCTGAGTAAATACTATAACAATACACAGAGTAAATACTGTCCAAATACTCAGAATTAACAACTGTCCCAAACATTACGAATACACGCCTATTCAAATATATTGAAAATTTCACTACCAAAAATTGAAAGGGTTCAGATAAAAATTCTGATATTTTTTCATATTTCTGCTCAAAATGTAGATTTTGGGTACTCGTTATAACTGCCTCACCGAGGCAGTTCTAACGAGTACCCACGATCTATACTTTTGAGCAGAAATAAGAAACATAATGTATACCCCTGTAGACCCCAGTTTTACTATATAAAAGTGGGGTTTAAGGGGATCAAAATTATATAGGCATGTTTTCCTGATGAAATCAGAGTAAATATTGTCCCAATACTCAGAGTTAATACTGTCCCAATATTCAGAGTAAATTCTGTCCCAATACTCAAGAGTTAATACTGTCCCAATACTCAGAGAAAATACTGATTCGATACCCAGAGTAAATACTGTCCTCATACAAAGAGTAAAATTTATACTGTCCCAATACACAGTGTAAATATTGTCCCAATACTCAGACTTAATACTGTCCCAATATTCAGAGTAAACATAGATCCAATACCCTGAGTAATACTGTCCCAATACTCAGAGTAAATTCTGTCCCAATACTCAAGAGTTAATACTGTCCCAATACTCAGAGAAAATACTGATTGAATACCCAGAGTAAATACTGTCCCCATACAAAGAGTAAAATTTATACTGTCCCAATACACAGTGTAAATATTGTCCCAATACTCAGTTAATACTGCCCCAATACTCAGAGGAAATACTGTCCAAATACTCTGAGGAAATACTGTCTCAATATTAAGAGATAATACTGTAAATATACTCAGGGGAAACACTGTCCCAATACACAAGTGGAAATATGGTACAAGCTTTTTGTCAACTGAGTTAACAGCAGAATTAAAATACAATAACCTGTAAATAACATGAATGCTGTCTAATTTATTAATTCATTGAAATCTTTAGGGTTTTTATTTTCATTGGACCCTTGAGGCCAACTGGGCAGTAGAGCCCAATCAAAGACTTCTAGAACTTGTATTCTATCAGGTATTACAAAATCTCTAAATGATCAAAACCCAGTAAATCCACTGTAAAACTATTATCAACAGATCTTGTTGCCAGACTGGTCTGGGTTCAAAGCAATCTGTTGTAGGAGTAGATTATAACAGATTTTACAAAAACCTCTCAAAAAGCATGCACTTAACCCATATAGCGCTAATCACAACTGTAGCAGACCACATTTTGATTTTGATTTTTGATTTTTTTTTTTTTTTTTTTTTTCAGAGAAAATAAGACTTTTCATGTATCATCAGTAGTATTGGTGTGTGCCACCCAACACTACTATCATCTGCCCATGATGATTCACACAAAATACCAAATCCTATTTTCTCAGAAAAATAATAAAATTAGAAATGTGTCCAAAGGACACTGATGTCCCCGCCTAAAACACTTAAACACACATTGCTAATGCTGGATGCGGACGCAGACAGACAGACAGACAGGGATAACATTATATGCCCTTTCCACCATTCTTCCAAATGATGGGGCATAAAAATTAGAATGTTGTCTGCTACAATTTTTCTTGTAATACCAGCTTCATCAGGCACTAAGAGAAACCTGCCTTGCACCATGTGAGCAAAATGCAAAAGCTCCAGGTAAGCATTAATTTAGAAAAATTTTGTGTGATTGTTCCATCATAATATATATCTTGCAGGTTTATATACATGTAATACATTATCTTGTGGGTATACTCATTTGAACTGTCTCATTCATGCAAGACATGTTCTGGTGCAATAACACCATATTTACCCCCAGTTAGGTAATTCTGAAGAATATACATGTATGTAGGCATGGCGAAATAGGAAAAATATGAGTGGCACCATAGGAAAATGTGTCTCTAGGGATGACCCAGATTAGCCTGCACACTCACATAATCTCATCAGGGCCTTTATTGTCCACACAGAATTATTGCATACCATTAAGGAAACAAGCCTATTCAAATATATTGAAAATTTTACTACCAAAACAGGAAAAACAGGAAAATTTTCAGATAAGAAAAATTCTGATATTTTTCATATTCCTGCTCAAAACATAGATTGTGGGTACTTGTTAGAACTGCCTCAGTGAGGCAGTTCTAATGAGTACCCACAATCTATGCTTTTAGCAAAAGAAAAATAATGTATCCCCTTGAAAACCCCAGTTTTACTATATAAAATTAATAGGCATGTTTTCGTGATGAGTGAATAGATCCTAAAAGGAATGATCCTTGAGAGCGATGAACACACACATAAAAATGAAAAAATGTCAAATTTTTCTTGGCCAGACCAGCTACTTTCAGCCAATAGGGTTTCATAAGTGACCCTTGTATAAATTTTCAAAATGCTGGGAAGTGGCTCAATATATAACAACATATAACAAAGTCCCAGATCAGACCAAAATGTTGGGAAGTGCTCAATATATAACAACATGAAGCAAAGTCCCAGAGCAGACCAAAATGTTGGGAAGTGGCTCAATATATAACAACATATAGCGAAGTCCAAAGAGCAGACCAAAATGCTGGGAAGTGCTCAATATATAACAACATATAGCAAAGTCCAAGATCAGACCAAAATGCTGGGAAGTGGCTCAATATATAACAACATATAGCAAAGTCCCAGAGCAGACCAAAATGCTGGGAAGTGGCTCAATATATAACAACATATAGCGAAGTCCCAGATCAGACCAAAATGCTGGGAAGTGGCTCAATATATAACAACATGAAGCAAAGTCCCAGATCAGACCAAAATGCTGGGAAGTGGCTCAATATATAACAACATATAGCTAAGTCCTAGATCAAACCAAAATGCTGGGAAGTGGCTCAATATATAACAACATATAGCAAAGTCCCAGATCAGACCAAAATGCTGGGAAGTGGCTCAGTATATAACAACATATAGCGAAGTCCCAGATCAGACCAAAATGCTGGGAAGTGGCTCAATATATAACAACATATAGCGAAGTCCCAGATCAGACCAAAATGCTGGGAAGTGGCTCAATATATAACAACATATAGCAAAGTCCCAGATCAGACCTTACCGCTTCATTGGCTGATCTGGATCTTTACTGATCATATATGACCCAAAGACTCCTTTTCTCATGACATGGCTCATATATCAGAAGTTACAGAATAAGTTGCCTTTTCTTCTGATTGGCATTTTACCAGTCACCTGCTGAATTTAAACATTAGCAGACATATTAATCCTAGTCCTGCTGAGCCTGGATATACCCTGCCTTTGCAAACAGTGTAGATCCAGATCAGTTGGCTTCTGAAGAAGCCAACTGATCTGGATCTGCACTGTTTGCCATTAAGTATGTGAATATATATCGAAAATCTGGATCAAGTAATCTGATAAGAATTAGAAGTGGGCGTGGCATCTTAATTTATTCAGCATGACAAGGGTTAAGATAGTTTTCTTAATTCATCCAGGAAATTCCTCCTGGAACTTCTTTCAAATCGTCTGGACAAAATTTGAATGAAACAACAACAAACTTTATTTTCATAGAAAAATGAGAAAAAACAAAGTTGCTGCCTGCCAATTTCATGCTAAGCCTACTAACCCTTAACAGAGCTCCTGATAAGGCATTTTTTGTCAACCTAAAAGTGTTGATATTTTCTCATTTCTCTGGATAAGCATTATGTTGTGTGTACTGATTAGAAGCCCCTTTCGAGAGGCTTCTAATGAATAGCCACAACAAATGTTTCATGGAAAAATAAGAAAAATATTATGTGAATACTCCCGCTTATCTGGAGCTATGAGGCTAATATTGGTAAAGTTCCAGGTGCTTGAATCATTTGTTGACTAATGTGCGGCTGCTGAGACATTGTTATAATTTTTTATGTATGTTTCATCTATTATAACAAAGATTGCAGAAAATATCAAGATTCACTTTTTTCCTGCTTCTCTAGATTCAAAAACTTTATAATTACACAAACTGGGGCATTCTTTTTTAGCATTTTCTTAAACAATAAAGCAGACATCAAAGCTCGATATAAGAGGGGATATCCACATAATATTTTTCTTATTTCCCGACAAAAACATAAGTTATGGGTACTTATTGGAAGCACCTCGGTGAGGCACTTCTAATGAGTACCCAAAACATGTTTTCATCAAGAAAAAGGAAAATTATCAGTACTTTCGGATGGAAATAAGCACTTTATCTGAAGTTATGTAGGCATCTGCTTTAACCTATTAATACCTGGTGTCCAAAAAGTATTTAGTAAACAATGTAGCCCCAGACCAGCAGCCACAGAATGCAGCATTTGATCTGGGCTGGGTCTGTAATGTTTGCTGTGACATTTATAGCAATTTACAATAAGAGATACAATTATGAAATTACCAAATAACAATCCCTTTAAATAGACAACGGCTGCTTCTGACTTTCTTTAATGCAGTTCAGAATATAGGTCAAATTGTCTACATAAGATGTACCTAGCACACCAAATTTGATTGGCCTTAATGATAAAAGACAGGAGACATACCTTTTGTAAGTTTTTTTTTTTTCTGTAATACATGTCAAAGGTCAACATATAGGTTACAGTGACCTACTTATAGTGTATAATAATTGTCTTCAAAAGATGTTGCATCCACTGAATTATATTAACCTAGGCAAAACAGTACAGGAGATATACCCAGGATATTTTTTTCTGTAATACAGATCAGACGTCAACATAGGTCTGAAAAGTTCCTAGCCAGAGCTAGAATTTGATCCTGCATCCCCAAAGTCCAATTCAGGCACTTTAATGGGAATGAATATACTCTCAGGGAAGGCAACTCTGTCAAAATGGATTTAGCGCCTCCTTCTTGAGCAAATTCTTTCCTTTTAGCATAGACCGACCCTTTTTCAGAAGAAAAGCAAACAGGAAATCACAGAAGTTGTCCCCCTTGTGAAAGAATGGTGGAAAACTACCAAGTGTATTCATGCAGTCCCTATAAGCATTAATCCAGCAGGACCATCATAGACAACTAAAGCTAGCCTGCCCTTGAATATCTCAGGAAGGGTAGCTGATACCAATAGTGGAAAGGAAAGTATCAAAGATGTTTTCGCTTAACCCTTGTCCTGCTGAATAAATTGGATGCCATGCCCATTTCCAATTTTCAGCCAATCAGATTACTTGATCCAGTTTGTTGATATAAATTCACATACAGAATGACAAACAGTGCAGATTCAGATCAGTTGGCTTCTTCAGAAGCCAACTGATCTGGATCTACACTGTTTGCAAAGGCAGGGTATATCCGGGTTCAGCAGGACAAGGGTGCAAGAAAAAATCCTCTTCAGTTTAAGGACTTCACTTAAAAACACTAGACTTTTTATTCAATCCACATATCTGGGCTGTAGAGGCTTTTGAATATTAAAGTTACATTTACATTTTCTTATTCTTCTACAAGAAAACACAGTCATGGTCTGAAATCACATTAGAAATCTTCATGAGATTCCCACTGATGAGATTGCAGCACTTAAGTTTTCCTGGCAGAAAAATCTCAACTCAGTTTACAATTATTTTTAACCCTTATTTTTTAGCCCTAAAAATGCAACAAAATGTAACCCTTTGCATTCCCCAGATAAATTCAGTAGAAAACAACTTATTACTTTCTTATTATCCCAAAAAATGCATGCAAATGTCTCTCCTTAGGAGACAATTTGCTTGAAATGCCAAATCTATTTTCTGATCAAAATAACACTATTTCAGCTGCTGTCTGCTGAACATTTACCCAGCATGCTAGACATTAAATAATTTTCAGGAATCCAGATATGTCCCACTTTTGACAGAAAAATCCAGATCAAATTTTTCTTAGCATGTTTTGAAAACTTTAGTATGTTGTGAGAATTTAGAAGTATCTCAATGAATCAATCTTAGTGAGTACCCACTATGTTTTCATCAGCAAACAAGAAAAAAAAAATTATTTGGATAATTCTCTTGTCTGAATTACTATAATTTAGATGTCAAGTATTTCTCCTTGAATAATTAACAAAGAACCTATTATTTCTACTTCCTAATGTGATACAGAAGCTAACTATTTTAGATGTATTGAAGGAAAAGCAACTTTTTCACATATGTGTATTTAAACAGAAGATCCCAACCGAATGGAATACCCTACAGTCTAGTATGATCTTCCTTTTGCACTTTCTTTCCTAAATTCAGATGACGATAATTTTGAAATTTTGTTATTTTCCCAGAAAATAGGACTTCACATTTCATGCAAACTGTGTCCTAAATTCATGCAAACTGTCTTCTGAGGACTAAAATAGCATTATGGACAGGTTTTTCCACTGAAGAATAAAGATAAAATATCACTTTGAAAAATGGTTAATCAAAAGGATAACTTGGATGACGCCCGACCACCCGGACATCGCTATTTTAAAGGATAGAATTTTTTCGTGAAAAGCCTGTCCAAAAATACTATTTTCATCCCAAAAATACTGGACACTGATATGTTCACTGGTAAGTATATAGAAGAGGCTCAGCCACTGAAGCTACAACCTGCATAAGTGAAAAAAAAAATCAATTTTTACCCCCAAAAATTACAACCTGCATAAGTGAAAAAAAAAATTCAATTTTGGCTGCACAAGCTTTTGACTTCAGGGGAGATAAGTATGTAACAAAGAAAGCCAGAGTTGTCTCTCCTGCACGCGACAAACTTACTGGTCCTCCTCTTCATCCCTACCATATATAAAAGCAATCCACTGAAGAATAAAGGCAATATATAACTTTGAAAAAAGGTTAACTAAAAGGTAAAACAGAAACGACGAAGCCCACTGCCCGGAAATTTCTATTTTATAGGACAGACTTTTTGAAAACCCGCCCAAAAATGTTTCATAACATTGTGTACTGAATTGTTCATCCAGTATTTATTGTTTGAAATGAAGTTTTACAGCCCAGTCAAACCATTAAGGTCATGTTGAGCTGGTCAATTTACCTAACTGCACTTTTCCTGGGCAGGCTTAGTCCTTCAAGCGGTTAACCAGTACTTGTGCACATTCTTTTGCCAGAAACTGACAACTGCTCTTCTTGAATCAGCAGAAAGAAGAGAATGACTGTAGAAAATATTTCACGATCAATCTCCATGGAAGAATGATGCCGGACCTAGCTCAAACCTGCGGGGCTCAAACCTGATAACCAGGCGAATGCGGACTGAGCCACTGAGGCCGGCAGGAGCAGATGTCGATCCTGGGTGTGAGATAAGATACTCTTTCACCTGAAATGGCTGATTAGGATATAAAAACTGTACAACAGGCTAGTAATTTAGCTGCTGATGAACTGGCAGTGATAAATTTGGTTGAAATCTGACACTAACAAATAACTTTTAGGAAAAATGAGACATGTAACACAAACAGAATGTTAACACATTTATGCGCAGCAAAGGTCCAAATCAGCCCATGTATCCATCCTGTCTGATCAGGTTCTTCACATTTACTAAAGGAACAATGGCTACCTTAACCCATTGTAGACTGAATAGACTCTTCCACACAATAAATTGCAAGAGTCCAACTTCAATTTTAGGTACTTCGGGCTATGATATAGATATTCCTAGATAAAATGGCTAAACTATCTGCAAACAGTGGAGACCCTGATCAGATGCCGTGTTCTGCTGCATCTGATCTGGGTCTGCACTATTTACAAATTTTTTTTAGGGGTCTCCAGACTACAATGGATTAATATCTACTGGTCAGAAGCAAATACTCTGATTAGACTATGTCCCTTGAGTCACAAAGCTACAGGTAAGGCATTTTTTTTCATCCAAAAAAATGTTATTTTTCTTATTTCTGCATGAAAACATTGTGGGTATTCATTAGAAGTGCCTCGGAAAGGTGCTTCTAAAGAGTACCACAATGTATGTTTTCGTGGAGAAAGAAAAATAGTATACCCACAATGTTTTCATGCAGAAATAAGAAAAATAGTAAACTGATACCCCCTCTTAAATGGTCATTAATTTTAACAGTATAAAACAGGTTAGCTGTAACTTTGCTACAGTTGTAGTGTACAAAAAGGGTCATTTCATTGAAAAACATATGAAAAAAATCCTACCTGTTCAAGTCACATTGTCTCATTTAATACATGCCTTTTTGATGATTTGCGCCAGTCTCTTATTATAGCTTTGGATTTTTATATATATGGAAGAGTGTTAGATTAGCTTACAAAGGATTTTATATTGCCAGGATTGTCACTGTGTGACGTTTCACCCACGCATTTAAGTGTTTGTATCCGTCGGGAAAACACAGTGTCTGACTTTTCATCCAAGCAATTAATTTGTTGATTTCGGTAATGTCTAACCTTGAATGCGCATGTTGAGACACTCACAGGGTCTAGGACCTGGTTGTTTGCCTGAGAATACTCATATGAGCAACTAGCTAAGGTTCTGGCAAGATTGCACAACTGTGCAATGAGTTAGAAGATCGCTCAACCAGCCGCACAAATATTAAAGTGTTTTGAACTACAGTAAAAGTTGAGGGCGAGGATTATAGCTGACCAAGTCAGTTCTTTTGTTGTGGTTTATTACTGTTCTGTGTTTATGTTGTTGGTGATTTATTTCATTTTCCCGTTTTACTGCAGCAGACTTGGGTCTAACTAAAGGTTCCTACATCGGAAAAGTATGGCAGAAATAAAATAAAACCATGATATGCATTTCAATGTTAAGAGTCTAAAGAATAAGCATACAAAAAAGACAAACAATGTTCGTGTTCAAGACTCAATTCATATACTTGGACTTTGAAAAAAAAGGACCCATTCATATACTGAAAAAGTTCAAACATATTCATATCTGACGCATGCTAAAATAAGCTTCTAGATAAGATCTGGTAACTTACTTAAGTTCTGTTATGTTTTTTTTAAAATTAATAATGTATAACTTACATTGTAGGTATACCCTTGTCCCAATTCAGAGGTGTAAAATTCCCTCAAAACTTACTCGCCCTTATGGTCTAAATTTTTCATTTAGATGCTAAAAATGAAGAAAATGTGAAGAAAGTTCTGAAAATCACCCTCGCCCTGCTTTGAAATTTACTCGCAAAGGCGAGTGGGTGAGTGGAATTTTACACCACTGCCCATATCTCTAAGTAAACAGGAACAAAATTTGCGCGGGTACTTAGACGTTTATGTCTAAATATTTTGTCTTGTTTCCATTTATACCTTTCTGGCAAGTATTTACCCACAATGCATCATTTAGTAACATCAAACTGGTTCTAACCCTTGTCATGCTGAATAAATTAAGTTGCCCCACCCATTTCCAATTTTCAGCCAATCAAATTCCTTCATCCAGGTTGTTGATATAAATTCACATACTGAATAACAAACAGTGCAAATCCAGATCAGTTGCCTTCTTCAGAAGCCAACTGATCTGGATCTACACTGTTTGCAAAGGCAGGGTATATCCGGGTTCAGCAGGACAAGGGTTAATGAAAATTCAAAACCAAATAAAACACTTTTTTTTTTATCATCAACAACATTCAATATTATCAAGATGATATAAGTCAATAGTAATTATTTTTCATAATCTGAAAAAGAATTTGGAAACTTATGTTTATGTCCATAATTTAAACTCAAATTTAAATTTAAAATACAATTTAAAATTTTTAAATAAAATTTACACAAGTTTAAAAATCTGTTTCTGACCATCAATTTTCCCAAATTCCCCTTTTCATTCAATCCCCCCACACCCCATTTTCTTCTTTGTCTAACAACAATCACTATTTGAGGTCTAAACTAAATTTATATTCCAACTTGGGATCATGTAATACAGCAGAACTTCAATGACTCAAAACGGCTTTGGACCATAAAACTTAGTTGTAGCAAGAGGCAATCCAGCCATCCAGAATTGGTTTCTGCAGGGACAAACACATTAGTTGTACTTAGCCACTCATAGATAAATGAGCCACCAGAGTTTGAACCATGTACTAGATTACTTTAATAAAATTTTTGGTTATAAAATTTAAGCCTCTTTCTGAATTTGAACAAAAAATTATTTTGATAAACTGTGGTTTGATGTCATACAAATTTATACCATGAAGTACAAGCGAGCCTCTCTAAAAGAAAACTTTGACATATGCAACCAGCATAGACTCGGCTTGGTTTGTTTGTGTTGAGGTTTTACGGCCCAGTCAACCCAATGGGGTCATGTCGAGCGTGGTCAGTTTACCTAACCACAAGTTTACTGGGCAGGCTTAGTCCTCTAAGCGGTTAACCAGTATTGTTTCTTTCGCCAGAAACTGACAACTGCCCTTCTTGAATCAGCGGCAGAGAGAGAATGACTGTAGAAAATGTTTCATGATCAATCTCCACGAAAGAATGTTGCCGACCTCAGCGGGGGTCGAACCCGCGACCTCCTGGTCTCCAGTCGGACGCGCATCCAACTGAGCCACCGAGGCCGGCTGACTCTGCTTGGACTGTGCAGACAATTCCAGTGAGTCTGTACTAGTCCCTACATGATGTATGCAGTCTACGGACTTTAAAATAGTCATTTTTTCTATATAATCTACACATTTTTATTTGAATACAACATTTGCGGGGTGTCCATCTTTAAAATACCCAAAACCATGCTATAATGAACCACACTATGAAAGCAGTTTCTGTGTATTTTGACAGCCTAATTGGTCTGAAGTAATGATTCCTGTTTTATTTCTGTTTTATACAGGTACATGGCCTAGGATATATTTTTTCCAACTTCTGTAGTGGATATGATCTTTGTCACACTCTGGGAAAATTCAGCAGACATCAATGATCATATTTTTCTTATTTTTTCCCCAGAGAATAGGCTGTGACATTTTTTGTCTCCTGAGGAGACAATTTGCATGAAATGTCAAAGCCTATTTTCTACAAAAAATATTTCAAAATGTTGTTTGCCGAAATTTTACCCAGCATGCAAAGTGTTAAACATTGCAGTGATTAGATCTACACAACACCTGTAAAATAATTCAATTATGCCAGCCAGCACAGATTACCCTATACTATAGACTGATTCCAACAACTGGGATACAGTACCATATTTACCTAAGTTTTTGGGGGCATATAAACCATAGTTCCTGATAAGGTTGTTTTTTTTTTTTTCAACTGAAAAGTATCAATATTTTTCTTATTTCTCAATCAAAACATATGTTGTGGGTACTCATTAAAAGTGCCTGGCTGAGGCACTTTTAAGGAGTACTCACAACATATGTTTTTGTGGAATAATAAGAAAAATGTTATATGGATACTACTTCATATCTTGAGCTTGAAACTGTAGATACATGCAGAATGCAGTGTGTGATCAGCATCTACATTTTGTTATTCATCCAGCAGTTTCAGACACAGCAACAAGTTAAATAAAGTGGACTTAATCAAATTTTTAGGACAAGTATAGTAAGGAGTTCAAAATTTAGAAACTACAGTATGTTTGAGCAGTACCGACTCAGAACAGATGCAGCAGAATGTGACATCTGACCAGGTATTATACCGTTAGCCAATCATTCAGCTTTTTTAAACACATCAACAGATACCTACATGTAGATGGAGTTGACATTTGCCATGCCCACTTATAATTTTCAGCCAATCAGATTACTTGTTCCGGGTTGTTGATATAAATTCACATACTTAATGACAGTGTGATCCAGATCAGTTGGTTTCTTGATCTGCTCTACACTATTTGCAATGGCGGGGCATATCTGGTTTCAGCAGGACCACAGTTAAGGTATCCCAAATATGTCTTGAGCTGAGTCAAGAGAAAAGGTGTATTTGAACATATGTAGAGTCAGACCATTCTGCAAAGCCAAACACTCACTGTCTCATTGGGGTCTTTGCCTTCTGTTGCAACATTCTTCAGTATCCAGTGATACTGTAAGCACGTTACAATTTACACGCTGATCCACTGGTGTGAATACGTAGGCTGATCTAGGCCATCAATACATATCTGAAGAAGCAGTTTTGCTTTCATCTATAGCTCCCGATAAGATGCAGTTTCAGACCAAAGCTTCTGATAATTTTCTTAATTTTCCATGAAACATTTTATTTTGTGGTTGCTGATAAGTAGAGTATAGAATTACCTTGATGAATGATTCTAATAACTACAAGAGTATATGTTTTGTGGCAAAATAAGAAAAATACTGATCTGGATAGGACCTGTATGCTTCTTATCTCATCTGGAAATATGCTTTCATCTCCATCATTTACCTTCAGCATTTTTGAGCTAATATTTAGTAGATTTCAAACTGATGATATCTTTTCAATATTTTACAGAAAACAGAGTTGGTCATTTCAGGCAATTTTTTCCCTAAGGAGACAATATTTATGAACTGTTAAATCTTATATATTTTTTATTTTTATCTATTTATTTATCTATTTATTTTTCTTTGTGAAAAATATTTAAAAAATGTTGCCTACAGGAATTTTAACCCAGCATGCTATAGGTATTTTGTTGCCTATAACCTTTAAACTACTCTAGAATTTCTAGCTTTCTTATTATCCCCCTCTCCTCCAGTGCCTTTAGGGGAACAGAGAAAATCTTGATAAGACTGCACTGATGTGCATGCTAATGGGCTTTAGATGTTTGCATGAATTATATATCCTTTTTGGTTGATTATTACTTGAAATAAAAGTTTGATATAGAATAGCCAGTGCACATCTGCAGTCTGATTAGAATCTTTAAATTTTGCCATGCACATTCTACTGAGTTTTCAAAAAAATATTTAGACAAGGGCTTTAGCATACAGTGTAGACTAAGAGCAGATGACTAATAGAATTTGACATCTGATCTAAATTTACATTCTTTGACACACATTAAGCAGCTTTTAGATACATCAAAAGGTAGTCTGACGGGGCTTGTAGTAAATTTAAGACAAGTATGGTAAGGAAGGTATATATGATTTAAAGACTTTTAACAAAACAAGACTGTCCTGTTTGTTTGTTTGTTGAGGTTTTACGGCCCAGTCAACCAAATGGGGTCATGTTGAACACAGTCAGTTTACCTAACCACACCGTACCTTTACTGGGCAGGCTTAGTCCTCAAAGCGGTTAACCAGTATTGTGCACATTCTTTCCCCAGAAACTGACAACTGCCCTTCTTGAATCAGCCGAAGGGAGAGAATGACTGTAGAAAATATTTCATGATCAATCTCCGGGAAAGAATGTTGCTGACCTGGTGGGGGTAGAACCCTCAACCTCCGGATCACCAGTCGGACAAGCATCGAACTCAGTCATCGAGGCCGGCTGTCCTGTTTGACATACCCTAATAACCCTAAGTATTGGGACACCTTATCTACTTACCATACTCGTCCTAAAATTTGAAATTGTCCATTGTACCACCTCATGATGTGTCTAAAATATTGCTGTATGTATGGCAAACAGTGTAGACTGATCAGACACCACATTCTGTGGCATCTGATCTGGGTCGATACTGTTTGCAAAGGCCTATCTGTCCCAATACTTAGGGTTTTTTACAGTACATGATACGCTTTTTCTTAGTTTTATTGCCTTATATGGTATTAGTGGATTGTTTTACATGATGCAGATAATGTGACAGTTATGATACTTCAGGATAAATTTTGTTATTTTTACACCAAATATAGCATGTGGGCCAGTACACCGTCACTGAAACTGCTGAGATTGAGCCAAGGAATTCCAATGAGTACCAACTATATTTCCTTTTTTTTTTTTTTTTTCTTTTGACTGAGGTTTTATGGCCCAGTCAACTCATTAGGGTCATGTTGAGCCAGTTCCCTTTTACCTGGACCCATGCTTTCATAGTTCCAGATAAAGCTTTTTTTCCTCAACCAAAAAGCATTGCTATTTTTCTAATTTCTCCACAAAAACATAGGTTATGGGTACTCACTAGAACTTCTAATGAGTACCCACAACATATGTTTTTATGGATAAATAAGAAAAATATTTATCTGGATACCCTTCTCATCTGGAGCTCTGCTGTTTTGCTTGCTATGACTGTACATTCAGGGCATATTTTGAGGATCTACATTCATAACACAGCAGGGTTCCAGCATATTATTATACTTCTATTAAAATCCAAGTATGAATACTTCAGAAAACTGTCCAACTCATTAATTTTAATGGTACAAAATGGGAATACTACTTACTGCAATAACTCTTATGTACTGGGACAGACAAACCTGAGCAAACAGTGCAGACCCAGATCAGACAAATTTTAATATGTTCTTATGGAGAAATAAGAAAGGCTGTATCATAACACACTTTTTGATAGATCAGAACACACAAACATAGCCCTTGCAGCCCTAAGCAAAACTGTAGCAGACAACTTCTTATTTTTGTATTATTATATCGTTATTATTCAGAGAAAATAAGACTTGGCATTTCATGTGAATTGTTAAATTCACATGAAATATCAAGCCTTATTTTCTCTGAAAAAAAAAAAACAACAACAAAAAAAACAAAAAAAACAAAAACAAATTATAATAAACAAGAGGCCCACGGGCCACGGGTCGCTCACCTGAGTGACATAGCCACTGCAGATATGCAGATGTGCAGAAAAATAGATTTTCAAGATGGCTGTCATGGCGGACATCTTGGATATCCGATTGGCACGATTTTAGCTATTTTTGATCTACAAGTCACCCCAATGTCTCCTACGAAGTTTGGAGTCAATTGGCCTTTCGGTGCAGGAGAAGAAGCTAAATATAGATTTTCAAGATGGCGGCCATGGTGGCCATCTGGGATTTCTGATCAGAACGATTTTAGCTATATTTGATCTACGAGTCACCCTGATGCTTCCTACTAAGTTTCGAGTCAAGTGACTTTTGGGTTTAGGAGAAGAAGCGAAAAATAGATTTTCAAGATGGCCGCCATGGCGGCCATCTTGGATTTACGATCGGATGATTTTAGCTATTTTTGATCTACAAGTCACCCAAATGCTTCCTACCAAGTTTCGAGTCAACTGGCCTTTCTGTTCAGGAGAAGAAGCGAAAAATAGATTTTCAAGATGGCTGCCATGGCGCCCATCCTGGTTTTATGATCGGCATGATTTTAGCTATTTTTGATCTACAAGTCACCCCGATGCTCTTACCAAGTTTGGAGTCAACTGGCCTTTCGGTCCAGGAGAAGAAGCGAAAAATTGATTTTCAAGATGGCTGCCATGGCGGCCATCTTGGATTTCCGATAGGCACGATTTTAGCTATTTTTGATCTATAAGTCACCCCAATGCCTCCTACCAAGTTTGGAATCAAATGGCTTTTGGGTTTAGGAGTAGAAGCGAAAAATAGATTTTCAAGATGGCGGCCATCTTGGATTTCCGACTGGCACGATTTTAGCTATTTTTGATCTCGAGTCATCCTGATGCTTCCTAGCAAGTTTGGAGTCAATTGGCCTTTCGGTTCAGGAGAAAAAGCAAAAAATAGATTTTCAAGATGGCCGCCATGGCGGCCATCTTGGATTTCCGATCGGCACGATTTTAGCTACTTTTGATCTACAAGTCACCCTGATGCTTCCTAGCAAGTTTGGAGTCAATTGGCCTTTCGGTTCAGGAGAAGAAGCGAAAAATAGATTTTCAAGATGGCGGCCATGGCGGCCATCTTGGATTTCCGATCAGCACGATTTTAGCTATTTTTGATCTACAAGTCACCCTGATGCTTCCTAGCAAGTTTGGAGTTAACTGGCTTTTCGGTTCAGGAGAAGAAGCGAAAAACAGATTTTCAAGATGGCGGCCATGGTGGCCATCTTGGATTTCCGATCGGCACGATTTTAGCTATTTTTGATCTAAAAGTCACCCTGATGGTTCCAAGCAAGTTTGGAGTCAACTGGCCTTTCGGTTCAGGAGAAGAAGCGAAAAATAGATTTTCAAGATGGCGGCCATGGCAGCCATCTTGGATTTCCGATCAGAATGATTTTAGCTATTTTTGTTCTACAAGTCACCCCGATGCTTCCTACCAAGTATCAAGTTAATTGGCCCAGGGATGTAGGAGGAGTAGGCTTTTAAAGCAATTGTTGACGCTGCACGATGCACGACGCACGACGGACGACGGACATTGACTGACCACAATAGCTCACCATGAGCACTTCGTGCTCAGGTGAGCTAATAAACTAGTAACAGTGTTTTCAGAGAAAACATGTCACGGTTCAGATGTCCCCAACCATGAATTTTCAGTTTTTCTACTGCTGTGACCTTGAAAATTAGGTCAAGGTCACCAAAATCAAAGTTCTTTGTTATGTCCAAATCATATATCTATGAAAATTTGGTAAGAATCCAACTACTGGTTTACAAGATTCATGTATTGTGCAGACAAGAAAGTGTCAGGCCGACGCCAACAGGATCAGCACCAAAATCAATATGTCCCCCTCCCGGTAGGTTGGGGGACATAAGTAAAATGTTTGCTGCAGTTGTAATTACCACTTTGATTAGCATTTTATGGGTTAATTTGAATGGATACACCTCCAAGAGAGATCACTCTGATTTGAATATTTGCTTCCCTTCCCTTCTCAAAGAGGGCTACCGTATTTACCCTAAGTATTCGGACACCTCAACTCCTTACCATACTTGTTCTAAAATCTGAAAAAGTACAATTTACTACCAGATATTTAGTCTGAAAATTGCTGAATGAGTGGCAAACAGTGTAGACCTTGATGAGACAGCATAGAATGTGGCGTCTCATCTGAGTCTACACTGTTTGCTCAGGCCTGTCTGTCCGAATACATACAGTGAATACGGTACCCTTAAAAGAAATCATTTGCTCCATTTGGTAGCATTCTTTCCTTTTTGAGGTTTTACTGTCCCGTTCAAACAATCTTTCAATCCTTTCTTTCATGACTAATGATCAGAGTCTGTCAGACATAGCTGTTCTCCATGTCTCAAGGCCACCCTGTCCAATTTATACTCAATCCAGAGCATGTTCAGCAATATATGGTCTGGGCCCAGTTGTTCAAAGCTAACGACGTCGTTAGTTAATGATTCGTTAAAATTTACATCAAGTGATACGCAAATACGCTGATTTTTTCAGCAAAAAATATCAGAATATTGTATATTGAATCCGCTAAAACAGTTAACGAAATGGCCCTTAACGAGCTTGTTAAGCTAACGATGCTTTGAACAACTGGGCCCTGGTATTTTCTGGCCTGGGAATTTGAACATGCTATCTCAAGATTTCAATTTGCTCACAATCAGAACAGCCACCCTTCTGAAAAGGGGTCTACAGTAAAAGGAAACATGGAATTCTTTCTTTTAGAGTGGACATCTTTTCAGCAGGGACTTGGCATGCATGAAAGCAAACAGGAAGCAACAGAAGTGATCTCCCTTGTAAACAAAACGGCAGAAAATCTCCTAAGTGTATTCAGTCCCCTGAGGAAGACTGAAAGATCAATATCCATTTTGGTGAAGGTTAAAATGTAAATTTAGTGAAATCTGCATGTTTTTTTTTTTTTCTTTTTCTTTTATTTTATTTTTGAAGAAGTCTCTGGCTAAAATATTTATAGTAGGATAAAATGTGTATTTTGTTCCTTCTGGAATACCCATGCAAATGAATTCATCCCAAATCTCAGTTGGTGATGATGTTAACAGTGTTGGTTCTGAGAGGGAGGGCGGATGTAGCAGGATGGAAAGACTGATATTTTGGCATTTTATTTTATGCCGAATTTTATTCATCATTTCTGTTGATCAGAGCAAATGACATGATCATTATGGCTCATAAAGTTTATCATTGCAATTTTGTGAACCATTTCACCAAAATAAACCCCTTGGATTAAAAACCCATGCCCTGATTTCACCAACACTGAAGCTATCAGCTTATTGTTTATGCCCATCGGCGTAGACAATATAGTCATGAGGCGAGACACAGAAATGAATCAAATACGGATCCACAATGCATCATTGACCTTATGTGTACAACTAAAACTCGGGACTAGCCAGAGCACTGAATAGAACAGAAAAGAATAATATTTATTGAAAAACCTACATATACAGGTGCTACTGTTTTGGCACACCACACTTGTGTAGATATTCTAAAAGGTACCACTGCAGCACTTTATCAAAGGTTATGGAAATACATTAATTTTGAAAAATCCACTTTTAACCCATTGTAGACTGAATGAATTCGCCACACACTATATATCAGAAAAGTCCAATTTAAATTTTAGGTAGGTCAAGCTATGAGATTTAGATATTCCTGGAGAAAACTGGTTAAACTATTTGCAAACAGTGAAGACCCTGATCAGACGCCGCGTTCTGCAGCGTCTGATCTGGGTCTGCACTGTTTGCCACTTACCCTTTTAGGGGTCTCCCGACTACAATGGGTTAAAGTGGATAAATGCATTGGTACTGCTATGCACAATTTACAGCATTCCCGGGACTGTGGTGTGATAAAAATTTGATATTCTTAGGCCAAAAAAAAATAATCATTAGATTCTCAGGCCCCGCCGCATGTACCAAGAAGTCTGCGCATAAGCCTTTTTTTCCGTGTCCAATAAAAAAAAAACATCCGCGTCTAGATACAGCATGCCGGTGCGTCGCGGTTTTTAAAATCCTAGTTTTAGATGCAACCATAGCATACACGGTCACGTAAACGCTTGAATTATTGATTTTTTCATTGGATTGAATCTTGCGAGTAAGCGTTTTAGCACCATCATTGATCAAAATGTCTGCCGAAGCGCAAGTTGTGTAAACAAAACTTGTGTTTCCTTTGTTTTCAAAGCAGATGTCTCAGATTTCCACCCAGATTTCATCCGGGGCTACGGTGCATCTGTCCTGGAACATTATAGGCAGTTACGAAAAAGACTGCACAATTGCCGAGTTGTATAACGGCATAAAATCGTGATCTGAAGTATCGATTTCTGCTCCTTCCCGGATGAATTATCAAACCACGATGTAAGTGTGTCGATCGGACGCCCCACAGTGGACACATTCGACAGAATTTCTGTCAACACATCCCTCGCTGACGCTATATAAACCTTTGGTAGATATTTTAAACTGGAGCTGCACAAACGGATTTTTATAGTATCCTTTATATATAATAATCATAGGGACATATAAAAAAGCTATCCTCAGTACTTCTCCTTATCTTGAGCTATGTCTAGGTGTCCAAAAATTAAGTATTTTTATGATAATAATATTATAAAACGCATTTTATGAAACGAGTCCTTTTAAGGGTTCATGTAATAAAAAAAAAAAAAGTTCCCTCGCCTGTTCCATGAGTAAAAAAAAAAAAAAAAAGAATTTCCTGCCTGCCTCATCTGTTTTTGCCAAAAATGGCTTGAGAATCTAATAATTAATTTTTTTTGGCCTTAACTACTTATTTTAATTTTGATGAGGTATGCCTAAAAGGTGAAGTGAAGTTGGCTGTAATTATTTTTTCTGTGAGGGTCATTCTTGTAGAGGCCAACGGGACGAGATCTCATTTACACCTCTCAAATTCGCATTATGCAATATGGAATTTAGACGATTTTGCCATGATTTGCATTCTGAGAACCCAAGATTATTCTGTATTAAAATCAGCTTTAACATTTATTGTGTGCTAAGGTTATACTGGTCACTATAATTACAGGAACAAATAGGCTCCAACCAAGCAGGGGAGGTATTTCAGCCATATGCTTATGATATAATCACTAAACGAAAAAAAACCCTTAAAGCGCAAAATAAAATTGTAGCAGACAACATTCTAATTTTCTTTAATAGTTGTTTCTAGAGAAAATAAAACTAAAGACTTGGCAGTTCATTTAAATCATTTGTTACAAATATTCACATGAAATGCCAGCCTTATTTTCTATGAAAAATACTAAAAAAAAAAAAAAAAAAAAAAAAAAAAATCAAAATGTCTTCTGCAGCAGTTGTGATTAGCACTTTAACACTTAGCATGCTATGGGCAAATTCAGTATACGACAAACTGATGCTATTTTTTTTTTATTTTTCCTAGAAAATAGGATTAGACATATCATGCAAATTGTTTCCTAAGAAGACAATTTACATGAAATGTCAAATCCTGTTTTGTAGGAATGAGTCTGAGGACAACATACCAAAATTGTATTTCAGAAAATCATTAAGTCGATATACACAATGGAAAAATAATAAATGTGCAGACAGACAAAATACGGACCCAAAATAAATGGGGAGTGTAATCAGGCATCCATGGAAAGGAAGCATTAATTGGTAAGCACCCTTCTCCCACCATGCAAACAATAAGAAAAATATTTCAAAATGTTGTCTGCTGAATTTTTTACCAAAAATACCAAGCATTAATGTTCAGGAAAGGCTCCTGGGAAGTACAGATTAGTTTATAATAAACTGTCATATTAAATCTGCTACTAATTCAACCAAAGATCTTCTTAGTATGGTGAACTGTTTGAAATGACATAAGCAGCTAAGCCAATATAGCTTTTGTTCAAGTGTTTTTTGTCGAGCGGAATAAAAATAAACCCTGTCATAAAACTATTTGAGAAGTTCGTCAAAACAGGCTGGGTAGCATAGCAGACCACGCTCTAGCCAACTGCTTCGCAAGCAAAAGACTGGATTCAAACTTCAATTGAGTTGATAAAATTTTCAGATCATTAGCCTGTTAGTGCTAATCACAACTACAGCACATTACACTTTGAAATATATACATGTATATATTTTTATTTTTCAGAGAAAATTAGACTTGACATAATAAAGTCACATTCATGTGAATTGTCTGCCTAGCAAATGATTCACATGAAATACCAAGTCTTAGTTTTATTTTCATTGAAAAATAATTATAAAAATTTGATTGTTGATTCAGTTAAGAACAAAACCATAACAGGCATGACCCAAAAATTTGACTGGGTTGTGCTACAATTTTGCTTAGCACTTTAACCACGCCCACTTCTAATTTCCAGCCAATAAGATTACTTGATCTGATTCACAAATTTAATGACAAACAGTGCAGATCCAGATCAGTTGGCTTCTTCAGAAGCCAACTGATCTGGATCTACACTGTTTGCTAATACAGGGCATGTCGTGCTCAGCAAGAGAAGGGTTAAGTGTTTGAAAACCCTTGCCATGCTGAATAAATTCAGATGCCTCTTCTAATTTTCAGCCAATCAGATTACTTGATTGTGGTTGTTGATACAATTTCACATACTTAATGACAAATAGTGCAGATCTAGATCAGTTGGCTTCAGAAGAAGCCAACTGATCTGATTGATTGTGTTGGGACACGTCAACCCTTGTGGGTCATTTTGTGCTGTCTCCCAGAGAAAGGGAGAAAAGAGATAAAAGAGATAGTAGAGGAGATGAAAGAGAGGGACAGGGAAGAAAGAGGAACAGGAATGAAAGCTAAGAAACAGAAGAAATAAAAAAACATTCCCCCCTCTACCCTTACCTGCTACAAGGATAGCAGGCCTTGCCCAACTGTAAGCCAATATCAGTTGGATGCTCCGGTGAGGTAAGATACACGACACCTTCACCACACCCAACCCTCCCCCCCCCCCCCCACACACACACAACTGATCTGGCTCTACATTGTTTGCAAAGGCAGGTCATATCTGGGTTCAGCAGGACTAGGGTTAACAAGCTGCTATAAGCATATCTCTTCATGAAAATACTAAAATGATTACCAGATTGTGCCAACATCAACATACCAAATATTTCCCTGCATAATATGAAATTTCAACATTAAATCTTCTCCTCCAAGATCCATACTGTAAAAGAGCACTCCTATGACATGATACAAAGAGCCTCATTTGGATCTTTTAGCTTCCATACATTCCATAAAGCCCAGATCAAAGTGCTTGACTAAACTGGCAATTTACAGCCATTTTATTTTTATTGCAAATATTCAGTTTATAGCATGGCCACCACTTAAGAATTTACTTAGTAATTGCAAAGATGTGGCTTTTCATAATTTTTGGAAATTGAATATTCTGTCAACATATACCATAATAACACTAAGAATTGGGACAGACTGGCATGAGCAAACAATTAAGACCCAAATCAGATCCTGCAGAAAGTGGCATCAGACCAGGATCTACACTGTTTGCCACTAATCCAGCATTATTAAACATATCAGTAGGTAGTAAAATGGAGCTGATCAATGTCAAGGACAAGTATGATATGGAGTTAAGATTGCAGCCTTTAGGGTAGTTACAGTAGTCCTATTGTCATAGCCTTTTAACCTCAAATTATTACTTTAAACCCTTGTTCTGCTGAATAAATTAAGATGCTATGCCCACTTCTAATTTTCTGTCAATCAGATTACTTGATTCTGGTTGTTAATACAAAGTCATATGCTTAATGACAAACAGTGCAGATCCAGATCAGTTGTCTTCAGAAGCCAACTGACCTGGATCTACACTGTTTGCAAAGTCAGGGTGTATCAAGGATCAGCAGGACCAGGGTTAAGTTGTTAACCCTTAAAACACCAATTTTAAATATTAGCACACAGCCTGTGTAAGTGTTAAAAGATTTTTAAACCCCACTCCCTTACTCTGCCCTAAGAAAAAATAGCTTGCCATTTAAGCATAACAGCTGTAGAGACAATTCATGTAACATACCAATCCTTATTTTCTTGGAAATAAAAACATGAAAAATATCACACGTTTATTGTCTGCTAATTATGTGTGCCAAAAGTTCAACTACGTAGACATACATGTAACTGAGCTCCAGATAATTTTTATTTTTACAGCTAAATATATTGATTTCAAAGAAAAATAAAAGGCTGAAGGCCAAATGTCATCCAACTGCTGAAGCATATCAGAAATATTATAATCCTTCTTTCAGCTCCTATACAATATTACAGCCAAAGAAAAATGCTTACATATCAAATGATATCATAGCAAGAAAATCTGCACCATTTCAAAAGGAGTTCTTGCAGACACAAGCTTTGTCAACCAAAATTCACTTAAAATAGGCTGTAACTCCCATCACCTTTACCACTCCATGGGAAGATTCAGCTGATGATAAATTTAATTTTTTCCCCCCAGAAAATAGGCTAAATGACATCCTGAGGAGACAGTTTGCATGGAAGGTCAAAGCCAAATTTTTCTGGGAAAAATGAGAAAAATATTTCAAACTGTCATTTGCTGAAAATTTACCCAGCATGCTAAGCCATTGTGTTATAGAGAAGTTGTGGTTAACTGATAATAACACAAGTTTTTCTTACTGCCAATCATTTTCTGACATCACTTTCAAATATGATTTTTCAGATTTTTTCTCATATTTTTCTGCAGGTACACACCTTGTAAGGGGTAGCCAGTGGTTATGCACTCAAAATTTTTACGCGAACTTCCAGCCACGACTTACGAGACATCCAAATGTCAACAATGGATAAGTTCTCCTGAACTGTCAATTTCATAGACATATTTTGAAAAATTGGACAATGCTATTCCCAACAACTTTAATTTCTGCGTCGGAAAAGGGCTTGGAAAAACAAGCGGCTAATTTTTTATTTCAATTTCACCCGGAGAAGGATAGTCCAGTATTCCTGTTTTGACTTGTTTTTTCTGTGCAAAATAAAGGTATTTTCAGCTATCTGGGCTATGAAATACTTATTTAACATATCAAATAAGACACACTGCAACCTACGTCTATGTTGAAATACATAAGATGCTAAATTTTCCAAGCTTTTGTTCCGGGGACTGAAATATTTGTGCCAAATATGACTTATGAGGCCGACTACCCCTTACAGGGGGCATTAACCCTTACAAGGACAAGAAAGCCAACTATCAGGTGTCTGATTACAAGGCCTGATTATCCCTTATGGGAACATTAGCCATTATCAGAATGCCCCGCATTTAAAACCTGCAGGTTTTAGATCAAACCAGTTTCAAAATATTCCATTTTCATCATCACGAAAACATGCCTATATAATTTTGACCCCCTTAAACCCCACTTTTATATAGTAAAACCGGGGTTTACAGGGGGTATACATTACTTTTCTTATTTCTGCTCAAAAACATAGATTGTGGGTACTCGTTAGAACCGCCTCACCAAGGCGGTTCTAATGAGTACCCACAATCTATGTTTTGAGCAGAAATATGAAAAATATCAGAATTTTTATCTTAAAATTTTCATTTTTTTGGTGGTAAAATTTTCAATATATTTGAATAGGCGTGTTTTCGTAATGATAACAATCAAACACCATGAACGGTTTTGCAACCGAGACAGTATGTGTCATCAGGGTCTTGATATGCCTTGTTTGCATATATTTGAAGCTCTCAATTGAGCAAATTCATATAAAAGTTTCATTTTACTGCTGTAAAATGAAACTTTTATATAAATTTGCTCAATTGAGAGCTTTGTGATGTATAGGCTTTCATGTCCCCGTAAAGGGTTAATGCCCATGTAAGGGGTAGTCGGCCTCATAAGTCATATTCAGCAAAATTATTTCAGTCCCCAGAACAAATGCTTGGGAAATTTTGGTTGCAGTACATCTTATTTGATACGTTAATTAAGTATATTATAGCCCAGATAGCTGAAAATACCTTCATCTGGCACTGAAAGAAAGTCAACAGAAATGCCGGACTACCCTTCTCTGGGTGGAATAGAAATAAAAATTAGCCGCTTGTTTTTTCAAGCCCACACCTATCTTTAAGTTTTCCAATGCAGAAAGGAAAGTTGTTGGGAATGACATTGTCCAAGTTTTCAAAATATGTCTATGAAATTTACTAAAAATCAATAAATCAAGGAGAACTTACCTGTTTGTTGACATTTGGATGTCTCATAAGTCATTGACAGAAGTTCTGCGCATAACCACCGGTACCCCTTATGAGATTACCAGGCAGGGGTCATCCTAGAGGGAGAAAAAGTCTCCCTAAGCTGGCTGACTTCTCCCTATCTTGAGCTGAGGGAGAAGTGAAACTATAGAATGTATAGGGAAATCCAAAATTTGGACCAAAACATCTCCCTGAAATCCTGAAAATGTCACAAAACTTCTCCCTCTCTGAAAGCTCTAGGATGACCCCTGCCACGTGTGAGGTATATAGCCTAGTTTCTACAAGTATATAGCTAGGGGCAAGGCAGACAACCCCTAGCAGAGAATGCAAAAACGTTTCATAGTCTGCAACCTGTTAAAAAATGATTAGAATGTGCTTGAAGTTCTAAGAATTTCTACGTGACAAAACAAATTTTTGTCTGACAGGTCCAGTCGCCTATGAATTTTGTGTAGGCTGCCCAGGGGACAACTATCTATACAATACAATACAAATATTTATTCAGCATTAAACATATACAAAGTTTATAGCCTACTACCACAAACACAGCGAGAACATAAATCCATAATGAATATCTATGTTTTGCTGAGGAGCACAGCAGAACATAACAAAATCTGTGTTTAGTATTCCTGAGTAAGGTATATGGAATATTCAGGGTAAATGTAGGCTGAGCAAACTGACCATCAGCCTTGATCCTTGTTAAGGCCGAAGCAGTTGGTCCATTTGATGAGATCAAACCCAGTCAGATGACGTCAACAACAACAACAAGATGTACCTATAATGGTACAACAGTGTTTCAAGATAACTGACAGATCTGAGAGGCTGTAAAGTCATGCAAGCTCGCATTATCCGCCAATCTATTTTTCAGTCCTGTTTTCATGTGCATGGGATGGTCCAGTTGGTATGTTATACTTCAACAGCCAAACAGACAGGCTTGTTTTCCCTGGTCAGTCAACTTGAAAAAATGGTTATCAGATAGCCCTCAAACCTCGGTGTCAATTAAAGTATGTATGCTACATTCACAATTTTTCAATCATTTATCACTTGTTCCAAAGTCAGCAAGAACAAAACTTACAACTAATTTTATGCAGGTTTGTCATAATTTTATATAATACCACAATATACTTAATACCACACAACAACTAGTAACAGTGTTTTCAGAGAAAACAGATGTCCCCCACCACAAATTTTTAGTTTTTCTACTGCTGTGAACTTGAAATTAGGTCAAGGTCACCAAAATCTAATCAGGTCTTTGTTGTGTCCCAATAATATATCCATGAAAATACCACTGGTTCATGACATATTGTGCTGACAAGTCCATCCTTAGAATATTCTTTGTTTACTGTGTTCCTACCCATCAATTTCAGAAAGATAGGTAGTTTTGATGGGCAGGTAAGACCATAGCAAACCAACAATTTTTTAAGGTAGGTCCAAGAAAGAGTCACAACAACGCCCACAGGATCAATACATCTCCCTCCCAATAGGTGGGGGGATATAATCAGACCTACTCTTGCAATTTTTTTACTCCCAGTAGACAAAAGTTCAGAAAACTTGGATTGGAAAATGAAGTAAGTATTGCATTTAGCCATGAATAAAATGGAAGAAACATACTCAAAGATAACTGGATGGCTAAAAATTCATATCAGTAATCATTTTCCTTCTTTCTATTGATCAATTACTGATGTACTGCTTAATCATGTCAACACTAGATTTTACCATTTATGAAAGCTTTAAGTGACATGTAAGACAACTATAAACTTGTGTTTCCTTATTTCCTCATGAAGACATACGATGAGGGAACTAATGGGTACCCATCAAAAGCCCTCTTAGCAAAGCACTTTCAATGAGTACCTACACCATAAATTTTGTGCAGAAGGGGGTGGTTGGGTGTGGCGAAGATGTCATGTATCTTACGTCACCGGGGCGTCCAACTGATATTGGCTTATAGTTGGGCAAGGCCTTCTATCCTTGTAGCAAGTAAGGGTAGAGGGGGAATGTTTTTATTTCTTCTGTTTCTTCACTTTCATTCCTGTTCCTCTTTCTTCCCTGTCCCTATCTTTCATCTCCACTACTATCTCTTCTATCTCTTTTCTTCCTATCTCTGGGAAATGACACAAAATGACCCACAAGGGTTGACATGTCGTTAAATCCCAACACAATCAATTTTTGTGCAGAAATACAAAAAAAAAAAAAAAAACAACAGAAAGTGCCTTTACTGGAGTTGTGGCTTCAAATTAATCTTTTCTGCAATATACAGTACGGCTCAGGTAAAAGAACCAATTTTTTTTTTCATTTCGCGGACCAATTTTACAATCCGCGATTTTCCGCCGAGTGGTTTGGAGTAAACCATTCCGAGTGAAAAAAATTTACTCGAAGTTATGCGCTCGATATTCCGAGGACATTAGCGGACCTCAGTGTACCCATGATATTCGGAGTGTTTGCGAGTATTTGCGAGTGGCGACAGATTATTCTGTACAGGTAAGTTTGACCACTCAGATCATTCTCTCACACGACGATAATCAAACAAAAATTGTTACAACTGCGATTATAATAATACTTACCCTCGTTTACTAGTGCTGGCGGCAGCAGGATCAGACTGCAATATCCACTTACATAAAATGCTTCCGACAACCAACTCTGCGACTGATTTTTTTTATGTTTCAGCTGCGGAATGTCAAAGGGTATGGCCGAACAACAGCTGGTAGCCCCAATACGCAAGGCCGGCGACGTATTTGGCCCAAAGCCTCGGATGATTTCTAATCGCCCAGTTTTAGTTTTGGATTAAGGGTGGTGGTCGCCTGAATCTTCCTACATTCATTTTCATGTGACAAGCACTTTTATCCAGGCTGGCCCATTTTTCCCCCGTGTCACTTTGCACGTGCTGCGGCTGCCAAGAAAATAGTTTGAACCCCTGAAGCACTGCTGAAAATTCTAGAGGAGACGTCGATCTAACTGTTTTAGTATTTTACAGTGAAAATAAGGCTGAACATTTCATGTGAATCGTCTGTCTAGCAGACGATTCACATGTACGCTTAATTTACACAGGAAAATAAGAAGAAAAAGAAAATGAAAATGCCGTCTGCTGAATATGCTAAGCGCTTCGAGGGTTAAAGTAGGGATACATTTCATTTGACAAGGGAGACAGAAACGAAGACGCTGGAATGTATCTACACTGCTCGGATCGAGGCCTGGACGCTTGATGACTGGACCAGGATTAGGACTGTCCATTCAAATCACCACTTAATGATGACGGTGACTTGATGTCTTATGTCTCTTTCAATAATAACAAAAAATAAAATAAAAGAAATTCTTTGTCATATTGAGATGGTAGAACGCGGCGTCTGGTCAGGGTATTCACTGTTTGCAAAAACAGTTTAGCCGTTTTTCTCTAGGAATATCTAAATCTTATAGCCGGATGTACCTAAAATGGACGAGCCAGAATCTTACAAGTTTTGCGAACTCTCTCTCTCCCTCTCTCTCTCTCTCTCTCTCTCTCTCTCTCTCTGGAAAGCTCTTTCTTTTGCTTTCTTTTACCCTCTTGCAAATATGACATGTCTCCTTTCGAGGTAGAAGTTGTTTGCACTGACTTATTGGAAAAATGATATCGCACCGGCGGGAATCGAACGCGATTCGATCGCCACTTATCATGAAACACATGTATTTGCTACGGTCATTCGCTCCTTCCACTGCTTCAAGATTGGCAGTTTCAAGTTTCTGACGGAATGGGGTTCAGTGTACTGGTTAACCGCTTATTGTATAAGCATGTCCCCCTCTTTACTGGCGCGATTCATAGAAATATGCTGTTCCCAATCCCATTTCGCATGGTCCATACTAGTAAAGCAATTGCAGTTAACTCCCTTCTGATAGTCAGTTGCAGTAGTTAGCTCCCTTAAAAGAGTAAAAACCTGCGATGTGAAGACATTACCCCGCATTTATCAGAGTACAAATGATTATTATGTTATGTTATTCTCTTACAGTATATACATTAATAACATTATCTTTATTGGTTTATAGAGCAATCTTCAAAACTTTTGTTTCCATTTAAAGTGTTCTGTTTTTGTGTCTTCAACATGCGATATGCAAAACCAAGGCCGTAATTTATTAAACGACTAAAAGAGACGCATGTATAAACCTAGCATTGGCGGGAAATAATCTTCAAAATGACATTTGTCCATAATATTTTCATATGCCCTCGCGGACATTCTAGGCAGAGTCTTCCTGGTTATAAACCAATCTTAAGTTATAACACTTGGTGCTCGCGGGTATCGAATTACCACTATCTGGGCTATTTCAGCAGACGACAAAAAAAAAAAAATCTTTTTTTTTTTTTTTTTTTTTTTATTACCAAGAAAACAGGGTTTGACAGTCATGCAATGGAGACAATTTGCATGAAATGCAAATCCTGTTTTCTTGGAAGAATGAGAAAAATGTTTCAAAATGTCGTCAGTTGAAAATTTTACCCAGAGTGTTAGGCGTTATGGTCGCGCATTGATCTGTACATGGCAAAACCTACAATAAAACTTGTACGAAGAGACGGATCAGCCCACACACTCTGAGCCTGCACATCAGTAGTCTGATCTGAGTCTTCGCTAATTGTATGTACCTCCTACAATCTCTAGGTTTAACAAAACGTCTTGTGCGACGAGCGAAGACTCGTGTCAACCTGCCAACCGCACATTCTGATAAAAGCATTCACTGGTTGTATTTACCTCCGATAGCCGGTCTTGTCGAGCACGCACACTTTTCCAGGGTTGGCTTATTCATAAGCTGTTAATCATTTCAGCAGAAACTGATAACGGCCCTTCTTTTCTTTCGTTTTGACGATAGAGCTTATTTTGAAGTTATGGCCCTTTGAAAAGGGAAACTATTTTAGTGGTTTCTGTAATATTTCTTTTCTTTCTTTCTTTTTTTTTTTTTTTTTTTTTTGTCCGCTCTGTAACTTGAAAACTATTTGAGATATTTTCTTGAAACGTTATTAGTTTATTAACAGAGTCATGGCACTTGCTTGATTTAAGTGCAGTGGCGGGGCATGGTGAAATGTCTGCAGCCCTTTTATTAGATATTTATCAGTATGAAATATTGGGAAATTGTGCCTCGGTGGTGTAGTGTGAAGCTTCTCGTCTTGTCACCCAGGGGTCATGAGTTCGATCCCAGGCTTTTCAAGCCTTTCATATTGGACTTTAAATCAAGATCCACATCTCCGTATGACCTAGCTGTTAGTAGGACGTAATAAACTCACTCTTTTTAATTGTCATTAGCCTCGTGTGCGTAAAGTGTGTTTTTGTGTGACAGACACTCTTTTCACATGTGCTGTCTTGTTGATTCAATGCCTCTTTAATAGCAGAAGCGCCCCTTTAAGTAAATTCATATTGACACGTGCGGTTGCTGCACGCGAGTGAGAATTTCCCGGTCTTTTTCCACAGTACGTCATTTATATTGAGCGCGTGCGGTTGTTGTATGGGAAAAGGTCGTTACAGGAATACCAAATATAAATACGTAATTCGTCGATTGGGGGAAGATGTTTGATTCTCTTTGTGATTTTTGTGTGTTTGTTTTGTTTTCTACGGCACATTAAATAAAAATGACCATGCCGGACCCACTTGTGTGGCCGGACTAGACTAAGCCAAAGAATCCGGTACATTTTCATATGGAGCTTTGTTGAGGCCCATGTTACGTGCTCGAACAATGAAGGGGGCTACCGGGGTTATCTTTGGACCTAGGGAGCACCCAAATATATTAGGGAACAAGGCAGCATTGGTTGATATTTTAAGAAAACAAGGGAATGGACCTAATTTTGGGGGATCGGAATGCGGAAATTTGGAAAACACTTTTGGGACAATAAGACCTTTGTGATCAGTGCACACTCAGATCAACCTGCGCATCCGCATGAGCGCGGACAATATAACCTTCACGCAGATTGTACTATATGATGGAAAAATAAAGATAAAAATAAATAAAAAATACTTTTATTAAAGAAATATCTAAATAACTTTATTAAATAAATAAATAAATATATAAAAATCGGACAGGTATTTAGTCAAATAACTCCGAGGAATTTCGCATCGCTTCGCGAGAAATATTGCCTTCGGGGTATAATATTTCCATTCCGAGTAACTTCGCATAACTTCGCATAACGCATACATTCGGCGGACTTGCGAGTGGTGTCCGCCGAATATAACGTTTACTCGGTTTGATTCCGAGTGTTTTTGGCAAGTTCGCGAAACGCCGATATTCGGAATAAAGAGTTTTTTGGTTCTTTTACCTGAGCTGTACTGTATGAAGAAAAAGACACTTAATGCAACCTTTGATGCAAATAATAAATTTTGCAAGTCTGTGATCTTGAATTTTGGTTGAAAGCATAAGCAAGATGATATTCGTCACTACCTATACTTACCATCAATAACTACAAGTGGAGACTTCTAAAAAAAAAGTAGCTGTGATTGAATACACAATCTCTTATATGCACAAAACTGACACGCTAACAATGTGGCTACTGCACCAGCTGCATCAGGACCATACAGTCTTTGTAAGAGGGGTTGCTTCACAGAAAAAGTGGTGGATTTCAATAGAAAAAATCAAATTTGAGGCTAATATTATGGGCGAACGTTTAAATATTTAGTCCTAAATTAATTACTTTGTCCAAAAAAGAGAAATAATAATACCCGTTGAAGCTGAATCCCGACAATTACATCACTGTTCAACACAGTCCCTGCAACAGTGAAAAGTGCAACAGAATTTCCAGACGTTTTTAGTGTTTTTTATTATGCTGAAAATTGATCTTGTACGGGACAATGACACTATACTCTCAACAGAATAGAATGTTGATAAGAATGTGCAAAACTTAAAAATATCAGTAGGCTAATTAATCCTTTTAACTTGATCCGGCTCGTTACCCCACCCATTTGAGTCTGAACAAGCAACTGAAAACTCCTTCACTTACCTGCTGGGCCACAGGTTCCAGGATGCTTTCAATGGTTTTCGTATGAAAAACCGGCATCTTGCTACCAGATTTTGGCTAGCAAGAGGTTCGCAAGTGACAAATGATGCAGTTTTCCCTACTTTTTTCAGTGTTTACAAGCAGACCAATTACTTTTTGACGTGCAGAGTCGTCTGTGAAAATTGCCGCATAGTTTCGTATTTCAATTAGCTAATCAATTAAGTATGCATAGATTGCAAAATTAAATTATTAAAAGTGTTAAGTACATAAAATCAAATAAAAGCGATACAGTTGATCATTTATATTTATTTTCATATTTAAAGCCACAATTTCAACATTGATACAAACCGGAAGTAATAGCCGTCTGCTAGGAATCCGATACGCGGATAACGAGAGTTGCCAAATATGGAATATGCGCTTCACGCACTGACGATCGTTTAATGAATCATATTCGGAGGCGTTTTTGAATTAATGAGCGCGATTCGTCTTTAATTTACATAAACCTTAAAAAGTAAATGAGAAGTTGACAAAAATATTTTACATTTTTCTTTGATCACCAGAGTATCTTGGTTCTCGAACATATATGCGTTACCGGTACTTTAAACGAACGGTTAATATTTTGTCTTACTTGAAAGTATATTAGAAATATTGTCAATCATTTTCTTTTTTTTTTCTTTTTTTTTTTTCTTTTTTTTTGGTAAAGGATTGCGTTTTGCTGTTTTTTGTTGTTGTTTTTTTAGTGTGTGTGCATGTATGTGTTAAATTATCTAGCTACTTTAATAAACTTTAAAATGAAAGACAAACTGATTGAAATGTGCTCGGAGTTAAAGGCTCCATATTCCACACAGACATTTTATTATCCAAAAAAGGTTTGATAAATTGATACATGGTATTAATGCAATCCCATAAAATGTTGCACCTGACAGCCTGTAGAAATCCAGTTAGTCTCTCATTCCTGAAATGAAATGACTTTTTATTGGATCTCTGAATTAATGTTGCCAACATTAATTCTGAGATAAGATAAAAAAAAAAAAAAAAAAAAAAAAATCATTTCATTTTTGATCCATTTCAAAAAAACGAGAGACTAAATGAAATTTTACAGGCTGTCAGATGCCACATTTTATGATCGTATTAATACGACATATCAATTTATTAAACCTTTCTTGGATAAAAAAAAAAAAAAAAATGCCTATTCTTGAGGAATATGGATGGAGCTTTTAAAGAGCTTGATAGAATACTTTTTTTTTTTTACGTTAAAACTGCTTCAACAATCCAACATTGACTGCTTTTTTCTGGAGCGTTATTCTTAATTTTTGCGTCGTATCAGACGTTTTGAATTTTATTTGTACTTTGGCTTCTTGTAAGCTGAATGTTATATTATTATTATTATTATTATAATTGTTATTTAATAATAATAATAATAATGATAATAATAATAATAATTATTATTAATATTATAAGTAGTAGTAGTAATAGTAGTAGTAGTAGTAGTAGTAGTAGACGTCATTGGACATATCACCAGTAAAAATTCTGATCTGATTTTAGTAGTAGTAGTAGTAGTACTACCGGTATTAGTATTATTATTAAAACGTTTACTATTACTATAAAATGACCAATTGTATAGACTATGTAGACAGACTCTTTACGTATAAGAAATAAGAAGTGTTGATATCACGACTGGATTAAATAAACAACTGGTTACCAATCGACTGTTGACTTACTTAACGTTTAGAATAAAAGCAACATTTATTATGCAATTTACTTAACGTTTAGAATAATAGCAACAGTTATTATGTTGTCGACAATGATATGGATATCATCAGCGAATAAAAGCATACAAGAATTTGTAGTATTAACTCTATCGTTCATAGAAATTAAAGAAAAACAGTGTTCCTGAGATAGAGCCTTGTAGGACCCCTGTCAATACAGAAAATAATAAAGATGATGTTTAGGAGGAGCCACAGTCACAGAACATAGCCTACCAATGACACCAAGATAAAGAGCAAACAAACCAAGACAAAAACATTACGAAAACACGCCTATTCGAATATATTGAAAATTAAAGGAAAATTTTCAGACAAAAAATTCTGATATTTTTCATATTTCTGCTCAAAACATATATTGTGGGTACTCGTTAGAACCGCTGAGGCGGTTCTAACGAGTACCCACAATCTATGCTTTTTAACAAAATTAGAAAAATAATGTGTACCCCTGTAAACCCCAGTTTTACTATATAAAAGTGGGTTTTAAGGGGGTCTACATTATATAGGTATGTTTTCGTGATGAGCACACAAGCCACACACAAAACAATAGAAAAGTGAAGCAACAAACTCCATATTCCCCAAATATGGTGATCGCAATGCTGGAAAGGATCCACTAAACACAGCAGTAAGACAACGGACAGGACCAAACACAAAATGGCCCCGCAGCGAGTAGCCACAAGGCCATACAAAGAACCAACAACACCAGAACCACCACCTTAGACCGGCCTGTAGTCGATAAAGAGAAACGAGAAATAACTTTTAAATCATTGAAGAAAAGGTTCAGAAACTCTGATATTTGATAAGTTGTAGAATAGGAGTCTGGCGCTCACCAACATAATAAAGGAACCGGGATATTATTCTGCGAACTCGTACGCGGCATAACTGAATTGAATCTGATGCCATCTCTTGCTGTGTGCTTCTCATCGAATACTTACAAATATGAATTTTATTTGGCATACTACTTAAGCATAGATTTTTTGAGGCTGCTCAATCTCTTGGTATTCAATGAATTGACTGCGATATCTGTCTGCTACAAGCAATAAAAAATGGGTATAGACAATCAAAAGTCAAAGGGCAGTATATGAATAGGTCAACATTTTGGACGATCAAGTATCAGGAAAGAGTCCATTTTTTTCAAAGGCCAGGTACATGAATGAGGTAGGTTTCGAAATTCTGGCTCCCACACCTGTACCACAATTACCATCAAGTTACCCCCCCCCCCCCCCTCCCCCCGCCCCCCCCCCCCCCCCCCCCACACACACACACACACACTCCCCTTATTCTTATAATCCTGTTTGATAATCCACTAAAATAAAACGTTCTCCATAAAAAAAACATACGTTGTGGGTACTCATTAGAGGCGCCTCACTCGCCGAGGGGCTTCTAATATCAACAACATATGTTTATGGAGAAATTAGAAAAGTATATCAGTATATTTTATCTTTTGAGTAGTGACATTAAAATGGTGACATAAAATGAAAGGAACAGAATTTAGAGACAACCATAGATAATACATCAGGCAAGGCAATCGAAAAAATTATCTCCATTTTTAAAAGAATACTACAGTTTCGGCATATAAAGGCTCTCTAACAAATTAATGAAATGTAGAAAAATATAAGTAAAAAATATTGCATATTTCCAAAATGCTACAGTTGTGAAATAATTGAGGAGAAACGTTTGCGTTTACTGGTCTAAGGGGAGCAACTCAAACTGGGAGTTACTTCCCTTAGACCATTAGAACTTACTTCCTGGGTAGTTGTATTTGCCGGGACCACGCGAGAAAAGACGGCACCGAATTTTAATGGACCAGAAAAGAACCTTCATCCTCCGTGGAATTGAATGGTTTTCGATAGGCTTATTAGTTATACAGTCTTCAAGAAGTATGTAAATGTTTTTAATTATTCTTTTTGTTAACGAAGGCAAGCCAATTACATAGGGCCATATCGGTCGGAGAAAAGGCGGGACCACAGTTTTTACTGTGACAGTTTCGCGTTAATGACCATGTCGAGGTTTTTGATAATTTCAGCCTTTTCGCCACAGAATTGAATGTGAGATCAATGCTGTGGCAAATGTTAACTACAAAGATTCCAGGTAATTCACAAATCGAAAAAAAAAAAAAAAAAAAAAAATGAATATGCACACACTATTGTACGAAAACAAAATGTAGCCGGAACCGCGCCGATACCAAAAATCAGTTAATGCTATACACGGAAACCATATTTTCGTGTGGATATCTGTATCCAATTTATCATTTTCCCGACATATTAGTAACTTGATGATTAAGTATTAGGACAGGCATGGGCACTGAGTCGACTCAGTGGTTACGAAGCACCAAGCCCCGAGGTTATAAAACTTTTTTTCATGCTCAACTCAGCTAAAATAGTTGGCATTTTCATATTTATTAGCAGAGAAATTTTCATGCTCAGCCTTGTTTAACAAGAAAGATTTGGCAATTGTTGGTAATTTTAGATTTATTAGCAGGAGAAATTTCATGCTCAGCTGAGTTGAGCATGAAAAAAAATTATAACCTCGGGGCCAGAAAATATAAACTATACTATAGTGAAGTACAGAACAGGTTTTACCGCGAATCGCCGTACGGTACTGACACCAGCTGTAGTGAAGATAAATGGATTTTAAAAGGAATAACACTCTGAGTTTTACAGCCCAGTCTTTAATGTTCATGTCGAGCGTTCAGTTAAAACCTACTCACATTTTTCCCCGGACAGGCTCAGTCCTCTAAGCGGTGAAACCAATACCAGAACAACATGTACTTACCCAGCGGGCACATGACGTTTATACAACGTCTGCTCAACATCGATGCAATGTCATGACGTTGCATTGACGTTGAGGCGACGTTGTATTAACGGCATGTGCCTGCTGGGTATGCACATACCTTTGCCAATAACTGACTTCTAATCCTTCTTGAATCAGCAGAAGGGGTAGAATGACCCTATTAATCGTTTTATGATTAATCTCCAAGAAAGTTACGTGGCTGAGCTGGGATACGAACTGGATCTGCAATCTGACGCATTATCGACTGTGCTATGAAGCCGGTAGACTGGCTCAAGTCGTTTTTGTTTTATATCTATTTCTCTCTTTCTCTACATTATTTTTTTATCATGATCCTCTTTAATCCAACTTCAAGTTACCTATGGCTGAACAAGGGACTTTCTAGCCAAGGGACTGAAGTAAACAAAAATTCTACAAGCTATACAAGTATTGTGTCCCCTCAAAAACAACAACAAAAAAAAAAAAAAAAAAAAAAAAGAAGAAAAAGAAAGAAAGAAAAAAAAATAATTAAAGAAAGGGTCTGGGGCCAGACTATGAAGCCGGGCGGGATCCCATTAGCGACAAAACTTTTTGCACGACTCTCGTAATAGATTTGGTATTAACCCTAGTCCTGCTGAATCCGGATATGTCCTGCCTTTGCAAACAGTGTAAATCCAGATCAGTTGGCTTCTGAAGCATTTACCCAGCATGCTAAGCATTTAACATTGCAGTGATTAGATCTACACAACCCCTGTATAATAATTCAGTTATGCCAGCCAGCACAGAGTACCCTCTAGCCTGACTCCAACAACTTTCTGAGATACTGTACCATATTTTCCTTAACCCTTGTGCTGCTGAACCCGGATATGACCTGCCTTTGCAAACAGTGTAGATCCAGATCAGTTGGCTTCTGAAGAAGCCAACTGATCTGGATCTGCACTGTTTGCCATTAAGTATGTGAATTTATATCAACAATCTGGATCAAGTTATCTGATTGGCTGAAAATTAAAAATGGGCGTGGCATTTTAATTTATTCAGCAGGACAAGGGTTAATAAAAGTATCAAGATAAATATTTTTTTTCTCGTTTCTCAACTTTATTGAGAGGCTTCCCATGTGTGCCCACAACATATGTTTTCACGGAAAAGTAAGAAAACCATCAAGATTATTAGGTTGAAAAAAGAACTTATCTAGAGTAACACATTCGAGGTCCAGCTTGCCATGTTGAGATTGTTGTATGTACTCAACATCTACCAATGAGGAAAGGATTCGACAAGCTTAAAACTTCCGTCCAGATCCTATCTTGTCATTTGTGTGTTTAGAACTCACCTGTATGTCTATGTTCATGTAGAGAAAAATAATTATTGTTTAAACCAAGGTCCACATCGCGAAAACACGCCTATATAGTTTTGACCCCCTTAAACCCCACTTTTATATAGCAAAACTGGGCTTTACAAGGGTAGACATTATTTTTCTTATTTCCGCTCAAAAACATAGATTGTGGGTACTCGTTAGAACCGCCTCGGCGAGCATAGATTGTGGGTACTCGTTAGAACCGCCTCGGCGAGGCGGTTCTAACGAGTACCCACAATCTATGTTTTGAGCAGAAATATGAAAAATATCAGAATTTTTATCTGAAAACTTTCAGTTTTTTGGTGGTAAAATTTTCAATATATTTGAATAGGCGTGTTTTCGTAATGAGATGAGCTGTAAAGGTTCTGATCGGGCTGTGGATAATAATAAGTATATTTTCCCAAGTGCATGTAACATACTGCGTTCTGTGGTGTATGATATGGGTCTACATTGTTTGCCTAGACCTTTCTGTCCGAATAATTAGGATAAATAGGCATATGGCAGAAAACCCCTGGTGTAACCGACCATACATAAAATGGAAAAGATATGTACGTAAGTGCAAATGATTACGTATTAACAGTTCAGTGGCTTTCTGGGGAAAAATGAAGAAAAAGTGTCGCTGCTGATTTTTTACCCAAGTTCTAAGGACCCTTTCATTTTTTTAGTTTCTGTTGTGGAGCTTCCATCTTTGAATTCGGAGACACATTGTTGCAATAGGAGTTCAGGTTGGCAACCAGTCATTTTACCCAGTGAGCATATGACTTTGAAACAACGTCGCATTAATGTCGATGCAACGTCATGATGATGCATCGACTTTGATACGACGTTGCCTCAACGTTGCATGCCCGCTGGGTAGTAACGTAATACGGGGTCGAACAAATGCACGCTACAATAGAATTGACCCATAATGCTTCTGATGATTTGTACTACGTCTACTAACCGTTTTTATTATATACAAATTAATGAAATATAGTAAAATATTAGTCAAATATAATGCATATTTCCAAAAAGTGATATTTTAACAAGTGAAATATAAAAAAAACTTCTGAAATACAACACTGAAGAACAACGTTTGTTTGCTTTGCATTTACTGGTGTAAGGGAAGCAACTCAAACTGAGAGTTACTTCCCTTAGACCATTAACCGTAACTGGCGTAGTTGTATTTTCCGGGACCACTCGAGAAAATACGGGACCAAATTTTAATGGAAAATGGCCTTCATTCTTAATGGAATTGAATGATTTTCGACAGGCATATTGGTTATAGAGTCTTCATCAAGATGCATGTTTATATTTTTAAATATTCCGTTTTGTTGACGAAATAAAGCCAATTACATAGGTACATGTCGGCTTGAGAAAAGGCAGAACCAATGTTTCGTGTAGAGTACCATCTAGCCTAGCTACTAGGCCAATATATAAGTATATTTGTCACTTTTTTTTTTTTATAATTTCATTTATATTCTACTTTGTCATTCAATGTTTAGCTAGTCTATGGATGAACTTTTCTTCTTAGGTTGTCTCTGAAATATTAGAAATCCAGACCTATCTATAGACTAGCCACAGAGCTCAATAAGCCAATAATAAAAAAAATACATATATACATATTTCTAAGCCTTGGGCAAGGCTAAGTACCACCATGTCTAGGTTTTAGATACGCAATAGTAGTGAATATGAGATATGGCATATGTTAAGTAGAAAGATTCAATAGAAAGATTCTAAGTAAAAAAAAAAAAGAAAAATGAACATGCACACACAATTGTACGAAAAGAGGTGCCCGGGACCACGCCGGAACAATAATAATAATAATAATAATAACAATAATAATAATAAAAATAATGATAATAATAATAATAATAATAACAACACTGTATCTGGAAACCATATGTTCGCGTGGATGTCTCTGACTAATGCCATTTTTCTGATATATTAGTGACTAGCTGATTAAAAGTCTAATGCTCACTAGTTATGAAATTTCAAGTCTCCCGGAATGGGCTCAAAGATCACAAAGCACTAGAAAATGATTTACGGACAGACATTCTGCAGTCTGCAGACGCCACTAACACCAGCTGTAGTAAAGATAAATAGATTTTAAAAAGACATGACGCTTAAGAGCAATGAACACACTTGCAAAACTGAAAAAAAAAAAAAAAAAAAAAAAAAAAAAAAAATGGGAGATCAACAAAAATCTTTAAACTTATTTATGGATCCTATGTGTATAAATTATATGTAACATACCTATATAATTTATATTGCCCTTGTTATATTTATACCTATATATAAAAGAAATAAAGTTTAAACTTAACAAATACCTATATACGAGTATAAAAGAAATAAAGTTTAAACTTAAACTGAAAACAGCTGAAATGTCAAGTTTTCTGGGTCAGATTAAGTAGTTTCGGCCAAATAAACCTCATCAGTGACCCTCATATTAATTTTCAAAAATCTCTAAATGGGCTCAATGATTACAAAGGACCAGAAAATATATGCTACACTACAGTGAAGTACGTGGAGCCCTTGACACATAAAATCACAAGCACTATAGTGAAATGTAGCAGAGGGCTCTCAGTGGTGATTTGAAGTCGGAGCACAAGGAAACCACAAGTAATGCCGCGATGGTTCCGCCCAAAGACACCGACAGTCAAGCGCCAATCTTAAAAATAGATTGGGGATGTAGCCGTCATTCAGTCAGACACACGAGCTAATCACACTGCATTATCATAAACAGGGGACGCAAAGTTATCAAATATAATCTCAATGTAAAATGTTGGATCAAATTATAACGGTTCAATTTTCTTTGACCAACTTCCGATAGCTTCCTGTCCTATGAACGAAAAAAAAGGTTCAGTATGACTTTCTTAAGAAATTGGGAACTTCTCAATGAAATTTGAATTTAAGGTCCTTATACCACTTCTTATAGTATACAGTATAGTTACAAAAAATAAGACTTGAGTGAAAACAATTCTATATAGCTGTCATGTTTTTACATAGAGACCAAGCAATAAGATAATCCTCACACTTCACTTATTAAACAAGAAGTTTATAAGTACCACTGTAGAATAGTTCTCAAATCGGTTAGGTAGCTAATTCGCAAATTTACAACCAACATGTGAACAAATCAGTGAAACTGAATAGTGTAACTGGAAACAATTGATAGTTATCACCTGGGCTATTGCGTGATTTCAAGGTGTGATTGTGTTTGGATAAGTTGTGTGTGTGTGTGTGTGTGTGTGTTTTCTTTACCTTGAATGTTGATTTATATGCACATTTCAGCGGAAGCAATTTTGTACCTGTGATCTTCACTTAAGTGTACATACTTATCCAATCCAGTACAAGAGCAATAAGATCCGTCCTTGAACAAAAGCAATGTGAAGTAATCCTCACAAATCTATTATTGACCAATAGTTCTTTTTTTTTTTTTTTTTTTTTTTTTTTTTTTTTAATATTCCAAAACTCAATAAGAATTTCAATAGCAGCTTCTCAATAAACTTGTCAACAAGTCATTGAAATTGAGTAGTACAAACATAAATTGTAAATATGAATTGCGTTCTTATTGTAACGCTAAATTTTGCTAACGGATATAACGATAATCAGAGGAGCTTAATTCACTTTTTTTTTTCTTCACACTGATTTTCCCAATCAATCAATCAGATTGATCAGTCGTAGCAGGGCAACAAAGTCACATAGGGGCTGTTGTTTTTATAATTATATTGTCCGTAAAACTAATTAGAATAAGTGTTCTGATACTCTAAGTTTCACGAAAATAATTTATATTCTCACTGAGGTTCTGAAGAATCTGCACGCTCATTGTGAGAGAAATATACAAATGTACACGCTTATCATAAAATGCATTAAAATACAAATATACCAAAAATCTTTTTTGAGTAATTAGATTATAATCACTATTCAATTGGCAACAGTTTACCTCCCTTGACCTAACTTGGCTACGTAGCCTAATTAGAAACTATGTACTTAGACAATATTTTCTCCTATGATACTTTATTGCACAGTCCTCAGAAGCATTTTATAGTAAACTAGCGGCAGCTTAATTTCATTTGGAAATAGTATTTTCAGACAACAGAGAGTTAGGTCATGTTAATGCATGCCCGCTAGCAACCTTTAAACCTAGTCTATGAGATAAATAATGAGTATAACTGTTTATCTGTCCCTGAGATTTGTCAGAAGTCAAAATCAGAAGTTTTACTGGTGACACGTCTAATGACATTCATACACCATGTCCACTGTCCACTTCGCGATATTGAATAGATTTACCTCAGACAAGCGAATGAGTACATTTAGAAATTAGCAGGAAACAAAATGGGTGGACCAAATTAGTTAACAGGATGCGCTGAGGTGCAGTGGCGGCTGAGAGTGGAGTCGTCAGAGTCAAGATCGTGAGTTAGCAAGTTCAAGAGTGGGTTCGACCCCAGCCCAGCGAGCACCAAGTGTTGCGTCCTTGGGCAAGACACTTTCTCCACATTGTCTGTTAGTACTGGTGCCTACCTAGGAAGACCTGTTAACGCTTTCCATAAAATATCAAATCCATTCTTCTTTCTTTCTTCCTTTCTATATAGCTACTATGACACCCTCATTTTCTGAGTGTAATACTACTCAGAAAATGAGGGTGTCGCAGTAGATATATAGAAAGAAAGAAGAATGAATTTGAGGTTTTATGAAAAGCGTTAACTTGTATTAGGGGAGACAACACCGTGAAACAGTTTTGTGTTGTGAATTTTGGTTGGAGTAATTTGTGTCGTATTGCGTCTCTCGTCCAATCACACACCTTCTAACAAAGCGCGAGTACCTGCTATTTGACGGAAACCAGCCAAATTGACGGATGTACACGTACGACGAAAACAAAGTTGATTGATAGGATCATCTGCTGTCATTGAACAAATCTAAGATTTTGTTTTGCTTAACTTTAAAGAAGTTGATTTTAAAATTTGTTATTGTTAATTTTCATCTATTCCGACGAAATAAGGTAGGCGTTTTTAGTTCGAATTACACACACTAAAATGTTGCAAACAGCATCATTTTCCCAACATGGTCTGGACCCACAGTGGGCCATATGGTATTTTTACATATCACACACACTAATCAAATAGCTAGAATACTAAGATACACAAAGTTCAGCATAAAATGTCTCCTAATATGAATGATCTACCTTTATGCATGCTTATGGCATAAGGATGAGCACAGGTAAAGCTTACATATGCTTGATGTGAATGACATCAGAGCCATGATAATATACCTCACACAACAGCTGATTTCTTTGCTGATGATGTATAGACTGATACTGCCATATGCCCTCATGGGAATTCTAGGCAGGTCTTTCTGCGCAAAACTAGTACTAAGCAATGTGGATAAAGTGTCTTTGCGCAAGGACACAATACTTGGTGCTTGCAGGGATCAAACTCTCGATATCAAGTCTGACACTTTACCACTGCGCCACAGCACTCCATAGCATGACAATGAACAGTCTCTCAGACCAACTACAGCTGCAACATGATAATGATACCATGATAGAGTGGTCAAATACCTGCTGGCTTATTAGATGTAATGCAAAGAAATGCTACCTTACTAAGGCTGGCTAATCGGAGTTGAAAAGGTAATCGATTATCAGTCCTGCCATTGTGATCAATAATCGATTAGTAATCACTGAAGATTCGGTCATAATTCTACTGTCTGAGCATGTTATACTTTATTGCATATATTTGGTCAGCCAGGTATGAGCAAACAGTGTAGACCCTGATGAGATGTTGCAAATGCTATGTCTCATCAGGGTCTACACTGTTTGCCACCCATCCAGTTATTTTCAGATACAACAATGGGTAGTAAATTGTACTTGTTCAAAGTTTAGATTATGTATGGTAAAGAGCTTAGGTGTCTGAATACTAAGGGTAAATATGGTAAAGTAACAAACACAGAAATCAAATGATCGATTATTAGCAAATCAGTAATGATAATCATTTTTGTGGAATTTATCGATCAATTAATCAATTATCCGATTAATCGTGCCAGCCTTAGAACTTACATGTGCCTCTGAGTCTTCTGGAAAACGCATATATACTGAGAGGCAAAAATAACATTGACATTTCAGAAACAAATAAGGGGTCTAAATCAACATTTGCTTATGAGAACACCTTTAAAAGTGCAGTTGGACAGAAACTTACGGTACATAAGGCATAAAAAAAAATAGCTGTGTTTCCGCTAACCCGACCGACCCTGTTTCAAACACCCGACTCTGCTATTTTTTATCAGTAAAAATGCAAAATGAAAAAGTAAAGCACCAACCCTCAACAAAATACCTGTATTTTCATAAAATTACAGGCCGGACCTTCTTTTCTGGAGAAAAAATAGAAAAATTAAAAAAGTTTCTCCTACCTACCGACCAATTTTTTTTTTTTCAGCATGTTAGCGGAAACACAGCTTTTTTTTTTACGCCTAAAAATTTATGCATGTGTATTGCATTCGGTTGATAGAAGGATAAAAATGCTGTAAGGACATGTTTTAACTTTAAATGCATAACAGAGTATACTGTCAAATTTCTATACCAAGGACATGATGTTTTTGACATTTCGTTCCTCTTCTACAGAATACACTGAATTTCTATGGGACATTGATTGACAGTGTGCTGTTAAATAAATAGTTTTAGGAGATTTCATCTGTATGTGGTACAAGGAGGCTAAGCCAAGCAACATTTTTTTTTCCAAAAAATTCAAGTGAAAACGACAAGCTCCACTTCAGATATAGGCTCTATAAATTCCCTATATTTTTCATTCGAAGGGAGATAATTTGAGACGGGAAGAAATTCAAATTCAGCTGGACATCATTTGATGGGAATTTTGAATTAATTTAAATAACATTGTGGTTTTACTCAAAGACATTTTTTATGAAAAGTAAAATGACATTTATTTTATACAAAGCGAGTTATGACTGGAAATGATGTTTGTAAATAAAGGGCTCATAACTCCATAATGTAGACATTATGTTTGACAAACTTGACCATCAAAATATTTTAACGAAAAAAATACAACACGAGCCGGTACTCAAAACTCGAAACTGTATACTTTTTATTGCCTTTGAGTATATATCTGCAACACCTGAATACCAATAGAATCCTCATCTTCCTTAGACTACACCTCTTTGGATACAGTCAGGAAATAAAGTCAAGGGCAGTTAGAAATGAGGGGAGAATATTCTTCTGCAGTTTGGAACACTACAGTAAAAGATTTTTCTGGCAAAAGAATGTGCACAATACTAGTTAACCACTTAGAGGACTATGCCTGTCCAGTAAATATGTGATTACATGTAGGTAAACCGACCGCACTTGACACAACCCTATTCGGTTGACTGGGCTGTAAAACCTCAACACAAATGGCAAAGGACTAAAACAAGACATTCAAACTTTGGAAAAGGTTCAAAATAAGGATGTTCATTTGTGGTCGGTAACTACTCATTCCTGCATAGCGTAACATCCATGATCTGAATTGGCCAGCTTTGGAACAATGATGAAAATACAAAAAAAAAACCTGATAACTTTCTACAAAATCTCAAATAGTTAAGTCATGATTACACCAATGCCACCACCAATCATACAAGATCTATTGATCAGAACTACAGTCAGATCAGACAAATTATGAGCAATACAAGAACAGTTTTCTGCTACATACATGTACCATCAGAGAGTGAAGCACCTTGCCTCCTGACCTGCTGCAAGCTGAGTCTTTAGAGCTATGATTTCTGTCTTCAGCTCCCATCTACAGACCTACACAGCCTAGACATTAGTTTGAGTTTAATATTTTTTAATCTGTAAATATGATGTTTTTAACCATTTTGCTGATGTCACTTGCCAGATTTGCCTGTTTCCTGGCCCTGGAGTAGAAAAATAAAGTGTTTACCAACCTCTACAAATGCAAGAACCATACTCTTTCTTTCAGTTGTTACATGATTGCAGCATTTTTGTTAAAGTTATGCCATGTTCTAAAGTCTGACATCATGCTCTAAATGTGATATTGTCACAGTTTTGCATTCTCTAAATGGTATTGGGGGTGGTTGGTTGAGGCAAAGGTGTTGTGTATCTTACGTCACCAGGGCGTCCAACTGATACTGGCTTACAGTCAGGCAAGGCCTTTCAGCAGGTAAGAGTAGAGGGGGAATATTTTTAGATCTTCTGTTTCTTCACTTTATTCATTTTCCTCTTTCTCCCCTGTTCCTCTCCTTTCATCTCCTCTGCTATCTCTGCTATTTTTCTTCTCCCTTTCTCTGGGAGATGACAAAAAATGGTCCACAAGGGTTGACATGTCATTTAACCCCAACACAACCATTCTAAATGGTATCAGCATTTTTTTAGGAGATAATTTGCATGAAGTATCAAAATCTATTTTCTGGGAAAATAAAAAAAAATGTTTCAAAATGTTGACTGCTGAATTTGCACAGAAAGTGGTAAAGGACTTCTGCTAAATAATGTTTGTTTAGAAGTTTTCTTACCATAGTTAATCTATTGTAGTCGGGAGACACGTAAAAGGGTACTTGGCAAACAGTGCAGACCCAGATCATATGCTGCAGAATGCAGCATCTGATCAGGGTCTCCACTGTTTGCAAATAGTTTAGCCATTTTTTCTTTAGGAATACATGTATGTAAATCTCATGGCCAGACATACCTAAAATTGAAATAGGACTCTTCCAATATATAGTGTGGAAGAGTTTATTCAGTATACAGTGGGTTAACACACAACACTTTCACTGCTGAGTTGCTGAAATGGACTCTTCCATCTTTACATTTAAATACACCCATTGTTGTAAATAGGGGTGTTTGTGAAAAATCAAGAACAGAATAGCAAACAGTGTAGATCCTGATGAGATGGCTCATTATGAGCTATCTCATCTGGAATTACACTGTTTGCAAAGGTATCTGATTTTTTAGTCTACAGAGCCTAGAGGGTGAAACAAACAGGATAGGAAAACAAGCTCTAGGGCTTATGAATAAACAAAATATACAAATTATAATTTTCTTTACAAGCATTATTACTAAATCTGTTTTCTGTGTTTATTTTAGAGCCAAAGACCAGATGATGAATATACTTGTAGCCATTGTATTTTGCCTGTTTGTCACAGAGATAGTATGTCCGCCCGTCAACCCAAATCCACAGCCAGTTGAAGGTGACTCACCAGATGAAGATCCGGTAAGAGACAGATTATGCCTTGACACAGTACCAGTACATACTGGATCAGGGTTTTCCCTCACAGTTTTAAAACAAGGTTCCTAGGGACTCTCTTACTTGGAGTTAATTGATCCATCAATAAGATTTAGGGGTTTGTTGTTTTAAAGAGGTTAACTATTGCCCCAAAAATGAAAAAGATTGTTATTATCCATTAGGTCACAAATAGATTAAAATACAAAGCTGTAGATAAATAAAATAAATTTTAGACTGATCATATATGCATCACTCAGGACCCTTGCCTTTTTGAGCGTCCAGAACAAGGTTTTGAGGGTAAAAGATGTTAAAATGGGAGTCTGGGTAAACACTGCTGTATATTTTTGGTTTATTTTGTTTATAGAAATATCATATTTACCTTAAGTACAGACAAGCCTGCACAAACAGTGTAGACTCAGTACAACGGGCAAGTATTTGCCACTCCTGCAGCAGTTTTAACCTTTACTGCAATCTGGGTAAATTCAGCAGATGACAAATTGATGATACATTGTATTTTTCTTATTTTTACCAGAAGATAGGCTTTGACATTTGATGCGAATTGTCTCCTAAGGATAAGAAAAATATTTGAAAATGTTGTTGCTGAAATTTTTAACCCAGCTTGCTAAGCATATGTTATATGAGCTGGCTTGTTGATACCATACATGAACACCATTGTGCATCGTGTAAGATATGAACTACCACAAATCATGCAAAAAAGATCCTTACTGAGTATGGAAACAGCAATGGTTCAGACCTTGCAACCTAATCAGTGCTCTTTGCCATCTACAACCCCTTTATAGCACTATTGTTGGGATCCATAGTATAAACCGTGTTAGTTAAACAACCATGTTATAGCCAAACAAAAATGTATAGATTATATTGAAAAATGACCATTTTGGCAGAATTAATCCTATTTAGTTCACATTTTATTGTAGGAGAGCAAAACATGTGGGTATTGCTTAAGATTCATTTGTGGAGGTCAAATATGAACTGTTTTGTGTTAATGTCTTAAACATAACTGCTTTCAAGACTTATCATATCCTTGTTTGTACATGGTATCCACTGTGACTGTTGCAGTAATATCTTCAGACATCTAAGATCATGTTTACCAAGAAAAAGTGAAGATTCGCTCTTTGAATTTTACAGACAATACCGGGTATTTGCTTATCATGTTAAAGCTGTCATATGTTGCGATTATCTTCCATACAGGCAGCTGATTGTACAGTGGAGTTTTGTAAAACCTCAACAATTTTCAATTCCAGTAATTAGTGTTTATACTTTTATTATTTTGCCATGAAACATACAGTCCAATCTCGTTATCTCGAATTCCATGGGACTCTCTAAAATACTTTGAGATATCCGTATTTCGACATATCAGATTTGCAGACTTGAGGAAAAAATAAATCGAACAATCGCATTTAACAAATTTACATGTAATTGGACTCTTGCAGTTAGAGATATGTTGAAAATATTGCGGAAAAGAGGAGAAATTGCTCCCAAGGAGCTATATCTCCTCTTTTCCACAATATTTTGTTACCTGTTATTACATATTCATAGGCAGAGATCAGATTTTCACTTTGAGATAAGCGGTTACTCGAGATAAGCGAGGTCGAGATAACGAGAGTCAACTGTATGTTGTTGATACTTGTGAGAGGCACTTCTAATGAATACATCATATATTTTTATGGTCTAATGACTCTGTCATTTTTTTTCTGTCATCCCTAGCATTAAGCTCTGATTCTGATTAGCAATTAGTCATCAAACCAGACATCCTCCCTAGCAGGGACTCAGACACTCATTTTGTGACCATGAGTATGACCTGCATTTCACAGTCCAATGACTCAATTTTTGAATGAAATGCAGTGTTTAGCTCTTTTATAATACAATACTGCTGACATGTAGTTTTGTACTGGCAGGTGTGATGGTGCCTTACCGTAAGAAACTTCAATATCGGGACTTCCTAACCCCTCACCATACTTGTCCTAAAATTTTAAACAACTCTATTGACTACCTATTGATTTGTATAAAAACTGTCAGATGAGTGGCAAACAGTGTAGATGCTGATCAGATGCCACATTCTGCAGCATCTGATCAGGGTCTACACTGTGTGCTCAGGCCTGTTCCCAATACTGAGGGTCATTGCAGTATGTAGAATTCTTGTTTTCTCTGAAAAGTAAAAAACATAAAAAAATCTTAGAGAATGGTGTACTACACTTATATATACATAGCTCTAGATAAGAAGGGATATCAGAGCCAAGCTGTTCAAAGCATCGTTAGCTTAACAAGCCCATTGGTCAGAATGTTAACTGTTCTAGTAAGTATAATGCCAAATTCACAGGTAATTTTGCTGAAAAAAATGTGAGTAGCTTTTGCAAGCAATGGCAAAAGCTACTCACATTTTTTCAGCAAAAATATATTAGCATTTATGCCATACTTAATGATCAAAGTTTTAATGATATGTTAACTAATGACATCGTTAGTTTTGAACAACTTGGCCCAGGTAAATATTTTTCTTATTTCTCCACAAAAATATACAGTGAGAAATTCTGATTTCAATTCAAGTGACCAGAGTGTTTATACTTTTCTAAATTTCATATTGTTTTTGTGCAGAAATAAGAAAGATATTAATACTTTTCCTTTGCAAAGAGTGCCTTCAAGGTTCATACATGTCAGCAAAGCTCTAGTTAAGGCGCTTTTTTCAATCCAAAAGTATTGATATTTTTCTTATTTCTCCACGAAAACATATGTTGTGGGTACTCATTAGAAGTGCCTTGCTGAGGCAGTTCTAATGAGTACCCACACCATATGTTTTTGTGGAGAAATAAGAAAAATATTAAACTGATACCCAATCTTATCTAGGCCTATGATGTAAGGGAAACTAAAATTTTTTCAAGGTCAGGGAGTTATCAGGGAATTCTGTGATGTGTCAGGGAAAAATGAAATTTTGCAAAAATGTCAGGGAAATGTCAGGGAATTTTACATTTCAGCCTGATGAAGCTGGACTGTTTGGTCCCAATGTATCTGTTTTGATAAATTCATAAAATGTTCGGCTCCACTAATGTCAGGGAAATTTGAATTTGTGTCAGGGAAATGTCAGGGAATTTTGGTCAGTCCTAAATGTATGAACCCTGGCCTTATCTGAAGTTATATATATAATATATAAGGTTAACTTCTATGAAGAAGGAAGAGAACCTGAAGACTGGATTGAATTGACTGACGAACTTCAGGTGAGAAATCAGGTTTGAGAGGGGAGATAACTGTAGCCTAGTTGGGTTTGAAGCATGTCATAGGAATGTTTATCACTTATGAAAACCAATGAAATTTAAGAAGTTTTTAAGCCATTTTTTTTTCTCATTTTTTTTAATTTATTTTTTTTTTCTTGTCGTTATCCTGTTGGTTATCCTGTTGTTATTGTTTCTTTTGTTTCTTTTGAGCATTGGGACAAACAAAAAATCCTCATAAAACCAGGGTTATTATACATGAACATTGTGTGGATGTAATAAGCCGTCAAAAAGTGCTTGGACTTTGTCTCCGAAATCTGGTCAGGTTGATCTTCTTTTTGTTAGGATGGTAATTATGTACGGCAATTTTTTTTTTGACAAGAATGGCATATACAAACAGTGCAGGCCCAGATCAGACAGCTCCTGAAGGATCATTCTGATCTGGATCTTAACTCTGTACTATAAATTTGCTGTTACACCAAATATGGAACCAAAAAAAAACATTAGCGGTTAAGATAATTGAAGAATATATTCTGAATTTTAGGACAGTTACTATATGTGATAATTAGTTTCCTGTGGCATACTTAATTATCTTTAACCCATTTTAGTCAGGAAGCTCCCCAAAAGGGTAATTGACAAAAAGTGAAGACCCAGATCAGATGCCGCATCTGATCAGGGTCTACACTGTTTGCATTAAATACAGGAATTTCTATAAAACAGAACATGTAGGAATAAAAACTATGCAGACACCCTGCCAGGGGTCATCCTAGAGGGCGTTTTGGGAGAAAAAGTCCCCCTAAGCTGGCTGACCTCCCTATCTTGAGCTGAGGGAGAAGTCAAAATGTATAGAATGTATAGGGAAATCCAAAATTTGGACCAAAACTTCTCCCTGAAATTCTGAAATTGTCGCAAAACTTCTCCCTCACTGAAAGCTCTAGGATGACCTCTGCCCTGCATTTAGAAATAGACCAGTCCAAGGACTTGTTCAGAAGACTCCATTCGACGTAAATGGGTTAATTATCTTTAATGGTTAATTATTTTTTCCTTGGTCGATTTCTTGGCTCCAGATTGTAAGATAATGCAAGCACAATGTTTTCTTTTTATCTTCAGAGAAGCCTATTCTTTGAAGTTAGATGTGATTGGGTTTTACTTTCTGAAAACTTTTAACCTTTTAACATATTAATGATTTGTGGTGAAGAAATTATATTTCAGGATGCTTGATAAAGTGATATTTTGTGGGATAATTCTGAACATGTGTTTGTGTGTGTGTGCGTGTGTTTTGCTTAAAATGTCAGATCATACTGTTTGCAAAAAGAATAAAAACTTCACAAGATTTTAGATCATGTCTGGACTAGTAGTTTGGGTCTGAAAGGAAAGTGCCAAGCAAAATTTGTAGCATACAACAGACAGTTCTCATTAAATTTTAAGACTTATTTTCTATGAAAAACAACGACAAAAAAATATTCAATAGGGGGCTGAATTCAGTATTTAGAAAATTTTATGAAGTGTAGGGAAAAAGGTAATTTTCAGTACTATGAAAAGTGGATTTGCAGTATTAAGGATTTCTGAGACTTTTACCCATGAAAGTGTTGTTTGCTGCTGTATTACAAGTTTGATCTCATAAATATTTGTACAGTTATGCTTAGCACTCAGGGCCCAGTTGTTCAAAACTGATGATGTTGTTACACTATAGTTAACATATTGTTAAAAAATTTTTTATTAAATATGGCATATATGCTAATATTTTGCTGAAAAAATATGCAAAAGCTACTCACATTTTTTTTCAGCAAAAATATCTGTGAATTAGATATTATACTTACTAGAACAGTTAACATTTTGACCTTTAACAAGCTTGTTAAGCTAGCAATGCTTTGAACAACTGGTCCCTGTTGACTGAATCATGTCATGATAAGTAGTGATATTTTTCTTATATTTCACAAAAGAAGAATGCTTGATAAAAGTATACTCTTAAAGTAAAGAAATTAATCCCAATGGAGCTAATTCTTTCCTTTTACAGCAGACTCTTTTTCAGAAATGAGATAAAATAGTTTTGGCAAGTTGCACATGTACCTCTAGACTGGCTCCAGTCTCCAGTGACTAAATATATTTCTCATTATCCTGTTTGATAATCCACTAAAATAAAACCAAAAAAATATCATGACTATAAAGGCAGGTCTAGTGACCAGCCTTTATAGTCATGATATTATTTTGGTTTATTTTAGTGGATTATTAAACAGATTATAAGAAAAAACTATTAAGTCACTGGAGACTGGAGCCAGTCTAATGTACCTCCTAATTGTAAGTGTATCAGTTTGCCTTAAAAGGAGACCTGAAACTTGTCATCAGTATATGATGATGCACGTTTATGTTACTGTATTTAACAGATGAGATTATAGTAACCATTTTGTATCTTTTTAAAAAAGAATTATTATAGGAGGTTATAATTATGCAAAAAAAAAATGTCATGGGAAGTAGCAATATTTTTCTTATTTTTCACAAAAGAAGAATGCTTGAAATTTCATTCAAATTGCCTACTTTGGAAATGAACGAAATATCAATACTTATTTTCTGAGAACAAGCACAAAGTTAAGCTCTGCACCTTTTCATTGGGCAATTTGTAATGAATAAAAAAGTTTCCTAAATTACTTCTGAGGTGTTAACATTTACCATTCTATGGACAAATTCAGCAGATGACAAAATGATGATACATGTACATACAGTGCTCCAGCTAGCCCTATGTATAGGGGCGGGCCACCCCTCTTGCCCTCTCCTGCCGCCCCTCTGCCCTTCTGAAGCTGTCCTCTGCCTTATTTCAACTCCAGACATAAAACCTTGCATTCTGCTGAAAATTTAATGAAAATCGGACAAAAATTAAAAAAAGTTATCAATGTGTAAAGGTCAGTTTTATGTGTATTCTAGTCAAAGGCATTTATTGTGGAATGGGATGATATTTTGTAACATGTCATGATACTTAGCATATCACATGACACATGGTGCCCTCATTCTTGTATGACCGCGCAGCAAGTGCCCTACCTGGCCCCCCTCTGCCCTAAAATCCTAGCTGGAGCACTGTACATATATTGTCCTCTTTTTCCCAGAAAACAGGATGTGACTTTTCATGCAAATTTGACAACTTGCATGGAATGTCAAAATCTGTTTTCTGGGAAAAATAAAAATATTTCAATATTTCATCTGCTGAAAATTTTACCCAGAGTGCCAGTATGGAATTTTGATAATGAAATTTGACAGTCATGTTTATGTTAAAAGAATCAATCACACACAAGAATGATCACTCTTGCTTATTGGCTTACTGAATTATCCTTACTCAGGAGAGTTGTGAACGAGGACTATTTGGTGATAATTCTGGGATAATTATACCCCCTGCAAACTTTGTTTGTGGTGGAGGGGATATACTGTTTTCATGTTGTCAATGCATATCCTCTGTTGCATTATGATTCCTGTGAGGGTTATCGAAAAAGTACCGCTTATTGACATTTCTTGTTTTTTTTTTAGTTCTCTGTAAAAAAGAAACATATATGCACTCATTAGAAGCACTTGGCAAATCACTTCTAATGAGTAAATGAGTACACACAACATATATTTTTCATGGAGAAATAAAAAAAAAAAAAACTTTTCCCAGAATTATCATCAAATACACCCCCTTACCAAGTCCTCTGATGTTTATTACCGGTAGTTAAAATGATCAGTCACATACAATAATGACAACTCTTGCTGATTTGCTTACAGAATTATATCCCTTACCCATTTTGTTTGCTTCATAGCTCCAAAATGCTTCACCTTCTTTGTTGATAAAATCAGAAGTCAGTGTTTATTATAAGATCAAGATGATTTGTTAACCCTTGTCATGCTGAATAAATTAAGATGCCACGCCCTTTTCAAATTTTCAGCCAATCAGATTACTTGATCAAGATTTTTGATATACGTGTAAATTCACATACTGAATGGCAAACAGTGTAGATCCAGATCAGCTGGCTTCTTCAGAAGCCAGCTGATCTGGATCTACACTGTTTGCAAAAACGGAGTATATCCGGGTTCAGCAGGACAAGGGTTAAGTTCTGAGTTGTTTATTGATAGAACCTGCCTTTGGATTGTGGGATTGTCGATTCAGTCCCTGAAATTTCTACCTGTTATTCTTCTTTTGGTACTCAGTAGTAGAAAGAAAGGCTATGACTGGTCAGTACAGTTTCAATACTGTGTGACTGATGGTAGTATGAGGTCAGTATGTCTGGTTCCTGATACTGAGTTTTGGTTCTGTCACATCCAGACATTGTCATGGCATGACAGAAAGCATGTTGACTGATATCTAACCTCAACTCAATCAAACAAAATGTCACAAACAAGCATGACAATTTTTAGTAATCGAAAATTTCTCTGTTTACCAATATATTAATTGCTTATTAATTTCTTCCCCTTTTTGCTTCAAAATTCCAACATTTCTAGTATTACTTAGCAGTTGTGTTTATATTAGATCAGGATGATGGGTCACATACAAGAATAACATACATGTATATCTTTCTAAATGAATTTCCCAATTGTATCTTTTCTCACTTTCTGCTTTTTGACTCCCTTATAATTTCGGATATGTTGGTGAAATAAGTCTGCTGTTATAATAATGCTATGTTACATAGAAGAAAAGAAGAAGAAAAAAAAATCATGCAGAATTCGTGTTTATTTACTGAATTAACTCCTGTTATTTTAATTTTCATTTTCATTCAATTTTTCAGTTCCTCAAAACACAGATGTTTATTTAATTTTTATGTAATAGGTTAAGTCTTTGGACATACAGGCCTCAGCAAACAGTGTAGATGCAAATTGCAGCATCTGATCAGGGTTTATACTGTTTGCCACTCATCATGTAATACAGACAACCCTCTTTATTCCGACACTAATTAGTTGAATGGCAAACAGTGTAGACCCTGATCAGAGTGCTCCTTCCTTCTGGGCCTGCACTGTTTGCTTGTGTCATTTTGTCAGACACTTTGGTGTTCAAAATTTTAGGTCATTTACAGTAAAACAGTATACACTATTGAATAATCATTTGAATGCTTCACTAACATGGAGGGGCTCCATAGCACAATTGGTAGCACATCTGACTGTAGATCCAGGGGATCACAAGTTTGAATCCTAGCCCAGAATTTTGAATTCTAGCTCAGCTGTAACTTAACTTATATGGAGGTTTGATCATGAAATTTCTACATACTGGTTAACGGCTAAAGGGCTGAGTCTACCCTGGAAAAGTGTGAGCCGGTTAACTGATCAGCTGGACATGACCTTAACAGTGTTGACAGGGCTGTAAAGCTCCATATCAAACCAAATACTAAACTAGAGCAGTGTTGAATAGTGGATTATCTCAAGCTGTAGAGTCCGAGAGCATACATTAACTGTGCAAATTCAGATCAGACTGTGCCTCTGTTCTTTCAATCTGTTGATTTCACACTCATAGAATTTCAACCTTATAGGTTTCAGTGCTCTCAATAAGAGGGGAAACCAGATGGTTATTTTTATATTTGTCAACAAAAACATATGCTGTGGGTACTCATTAGAAGCGCCTCAGAGAGGCACTTCTAATCAGTACCCAAAACATACATTTTTGAGGATAAATAAAAAAAATACTATTGAAACTTTTTGGTTGAGAAAAAAAAAAAAAGAACCTCATCAAAAACTCTGAGAATCTGTAACAGATTGTGTAGACCCTGAAATGACTGTGATGCTGTGTGGCAGCCTGTCTGAGACTTCAGCTGGCATAATACGCTTGAAAATAACTTTTCATTGGGTGAAAACTTGCTTCTTTATAAATCTTGAAATCCGCTCATCCCGTAGACCTTTCTTTCTCAAATTGTTGTGCTGGTGTTTGATTTCCAGTTCAATAACATTTCTTGAAGCATTTAATTAGGTCTTGGACGTTGGCGTATGGTCTTGTAAATACTGCTTTTTGATGGTTCATTTCTGTTATACATTGGGAATAAAATATAGTTTAATCCATTTTAGACTGAATGAACTCCTCCACTATATATTGGAAGAGTCCAATGTCAGTTTCAGATATGTTAGGCTAAATGAATTAGATATTCCTAGAGAAAAATGGCTTAACCATTTGCAAACAGTGGAGACCCTAATCCGATGCTGCATTCTACAGCATCAGATCTGGGTCTGCACTGTTTGCAGATTACATGTACTCTTCTTGGGGATCTCCAGACTAAAATGGGTTAATAGTGAACTTGTTTTTGAAAGTAACTCCCAAACATTAATTATCATCAAGACTCATACTGTAAAGTTTCTTCAGTGATACCAAGATATTACAACATGTATTTTGGAAAATATTCAAACAAAAAAGTTTCTTTCAGATTTTTCAAATTTTAAAGAACTTCCAGATTTATAGGGTGACAATATTATAATAATAGTAATATAATAATAATAATAACAATAATAATAGTAATAATAATAATAATGATAAAGATTGCTAAGTAAATTGATATTTGCCTGTACATTATTTCTGTTTAGCTACAGACAACATGCAGCTCTATCATGCCTCCAGATAAGAATAAAAAAATATCTCCATGAAGATATGTGTTGTAGGTACTCATTAGAAGCACTTCAGAGAATTGCTTCTGATGAGCACCACAACATATGGTTTTATGGAGAAATCGAAAAAACATCAATACTTTTTGGTTGAAAAAAAAGAGCCTTGTCTGGAACTATGGCTGTATGAGTTCCTGGTAAGAGTCAGCTTCGTAAACATTCTAATTATCGCCTGGGCATTTATTAGAATCACCACCTTTCATAAAGAGGGAGGTGGGCATTTATTAGAGGCTACAGTATTTGATAACAGTTGGAAGAACTTCAAAATACAGTTGACTCTCGTTATCTCGACCTCACTTATCTCGAATAACAGTTTATCTCAAAGTGAAAATCTTGTCCCTGCTTAAACATGAAAACCTAACAGGTAAAAAAATATTGCGGAAAAGAGGAGAAATTGCTCCTATGGAGCAATTTCTCCTCTTTTCCGCAATATTTTCAATATATTTCTAACTTCAAGAGTCCAATTACATATATATCTGTTAAATGTGGTTGTTCGAATTATTTTTTCCTCAATTCTGCAAATCTGATATGTCGAGGTTCGGATATCTCGAAGTATTTCAATGAGTCCCTTGGAATTCGAGAACGAGAGTCGACTGTATTCAAGTTTTTACCGCTATATTGATATTGGAAATGGAAGTATATACTAGCATTACAACGGACATGTTAAATTAGACTAGCATTACAAAAGACGTTTCAGTCTCTCTAGGAGAATTGTGTAACTTGGCGGAGGACCAGAATATCTAAATTCTTTACTATACTCAATCTAAAATTTAATAGCATCCATTTCATTTCTGCACCTATCATTATTTTCCCCAAGAAGGGGAGATGGGTTGGCGGGGATAACCTGGGAATTAGACATCCAAATCATACCCATCCCTGGCAATTCGACAGAAAATTTTGACACATGGATGGGGTATTAGACATTTAAAAGGGAAATTCTAGAAGAAACTATGTGCAAATTTTAATGCCCACCTAAGGGATTTCCGATACAGATTTGTGACTCATGGGTAGGGAATTTAGACAGCCAGTTTCCAAAAATGACTTGTTCCCCAGGGTAATCTCTCCACCCACTCTCTGGGGGAAAACATTGATAGGAGCATTCCTGTTGATGTGTCTAAATATTACTGGATGAGTGGCAGACAGTGTAAACCCTGATCGGATGCCTTGTTCTACGGTATCTGATCTGGGTCACCACTCTTTGCTCATGCCTGTTTTTCTAAATACATAAGATAAATTCGGTACTTGCTATTTCAGATAAGATAGGCAGAATTCAACTCATAAGTATATGGCATTTCATTGCACAGAACCTTTTATTATCACCCATTCATCGTCTTGATATGACTTCAAATATTGTTAAAAGTCATGTAAAAAACTAAGTCATCATCAGCTTAGCATGCTGGGTAAAATTTCCATAGACAACATTTTGATTTTTTTTCTCAAGAAAATAGGATTTGACAGTTCCTGCAAATCGTCTCCTTAAGATTCACTTTAAATGCCAACCCCTATTTTCTAGGAAAAGAGGAAAGATATCAATTTCTCATCTGCTAAATTTACCTAGAGTGCTAAATGTCAATCATTAACCCATTTTAGATTGAATAAAGGCTCCCCACACTATATATTGGAAGTGTCTAATTTAAATTTTAGGTATGTCAGGCTGTGATTTAGATATTCTTAGAGAAAAATGGCTGAACTTTGCAAACAGTGGAGACCCTGATCAGACACCACATTCTGCAGCCTCTGATCTGGGTCTGCACGATTTGCAAGTTACCCTTGAGGGTGTCTCCAGACTAAAATGGGTTAAGTTGAACTCTGTTAGACTAATCATATAGACTTTAAATGTATGTTTTGTAGTAATGCATGTCCTTATGAATTCCAGGGTTTTGGTTTGGAGTATGATCGCTACCTGCGTGAGGTGGTGATGGCACTGGAAGAGGATGATGCTTTCCGGAAGAAACTGGAAGAAACCAACATGACAGACATCAAGGTGAGTTTACCAAAATAACCCTAAGAATTGGGGCAGACAGGTCAGAGCAATCAGTGTAAACCCAGATCAGCTGCTGCAGAATGCAGCATCTGATCAGGGTCTACACTGTTTGCCACTCATACAGCACTATTTTAGACAAATCAGCAGGTAGAAAAATAGACTTTTCAAATTTTAGGACAAGTATGATACGGAATTAAGGTGTCCCAACACTTGGAATAAATACAATAACTCTTCATGCTTAGCCTGCTGGGTAATAATCTCGGCAAAGGGTATTCTGAAATATGGTAAAAGTCCTAAAATTTCGAACACCAAAGTTTATGACAAAATGCCATATGCAAACAGTGCAGATGCAGATCAGACTGCTGGAGCAGTCTGATCTGAATCTTCACTGTTTACCATTCCACTAAGCATTTTAAGAGACAAGTGCTTAAAAAGCAAAATTTAATCCAAAAAAAGTACGGAATAAAGTGTTTGAAATGTAAGGACATTTACCATATTCTTTTTTTTCCCAGAAAGTAGAATTTAACATTGCATTTGCATGACATGTCAAATCCTATTTTCTAGGAAAAATAAGAAATAGATATCCTTATTTTGTTATTCTGCTGAATTTGCTCTTACCTTGCTAAGTGTTATAGTGCCATTCAGAATTAGTGCAGACAACAGTCTTAAATACGTGTATATTTTTACCTTTCTGCAAAAATAAGGCTTGACGATGTGATTCATCAGTGTAATGTTCAATATAAATACAGTTTATTTCAGCCTAGCAGGCAGTACCCATGAAATGCTAGCCTTATTTTCTTGGAAAAAAAACAGGGCCCAGTTGTTCAAAGCTAACGATGTCGTTAGTAAACGATTCGTTAAAATTTACATCAAGTGATACGCAAATTGCAAAAGCTACTCACATTTTTTCAGCAAAAAATATCAGAATATTGTGTTTTGAATCCTCGAACATAGTTAACAAAATGATCCTTAACGATCTCGTTAAGCTAACAACGCTTTGAACAACTGGGCCCTGAATATCTTTTGCTGCTATTATGACTGGGTAAACCATCCAGTAATGACCACCGTTATTTTTGAAACAGTAAGGATTATCCTGGTTTATCCCTCTTCATCCATAATTCTTAATCTTTCAGTAATTACACAACCTTATTTTGTAAACATTGGGCCACTTTTGAAAAGAAGTTTGTTTGAAATTAATTTGGTAACTGCAGAGTTATTGCCCTTGCCTGTCTTTCAGGAAACATTTTTTTTTTTAAATTTAATTGATGTTGGTAAGTATTTGGATTTACTGGTTTTGTATTTTCTGCCAAATGTCATAGTCATTAACTTATCAAACATGTATTGTCCAAGGACTAGCATATTGGGTAAATATTCAGCAGACAATATTTTAAAATATAATTCTTATTTTTTTTTCCCCAGAAAACAGATTTTTGCATTTTATGCAAATTGTCTGCATAGATGACAATTAGCATAAAATGCCAAAGCCTATTTTCTGGGGAAAAAAAAATATCATCAGTTTGTAATCTGCTGAAATCGCCCAGTGTGTTATAAAAAATAACTTTTTTTGCATAACATAATCAGAATTGGCTGGAATTATGTAAATAATATTTGTTAGTGTGATGTGTATTGTGAGTGAAATTTGGTATGAAATGATCTGCTATTTGGTAGGTAGCAATTCTAATGGACATAGCTCCAGATAAGGTGCATTTTCGGGCCCAGTTGTTCAAAACTAACAATTCCATTATTCAAGTATTGTTAAAACTTTCATCATTAAATATGGCATTTACACTAATATTTTTGCTGAAAAAAAATGTGAGGAGCTTTTGCATTTGCAAAAGCTACTCACATTTTTTCAGTGAAACTACCTGTGAATTAGATATTGTACTTAATAGAACAGTTAACATTTTGACCATGAACAAGCTTGTTATGGTAACGATGCTTTGAACAACTGGGCCCTGATATTTTTCTTATCATCGTAAAAACATATGGTATGATGAGGGTACCCATCAGATGTTGAGGGTACTCATGGAGGTGCTTGTGATGAGTACTCACAACATACGTTTTCACAGAGAATAAAGAAAAATATTTACCTAATACCTACTCTTATCCAAACATACAATGAATTTGCTCAGTTTTATCGTCAACTTAAAAAATAATTATATGTTTTTTTGTTTTAATATTGTTTTTCGATCTGACATCTTTTTATTTCAGAGTGGTAAAATAGCAATGCACCTTGACCTTGTGTCACACCAAATCCGAGAACGGCTGGATGAAATAAAACGGCAAGAAATTCAAAGATTACGTAATTTAGCTAGGGAAAAAATGAAGGCCATGAACGGTACGCAATTATTTACTGACATGCTTAAACAAAGAGGTATGAAAAAAAAGTCGTGAGTAATTTTTCTGGTTCACTCTGCTCACTGGGTGGAATTGCTTCCCTTGATTACTCACCACTAAGCATACCTTTTGCTTTTACGTAGGTAATAAATACATAGGTCCAGATAAAGGGACTATTCAGAAAAGTTTTCTTTTTATTTTTTGCCCCCAGATTTGCCTGATTACCTGGTAGATACTCACTGGAATCTCCCGGCTGATCACTGGAATAGAATAGACTCAGCAAATATTTCTAAGGGGACAGTATACACTTTTAGGGGAGGTAACTCTAGCAAAATTGTTTTGCATCATTTCTGAAAAGAGGTCTGCCTTTAAAGGAAAGAATTTGTTCCCCTTAGGATAAAATTCTTTACTTTTACTGTAGATTGTTTTTTTCAGATGGGACAAAGAGAGCAAATTCTTTCCTTTTAACCCTTGTTGTGCTGAATATATTAAGATGCCATGCCTACTTCTAATTTTCAGCCAATCAGATGACTTGATCCAGATTATTCATGTAAATTCACATACTTAATGGCAAACAGTGTAGAGCCAGATCAGTTGGCTTCTTCAGAAACCAACTGAGCTGGATCTACACTGTTCGCAAAGGCAGAACATATCCAGGTTCAGCAGAACTAGGGTTAAGAGATAACCCCTTTTCAGAAGGGGCAGTGTGCAGGAAAGCTAACAGGAATAAAAATTATCTCCCTTGGCAGAAAATGTACCGTGTATGACATCCCCTCAATTACTTGCTGAGATGTTTCCAGTGATATGACTTAAATAAGCACACACAAAATATGTTTGCAAAAATTAACAAAAACAATTCTTAATTATAAAATTTTAATTCAATTCATAACTTATCATTCAGTTCTTAACTTATCTGGACCTATAGAATAGAACTAGACCATATGGAAATGTTATGAACAGTAAAGTTGTTAATGACACATGTAAACCATTAGTCAGATTGGAGTCAAAACTAGCATACAATTGAGTGATTTTTACATACCTTTCCCTTGAAAATACTAGTAGGACCTGATATCATAAGGTGTATTTGTAATGAAAAGTTAAATCCTTTTTCAGCAAAACAAGAACTGTTTTTATCTGTTTATTCCTGCTCAAAATGTTTCCTCTAGGACAAAACACTTCGAAGAAAAGGTACCATATTTAACTTAAGTAATTGGATAGATAGGCCTAAGCAAAGAGTGTAGACCTTATTCAGACACTGCAGAATATGGCATCTGATCAGAGTCTGCAGTTGCTCAAGCCTATAAATCCAGATACTTAGGGTAAATATCGTAGTGCTTCAAATGCATCTTAGCTCAGGATAAGAGGGGGTATCCTGTAAATATTTTTCTTATTTCTCCATGAAAATGTATGCTGTGGGTACTCATTAGAAGTGCCTTTTTGAGGTGCATTTAATGAGTACCCACAACTTAGTTTTCATGAAGAAATGAGAAACCTATCAATACTTTTTGGCACGAAAATATACTCTATAAGGAGCTGTAATGCATTCTTTCATGCAGTTTGTGACAGAAATTCCCATGAGGTCTAGTTTGTGTAGTTTCTGTTGTTTTTGAGTTGCTTCTTAGATTAAAAGATACAGATATTTTCATGCAGTTTCTCTTGTCAGGCATGCATGTATTTTAAGTAGGACCACAGATACAAGGAGACTAAAAAAACTTACTTTTCACATTTCTCACATTTGGAAGCAAATAGTGAGTCTGAGTCACACCATGGGAAAAGGTGTCTTTGGGCATATGAATTAGTGGTTGGCAAATACCCTGATTGACTGCACAGGCTGATCTTGATCTTTATTGCTGGCATATGTCCTTAAGGCACATTTATACATTGCTAGCTCAAATATGTGTCTCTAAAATCTTGAAACTATGCCAGTCTTTGTAACGTTGTGTCCAGAACTCAAAATGAAAAGCTTATTATCATGATCTGTAACTTTTTCTCAAGAAATGTGTTATTAAACTAGATTTCAGCTTCTAACTAAAGTTTGATTTCTAACTGTTTGAAACATTACTTGTTTTCTGTAGATAATATTTTATTTATTATATGGGCTGCACAATGCAAAAACATGTCTTCAGGCATGTGCGGATAATGAAGGCTCAGATTAGACTGCACATCTGTGCAGTCTGATCAGGGCTTTCATTGTCTTCTAACAGAATCGTTAGATACTACAGAATGTATGAATGGAGGGCAAAGGCCTGGATATTTAGCACATGCACTTGATGATCTGAATCTGCATTTTGCACATGTTTGAAGACACTTTTTCACTGATGCGGCCCATGTAGTTTAGATAATTTTGTATTATTTTTCAGTTATTGGTATGCCAACTGTAGTATTATAACAATCAGAGTTTCCTTAGTTTGCTTAAACCCTGAATCCATTTTAGTCTAGAGATCGTTATAAGGATACTTGGCTAACCCAGATCAGTTGCGGATCTGGTTTCCCCTCTGTTTGCAAATAGTTAACCCTTGTCCTGCTGAACCCAGATATACCCTGCATTTGCAAACAATGTAGATCCAGATCAGTTAGCTTCTGAAGAAGCCAACTGGTCTGCATCTGCACTGTTTGCCATGAAGTATGTGAATCAATTACAAAATCTGGATCAAGTAATCTGATTGGCTGAAAATTAGAATTGGGCGTGGCATCTTAATTTATTCAGCAAGACAAGGGTTAAGCCATTTTCTGTAGGAATATCTAAATCACATTGCCTGACATAACCTAAAATTGAAATTGAACTCTTAAAATATTGTGTGGAGGGAGTCTATTCAGTCTAAACTGAGTTAAAGCACTGCAACACAACACCAGCAGATGACATTGTAAAAAAAAAAAAAAAAAAAAAAGAAAATGAACAAGGAATTGAGGCTCGACATGTTATGTAAAACATCTGGAAACCTTTTCTGGAGTTATGATAATGAGTTAATGGGTCCCAAAATATTTGGTTTATATGTTATTATTGCGCTGATGTGCAAGCTGATCAGAGTCTTTGCTTTTCCTATATGTTTCAGACACTCTCTTTTATCATATTGTGGATCATTTAAGAGGATGGATACACTTTCAAGGGAGGCAATTCTTTCAAAATTGTTTTGCTCCCTTCTGCTCCCTTTTGAAGGAAATTCTTTCCTTTCAGAATAGACCCCTTTTCAGAAGGGATTTGGTATGCAGGAAAGCAAACAGGCAATCACAAAAGTTATCTTCCTTGCAAAAATGGCAGAAAATCTACCATGTCGGTCATGCCCTCTTAATACTGGCTTCTTTCTAGCTGTAGATTAAACATATGGGCCAGGTCATGAGAAAAAGAATCTTCAGACTTTCCATCGAATCAATCTTTTAGTGCACACCCAATTTCAGTATTGATCAGTTCCCAATTTATCTTTCCCAGATACATTTGTAATCGTTACCAATGATTTGCTTACATTATATTTACACTAGACTGGCTCCAGTCTCTAGTGACTAAATATTTATTCTTATAGTCCTGTTTGATAATCCACTAAAATAAAACCAAAATAATACCATGACTATAAAGGCTGGTCACTAGTGACTAAAATAAAACCAAAATAATATCATGGCTATCCTTTATAGTCATGATATTATTTTGGTTTTATTTTAGTGGATTATCAAACAGAGTTATAAGAATAAATATTTAGTCACTAGAGACTGGAGCCAGTCTATATTACACTTCCATGCTCTCCAGTTTCAGCTATACCAGCTGCATCTTTATCTGCTCGCAGTTTACAGTATTTACCTTACATATTCAGACAGACAGGCCTGAGCAGATAGTGCAGTCTCAGATCAGATGCTGCAGAATCTGATCAGGGTCTCCAATGTCTGCAACTCACAGTTTTTTTTTAAACACATCAGCTGGTAGGAAAATGGACTTGTTCAAAATTTTAACCCTTATCATGCTGAATAAACTAAGATGCTATGCCCACTTCTACTTTTCAGCCAATCAGATTACTTGATTCAGGTTGTTGATACAAATTCACATACTTCATGACAAACAGTGCAGATCCAGATCAGTTGGCTTCTGCGGAAGCCAACTGATCTGGATCTACACTGTTTGCAAAGGCTGGGAATATCCCGGTTTAGCAAGACTAGGGTTAAAGACAAGAATGGTAAAAAGTTTAGGTGTCCGAATAGTAATGGTAAATACAGCAATCTAATCACATTATATTTACCTACTTTGTATGATGTACAGTGTGTGAAAATGGCTTTTCCTGTCAGATGCAAACAGTGATGTCCCAGATGGGTCTTCAAAGCCTAACAAGCCATGTCCGACTTGTGATCAGGAGGTTACCGGTGCAATCCCCACCAGGTCCAGAAACATTCTTTTGTGGAGATTGATCATGAAATATTTTCTGCTGTCATTCTCTCCCTTCCCCTGATTCAAGAAGGGAAGTTGTCAGTTTCTGGCAAAAGAATGTGCACAATTACTGGTAAACCGCTCGGAGGACAAAGCCTGCCCAGGAAAAAGTGTGTGTAGGTAAACTGAAAGTGCTCAACATGACCCCAGTGAGTTGACTGGGCCATAAAGCCTCAACACAAATAAACAAACAAACAAACAAACAATCCTTACAGTCTGATCAGGGCTTTCTCAGTATATTCTGCACTATTCAGTGATCCCGTAAGCAAGCAATGAAGGCCACAATATGAACAAAGAACATATCCACGCTGATCTAGGTTTTTTATTGGCTGCATACTTGATATGGACCATTTTCTCACATTGTGTTGCACACCATTATGCGTTTTTAACCTACCTAGTCTCAGTTTATCTATTTTCAAGCTTCCCTCCCCATCATGTAGAGAGGAGGTTCATTATATGACTACACCACCCAATCCCTTCCAAAGTTGAAAACCTGACAAAAATGAATCCATTAGTGACACTGACACAGGAGGGGTGCTTTGTTGTATTCTGAAAATTCTTTTTTCTTTATTTTTCATTGTAATACATGAATGCTGTTAAATGTGCGGAATTTTTGAAGGGAAGAATTATATTGATGATAATAATAATACATGTATGTAGAAACTTTTGCTTTTTGTTTTGCAAAGAATACATTAGCCAGAGTGCAGCATTTCTTACAAGATTGAATGATTTGCCCAGTGAAATCTCAGATCATCCGCATCCATGCAGTCTGATCAGTCTTACAGTACTCTCTGTGGATAGCCAAGGATCCAAAGTGTCATCAGGCAGACAGCAAATAATCTGACCAGGCTGCATGAACAGATTGATTTGAGTATTTGCTTGGCACAAAATTTTAATGCAATCTTGTAGGAAATGCTTTTGCCTGGCTCATATATTTAACCTTTAGTATGCTGATAATGAAGGTAGGTGTAGGAAAATAAGAGATTTTCTTTTATATTTCCGGATAATAGAGCTTGGCATTTACTTGCAGCACTATATTTGGAAAAAAAATGTATGAAAATATCTGCTAATACTAAATTGAGTGTATTTAATGCTTAGCATGCTTGGTAAAAAAATGTAGCAGACAACATTTTGAAATATTTTTCTAATTATACCCATAAAATAGGCTTTGACCTTTCATGCAAAGGAGAAAATTCACTTGAAAGATCAAAGCCTATTTTCTGTGAATGATAATAATAATAATAATAAAAAAAAAATCAAAATGTTGTCTGCTGAAATATTTTACCAGCATGATATGCATTAACGCTTAGCACTCTGAGTAAAAATTTCAGCAGACGACATATTGAAATATTTTTCTTATTTTTTCCCAGAAAACAGGATTTCACATTTCATGCAAATTGTCTCCAATGGAGACAATTGGCATGAAATGTAAAATTCTTGGAAAAAGAAGAAAAATATGAATTTGTCGTCTGCTGAATTTGCCAAGAGAGTGGTAAAGGTTAAGGTGTACGAATACACCTTACCATAAAACCCCTAAGTATTTGGAATATGCAGGCCTGAGCAAACAGTATAACCAAGATCAGATGCTGTAGATCTCATACACTGTTTGCCTCTCACTGGCAAGTTTTAGACACATCAGGGACAAAAAAGTATTCTGTTTTCTGTGTAAAGTAAGAAAAACCATGTGCAACATATCTTAAAATTGAACATATTAACCCTTATCCTGCTGAATAATTTAACTAGTCACACCCATTTCTGACTATCAGCCAATCTGATTACATCATATAATGTTTTCGTTCAAATTCACAAACTGAACAACAAACAGTGTAGATCCTGATCAGATGGCTTCTTCAGAAGCCATCTGATCTGGATCTACACTGTTTGCAAAGGTAGGGGTTGTGTTGAACAGCAGGATAAAGGTTAAAGGTCATTTTGTAAAATGACATTTCCTTGTATGGTACTCTTTTGTTGTTGGTAAGATGTGCTGATAGGAAATAATTTTATTCATTATCTATATTTGTTTGAAAGTTAAACTAGCTTGATGTGCATGAAATTGAAAATAATCTTTTCATTGGGTTGCCGCTCGGCTATTAATGCTTTATGTGTTGTTTGTCAGTCTTTGTAACAATAAAACTTCAGACATTGACCCTGAAAGCACAAGGCAACTTTGTAGCAGATGAAATTCTAAATTTTTTAAATTATTTATCAGAGAAACTAAGTCTTATTTTCTCTACAAAATGCATAAAAAAATCAAAATGTTGTCTGCTGCAGTTATGATAAGCAATTTAAGAATTAAAATGTATCTATTTTAAACAATATTTGTTGGACTGAATCACAACTTAGTACTAACTGACCTACAATGTCTGCTCATATAAATTCAACATATTAAGGGATTGTTCCTGGAATATAGCATTTCCTGGTAGGGTGTGGTCATCAACATATAATGTCTGAATCTGGTAACCAGTGGTTTTAAGCATGCATCTTAGCTCCAGATAAGGCATTTTTTTTTCAACCAAAAATTATAATTGATGGTTTGCTTATTTCTCAACAAAAACATGTTGTGAGTACTCATTAGAAGCAGGCACTTCTAATCAGTACCCACATCATATGTTTTTGTTGAGAAATAAGAAAAAAATATAATGATGATACCCACTATTATCTGTAGCTACGCTGCATACATGTATTTCTGGAATATTACCATAATAACCCCCAAAGTATTGGGACTGTCAGGCCTGAGCGAACAGTGTAGACTCAAATAAGATGCAACAGAACATGTCATCTGATCAGAGTCCACACATTTGCCACTCATCCAGACACATTAACAAGTATTGAAATGGACTTGTTCAAATTTTTGGACAAGTATGGTAAGGTTTCCCAATATTTAGGGTTACTATGGTAAGTAACAATGAGCTTGCTGCAAAAAAAAAGAAAAAAATAAATAAATAAATAAATAAATAAATAAAAATAAAAAAAATAAAAGTAAAAAAAAATAGATAATTTAAATATCAGCAGCTGAATGTTAAATCTGTTTCTCACTTCTTGCAGAAAATAAGTCATGGCATTTATTCAAATAGAGCGCAATTTGAATGAAATACCAAGCCTTAGTTTTTTGGTACAAAATACGAAAATTACAATACAATCTCTTTATAACACCAATTTTGGTCTCCAAAAGCACAAATTAAGTTACCACTGAACAGCCTTGTTGTATCCAAACAAAAGTTTATAGATATTAAATGGTCATTTTTCTATATAGTCTATATAGTTCTGTTTGGATACAGTTGAAGTCAGTCTTAAATCATAATCCAAAACAGTTCTATAATGAGCTGTGTTTTAAAGAGTACACCTGTTATTTATCATTTGTTGATTTGAACTATCGAGTGCTAAAGGCTAATGAAGACAACATTTTCTTTCTTGTAGGAATTCAAAGAATGGATGCGGCCTACCCAAACCATGTAGATGTTAAAAATCCCCACAGTTTTGAACCCAAAGATTTAGAAAAACTTATACAGAAGGTAATTTCAGTGGCATGAAGGAAAGACTGTGGCATCACATGAGGGCTCTAGGAAATGTCAGTCAGTCCACCATGCATTAGTTTTATTGGTCATTTCAGTCATCTGTTTGCCTAGACCCTTTAAGACAGTAAGCAAAATTGTAGCAGAAGACATTCTGATTTTAATATTATTTTTCAGAGAAAATAAGACTTGGCATTTCTTGTGAATTGTCTGCTAGGCAGACAATTCACATGAAATGCCAAGCCTTATTTTCTCTGAAAATACAGAAGAAAATCAAAATGTCATCTTCTGAAGTTGTGATTAGCACTTTAAGGTAAATGTGCTGAGATATGGGCATGTAACTTTGTTTTCTGTATTTAGGAACCAGAAACGCACAAAAAGTTATGATCGTTGGAAACTACAGTCAATTATGAAAACTACCAAAACCCAAAATCTGCAAAATCTTTTAACTGTGTCTCGAAATGGGGAAAAAAATGGTAGACTGATTTGCATGTGTAAATTACTAAAAACCTCTTATTTCTGCCATTTTAGCAGTACATGTCTTCATGGATTCAGTCATTTGTAACCCTCTTTTATTGATCATTAAGAGCCTCTTTATTCAGCTTTCTTGATTTTGCTTATCTTCATTGATTCATTTATTTGTAGCCCCCGTTTGTAAACAGAGAAAAAAACCTTACCGTTAAAATGCTCACCACAACTGCAGCAGATGACATTTTGATTTTTTTTTAATTTTTTTTTTTTCAGAGAAAATATACTTGATATTTCATGTGATTTCACATGAAATGCCAAGTCTCATTTTCTCTGAAAATTAATTTAAAGAAAAATAGAATGTCATTTGCTATAATTTTGCTTAAAGAGTATCATCTTGGTGGTGTACCTCTTCATGTATTCATTCATTTATATCTTCCTTAGATGCTGCAGCCAAGGTTTTAAAGCATTTGACTTTAGTGCTGGAGGTTTCAGCTTGAAGCCTGGCTCTGTCTGACAACAGTAAAGCTCATCAGGAGAACTTTTAACCCTTAAAGCACCAGTCACAACTATTGTCGTCTACTTTATCATCTGCTTGTGATTTTAAGTGATTTTTGCAAACAGTTTGGACCCAGATCAGACTGCTCCTAAAGGAGCAGTCTGATCAGGGTCCACACTGTTTGCCTGTATGCAAAAATAGGTTTGAAAAGTCTGCAAGAATATTCAGCAGACGACATAAACAGACGACATTTTCAGATGCAGTTTTTCTTGGCGCTTTAAGGGTTAAGACAGGGAAAGGAGGGTATTGGGGCCTCTCTTCTTAAGGCAAAGTGGGCTCTAAAAGCTAGCCATGAAATATATTACTATCAACAGAAAAAAACAAAAAAAAACAAACAAACAAACAGCAAGTACTGTGGAACTTTGATATCTAGATCAGCTAGCAGCCAGTGAAAAATAATTCTAGTAATGGCTTAAAGTTGCAGATGGTTGATTTTTACTTAGTATAACTGCTAGGGGACTCAAAATCAGTTGCTATTCGCCTGGGTATTTGAGCTTTGATATAATTTGAATATGTTTTGTTTTTTGCTTAAGTTGTTAAAGATATATATCTCAAGAATGCTTGATCAATTTCATTGATAGCTGGACCAGTGTTAGATACTGCTCCAAAGTTTTGTTCAGTACAAGCAGTACCCATATGCCCTCAAATAGCTCCGAGTTCAAGGTAAAAAAATGTTATTGTTTTACATTAAAGTTTTGAAAGATGCACGTCTCCTAAATATCCCTCCCCCTTCCTCCGCAGACCTACAATGACCTTTAGTCAAGCAGTCAAGGTCATGGCTTTAGAAATTGTTCATAATATAATAATGAGTTAAGAGGGAGTTGAGGAATAAATAAATTTATTCCTGCTTTTGCTTTTAGGCAACAAATGATCTTGATGAGATTGATAAGAAACGGCGAGGAGAGTTTAAAGAGTATGAAATGCAGAAAGAGCATGAAAGACAAGAAGAACTGAAGAAATTGAATGAAGGAGAAAGGAAAAAAGCGGAGGAACAATATGAAACATTGCAGAAAAAACACAAAGACCACCCAAAAGTCCATCATCCTGTAAGTTGACTGTTTCTTAACCTTAAGTGCCAAGCCAATTTGTAGCAGATGACATTCTAAAATTGATATTTTCAGAGATAATAACATAGCACTAGTTAAGGCGCTTTTTTCAATCCAAAAATATTGATATTTTTCTTATTTCTCCACGAAAACATATGTTGTGGGTACTCATTAGAAGTGCCTTGCCCACAACATATGTTTTTATGGAGTAATAAGAAAAATAGTTACCGGATACCCTCCCTTATCTAGACCTATGAATAAGACTTGACATTTGATGTGAATCCTCTGCTAAGCAGATGATTACGATTCACAAGAAAGCTCAAACCTTATTTTCTGTGAAATAGAAATAAAAAAAATCAGAGTGTGTCTGCAGTAATTGTGATAAGCACTTTAAGAGTTAGTCATAACCAGTATAATTTATGGAGCAGTGATATTGGCAGGATGATCTTATCCAAGGGCAATAATTATATGGGCCATGCCATGCGAAAATGTGTCTTGGGGCATATGCGGATAGCGAAGACCCAGATCAGACTGCACATTCTGCCACAGAGTCTGATAAAGATACAGTCAACTTTGCTTATTTCAAGTGAAAATCTGGTTCCTGTCTTAACATGGAAATCTAACAATAGGTAACAAAATATTGTGGAAAAAAGAAGAAATTGCTCCTAATTGCTCCTCTTTTCCACAATATTTACAATATATCTCTTACTTCAGGAGTCAAATTACATATTCGTTAGTGAAATGTGGTTGTTTGATTTATTTTTCCTGAATTCTGCAAATCTGATATGTGGAGGTACGGATATCTAGAAGTATTTCAAAGAGTCCCTTGGACTTCGAGATAAGGAGAGTCGACTGTATTTGTTATATAGTGATACGTTCTGCAATATCCATTGATTCTGTAAGCAGACAATGAAAGGAACAATAAATGTCCAGGTCAGTCAGTGAAACCACGCAGGTTGATAAAGGTATCTGTTATACAGCGATATATTTGGCATTATCCAAATATTCTATAAACAGATAGCGAAGGCCCTGATTAGACCTTTATTGTTTGCATATACCCTGAAAACACAGCTTCTCATGGTGCAGCTCGTGCCGCAGTGCTTCTAGCAAGTGTTTTTGCACGCAGAACTGCTGAATTTATCCTACAGTATGATCGGATTACAGTAGAAATTCAATGGCTCGAACCCCAATGGCTCGTTTACCATGGATGAGTCGAACATGTTCTTGAGTCCGCAGGGATTTCCTCCAAATACGATATATGGATAATTTAGGGAGATTTTCTTCTTTTATCTTGCAAATGTATGCTGTGTGCACTCATTAGAATTGCCTCGATGAGTGATTCTAATGAGTGCACACAATTATCTCCATTATGCCTCCTTGCATGGCACGAATAGTAACCCCCGTGGCTCGAACTACCACTGTCTCAAACAAATTTTCATGGTCCCAAAGGGGTTCTAGCCATCGAAGTTCGACTGTCTGGTTCCAGGATTTGCACTAGAATTTTGAAATGTCTGAAAAAATAACATACCGTAATAACCCTAAGTATTGGGACAGGCAGGCCTGAGCAAACAATGTAGACCCAGATCAAACACTGCAGAATGCGGCTTCTGATCAGAGTCTACAGGGTTTTCCACTCAGCTAGCACTATATGTATTTTAGACACATCAACAGGTAGTAAAATGGACTTTTTCAAATTTTAGGACAAGTATGGTAAAGAGTTAAGGTGTCCTCAGACTTAGGGTAAATACTGTATTTTTTTGTGGAAAATTTAGGAAAAAATATCGCTAATATCCTCCTTAACTAGTCCTCTTGAGATGGGTTTCCAGTGGTTGGATGTAATGTTTGAAAGAGCCTGACATTTCATTAGAATGATTTATTGTTATTCAGAAGAAATGACAAGCCATAACTTTTAATAGATAATAGGAAGGTGGATCATTTTTTTCCTTATCTTTCCAGGAAAACATATGTTGTGGTGCTCATTAGAAGTGTCTCAATTCTAATACATAACTTCCTACAACATAAGTTTTTGTAGCAAAATAAGAAAAAAAATGTAAAGACTTTTTGTTTAAAAAATCATTTTATCCAGCACTGTATAAGCTCTATTTATCTTTACTTATTTATTTAACCTTTTTTTTTTTTTTTTTTTTTTTTTTGAAAAAGAAACAACAACAAAAAAACAAATCCACTGCTTTTTTGTCTAATTTAGCCATCAGTATACTTAAGAAATAAACATGTTATAGGGAAGTAAAGCCCAATTAGAGGATGTTTGGGAAAAAACAGATCATATGGACCCAGAAGATTTTGATCCCAAAACTTTTTTCCGAATGCATGGTAAGTTGTGAAGAGGGCAGACTGGTGCATGTCTGTACACATTATAAAGCTGTGCATGTTAGACTGTTAGAATTGTGGTGGAGGAGTAACTGCCTCTCTTGCAGGAAATGTGGAGAAAACAATAAAGCATGTAAATATAAAAAGTAACAGTGGTAAACTTAATTTTCTTTGTGAGCATGTTCAACTTTTATTCTGGTCTTACCTGTGAAAAATGGAATCTTCATATGTTGGAACAGGAAAGGTCCATCTTGCAGAGTGTGATACAGGGCATTATCTGTTTTTAACCTTAAACCTTTACTACTCTTTGGGCTAATTCAGCAGACAACAAATTGATGATATTTTAATATTTTTTCTGGAAAACAGGATTTGACATTTCACATGAAATGTCAAAACATGTTTGCTGGAAAAAATGAAAAATATTATAATATGTCTGCTGAAAATTTACCCAGCATGCTAAATGTTAATGCGCTAATCATAACTACAACAGATGACACATTGAAATATATTTCCTTCTTTTTCAGAAAAAATAAAACAACATTTTGTATGAATTGTCTGCTTAGCAGACAATTCACATAGCATGCCAAGTCTTTTTTTCTCTGAAAAATAAAATCAATTTTAGAAAATTGTTTGTTGCATTTTTGCCAATCACTTTAAGGTTAAATACAGAATACTACATTCTACAGAATATTTTGACAAATTCTGATATTTTTGAATGTTTATTTTTAAAAAACAAAAACAAAACAAAATCAAAAAATGTCCTTTAAAATAGCGATGTCCGCGTGGGCGGGTGGGCGTCTGGCGTCGTCTGAGGTTTACCTTTTGGATTAACCTTTTGAAAAACCCGTCCATAATGCCGTTAGGCGGTTTTCTTGTTTTTTTTTCATTTCTCCATGGAAACATGTTGTTGGTACCTATTGGGATTACCAATTCCAGTGAATACCCAGTACATTCTTTTTTCAAGGAGAAAGAACAAAAAATCTCAATATTTTATGATTGAAAAAAAAGTGTCTTACCTATGAATAAGAGAATTGTCTTGTATATTTGTACACCTTAACCTTTCTGCACTTATTCTAAAATTTGAACATGGCTACCTGTGATTTGTCTGAAAAGTGACATCTGAATGGCTGATGATGTAGACCCAGATCAAACTGCTCCTGATGGAGCAGTTTGATCTGGGTCTACACTGTTTGCTCAGGTTTATTTATCCAAATGTTTGTTATATTAGGTATCTGCTTTTAACAGCTAATTTACACGTATCATGAATATACATGTACAAGGACATTTCTGTTGTTCTTTATGAACTGTCAGAGAACTTTGCTCACAATTAAAAGTAGGTTTGTAGTCAATCTATAAATTATGGATACTACCCGGCTTTCCTTTGTATATAAGAAACTTTCAGTACAGTCAGTAATGGAAGAAGAGGGAAAAAAAATGTTTCTGAAACTGAACTGTTAGTATGCAGAATTTGACCCTAAAAGTGCCAATTACAGTTGCAGTTGTGGACATTCTGAAATATTTGTAACTCCAGATAAGAGGAGGTATCCACAAACTATTTTTCTTATTTCTCCCATGAAAATGTATGTTGTGGGTACTCATCAGAAGCACCTCAGTGAGGTGCCTCATACCTACAACACATGTTTTCATGGAGAAGAGGGAAACAATATTAGTACTTTTTTGGTTGAATAAAATGCCTTATCTGGAGCTATGATATTGTTTCTATTATTTTTCAGCAAAATTAAAGCTTGACATTTCATCTGTATGGATGCTCTGTGCAGTACAATCTCAAACTCTTTTTGCTTGCAAAATGTCCATACACTACATATTGTTTTAGCAAACAACAGTATAGACCTCTTTCTGGCTACACACAAGTGTAACATACAATTGTAACTTGCAGTTACCCAGCTTGTAACTTTCTTGCCTGGCCTAGGTGGCTCAGTTGGATGCGCCGTCCGACTGGAGACCAGGAGGTCGCGGGTTCAACCCCCGCCGAGGTCGGCAACATTCATTCGTAGAGATTGATCATGAAATATTTTCTACGGTCATTCTCTCCCTTCCGCTGGTTCAAGAAGGGCAGTTGTCAGTTTCTGGCGAAAGACTGTGCACAATACTGGTTAACCGCTTAGAGGACTAAGCCTGCCCAGTAAACGTGTGGTTAGGTAAACTGACCTCGCTCGACATGACCCCATTGGGTTGACTGGGCCGTAAAACCTCAACACAAACAAACAAACAAACTTTCTTGCCACAAACAAAGGAAGGTTGGTTTAAATCAGTCTAGAACTTTTACATGCCCTGTTGTAAGCAGTGTCAAAGTAGAGTCAGATTAGTTTAGTTTTCATTGTTTTATAACTTATTTTTTTGCAAAATACATAGATCTAGATAAGAGTGGGTATCAAGTACATGGTTTTCTTAATTCTCAACAAAAAAATATGTTGTGGGTACTCATTAGAAGTGCCTCATTGAGGCACTTCTAATGAGTACCCACAACATATGTTTTTGTTGAGAAATAAGAAAAAAGCGCCTTATCAAGAGCTATGAAAATATCTCCTGTGTCATCTCATTAGACTTGCCTAGACAGGTTTAGTGCTTAGCATGCTGAGTAAAAATTTCAGCACACATTTTTGAAATATTTTTAGACAATTTGTGTGAAATGTCAAATCCTGTTTTCTAGGAAAATTAGAAGATTGGTCGATAGTATTTTTTCTAATTGTAGCACTAACATTTAATGAGATTTTACCACAAGATGTTTTCATGGGAGCTGTACAGCTGAGAACCTGAAAGGGAGTAGGGAGCAGTATTTGGTGATAGTTCTAAAATAATTTTGCTTATTTCTCCCTTGATACATATGTTCTGGATACATTTTTAGAGGGAGAATTGGAGAAAATTATCCCAGAATTATCATCAAATACTCCTCCTTAACTAGTCCTCTGATGGGCCCCTTCTCAACAGCTCATTGCCTATCTTAGATTTTCTAATACCCTGACTTTGTATATGGTAAGTGTCCTGAAATTAGTACTCTGAATTATCTGACAAAATGCAGACAGTGCAGACTCAGATCAGATGGCTCTGTAAGGAGCAGTGTGATCAGGGTCACATTGTTTGCCATTCCACAAATTATTTTAACAAACAACTGCATAAAAGTTAAGATTTAGCCCAAAATGGACAGAATAAACTGTTCAAAATTTTAGGACATTCACCATAGGTACAGTTTATATCATGCATAGCTCTTGATAAGGTGTTTTTTTTTTTTAACCAAAAAGTATCTATAGTTTTCTTATTTCTCAACAAAAACATATGTTATGGGTACTCATTAGAAGCGCCTCACTGAGGCACTTCTAATGGGTACCCACAACATGTTTTTGTTGAGGAGCTTCTAATGAGTACCCACAACATATGTTTTTGTTGAGAAATAAGAAAACCATGTACCTGATACCCACTCTTATCTAGACCTATGTAATAATATGGTTTGGTAATGGTTTTATTTTTGGGTTGCTGAAAGAAGAAAAGGAGTAAAACGGACTTATAAGCACAAAAGTTGTGTAAAAAGGAATATATTTTGTGATAATTTTTAGTTTACACTTTATGCTTCTTTTTTCCAGTAAAATGGAGTTTGATAGACAGTTTGTATGAAATATCAACCCCTAATTTTCTGGGAAAAATAAGAAAAATATCATCAATTTGTCTCTGCAAACTTTGCCCTGAGTGTGGTGAAGATTAACGCTTAGCACTCTCGATAAAAATTACAGCAGACAGCATTTTAAAATATTTTTCTATACCATCGGAGACAGTTTGCATCTCAGAGGTTTGCATGAAAGTCTAATCCTGTTTTCTGGGAAGAGTAAGAAAAAATATCATCAATTTGTCATCTGCTGAATTAGCCCAGAGAGTGTAAAAGATTAAAGCAGATTAAATCTGATTTCGGTCTGCACTTGCTCTTCACATATTCCCTTGACCCTTTTCTTATGGAGCTTCCTAGAATGTGTTGTTGATGTGATATGTTTGTTTTCAGGGTAGTAAAGATCAACTTGAGACTGTTTGGGAAGAAACTGACAAGATGGACCCTGATGACTTTGACCCTAAAACATTCTTTAAACTACATGGTAGGTGGGATATGCGGTTCCCATCTTTGTACCTATAGTGTGAAGCAGGGATTTATGCAGGCAGAATATTCAGATTAATAATTTGGACGACTGTGTGAAACAGGGTCATTAGACATATGCAAAATATGCCATAGCACCAGATAAAGTACTTTTTTTTTTAATAAAAAGCTATTGCTACAACATATGTTGTGGTACTCATTAGAAGCACTTCAATGAGGTGCTTCTAATGAGTACCCACAACATATGTTTTTATGGAGAAATAAGAAAAAATATCATTTTTTACTTGTTTTGGTTGAAAAAAAAACACCTTGCTTGGAGCTCAGTTGATCAGACACAGATACAAGGGCCATTGTGTTTCACCTATGGTATAAATATGTAAGACATCTTTGCTCATTGCCTGGCCGAGATGTTTTCATGAAGGAATGGGAACTGTTGATTTATCTCCAAAGTAGTTCTACCCTGTACCTGCTGTAAAAGTCATAACTGTTGTACCGTATTTTCCCTAAGTATTTGGACAGACAGCCCTGATCAAACAGAGTAGCCAGACTCCATAGTGCAGTTAGTAGCACATTTGACTGCACATCTAGGGGTCGCTAGTTAGAAAACTAGCTTGGCCACATAACTTTTGTGGAGATTGACTATGAATTCATTTTAATGGTTATTCTCCCCTTCCGCTAATTCAAGAAGAGAAGCTGTCAGTTAGTGGCGAAAGTATGTGCACAAGTACTGGTTAACTGCTATGTGGACTAAGCCTGCTCAGGAAAAAGTGTGAGTAGGTTAAGTGACCAGTTTGACAGGACCTTAACAGTGTTGAGTGGGCCATAAAACTCCAACTCAAAGTAAACAGTGTAGACCCACATCAGGTGCAGCATAATATGGCTTCTGATCAGGGTCTACACTGTTTGGCACTCATGCAGCAATTTTTAGACACAGTTACAGGTAGTAAAATGCACTTGTTCAAAGTTTAGAACAAGTATGGTAAAGAGCTTAACCCTTAAAGCGCCAAGAAAAACTGCATCTGAAAATGTCGTCTGTTTATGTCGTCTGCTGATATTCTTGCAGACTTTTCAAACCTATTTTTGCATACCTGCAAACAGTATGGACCCAGATCAGACTGCTTCTAAAGGGGCAGTCTGATCTGGGTCCACACTGTTTGCAAAAAATGACTTTTAAAATCACAAGCAGATGACAAAGCAGACGACAATAGTTGTGACTGGCGCTTTAAGGGTTAAGTGTCGAAATACTTAGGGTGAATAGGGTATTTTTCTTTCTGTGTTCTTAACCTTTAGGCTGCTAAATAAATTAACCTTTAGGCTGCTAAACGTCTAGGAATAGGGGTTTCAAATGTCTATAACTTCAATTCTGTTCATCTGAGGTATATGGACAGACAAAGTACAGTCGAACCACAGTGGCTCAAAAAAATCTTTGGGACTATGAAAATTTGTTTAAGATACAGGTAGTTCCAGCCACTGAGGGTTGATCATAGCGCCAGGTTAGGAGACAAATGGGAATGATATGTGGATGCCTTTTCGATCTTCTATAAAAAATAATAGGATGTTGAGTGTAATTAGAATCACTTCAATTAGATGATTCTAATGAGTAGACACAGCATACATTTTCCTGATAAAATGGGAAAAATCCTAAAACATCCGCAAATATTTTGTTTCTTGAGCTATTGGAAGAATTTACTTGGGGCTCAAAAATGAGTTTGAATTAGCCACGGTAAAGGAGCTATCGGTGTTTGAATCATTGAGGATTTATTGTATATGTGCTTTAATTATGTTTCCTCTTTCCATTGAGTACAATACTAAATATATTTATTCAATTTTGTGTCTTGCAGGGATAAACATTATATGAGAATAGCCCAAAAATTTGTTTTCTTATACATTTTACTTGACTCTGTGAGTAATTCCAGCCATTAATAACCGCCAAAATAATAATGACAAATGAAAAAAAAAAAAAAAAACAGTGCAAAAAACATTTTGTATCAGATATTCGATTTCTACAATCAGTATTCCGTGCTGATTTCATAGAAAAGTCGGTATGCCTGTCTGTACAGCATCCATAACTCACCCACCCAAAGCAGCATATGTTGACCTCTGTATTAGCTTTATTTCATACATTCTTTTTGCCTAACATTCTTGAAGAAAACATTTGCTCCAGACTCAGCTTGCCAAGAAGCATCATTTTGAATAAAATCATGGAACTTTTGAACTATAACTCCTTTTTAAACCTTGTCCTGCTGAATAAATTAAGATGCCTCACCCACTTCTAATTCTTAGCAAATCAGATTACTTGATCCAGATTGTTGCTCTAAATTCACATACTTAATGGCAAACAGTACAGATCCAGATCAGTTGGCTTCTTTAGAACACTGTTTGCAAATGCAGGGTATATCAGGGTTGTTAACAATATCTTCCACAATTTTTGTTAACCTTTTCACCTTTTAGAGATTTTAGAGGTTTTATATGCTTGTTCTGGGGTAAACTGTATTAATCCTTAGTATTCGGACACCTCAACTCTTTACCATACTTGTTCTAAAGTTGAAACAAGTACAATTTACTACCCAATGTTGTATTTAAAAATTGCTGGATAAGTGGCAAACAATGTAGACCCTGTTGAGACGTCACATTCTGTGGTGTCTCATCTGGGTCTACACTGTTTGCTCAGGCCTGTCTGTCCAAATACATACGGTAACTTTGATAAAACATTGAAAAACAAGTGTTCTGTAATCAAATCTGATTTTCAGAAAGTAGGTTTATATAGACTGCTGTTGTGCCCAGCACTGGTGACTGAGTTTGTGGGACAGGCTGCATGTTGCAGTACAAGGCTTAATCATTGCTCTTGATAATTTTTTTTTTTTCAGTAAATAAAGAATTGATATTTTCTCTTTTCTCCAAAAACAAACAAACGGCCTCGGTGGCTCAGTTGGATGCGCCGTCCGACTGGAGACCAGGAGGTCGCAGGTTCAACCCCCGCCGAGGTCGGCAACATTCTTTCCTGGAGATTGATCATGAAATATTTTCTACGGTCATTCTCTCCCTTCCGCTGATTCAAGAAGGGCAGTTGTCAGTTTCTGGCGAAAGCGTGTGCACACTACTGGTTAACCTTTTAGAGGACTAAGCCCGCCCAGTAAATGTGTGGTTTGGTAAATTGACCGCGCTCAACATGACCCTATTGGGTTGACTGGGCCGTAAAACCTCAACACAAACAAACAAACAAAAAGCACACAAATAAAAGAAACAACAGGTTTTATATGGATACTCATTAGAAGCACTTCTAATGGTTCTAATGGGAAAGAAACAACATGTTTTCATGACAAAAGAAAATATGTCTGGATAGCCCTCTTATGTAGAGCAATCTTAATCTTTATCACCCTCTGGACAAATTCAGCAGACAACAAATGGATGATATTTTTCTGGGCCCAGTTGTTCAAAGCATCGTTAGCTTAACGAGCTCGTTAAGGGTCATTTCGTTAACTGTTTTCAGCAGATTCAATATACAATATTCTGATATTTTTTGCTGAAAAAATGTGAGTAGCTTTTGCACTGCAAAAGCTACTCACATTTTTTCAGCAAAAAATTTTAGCATATTTGCGTATCACTCGATGGAAATTTTAACGAATCGTTAACTAACGACATCGTTAGCTTTGAACAACTGGGCCCTGATTTTTCCCAATTATCAGGTTTTGACATTTCATTCAAATTGTTTCCAATTTGCATGAAATGTCAAAACCTGTTTTTTGGGAAAATAAAAATATTTCACATTGCCGTCTGCTGAAATTTCTACCCAGAATGCTAAGCCTTAAATTATTTCTTCTGCTTTGTAATGTTTTGTTTGCAAAAGTACATTGTTCTTTCTGGCCCTGCTCAATGTATCTTAAAGCATGTTAAGTGGAATAGGTACACTTTCAGGGGATGCCACTCTGTCAAATTGTTTTTGGCCCCCTTCTGAAAAGGGGTCTACTCTAAAAGGAAGAAATTTGCTCCCACTAGGAGCAAATATTTTTCCTTTTAGAGTAGACCCCTTTTCAGAAGGGACTTGGTGTTCTGAAATGCAAACAGTAAGCCGCAGAAGTTGTCTCCCTTTTAAAAATTGATGGAGAACCTACCTGGTGTATCCATTCTCTTTAAGTTTCTTGTTGGTGTATTTTGTCATTTTGCTTGTAAACAGGTTTTTATCATAGCTTCAGATAAAGTATCTAGATAAATATTTTTCTTAGTTCTCCATGGAAACATATGTTGTGGGTATTCATTAGAAGCACCTTGGCAAGGCGCTTCTACTGAGTACCCACAACATATTGTTTTTATTGAGAAATAAGAAAAATATCAGTACTTCTAGTATGAAAAAGACATCTTATCTGGAGATATGAGTTGCAATAGGAACTCATTTTCTTTCAATTTCCGCATGTTCTGATTATTTCTTCTTACAGTATGTTTATGTATTACCTGATAAATTCCATGCACTTTACTGTTTGTGGAGTATGAGTCATTACATGATACCATAAATACAAAAAACGTGATTACGGTAACTGTCCTAAAATTTTGTCAAAAATTCTGACAAAATGGCACATGCAAACAGTGCAGATGATGGAGCAATCTGATCAGGGTCTACACTGTTTGCCATTCCACTAAGTATATTGAGAAACAAGTGCTTTAAAGGCAAAAATCAGGCAAAAAAGTATAGACTTAGGCATTCAGAATTGTATGACATTTACTGTATACAGCATTACAGCACTTATTTTACAGCCGACTATGCAGTATTACAATAACAACAACATTTTTCATAACAAATAGTTTCAGCTGCATGCCATGGACGGGGACATTTATCATATGTATGTGGTTTCTGAGTTTGAACAATCACTACAGTAGAACTGATATGCACTTTGGGTACCTGGTAGGTTGGTGGTGGTAATGTTAATGCAGGAACTGCTTATATCCAATATATAAACATTTATGGCTAGGCCACACTATACACAAAGGGTGTCAGTAAACTGCTAAGACCCTGTCTGGACCACACTGATGGGTAGCTTGACTTTATAGACAGCATGAGTGTAGCACACATCATCATGAAAACACACCTATATAATTCTGACCCCCTTGAACCCCACTTTTATATAGTAAAACTGGGGTTCACAGGGGTATACATTATTTTTCTTATTTCTGCCCTAAAACATAGATTGTGGGTACTCATTAGAACCGCCTCACCGAGGCGGTTCTAATGAGTACCCACAATCTATATTTTGAGCAGAAGTAAGAAAAATATCACAATTTTTCATCTTAATATTTTCGTTTTTTCGGCGGTAAAATTTACAATGTATTTGTATAGGTGTGTTATCGTAATGTTGATGTGTAGCTTGATTTGGGGTTTTGCTTGCCCTGTATACAGTTAGAAGTATGAGTAATTTTTGTGTGTAGCATTTTGGTGAGTATGATCGCAGACTGCTTCTCAGTCAACCAATAACTCTGTCCTTTCATACATGTTGTGAGTTGAGGACACTTTGTAATATGTGAAAAATAAGTGATACTATTTTTAAAAATGCAGTGCTGTTTTGAGTTTATTCAGAAGAGTTTAGGCAAACATGATTGAAAACAAAACACAATGCCCGATAAGGCCAGAGCATCTTAAAAAGTTGCTGTTGGGAGGAACGAACAAAAAATAGAAAAAAAAATATGTAAAAGCTTGGGTAGAGTATATAAAATAATTTTCAAACAAAAATACATGAAACAAATGCAATATTTCAGCCCCAAATTTGAAGGGTAGGGACATAAAAATAAAATTTGGATGGAAATTTTAGTTTTCTGGAGGGCCTAAAATCTTAGGTTAGGCTCTCCTTTAAATCTAAAAATAAAAAAGATCTGTGGTCTAAAAGAGCAAAGTTTTCAAAATCGTTCAACTTTGCTGTTATTTGCTGTTATTCTAATTTCATAATGAAAGTAAACATTGTTTGCCATTCCATCACCACAGTTGGGTACCTCATCAGATAATCAAACGACATTCATAATTTAAGTTAAATATAATAAGAAGTTAAGATGGGTAAATAGGGTAGGAAAAAGATTATCTTGCTATTGCTCTTATTCAGACTTTTGTCATTTAATGCTAAAGATGCTGAGCAAATATTTCAGAAATGCTTTGATTTTTTTATATTTTTTTTTAAAGATTATTGATTTTTGGATTGTTCAAGCAGATTTGAATGAATTTTCAAACCTTATTTTCTCTGCAAAAAATAAGAAAAAATATTAGCAATTTATCATATGAGCCGTGCCAGGCGAAAACATGTCTTCAGGCATGTGCAAACAGCAAAGGCCCAGTTCAGCCTGTGCATGATTCACACAGTATGATCAGAGCCTTTGCTTTCTGCTAACAGAATCATTGGATACTACAGAATGTATTAATGCAGAGCAATGGCCCGGATGATACTTAACCCTTGTCCTGCTGAACCCGGATATACCCTGACTTAGCAAACAGTGTAGATCCAGATCAGTTGGCTTCTGAAGAAGCCAACTGATCTGGATCTGCACTGTTTGTCATTCAGTATATGAATTTATATCAACAACCTGGATCAAGTAATCTGATTGGCTGAAAATTGGAAGTGGGCATGGCAGCTTAATTTATTCAGCATGACAAGGGTTAAGGCATGTGCAGGATGATCTGAATTTGGCATTTTGTGTCTGTTTGAAGGCAATTGTTTGCTTGATGCGGCTCAGATGAAATTGCCCAGAGAGCGCTAAAGGTTAAATTTACATTGCAGACATGGATGGCAATGGTATGCTGGATCAAGATGAAGTAGAAGCTCTATTTCAGAAAGAGGTACTTATATTATTTCTGCACTTTTGACTGTTTTTTTTTTTGATCCACAACTAATCCATAACACTTCCACCGCTTGTTGGGCCCACGTAATCAAAACTTAACAAAGTTGTTAGCAAACGTGACATTCAAATTTCTATCTTGAAATACGGCAAATATATTGGTATATTTGCTGAAAAAATGTGAGGAGCTTTTGCAATGTTATTTTTAACTGTCCAGTCTTTTAAGAGTATTGATAGTGCACATGGGAGAAAAAATAGTTGCAGCATAAAAAATCTGGCCCACTGTAATAACCCTAAATATTGGGAAAGACAGGCCTGAGCAAACACTGTAGACACAGATCAGATGCTGCAGAATGCACCATCTGATCAGGGTCTACACTGTTTGCCACTCATCCAGCAACATCACCAGGTAGTGAAACATACTTCAGCAAATTTTAGAACAAATAAGGTGTAAAGGTGTCCCAATACTTAAGGTAAATATGGCAATTGCATATGCAGGCAACAAAAATCAAGAACAGCCTACACATTTGACCAGTGTGATTTGAGCCTCCGTTATCTGCTTACAGAATCATTGGTTACTGTAGAATATATTTAAAAACAGAGATGGAATTAATCTGACTGGACAGATTTAAAGGCTCCATATTCCTCAAAAATAGAGACATTTTGTATCCAAGAAAGGTTTAATAGATTGATACACAGTATTAATATGATCATGAAATGTGGCATGTGACAGCCTGTAAAATTTCAGTTAATCTCGTTTTTGAACTGGATCAAAAATGAAATGATTTTAATCGTATCTCTGAATTAATGTAGGCAACATAAATTCAGAGGTATGATGAAAAATTATTTCATTTCAAGAATGAGAGATTAACTGAAATTTTACAGGCTGTCAGGTGCCACATTTTATGATTGTATAAATACCATATATCAATTTGTCAAACCTTTCTTGTAGAACAAAATGTCTTTTTGAGGAATATGGAGTCTTTAAGGGGACTAGATACACATAGTAATTTTATGCTATTTTTACATAGGGGACAACACTTGTGACTTCCTATTTGCTTCCTTGTACAATGAGCCCCTTCTGAAAATAGGTCTACTCTAAAAGGAAAGAATTTGCTTCAAAATTCTTTCCTTTTAGAGTGGAACCATTTCAGAAGGGAGACAAATAATAATCTAAAAGGTTGCTTTTGGAAACAAAAAACACACAAAAGAATGAAAATTAGAGATTCGGTTTTATTCAGTCTCTTTATATGCAGTTATGTAGTTTGCAAGATTGTACACTCCCCCTAGCACTGGCAAGCGATATTTCATTTTCAACGTAACCAGAATGGGCTCAGGGATCTCAAAGGAAATAAAAATATAAATTTAACAGTTGCCTTCCCAGTGATTTATTTACAATTTTATACCTATGCGTCCCAGGACTCGCTTGGGCTATATAAAGTGAGTCCTACTAGAAAATCATTGCGTCCATTACAGAATTTTCCACTACAACTGTGAGTCCTGGGACTCACTGAGATTTAAAATGTGAGTCCCAAAGCAAAAAATGTGAGTACGGGACTCGGGATGCACAGGTAAAAAAATCACTGCCTTCCCTGAAAGTGCATTAATTCTCCTTAACTCTTTCTCCGCTAGTGGCGATTTCTGTCATCTGCTGATAACCTTTGCAAACAGTTTGGACCCAGATCAGGCCCGACAAAATGTTGGGCCTGATCTGGATCCAAACTGTTTGATACTCTGATGGTATTCCTGAAAGATATTTTTGATGACAGAAAGGCATGCAAAATTCCCAGCATGCAAAGAGTTAATAGAGACTGATCTGTGTTCGTGCTAGTGGTGGGACATCGGTTGGAAATCATAATCGATCATCGGTTGGCATCGGTTGCTGCTGCCGATGCGATTTTCCGATTATAATCGGTTCCTGAATAAATTGCTTTGGCGTGCATGTTCCACTGTTAATCCTTGTTCATGGTCATGTGTTTACAAGTTCATTCAACTGTACTGCACAACAACTGAACTCTACATTTACAAAGCGTTTGTAAGTACTATTTTTCAGAGATTTGGTGGCCTATGTTAAGCATGTTATTAATAATTTAAACTTTTTTTGTGTGTGTGTGGGTTTTTTTGTTTTTTTTGCAGATTCAAATAATAATAATAATAATAATAAACTTAACATAGAAAGAAAACATATCTATGATGCTTTAAAATGCTGTTTAAGACATTGTATAAGTTTCAACCCACCTGTATGGTTCAGGAAGAATTAAAATTAAAATGTCTGACTATTAGTCCAGTGTCAGGAACTAGTGTGCAACTGGTAAATTTCGACGTTGCTTTATTGATTTTAAATGAAAAACTGGGTGAAAAAAAAACAACAAAAAAAAACAGATATACTAGTCTGAAGCTGTTTTACTAGTGCTATGACACTTTTAATTAATAAACTTTGAAGAATTTTTTCCATTCAGAAATTTTTAGCGGCAAAAAATACATCAAAACGGACATTTGTGCGAGTCATAGAACCAGGAAGCTTAATTTTAGGGAACATGAACTATCAATACATTTGACTTTAACAGTTTACACATTATTTGAAATGCGGGGTAAGTTTCTTACACAGCAGGTTTTATTGTTTTAAGGGAGCTAAATGCAACTGACTTAAAAGGGATATTTCTGCGATTGCTTTACGAGTCGGGTCAATGCGAAATGGAATGGGGAACAGCATTTTTTTTTTTTTTTATTAAATCGCACCAATAAAAAAGAGGGGGCATGCTTTTACAGTAAGCTGTAAAACAGTACATTGCATTGAACACCCTTCCGCAAGAAACTTGTAACTGCCAATCTTGAAGCAGTGGAAGGTGCGAATGACCGTAGCAAATACATGTGTTTCATGATAAATCGCTATAATCTGTGGGGATCGAATGCGCGATCAGGACCATCGGAAACTAATGTGTACGCCTCCAAGGCTTTATTCGTGTTGTGTTTTTTTTCGGGACGACCTTCGTTGATCGCCAAATAAAATTAAGCCTCATAACATGAAACATGCTTAATTAAAGTCGGCACTGTCAAAGTGTACTTACCGCTTTAATAAGCCGAACCGATTAATGACAATAATTATTTCTCGTGTAATCAATTTGTTTTCCATCTTTGTGTTTGACAAAGGGTTCCATGTGATTACATTCTGGGTAAATTTCCATGACGTAGGCGATGCGACTCTGACATTAATTCCTGATTGGTAGTTTCGGCAGAGCGTCATGAATATTGAGGACAAAAGGCGTGGAAAGTGGGCGGTGCTACTGTCAAACTGCGCATCACGGCACGTGACCTTATATCGCTTTCATCAAGTTTTCTGATCGAAAATTGAGTTGTTAATTGGCGAATTATACAATCAAGGAAGGTGCGATAGACACGCACTACTATTATATGGCTCAGTACCAGGCAATTCAGGCGATATTTCGCCACTTGTTTTCGTCAATCTATGATTTTTTGTGCCAAATTTTATTTTTCTGCGCAAATGGCGACAATGGCGATCGGTAACGCGAACACTGATTTCCACCTATCTGTTGTACAGAATGATTCTGTTGCATCAAATCAACCGTGAACCAGTTGGCAGGCTTGGTGAATCAGAATGACACGTCATAACTACACACTAGCCAATAAAAGAAACTTGCTCTGCCCCGCCTTCTACTGCGTAGTTTTGTAAATCAAAAGCGGCGGCTTATTGTCACAAATCTTTATGGTCAATGAACTGTGTAATCAGTGGCAGATGTCCTCATACACTGTGAAAACACTTCCGTGAATACTCAAGTATAGTCTCTGAGTACATCAACAGGTAACTGTTTGTTTTACCCCAAGTGGTTAATTGAAAACATGCAGCGTCAATCAGTTTGCCGATGATTGATTGTGAGAAAGTTCAATCGATTATCGGAATCGGGAGCTTCCAGCACGCCGCTAATCGATACCACCTGATCATCGGTACACCACTAGTTCGTGCTAATTACATAAATGATATTAAGGTACTTCCCTCTTACTGTTGTTCAAATTTTTTCTAATGTGGTCCTTTGAGGCCTCTGCTGTTTTATTATACCTCCTCCTGCTCCGCATGTAAACTGTGTTTGTGGGGGTATATTGTTTTCATGTCTGTCCATCTGTATCATTCCCATGGACAGACAGTTATGCGGCTAAGCATCAGTATTAAAAATATAAAAGTAGCAAAATCTGTTACATGGCTAGTCATATAATACCAAATTTTTGCATCTTAAATACAGAATAAATGTCATTTTTGCTCAGAACTGACTAGTTAAGTGTCAGAATGTCCGAAGTTTTAGCCACCTGCCTATCTAGCCATGGACGCGCACAACATCTATCTGTCTGTTATGTTTTGGTCCTTGTGTGGGGTATCTAATAAGCACTGCTTATTGGCAATTTCTTCTTGGCGCAATTGTTCAAAGCTAACGATGTCATTAGTTAACGATTCGTTAAAATTTACATCAAGTGATACGCAAATATGGTGAAATTTTTTGCTGAAAAAATGTGAGTAGCTTTTGCATTGCAAAAGCTACTCACATTTTTTTCAGCAAAAAATATCAGCATATTGTATATTGAATCTGCTAAAACAGTTAACGAAATGACCCTTAATGAGCTTGTTAAGCTAACGACGCTTTGTTTTCAGTTAGATCAAGTGTATGACCCTAACCTGCCGGAAGATGATATGAGAGAAAGATATGAGGAAATGGCCAGGATGAGAGAACATGTATTCGGAGAGCTGGATCATGATAAAGATCGCTTCATTAGTATAGAGGAATTCTTGAATTATACAGGTTCTCAGGAGTTTGAGAAAGATGAAGGATGGAAGGTAAGATCATGCATCATAAATAAGAAAAATAGTCTGGCACTAGGCTTAACCCATTTTAGTGTGGAGACACCCAAAGGATAATAGGCAAACAGTGCAGACCCAGATCAGATGCTGCAGAATGCAGCATCTGATCGGGATCTCCACTGTTTGAAAATAGTATGGCTATTTTTCTCTAGGAATATCTAAATCACATAACCAGACATGTCTAAATTGAAATTTGCCTCTTCCAGAATATCATATAGGGGTGTTTATTCAGTCTAAAATGGGTTAAACAAGAACTCTCACAAACAAAATGTATTTCTGGACATAGATTTTCAAGTAATTCCTTTAGCTTGCAGAATACGAAAAAAGTAGACAACAAATGAGTTATGTTATTCTTAATTTTACTAAAAAAACACTTCATACAAAATTGATTGAGGAGATCTTTCTTGTGTCAGTTATTTTATTTTTCACAGGAAAAGTAAGAAAAATGTTTTTAAATGTCTCCGAATTGTAAAATTCCATCCATCATTTATCAAATATTTTGATTATATGTCAGTTCAGCATCGACTGTTGTAGCAATAAAATGGCATTTAACTCTTTATACACAGAAGCTAAAGGCTCCATATTCCTCAAAAATAGACATTTTATTATCCAAGAAAGGTTTAATAAATTGATATATGGTATAACTACAATCTTAAAATGTGGCATGTGACAGCCTTTAAAATTTCAGTTAGTTTCTCGTTCTTGAAATGAAATGATTTTTTATCATCTCTCCAAATTAATGTTGCCGGCATTAATTCAGAGATATGATAAAATTCATTTTATTTTTGATCCAGTTGTAAAAACGAGAGATTAACTGAAGTTTTGCAGGCTGTCAGATGCCACATTTTATGATCGTATTAATACTATATATCAATTCATTAAACCTTCCTTGGATAAAAAAAATGTCCATTTTTGAGGAATATGGAGTCTTTAATATATTACAAAAAAATGTTAAAAATATTTTTTCTTATTTTCTTTCAGTTTATGCATAGTGTGAAATGTCAAGACATGTTCCAGAAGAAAATTAGAAAAGTGTCATTCATTTGTCATATCATATATTGTCATCAACATAGCTCTAGATAAGAGGGATATCCAGATTGATAGTTTTCTTATTTGCCCACAAACATGTATGTTGTGGGTACTTATTAGAAGCGCCTCTTTGAGGCACTTCTAATGAGTACCCACAACATATGTTTTAATGGGCAAATAAAAAATATCAACATTTATTGGTTGAAAAAAGCACCTTATCTGGAGCTATGCATCAGTATACAAAGAATTGGCAGTAATTAAATAGGGCTTTTGACTCATTTCAGACTGTTGATGATGAAGAAATTTACACTGATGAAGAATACCAGAGATATGAACAGATGTTGCGGGAACATGAAGAAAAAATGAGACAACAGGGCTTTGACCCTAACAGTATACAGCCTGGAGTAGTGGTATGTATAAAGTGTAGGAATCGGGCCCTTGAGGCCAAAGAATGGATGGCCTGCTTTGTGCAGCTGCAGCAGAGCTCCTAGTAGCTTATGGCAGGACTTGAGTGTTATTCTTCACAGTTTGGGTGAAAATCCCACAAATTCTGAGGCAGTATCTCTACATGACTGAAATTGTTGAGGAAAATAGTTCAGACTTGCCTATCTTGTTTTTCTTTTCTCTCTCTTTTGCTTTGGGAGTTTGCTCAGCATCGCTGTAGTATTGTTAATAGGACCATTAAACATCAACTAAAACACAGGCATTATGAGACTATGCCAATGACTGTGCAGACAGGCAAGTTGATCAGTGCTTTTGCTATTTGCATATACATGTACAGTCAAATCTCAATAGCTCAAACACCGTTGGCTCGTTCACCATTGCTAATTCAAACTTGGTTATGAGTCCCTACGAAATTCATCCGATAGATCAAGAAAACAAATAATTAAGGAAGCTTTCTTATTTCAACATGAAATTGTATGTTGTGTGTACTCATTAGAATTGCCTCTTAGTACTGGTTAACCTGTTAAAAAACTAAGCCTGCCTAGGAAAAGTGCGAGTAGGTTAACTAAGTGGCCCGACATGATCTTAACAGTTTTTACTAGGCCTTTAAACTCTCAACTCAAATTCCACATGATGTTGCTCAGATTCTTATATGTAGGTTAACCGGGTGCTGCTATGCATATACATGTATGGTATTTTGTAGACTTTACTATTTGCCATCTTGTACTCAGTTACCAGGTTTATCCTAAATATTGAGTGGGGTGGTCGGGTGGTGCGAAGGTGCTGTGTATCTTACATCACCGGGGCGTCCAACTGATATTGGCTTACAATTGGGCAAGGCCTGCTATCCTTGTAGTGGGTAAGGGTAGAGGGGGAATGTTTTTATTTCTTTTGTTTCTTCACTTTCTTTCCTGTTCCTCTTTCTTCCCTGTCCCTCTCTTTCATCTCCTCTACTCTCTCTTCTATCTCTTTTCTCCCTTTCTCTGGGAGACGACACAAAATGACCCTCAAGGGTTGACGTGTCGTTAAACCCCAACACAATCAATCAATCCTAAATATTGAGACTTCTGGGCCCAGTTGTTCAAAGCGTCGTTAGCTTAACGAGCTCGTTAAGGGTCATTTCGTTAACTGTTTTAGTGGATTCAATATACAATATTCTGATATTTTTTGCTGAAAAAATGTGAGTAGCTTTTCAGCATATTTGCGTATCACTGGATGTAAATTTTAACGAATCGTTAACTAACGGTGTCGTTAGCTTTGAACAACTGGGCCCTGAACTCCTTACTATCCTTTTTCCTTAAATTTTGACAGCTAGATTTGACTACCTGCTGCTGCTGATGTGTCCAGATAAGGAGCTTTTTGGATGGGGTTTTTTCTTGGAAAAATACCCTCCATTAAAACAGCCATGTCAGGGCTGGTGGGTGTCTGGCGTCTGGCATTGTCAGAGGTTGTCCTTCGGTTAACCTTTTTCAAAGAGATATGTTACCTTTATTCTTCAGTGGAAAAACTTGTCCATAATGTCATTAGGCTTTTTTCTTGTTTCAAATTAAAAGTACTGAAATTTTGCTTATTTCTGCACAAAAACATACGTTGTTATTAGTGCCTCACTAATGAGTACCCACAACATATATTTTTATTCAGAAATAAAAATATTGTGTGGATACCTCCTTTATACGGAGCTATATGTATCTTTAATTTTGTAGTAGAGTGGCAATTAATACAGGCTGATCTGGGTCTACATTCTTTGCTCGGGTCTGTCTGGACGTTTAGGGTAAACATGATACTTATATTTTCTTGTTTTCTTATTTTAGCCTGTTCCACATGATCCTAATGTGCAACAAATGGAGATGCCTCAGGGTCAAGGTCATCCACCAGGATATGATCCAGCTATGGAACATCAACAGCAACAACATTTACAACAACAGCAATTTCATGAGCAACAACAACAGTTTCAGCAACAACAACAACAGTTTCAACAACATCAGCAACAACAACAACATCAACAACAACAGTTTCAACAACATGAACAGCAACAACAACAACAACATCATCAGCAACAACAACAGTTTCATCAGCAGGAGCATATAGCACAAGGTGGTGCAGTACCACAAGGTAATACTTTCTGATTTTTGTCAGGACTGCTTTAGCAAGCAGGAGCGATATAGGAATCACTTTCTGGCATTGGTGGTGTTGTCTTTGTTGGCATCCGCAATGTTTAGTCTGTGCGTTTAGCTTCATTTCTCAAACACCAAGGTTTCTAGGCTAATGAAACTTCATACATGCATCCACCATGATGCACCCTGCCCACTGCTATCGACAATTTTTGACTTTTACCTACTTTTCAGCTTGGCTGAACAATGTTTAGTCTGTGTATTTAGCTGTGCTTCTTGAACACCACCAGCAGTCATGACATTTATGGTTAACTCTAGGCTTCTAAATCTAAATATAAGATGATATTTCTTACTTTTTCTTATTGTACCCAAAAAATAGGGTTTGACTATGCAATGTCTCATTTTAACACAAAATCTGTATCTGATTTTTTATGGGAAAATTAAGGATAACGGATACATTTTCAGGGGAGACAACTGTCAAATTGATTTTGCCTTTTTTTCTGAACAGGGTAAACTCTAAAAGAAAAGAATTTGCTTTTGAGCAAATTCTTTTCTTTTAGAGTAGACCACTTTTCAGAAGGGACTTTATATGCAGGCAAGCAAACAAGAAGTCAATAAAGTTGTCTTCCTTTCAGAAAATGGTAAAAAATTTAAAATGTGTATCAGGACCCATTGAAGGAAAAAACAAAAAAAAAAAACAAAAAAAAAACAATGGCCATTTAAACTGGCATATGAGGAAAAAGTCCTTGTGGTATAAGCAGGCTCAAAATCTTGGATCAGCCTGTACATTCTCACAGTCTGATCAGTGTCTTTCCTGTCTGCTTACAGTATCTTTGTACTGTAGAACAGGGAAGTTTCTGACAGACAGTGATGGGCAGACTGACCTGGGTCTTTCCTCTTTGCATATGATGTTTTGACCTTTTTCTCATATTGGAGTTCATTTATTCTCCTAATACTGTTACCAGCACATCAACGAAAACTTTAAAGGCATTAAAGGATACTTCTGAGTCGGCATTATTCAGGGAATCTTCTGATTCATCCTTTAATAAAGGTAAGAAATATTGACCGTCTATATCAGTGCCTTTTAAACCTGATAACAGTAAAATCTGTTAGGGCATGTAAATCTGTGTCCTTTGTGAATAAAGGAAAGAAATGTTGACAGTCTATATCAGTGCCTTTTAAACCTGATAACAGTAAAATCTGTTTGAGTATGTAAATTTGTAGATCTTCTCTAAAAACTTCTAATCTGACATATATGTAACTTAGCCCTTCCAGTCAGGATTACCAATTAGTATTGGTATTTTTGTTTCATCAATAAAACATACATTGGAACATAAGCCTTAGATTGCTTATCACAGCATTACCAGATGACAAATATGTGACAATTTGGCTCAGTTAATGGAGAAAAAAAAAAAAGATTTGACATGGTCTCCTTTGTCAAGTACTACTTTCTCAAATAAATAAATAAATAAAATAAATAAAATAAAAATGAAAAAAAAAATACAATGAAATAAAATGTCATCTGCTGATCTTTAAATTGACATATGAAGGCATTGTAGCCTGGAGACCCCTAAACGGGTAATTGGCAAACACTGCAGACCCAGATCAGATGCTGCAGAATGCAAATAGTTTGCAAATGTTTGCAAATAGTTCAACTAATTTTCACTAGGAATATTTAAATCACTCAGTCTGATATAACTAAGATGGAAATTAGAAACTTCCCATATATAGTGTGGGGGAGTTCATTCAGTCTACAATGGGTTAATGGTTAAATCACAATCATGTCAGTGACATTGCTTCTATTGAGGTCACATTTTTTTCACATTAAAATAAGAAGCTACTGTATTTATTTTAAATATTGGACAAACATGCCTGAACATATGGTATAGGCCCAGATCAGGAACAGTTTGACTTCTAAAGTGTTAGTTTTATCAGGCTTTGTACTGCTTGCCATTCAGCCTTCTCATTTTAGACACATGATTAGTTAGTCAGATGGACTTCTTCAAATTTTTGAAGAAGAGTCATAAGGAGCTGTGGTGTCTGAATATTTAGGGTAAATATGGTACATCGGAATACTGAAGGCTGTATTTGATTCATCTTTTATCATTTAACTAGGTATGCCTGGGCAAGTACCTGTACAGATGCCTGGTGGACAGATGCCAATTCAAGGTGGACAAATGCCTCCTCAGATGCCTGGTGGTCAGATGCCAGGGGGACAGATGCAAGGACAGAGGCCTGGTGGACAGCCACTAGCAGGTGGACCACCTGGGCATGCTGAAAATGTCCAGCAGGGTCAGCCACAACCTATTAGGCATGGTCAGCCAGTACAAGGTCAACCCATACAAGGTCAGCCAGTTCAAGGTCAGCCCTTACAAGGTCAGCCAGTACAAGTTCAGCCCATGCAGGGGCAGCCAATACAAGGGCAGCCCATACATGGACAGCCAGTACAAGGTCAGCCCATACAAGGACAGCAGCAAGGAGTTCCTCATGGTCAAGAGCCTCTAAAATTTGAAAATCAGCAAGAGCTAAAGAAACCGATGGTTTAATTTTTTTGTATGATGCACAACACAAGAATATGACCTTTATGCCATATGCAGGCAACAAAAGCCCAGATCAGCCTTTACCTTTGCACAGTCTGATCCAGACCTTCATTACACACTTACAGAATCATTGAATAGTGTAGAATACATGTGTATAAATGAACAAAGAGGGCCTTTGACTTGGGTCTTTGCTGTTTGCATATGGAGTAAGTACCTTTTTTTTGTGTTCTGCAGCATATGTATTTTAATAAGAATTATTTTTACCATTGCTAGTCAAAGAAGCTCAAATGAATACTATTTCAGGCATTTGATAGAAAGCATTAATAAATAGGGTATGACTTGAAAACAACTTGGGAAGGCAGCACATGGATATGTCTACAAGGGAAATAATTCTATGGAAATATTTGCCTCCTTTCCCAGTGGGGCTACTCTTAAATAATTTGCTCCTTCTGGGAGCAAATTCTACCTTCAAGAATAGCCCGCATTTTCTAAATGTTTCAAATAAGAAGGAGACAACTTCTTGCCACCCAAAGGTATCTGCCTTTGCAAAAAAGAGACAAAGCCTTTGAGATGTATCCATTTACCATAACCCATTAAAGACAGAATAAACCCTCCCAAATTATATATTGGAAGAGTCTATTTTTTATTTTTGGTGTGTCAGGCTATATGATATAGATATTCCTAAAGAAAAATGGTTGAACTATTTGCAAACAGTGGAGACCCTGATCAGATGCTGCATTCCGTGGCATCTGATCTGGGTCTGCACATGTTTGCCAGTTACCTGTTTAGGGGTCTCTAGTCTTCAATGGATTAAGGAAATTGATGCTTAAATCTCTGCCAAAAATATCATGACTAGTATGCCTGTAGTAACGAATATCTGGTATTATAAATTGGTTTAAAACAGTTTTAGAGGTAACTGGTATTCAGAGTTCTTAGAATATTTGAAGAAATGACATTGTTTTTGATAACTGTACTAGCCATCAAGGATAACTTGATGTCAGAAGTTACAGTTCAGATTTTTTTCTCTCTTTTTTTTTTTTTTTTTTTTTGAAAAAGAAACTTACAAAGGAACAGTCAGTAAAAACTGATACCAAAGAATATCATTTCCCTTACTGTTTAAGTTCAAAAGCTGTTTATTGGGACTGGATATACTTGATGAGTTTTTCTGCTTTTTTTTTTTTTTTTCACAAAGGATGCAACTTTTAAGACTTCCTGTTTGCTTTCCTGCACACCCAACCCCTTCTGAAAAGGAGTCTTTAAATTCTTTTGTACAGTAGTCCCCTTTTAGAAGATGGGCTAAAAACATTTTTACAGAGTTGCTTTCCCAAAAGTGGGTCTTTTTCCCACAAGAACTGATACCAAAGAATACCAGTTCCCTTATTTTTCAATGATTTTAACCCATTAAAGACTGAGTTAACTCTCCAACTATATATATTGGGAGAGTCCATTTTTGATTTTAGGTATGTCAGGCTATATAATGTAGATATTCCTAAAGAAAAATGGTTGGACTATTTGCAAACAATGGAGACACTGATCAGATGCCGCATTCTGATCTGGGTCTGCACTGTTTGCCAGTTACCCACTTAGGGGTTGCCAGTCATTAATGGGTTAATATATAAAATCAAAAAACTAAACTGGGCTGTATTATGCAAATTGGTATCTTCAGAGCATATACAGACAGAAAAGACCCAGCTCAGCCTATATGTCATATGCCAGCTACAAATGACAATATCAGCCTGCTCATTTGCTTAGTCTGATAGGGTCTGTATTGCATGCTTATAGAATCATTGGGTTCTGTAGAAATAGTTTCTTACACAAAAAAGGGCTGATCAGACAGTGCAGATCTGTTGTCTAATCAGGAAGCTTCAATGTTCACATATGCACTGAAGGCACTTTTTCCTGGATACTGCCGCCCAGTTTTTCTTTAACATTGAGGACACTGCAGACAGTGATTATTAGTTTGCATTTTAAACTTTACCACTCTCTGGGCAGATTAGCAGACAAAATATTGGTGATATTTTTCATAGAAAATAGAATTTGCATGAAATGTCAAATCCTGTTTTCTGGGAAAGTAATAAAATATTTCAAAATATAGTTGGCTGAAATATTCACCAATCCTGCTCGGCATTAATATAGTTTTCCTGTTTTTCTTGAAAACAGGATGCATTTGTGATTCTGGTAAAATATCATCCCATTTTCAGGGAAAACCAAATAAAATGTTTATTATATACTAATATTGTCTACTAAAGAATTAACTAGTCTTGCACCTGGAACTTTGTTCAAGGTGTGTAATGGGAAAACTTAGTTGAAATAGTACAGACCAGCCAATGGATCTGTTCACAGCTCCAGATAATACACTTTTTTGTATAAAAAAAAATATATACATATTTTTCTTATTTTTCCTTAACAACGTGAGGGGGATACTCTTTTGAATTGTATTGTCTGGGCACACATTAGAGATGCCTTTTTGCTGCCAGACAATTCCATTGAGTACCCCATGGCTGTAGATAAGTCAGGTACTTGGATAAATAGTTTCTTTATTTCTCTATGAAAACGTTGCAAGCATTTATTTGAATTACCTTAGTAAGGCAATTCCAATGAATACCCACATGTTTCTACCAAGGGAGAACAAAAATGAATACTTTGTGATGAAAAAGCACATTATCTCAAGCCTTGGTACCTACAACATACACTTTCATGGAGACAAAAAAAAATAAAAAAAATTAGATACCCCTTTTATCTGGATGTTTGTATTCAGATCCATAATTCAGGTCTTAGATGTTCAGAGTAAACATATGATATTGCCATGTACATTGTTTAATGTCCAACTACTGTGTTGATAAATAGCTATGATTTGTTAGCTGGTCTGGGTTTTCTCTGTTCCCCATCCTAAATATCATTCTTGTTGTGTCAAATAAGTGATCAAATTAGTGATACTGGATGGTAGAAAAATAATTTTAGAATGTAAAAATGTTATTTTAACCTGTGTCCTGCTGAACCCAGATATACACTGCCTTTGCAAACAGTGTAGATCCAGATCAGTTGGATTCTGAGGAAGCCAACTGATCTGTATTTGCACTGTTTGCCATTCAGTATATGAATTTATATCAACAATCTGGATCAAGTAATCTGATTGACTGAAAATTAGAAATGGACATGGCATCTTAATTTATTCAGAAGGACAAGGGTTAAGATATTTGTTGGTGATACTAGAACTCCAACTCTTTATCATAGTATTGCTGGGATCCAAAGCAAAAAGTATGTAAGCTAGACAACTGTGTTGTATTCAAACAAAAGTGTATAGATTATACATAAATGGTCATTTTTTCTATATAATCCATACATTTTTGTTTGGATGCAACACCTTTTGGGTCCACCTTTAAATGGTCTTATATCCAAAACTGTCTTAGACTGAATCGTCTTATAAAAAGTTTCTAGTGTGACTAGAAAACAGTTTATAAGAGAATAAGACATTTACTGTAATAAGTGCTAGTACCTTTTACAGTGAAACTTTATCATCTCGAAGATACAAGAATGACTTTCTTTCTTGTGTTGTTACATAGTTTTAGAAAATTTAAGGCATATCAAGTTACTAGTCATATGACAGATCATTTGTTGTATGGTCCCATTTTAGCTTGGTGAAGCTTTCTGGAAGTGTTCAGGGTTGGTGTTCAGTTATATATAACATATACCATAGCTCTAGATAAGACGGTATCAGAGAAATATGTTGTTGGTTCTCATTAGAAGTGCCTTATCGAAGTGCTTCTGATAGGTACCACAACATACGGTTAATGTCCAAAAATTTCAAACACTTTATGCCGTACTATTTTTGTTTGAATTTTGTTTTTATGCATTTATTCCACAAAATACTTGGTGGAAAGGCAAACAGTGTAGACCCTGATCAGACTGCTCCTCCAGGAGCAGTCTGATCTGGGTATGCACTGTTTGCATATGCTATTTCATCAGACAAAATTCTGTACGAAATTTTAGGATATGTATCATATTATGTTTTCATGGAGATGAAAAATATCAGTAATTTTGGTTGAAATGAAAAGCACCTTCTCTACAGCTATTTATACTTTATGATCTACTTGTGAAACCTGCTATGGGAGGGCAGCATTTAAGAACATATTAACAGCAAAGATCTAGGTTTGTTTCTTTCCTTAGTTTTGTCAGAATCTTTATTATTCACAGGACACTTTCATATCTCCAGGTAAGAGAGGCATCTTGATAAATATTTTTCTTACTTCATAAAAAACATATGTTGTTGGTGCTCATTAGAAGCTTTTCACTGAGGTGTATCTGAGTAACCACAATGTACGTTTTTGTGGATAAATATGAAAAATACAAAACATTTTGGGGACTTTACAGTATTTTGTCTGGTGCTCCGAGTCATTCTCATAAGTCTTGATAAGGTTCTTTCTTGATAAGATGCAATCCAAACGTATCGATATTTTTCTTATTTCTCCATGAAAACATATGTTGTGGGTACTCATTAGAAGTGCCTCACCGAGGCACTTCTAATGACTACCCACAACATATGTTTTTGTGGAGAAATAAGAAAAATATTTACCGGATACCCACTCTTATCTCGACCTATGATTATTATATAAAGAAAGATCTTGGACAATAATACTACATAGGCTGCTCTGGATCACTGTTGTTTATATTTGGGAATCTATTTCCTCATGGCAGATCTCATGTAGATTGCATGTGCTTATTATGGTGCTGGTGAGCCAAAATAGTGTGGTGGGATAAATACATGTTGATTGTTAAGGGGAATGTTTATTTTTATGACTCTATGAATGTACTGTGTTATGAATCTATGAATGTACTGTATTTCAAACTAAGTGCATAGCAACAGATATGGTGCTTTTTTTCATCCGAAAAATGCTGATATCTTTCTTATTTCTCAATGAATACATATGTTGTGGGTACTCATTAGAAGTGCCTCTGCGAGGCGCTTCTAATGAGTACCCACAACATATGTATTCATTGAGAAATAAGAAAAATATTATGTGGATACCCCCGCTTATCTGTAGCTATGTTAGTGTTGGGACAGACAGACCTTAGCAAACAGTATAGACCCAGATTAGATACTACAGAACAGTACCTGTTTGGGATCTACACTGTTTGCCACTCATCTAGAAGTTTTTAGACACATCAAGTAGTGAAATGGACATGTTCAAGGTGAAGGACAAGTATGGTAAGGAGTTGAGGTGTCCCAGTATTTACAGAAACTGGTATTTTGATTTTTGATGTGAATATTTTGAAGCTTTTCTGCAGAAATTTACAAGTTTTGCAGGAAGTGTCATCTGAATTCTTACAAGTTAAACTGAACCTTTCAGTTTTATTGTACATGTGACCAGCACAAACTATCAGCCTGCACATTCTTAGAAACGGGCAGGTGGCTGAGTGGTTAGCTTTCCCAATTTCTGATCTGGGTCTGCACTGTTTGCCTGTTGTCAGTAAAGTTGGTTTACAAAGTTTTAGGACATTTACTACATGCCATTCCAAGTTTTAGCCAGAAACTCCTGCGGTATCTAATGTTTCTGTAGACAAACAAAGGCTCTGATTGGACTGCCCAGGCAAAAGCCTCTATTTCACTTGATATGGTTCATTTGAACTGTGTCACAAGAAAACAGTCATTATGTCATATGCAAGCAGCAAAGACCAAGATTGGCCTGCTTATCAGCATGATCTGATCAGAAATGATTATGTAATGGACAGTTAAGGTCCTGATCAGACTATTTGAATGTGCAGACTGATCTGGACTATCACCATCTGAATGACGGAATGAATACTTTTTTTTTCTTTTTCTTCTATATGGATTAAACAGCAGTTTTTGTGTGAAAGAATAATTTTATGTGTTTGAAAGGAAAAACATGCGTTAAATGAATAACAGCAGTTTGTTTTGTGCGAAAGGCAAAAAAAAAAGTGTATATTGTTATGTGTGAAAAAAAAAGCCCTTTTTAAGAAGGGCAGTTTGTTTTGTGTAAAAGGGCAGAATGACAATTTGTAATATGTAAAAGGAAAACTAGAATTTTGATGAGAACTCTGACAACTTATCATTGTTCTGGTACAAACACTTAACTGTATTTTGCAGAGGTATTGGCTATTATTATGATAAATGTCCTAAAATTTGAACACTTTATTCAATATATTTTGGCATAATTTTTGCTTTTTATTCAGTTGTAACTAAAAATAATTAGTAGAATGGCAAACAATGTAGACCCTGATTAGAATGCTCTGATCTGGGTCTGCACTGTTTGCATGTGATTTTGTCAGAAACTTTGGTGTTCAAAATTTTAGGGCATTTACAGTATGTTATATTCATTCAGACTGCAATTCTAGGAATGATTTGTTAATGTTTATTGTTGCCACCAATGGACTTGTGCCTAGTTGAAAAAACAACTTTAAGGGGACTAGGTACACTTGGATTTTCTGCCACATTTTGGGGACAAATTTGTGACTTACCGTTTTCATTCCTATACATCAAGGCCCTTCAGAAAAGGGATCTATTCTAAGAATTTATTCTTTCCTTTTAGATTAAACCTCTTTTCAGAAGGGTCAAAACAATTTTGACAGTAACCTTCCCCGAAAGTGCAGCTATTCCAATAAGTGATTTTTTTCTTTTTGTGCCTCTTAAAAGAAAGAATTTGCTCCCTTTGGGAGTTTTATTTATAGTTCACAGGAAGAAGAAAATGAGTAGCACAGGGCTCAACATTGCATAAGGCCAAAAATAAAATTTTGTTTGTTTGCAATTGCCTACCTACCCACCAAAATCCTCCCAACCCAAAATAGGTTTTGACCACTTGGGACAGCATATTTTTTTTCTAGGTAGCAAATTTACTATGATCACCCTAAATAGTAGGACAAACAGGCCTGAGCAAAAAGTGCAGACCCAGATCAGACTGCTCCGAGGAGCAGTCTGATCTGGGTCTACACTGTTTGCCTTTCCACCTGCACATTTTGGGTACACCATTTGTGGGAAAATAGATTTGTTCAAATTGTATGATGTTGTTATCTCAGTAGTATGGGTATTTACTGTAACAGTGTGTAAAATTTTATGTAGAATATTGTAGCATTTGGGCTATTTTTTCATTTTTCAGGAAAAAAAAGGCGAACCTATCTGCCCTAAGAAAAATTCATAGGTCGGCAAGTGCAAACAAAGTATTTTTATGCCTGTCCTAAATACTGTATAATGATTAATGATTAATTTGGTGTTACTGAGAAAATAAAGAGGCAAAAGAAAGTACACACCCATATTTGATTAACTGCAACTCTAGCATGTTGTGGTGAGCAAGCCACAAATGACTGAACAGTTAGCCTTTAAGACCCTAATGGCACAATTTCTTCTCCAAGTAAATAGGGAGTCTCATCAGGTCTTTATGGCACCCTTTTTGCTTGGCTTTAAAGCGAACATGCCCTTTTTCTCAATGGAATTTTATTGTATTAACCCTTAAAGTGCCAATCACAACTGCAGCAGAAATTCTTGAAAATCTGTATTTTTTTCATTTTTCATAGAAAATAAAACTTGACATATCATGTGAATTGTCAGACAATTCACATGAAATGTCAACGTATTTTATCTGAAAAAAAAAAAAAAAAAAAAAAAAAAAAAATTAAATTGAGAATGTCGTCTGCTGCAAATCTGCTTGGCGCTTTAACAGTGTAAGGAATATACCTAGATCATAGCTCCAGATAATAGAGGGGTATCTACATATTATTTTATTATTCCTCCATGAAAACATGTTGTGGGTACTCATTAGAAGCACCTCTGTGAGGTGCTTCAAATGAGTACCACAACATATGTTTTAATGGAGATATGAGAAAAATATCAGTACTTTTGGTCAAAAAAAAAAAAGAAAAAAAGCGCCTTACCTGGAGTTGTGCCTGAAGACAAATGTAACTGTGCCATGTTTTGATACATTTATAGATTTTTAGAAATCTGGATCTTTTTGAAGTTTATGAGCCTAGAGTACTTGTACTTGAGTTTGGTGGTTGTCAAGATATTTGTCAATATCAAATGATTCTTTAAGGGACAGCAAAGGTATCTGTCAGACTGTGCATGCTGGTCTGGGCCCTTACTTTCCACATATACCCTATAACACATTTTCCTATGGTAGGTCTGTTTCTGCCTTTTATAAGCAGAGTGAATGTGTTTGATCAGACTGCAGATGGGACAGATTTTGGTTTGTAAGCCCAGTAGTATTCTTTTCTCATGGCAGGGCTCGGATGAATTGAATCACAAGGTGATAATGTACCTAAACAATGTGCGCCCAGTAAGACTTGGCTCAGTGTTTGGATCTGTAGTCTGATCAGTTTCTTCACTGTGGATTCAGAGGACTTGTTATTGAGTAGTATTTGGTGATAATTCTGGGATAAATTTTCTCATTTCTCCATTAAAAGAACAACATGTTGTGGATAAGTATCCACATGTCGAGAAAATTGCCCAAGAATTACATTTGTATAAAGTAATTCTCCTTAATAAGTCCTCCGGGACCTGAAGAAATCATGGTTAGCCAGTGTGCTCAGTTAACCCTTAAAGTGCCAATCACAACTATTGTTGTCTGCTTTGTCATCTGCTTTTGATTTTAAAAGTCATTTTTGCAAACAGTGTGGACCCTGATCAGACTGCTCCTTTAGGAGCAGTCTGATCAGGGTCCACACTGTTTGCCTGTATGCAAAAGGTTTGAAAAGTCTGCAAGAATATTCGGCAGACGACATAAACAGACAACATTTTCAGATGCAGTTTTTCTTGGCGCTTTAAGGGTCCATCTTTACCTTTGCTGCTAATGTCTGATAGTACATTTTGATTTTTTTCTTATATTGTGGATTGAATTAACCCTTAAAACGCCAAGAAAACCTGCATCTAAAAATTTGTCTGTTTATGTCATCTGCTTAATATTCTTGCAAACTTTTCAAACCTATTTTTGCAAATAGGCAAACAGTGTGGATCCTAAAGGAGCAGTCTGAAATGGGTCCACACTGTTTGCAACAATGACTTTTAAAGTAACTGGCAGAAGACAAAGCAGATGACAGTTGTTGTGATTGGTGCTTTAAGGGTTAAATGAAAATTGTTTAATCTTATGTGTTACCATGAGAAGGTTGGTTAGCATATGTATTACCTCAAACCTTTTGGGTCCTACACTGTGTTAACTTTAATGTTGAGTAAAACAGGGTTTTTTTTTAATTAACCTGTTTATTAATAGTGACCAGCAGCCCCTGGAGAATAGAGATAAAAGTTGAGTCTATTCTAAGTCTTGATGGATTTTGTTGTGCCAAAATTTTGAAAAAAAAAAAAATCTTTTTAAGAAGAAATCAGTGTTTTTCACAAATATTAAAGAAGAAACAAAGATACATACTGTCATTTTGTTTTATGACTCTTACATTCCAAACAATAATTCTATTACTGTAAATGGGAAAGGACCTCGGACATTTTCTTTGATGTTTTTCCAAACATTTTCAGAAAAAAAAAAAAAAATGTTTATATGTCACAAATATTTTTATGTCAAGTTTGTCTTCAAATACCACACAACAAGTATATAGCCTTGATTTTCTTCCAGTAATATTTTGGCAAAATGGCAAACAGAGTAGTGACAAAGTAGAAAAACGAAAACAATGTAGATCCTGATGAGATGGCTCATATGAGTGTTCTCTTCTGGATCTACACTGTTTCAAAAATAAATTTTCTGGTCTGTGGAGTTGAAAGGGTTAAGTTATATGGACATCTGGGAAATTTTTAAAACATCTATCTATAAAAATGTACCAACAAATGTTTTTATGGATATATGTATGAGACATATTGTATATCACTGGCTTCTTGGGCCCGTTGGGGCAGACATTACTGTAGTTTCACATCTTTCATAATACACCTGTAGCCTGAATACAGGTAAATCAAGACTGTTGTATCCTAGTCTCGTAAGATTAATTTCTAAACAATTCTTGTACAATTTAGGAGCTCTATTTTTTTCATAAAATGCCAAAGAAAATAGATTTCTATTGCCAAAACAAGATATCTTGAGCTGTAGGTAGTCTGAATATAGAGGTTTCTGTGTCAAATCAATGACCATAGCACATTTAACTGTATTGTGTAGGATTAAAACTGCAGACATGCCAAAAAAATAAATTTTGCTGCGCAGTTTGCCTGTAAACAAACATACATTTCATTAATATATGTTGTTAAAACCAGTGGATGCAGAAAATATAATTTTTTTTTTCATAAAAACCTGATTCCCATATTTAACACCCCCGCCCCCTGAAACAACATGTACACTGTAACTGCTACCTTTTTAGCAATATGGTAACATGAGAATGTAGATTAAGTCTTTATGTTTTCTGCTGCAACCCCTAGAAATTTAGTCATTCTGTTCGAGGTCCTTTGCATGAAGATTTTTTTTTAAAACTGAACGACTATTCACTTTTTTAGATATACATTTAGTCTGTTTTGTGCAAGCTAAAATCCATGCAGACTTCCATAAATAGTGGTTAATTGGTGAACCTCTGACAAGATGAAATGAACTCAAAATTCTGATCAGTGTTTGGTTAATGAATAGGAGTGTCTGCAAAGAATATTTCAAAGAAAAAAGCTGTGGGTTCTAAACCTATCTGGTTTAGAAATTAAGTAGCTTCAGATAAGAAGGTGTATCCACATATTATTTTTCTTATTTCTCCATGAAAACATATGTTGTGGGTACTTATTAAAAGTGCCTCAGTGAGGTGCTTCTGTTGAGTACCACAACATACAGACAACCCTCTTTATTTCAACACTCGATACAACGACAAAATTCGTTATACCATTGATTTGATTTGCACGGAAACACTCTCTCAAAAGCTGACAGTTAATCAGAAATTATGCAGTAGCATTATTATTCAATGCTTCAAGCAACATATGTTTTGGATATGTGTTAGAATTGCCTCACTGAGGCAATTCTAACATATCCAAAGCATATGGTTTTGCCTCACTGAGGCAATTCTAACAAATATCCAAAGCATATGGTTTTGCCTCACTGAGGCAGTTCTAACAAATATCCAAAGCATATAGTTTATAAAGAAATTAAATTCAACATGGCATTTTTTGCATATCAGTATAATCATTGAGAATTCTTTACAACAGCAAATTCATTTTAATGGCAAGACCTTTGGGAACAAATGCTGTCGCTGTAACGAGGGTTCACTGTATGTTTTCACAGAGTAATAAGAAAAATACAAGTACTTTTTGGTTGAAAAAAGTGTCTTATCTGGAGGTATTGAAAAGTCTTCAAATTTACCACTAAGATAATGTCAGATTTATTTATTTCAATAGTCTAATGTTGCATGGCATCTTGATGCAGCAAGCTAATTGTGTAAGGTGGTTATCCAAACAAAACATTGAAACCTATATCAGTACAAAACTTACAATATAAGGTCTTAGCAGTCAGTTAGAAATTTAGTCTTTCCCCCCTGCAATAATTCTTACTTTTTATGATAATTTTGAGAATGTGTACTTTGGTCGTTTTTGCATTCAAAATTTTACCTGTTGTAAGTTTCATATGTGTACATTTTATGAAGACTATTAATAAATTATTTTTACTGTTACAGGTTATAGCCTTAGTTAATTTTATTCCCCAAAAGAGCTAGACATTATCATTTAGAAGAAAAAAGAAATGATTTGTCACACACAACTCCCCCTAATCCATCTCATCACATTTACATTATTTTTCATGTGCTGACCTTGAAAATGAGATCAAGTGCACCAAAATCTAATCAACTTTGAAGCTAGTCCCAGTGATGTATCTCTGCAAGTTTAATGAAACGTACATGCCGTATCTGACCTAATTACCGCACTGTGCGCTAAGGTTTTTAAAAATTATTGGAAAAAAACATGTAGTGAAATATACCTAATAAAGGCACACTTTAAAGAAAGCTCAGCAGAGGAGTGCATGCATGTCTTATTTAATGATGCTTATGTGATATACTTTTTGATTTACCTTATAAAATCTTGTTGTGGGTACTCATTTGAATTTGCCTCGACTTGTCGAGGCAGTTCAAATTAGTACCCACAACATATGATTTTATAAAGAATCATATGTTGAGGGTACTCATTTAAATTGCCTCGACAGGTCCAGGCAATTCAAATGAGTATCAACAACATATGATTTTATAAAGAAGTGGATAAAAGTAGACAGGCTGTAATCTGTAGTCTCAAAAATTGCTTGAATGTGCACTTATAGAAGTATGTGTGGTTTTTAGGTCATATATGGTAATTCTGATGATTTGATGTTTTTCTGTACATCTCTTTTAACACTGAATCATATTAAGGTGATGGAAGGATGATACGGTAATGAAAGGCTTTGTGCAATGAAGTGCCATACAGTCATGAGTTGGATTTCACGGCCAGCTGGATTTGAACTTGGGACCTCATAATCCAAAATCAGGTGCTTGAACCATTCGACCACGTGGATGAGCAACACCTTTTTCCTGTGCTGACCTTATAAACTTGTGCTAATTAATGCACCCGTTTATCTGATTTGCAAATCTCTCTGGAAATATTGCCTGCATAATAAACTCTGGGTGCATTTACCTCTATATATAGTCAATTTTACTAAGAAAAAAGGCCATCTAACTTCACTGTTAAAGGTTGCAAATCATATACAAACAGTGGTAATGATGGGCATTTCCAGGGTCTACACGGAGGAATGACAATGCTTGTAAGCAACGGCTGCCATAATCCGAGCTGGGAAGAAGGAAAAAGAACTAGTACGTCAGTTTTCCCCCAGCGTGATCGAAGTCCATGTGACTCATTTTCAATCAGATTAAGGGTATCACAATGAAATTGACTATTTTGCATGAATTTCAAATTATTTGGTGTACCTGTGCCTATTCCAGTGATTTCGTACCATTACCTCATTAACATAATTTGTTTGGTTGCTCCGGTACCATCTTTCATTTTCCATAAATTCCATCAAAACAATAGTTATTACTGTTTCTAAATTAATGTATTATGTCCAGAAAATAAACATATTTCGACCACATTACTGCTAAAATCACCATTAACTCATAGTCTGCTGTTTGTAACATTACACACTGGCACATACAGTCTCTCACTGCTACCCATGACATATGACATTTTATGGCCAAGTCAACACTTTTAAGGTCAATTTGAGCTGGTCAGTTAACCTAACACACTTAGTCCTCTAAGTGGTTAACCAGTACTTGTGCACATACTTTTGCCGGAACTGACAACTGCCCTTTTTAAATCAGCAGAAGGGGGAGAATTACCATAGAAATGATTTCATGATAAGCTCCACTTGTTATGTGGCAAAGCTGGGATTCAAACTTGCAACCCCTGAATCTGCAGTCAGACAAGCTACCAACTGCTCTATGGAGCTTGGCTCTCCAAAATATAAACAAAGCATTAAAAACTTAAAACTTGGGACACAAATGTGAACAAAATTTCTAAGTCTGTGACCTTTACTTTGGCAGCAACAAGATGTCAACTAGCCGTATCCATCCAGCTGTAAAATTGTCCAAAAAGATCTTTAACCCATTGGAGACTGCCTGAGCTTCCCCACACTATATATTGGAAGATTCTAATTTCAATTTTAGGTATGTCAGGCTATATGATTTAGACATTCCTATAGAAAAATGGTTGAACTATTTGCAAACAGTGGAGACCCTGATCAGATGCTGCATTCTGTTGCATTTGATCTGGGTCTGCACTGTTTGCCAATAATCTTTTTAGGGTTCTCCAGACTACAACGGTTTAATAATCAGCAATCAATATCAATGCAGGGAAAATTCCTCATGAGTTTTAGGTACAAACAAATGAATCTAGAGTTATAAACTGGTTGTGGACTATGCAATGTCTGTTGAATGAAAGGAAATCATTTACAAAGACAAAACAGACAATCAGAATTCCAATATATTTCAATCAGTCTGTACAAGTAACCTGGAAATGTAAGATAGTCTTGACATTACTTTTCACTGAACAATGACAAGATATGTTTGTTTTTGTGCAAAAAATATTTAAAAGCATTTTCTGATAACTCCTTGATCTTGACATATATGGACAGATTACATAGGTACATATGGCAGAATCCAGATATGAGACTGCTGTACTTGCAGCAGGTAAGATGCAGATTTGTTATTTCTTTTGTTCCTGCAGTCATTTGCTTTCTCATCCTCTATTTCTATCTTTCCTCTCATCTACTAGCTTTTCTGTCCTTTTTTTTTTTTTTAGCTCACCTGAACCCCAGGCTCAGGATGATCTATTGTGATGATTTGCCGTCCGTCGTCTTTCAACACTTTTGAACCACTTCTCTAAAACCACTGACACGATTTTCTTCAAACTTAATGTCAAACCTTCTGTTAAAAAGTGATTAAAAATTTGTATAAATTTGCATCAGGGACTCAAGGTCTACCAAATTTGTTCAAATGATGATCGTATGTTGACCTCTGACCTTTTTACGGCAAGGTCAAATTTGTTATTTGTCAAAAAGTCATTTTCTCAGTTGTATTAAAGACAAATGGCTGAAACTTACTATGTATGATTAAAGCAGTAAAACTGTTTAGTTACCATCAAAATGTTGGAGGTTATCTGCCCTTGCCCCTGGGCTATATACATGTATAAAATCTTGAAATTTTTTAACGTTTTCTCTGAAACTGCTTGACCAATTTTCACCAGATTTCACTTGGAGCCTTCTGACTAAGGAATGTTGACAATTTGTTCACATGGTTCTGCATGGTTGAACAAGTTTGCTGATCTGCCCATATATGGTAAAAGACTTAAAAATCTATTTCTCCAAACTAAGAAAGCTTTGAGGCTAAAACTTGGCATATAGCATTGGGGACTCAAGGGGTACCAAGTTTATTTAAATTATGATACAAGGATGACCTTTGACCTTTTTATGATATGATCAAGTTTGTGTCCTAATTGCTGTGGCAATACTTGGAAGAATGTTGCATGGCATCTGTAGATATGCAATAGCTGTTTTTATCAGGGGAGCAAATCATGGCCAATGGGCCTCTTGTTTTCCTTTTCTCTGGGAGATGACATTAGATGACCCAACAATGGTTGAAGTGTCTTTAAACAAGAAAAACAAAAACATAAGATATCTTCTTTTATATGTATATACATGTACATAATAATATTACTACTTTTTCTTATTAAAGCAGAAACACTTAGTCTTATGCTAAGGGTACTAATTAGCCCTTGTCCTGCTGAATAAATTAAGATGTCACTCCCACTTCTAATTTTCAGCCAATCAGGTTACTTGATACAGATTGTTGCTATCAATTCACACACTTAATGGCAAACAGTGCAGATCCAGATCAGTTGGCTTCTTCAGAAGCCAACTTATCTGGAGCTACACTGTTTGAAAAGGCAGGGTATGTCCGGGTTCAGCAGGACAAGGGCTAATTAGAATTTTCTTGTTTTGGCAATTCTGATAAGTACCCATAATATAAATTTGTTTTGTTAATGGAAAAATAAGAACAATACTTCTTTTGACACCCCACTTATATGAACCTTAACACAAGAAGTCATCCCATCAGTTTTTTTCTTTCTTTTTTTTTTTTTTTGTTTACTTTTGCAAAACATATTTTGTAGGTATTTATTGGAATCAGGATCATCTTGCCAATGCACCAATGAGTACTCCCAATACATGTTTATGTTTTGCAGTAAAATAAACAACTGTCTTCTGATTACTCCCTATCCCTGGACCTGTAACAACTGTGCAGTGTGATCAGGGCCTTCCATGTGTACCTGAGAAAAACAAATGGCCAAAAGAAGTGTTCACATGACCAAGCAGTTAGTGCTTCCAACTTTGATTCACAAGGTCCAAGGTTCCAGCAGGAGGAGGAATTCAGGTCATAACTGCACTGTGCTTTATTGGACAGAACCTTTTTTATTATCAATCCTTCATCATCTTAACCTTGTCATGCTGAGCCTGGATATACCCTTCCTTTGCAAACAGTGTAGATCCAGATCAGTTGGCTTCTGAAGAAGCCAACTGATCTGAATCTGCACTGTTTGCCATAAAGTATGTGAATTTATAGCAACAATTTGGATCAAGCAATCTGATTGGCTGAAAATTAGAAATGGGTGTGGCATCTTAATTTATTCAGCAGGACAAGGGTTAATATAATTTAAAGGGAATAGATACATATGGTGTTGCATAGCTCCAGCTTTTTTAAGGCACTTTTTTCAACCAAAAGTACTGACATGACATTTTTCTTATTTCTCCAGGAAAACATTATGTTGTGGGTACACATTAGAAGTGCCTCTAACATATGTTGTAGGTATTCATTAGAAGTGCCTCTAATGAATATCCACAACATTTGTTTTTGTGAAATAAGACAAATATTACATGTCTTTGGATACCCCTTTGTATCTGGACTTAAGGACTGTTAAAAAGATTAAATCATCTATCTGCAACTGAAGATAATTGGTCTCTGATTTTAGACAATCCATCTAACATTGTATCTAAAGTCTCTTTTGACAGTTCTACATTTACACTGGAAACATCTGGCACTGTACTTGTGTGGGTGGGATTTTCTTGGACCTGCAAGACAGAAAATACTATGGTAAATCTCCTAAAATTAAAAACACTTTGCTCCATACTTCTTTGGTGTAAATTCTGCTTTTCGTGCAGTTGTTTCTAAAAATAATACTCAGTGGAATGGCATTCAGTATAGACCCTGATCAGACTGCTCCTGAAGGAGCAGTCTGATCTGGAACTGCACTATTTGCATGTGCCATTTTGTCAGAAACTCTGTGTTACTGTATGAAATTTTCGGACATTTATCGTCATTATATGAAATTTCAAAAGCTTGAGAGTAAGGGTACTATTATGGTAAATGTTTTTTCTTTTTTCTCTAAAAAGACATCAGGTTCTGTTATGGATACTAATTAGAATTACCATCCTCGGCATTTCTTATAGGTAACCACTCCACACTTTATTTTCAGGATAAATGGAAACATAAGAAATAACAAGTAATATACCAATTTTGTCCTCTTAGATAAAAAACAATAGCAAAAAAAAAAAAAAGAAAGGAAAATGTCCCGAGCTGTTAATTGCCATATAAATCAATTTCTGTTCAAAAGCTTTTCAGGCACTCTATGAAATGCTGTACAGAAAATCTTCAGGCACTCTGGAAATTCCTGTACAAAAATTCTCCAGACACTCTGAATTTTTGTACAAAAAGCCTTCAGGCACTATGTGAATTCCTGTACAGAAAATCTTCAGAAACTGCATTCCTGTACAGAAAATATTCAAGCACCCTGGAATTCCTGTACAAAAAAATATTCAGGCATTCTATGAATTTCTGTACAAAAAGCCTTCAGGCACTATGTGAATTCCTGTACAGAAAATCTTCAGGCACTCTGGAAATTCCTGTACAAAAAATCTTCAGGCACTTTATAAACTCCTGTACAAAAAAGCTTCAGGCACTCTATGAATTATTGTACAGAAAATCTTCAGGCACTTTATGTATTATTGTACAGAAAATCTTCAGGCACTTTAAAAATTCATGTACAGAAAATTTTCAGGTACTCTGTGAATTCCTGTACAGACACTCTTCAGGTACTCTGTTAAATCCTGTACAGAAAATCTTCAGGCACTCTGTGAATTCCTGTACAAAAAGTCTTCAACTGCTCTGTATTTCAGCACAGAAATCTTCAGGCACTCTGTGAATTCATGTACAGAAAATCTTCAGGCATTCTAAATTCTTGTACAAAATGTAGCTGGCAGACAAACTTATATTTTATTGTAGATAATCTAAATAATGAAAATGATGTAACCTTAAAATTAAGTTTCAACATTACCTTCATTTGTAATATACAAGTAGGTACTGACATTCTTGCTATAGAATCTGATGAAGTTTTGATGTCCACTCGCCAGTCAAAATCTACCATCTTTGGCAATGAAACTAAATAAAAGAGAATTTTTAAATTAACATTTAACCACTGTAAATAAGAAATGAACCCCAATTAACATTTAACCACTGCAAATATGAAATGAACCAATGACTAGGTATTTCCTCAACCCTTTCAACCCTGAGTCTGAAGTGTATTTTTCATCTTTAAATTTGGACACCTCTATTGTTGTAAAAAGGGATTTGCATCAAAAATAAAAAAACAACAACAACAAAAAAACAGAAAACATTATGAGCCATTTCATCTGGATCTACACTGTTTGCAGGTTTGAAAGGGTTAAAATACTTTAACAAATCCCAAGAGATGATTTTATTGAAATACCGAGTCTGACTTGTTCAGTTTTATGATAAATCTAAAATTCAGTAAAACTATTTAAGGAATTTATATTACTAGTTCTTAACCCATTTATGCTGACTGGACTCTTCTACCTTAATTCTTTGAACCAGTCAATTTTCAATAGAAAGGGTGTCTGGCTACTTTTTACTATTACCATGTTTCATAGAAATTCCAGTATTTAATGCAAACAGTGTAGACCACGATCAGACACAATGTTATGTGGTGTCTGATCTGGGCAGGGTTGCCACTCATTTTCTATTTCAAAATTCCCTGACTTTTTCCTGACTTTTCATCATTTTCCAGACATTTTTGACGGCCTCCCAACTCCCTTTACAGCTGTCCTCAGCCACCAAATATTCAAACAGAGCATTTACTTTCAGAGAATTAAACAATCATTTAACAAAAGAATGAAGCCAATTCTGTAAATTTATGCTTCTGAAAATTAAAGAGACTGCCATAACCATCTCAGTTTTCAGAAAATTTTGAAATTCCCTGACTTTTCCCTGACTTTTGTCAGTTTTTTTTCCAATTTCCCTGACTCAAACCAAAATTCCCTGACTTTTCCCTGACCTGGAAAAATTTTCATTTTCCAGACTTTTTTCCCTGACGGTGACCGTGGCAACCCTGTCTGGGCCTACACTGTTTACCAATGTCCCTTTTATGAGAGGCTAGGCATAAATGGATTAAGCAGACTAGATTTACTAGGTACATTTTTTTGCAATTTTTAAAAGGAAGACAACTTTTGTGACTTCCTGTTTACTTGTCTGTGCATCACGCTCCTTTTAAAAAGGGTCTGTACATAAAGGAAAGAATTTTTTCTCAGCTGAGCAAATTCTTTCCTTTAAGAATAGACTCCTTCCTTTTAGAATATTCAGATACTCCTTTCCTGCCTACCAAACCCTTTCTGAAAAGGAGTCGACTCTAAAAGAAAAGAATTTGACCCCAATGGAAGCAAATTCCTTCTATTTTGGATTGACTCTTTCTTTTTAGAATATTATGGTACTCCTTTCCTGCATACCAAGCCCTTTCTGAAAAAAAGTCAACTCTAAAAGGAAAGAATTTGATCCCAAAGTGAGCAAATGCTTTCTTTTTAGAATAGACTCTTTCTTTTTACAATAGACTCTGAGAAGAAGGGAGATAAAACAATATTGACAGAGCTGCTTCACTTGAAAGTTTATCTATTTCCCTTATAACACTTTGCATGCTGGGTAAAAAAATTCAGCAGATGACATACTGAAATACTTTTCTCATTTTTCCTAAAAAACAGGATTTGACACTTCATGCAAATTGTCTCCTTAGGAGACAATTTGCATGATGTGTGAAATCCTATTTTCTAGGAAAAATAAGAAAAATAACATCAATTTGTTGTCTGCTGGATTTGCTCATCACATGGAAAGTATTAAAAGCTTAATTCAATCTTTCAACTGCTCCTGTAAATCAGCCGATAATAAATGAGAAATGTTATAGCTCCAGATAAGAGGGGGTATCCACAATTTTTTTTCTTATTCATGAAAACATATGTTGTGTTTACTCATTAGAAGCCCTGGGCATGGTGCTTCTAATTCTAATGAGTACCCACAACGCTTGTTTTCATGGAGAAATAAGAAAAATATCAGTACTTTTCGGCTGAAAAAAATTGTCTTATCTGGAGCTATGAATGTTTTTTCTTTTTTCTCTTGTTTTCCCAAGAAAGTAACCTGAGCCACAGTGTGAGAAAATGTACCTTATGACATGTACACCAACCAGTCTGACCAGCATAGCTTGAGATAAGGCACTTTTTTCAACCTTAAAGTACTGACATTTTTCTCATTTCTCCATGAAAACATATGTTGTGGGTACTCATTAGAAGTGCCTCTCTGAGGCACTTCTAATGACTACCCACAACATATTTTCATGGAGAAATAAGAAAAATATTATGTGGATACCCACTCTAATCTAGAGCTACGGATCAGTCTTTGCTGTCTGCCTGTGGAAGCGTTTGATCTTTGCCTATTTAAAGAGTACATATAGAAGACTCAGTTCAGATTGTGCAGGGGTGCATCTGAGCAATTTGTCCAAATTCCTTGTTATAACTTCTCAAAAGAATCTTAAATTGTGTGTACCCATTATAATCTCATTATTTATGGCATAATTAGAAAAAATATTGATACTTTAGGAGCATATCTAGAGTTATCAAAGACAAATGATCCAGCACATGACAAAACCTACAAACTGGCATGTGCGCCCAGAGAAGACTCTGATCAGCCAGAGCATCTGCCTAGTCTGATCAGTCTTCACTGTCCGCATAAAGAAAGCTTGGGTCCTTAACTACCCATTGAGTGCACACCAAAGACTCTGATAAGACTGGGTGGATGCACAAGCTGATCTGAGTCTTCACTGGGCACACATTTTTCTAGTTTTGTCATGAGGTAACTCAAATTGTATTTGGTATACATGCTATTTCCACTAAGCTTGACAATTTTTCTGACTTCCTGTTTTAGGGAGTTTGCTATTTGGCATGTCAATCCCCTTCTGAAGATTTTGTTTGTGTTGAGGTTTTACGGCCCAGTCAACCCAATGGGGTCATGTCGAGCGCGGTCAGTTTACCTAACCACATGTTTACTGGGCAGGCTTAGTCCTCTAAGCGGTTAACCAGTATTGTGCACATTCTTCCGCCAGAAACTGACAACTGCCCTTCTTGAATCAGCGGAAGGGAGAGAATGACCGTAGAAAAAATTTCATGATCAATCTCCACGAAAGAATGTTGCCGACCTCGGCGGGGGTTGAACCCGCGACCTGGTCTCCAGTCGGACGGCGCATCCAACTGAGCCACCGAGGGCGGCCCTTCTGAAGAGGTATCTACTCTACAAGGAAAGAATTTGCAAACAAGGAGGATCAAACTGTTTCCTCATAGTGTAGATCCATTTTCAGGAGGGAGGTAAAAACCATTTTGACACAGCTGCTTTCCCTGAAAGTTTACGATATTTCACCAGTAAAGGGAAGAATTTGCTCTGCTTGGGAATCATATACCAGAAGCAAATTCTCTCTTTCTCGAGTGGCCTTCTCTCTTTCTCGAGTGGCCTCCCTTGAAAAGTGAAGCATAAACAATTAATTTCCAAGTATTAGCTTTCACAAAAAGTTTGGTCTATGCTTAGCACACAATGTGTGCTAAGCCTAGCATGGAAAAAGCATTAGATCAGTCACTGAACTTTCATGAAGTTCTTCCCAAGCAATATCAAATGATTGTCTATGCCCATGGGCATAGACCATGAATACTCTCTCTCTCTTTTCAGGTGTATTGTTTCACCTTAATTGCCTAATTTTACCCATGCAGATGAGGGAAGTAAGCCAGCTTGCAAAGGAAGACAAATCTGTTCCCTGGACTGGTAAAATTTAACAGTGCCTTGATAAGGTTTTATGACATTGGTTATTTTTGGCTATCTTTATGCACCCATTTCTAATTAAACTGGGTATCAGGATTTTTCTTTTGGGTACCTGTTTTGTTAATGGATGCAAGAATTATGAATATTTGGGTATTTACCCCATTAATTTAATTTCAAGCACTTTTTCAGAAATTTAAATTAGGTAAATACCCCCAAAAGCAGCTTATCTAAGGCACTGATTTAAGTAAATAAATTGTGTATCTAATATTTTTAGTGTTTGAATTTTGTTTATTAACTGCAGCGTTGAAGAACACTTAGGTGGTGTCCCCAACTCTTTAACCATCACAACTACAGCAGACAACACTTTGAAATATTTGTTTTTATTTTTCAGAAAAAAAGAAACTTGATATTTCATGTGATCGTATGCTGATTCTCATAAAGTGTCAAGCCTTATTTTCCCTTGAAAAATAACAATAACAATGAAATGTCAATAGATAGAATGCTGTCTGCTTTAAATTTACTCAGCACTTTTGAGGTTGATTTAACCCTTAAAATGCCAAACACAACATCAGCAGACAATATTTTGATTTTTTTAATCAAAGAAAATAAGACTTGACATTTCATGTGAATCATCTGCTAGGCAGACAAGTCCCATGAAATGTCAAGTCTTATTTTCTCTAAAAAATCCCAAAAACCTATAATTATAGAATGTTTTCTGCTACAAATCTGGGGTTTAAAGGTTGATTAACCCTTAAAATGCCAATCTCAACTGCATTAGATGTCATTTTGATTTTTTTTTTTTTTTTTGATTTTTTTATATTTTTTTTTATTTTCCAGGAAATAAGACATGACATTTTATGCAAATTGTCTGCTAGAAAGATGATTCACATGGGATGTCAGGTCTTATTTTCTCTGAAAAATAAAAAAAAGAAATTAGAATGTTATCTGCTACAAATTTGCCTGTTAATTTATTTGTGCATATCCTAGATTTAGCCTTTGTCATGCTGAATAAGTTAACCCTTGTTCTGCTGAGCCCGGATGTATCCTGCCTTTGCAAACAGTGAAGAAGCCAACTGATCTGGATCTGCACTGTTTTCCATTAGGTATGTGAATTTACAGCAACAATCAGGATCAAGTAATCTGATTGGGTGTGGCATCTTAATTTATTCGGCAGGATAAGGGTTAAGCAGCCATGCCCATATCTAATTTTGAGCCTATCAGTTAACTTGATCAGGTTGTTGATGAAAATTCACACACTCAACAACCAACAGTGCAGATCCAGATCAGCTGGCTTCTGAAGAAGCCAGCTGATCTGGAGCTACACTGTTTGCAAAGGGGAGGCATATAGGGGACCAGTAGGACCAGGACCAAATAAAGATTTTAATGCTTAGCATGCTAGGTAAAAAATTTCAGCTGATGGCGTTTCTAAATATTTTTCTTATTTTTCCCATAAATAAGAATTTGACATTTCTAGCAAATTGTCTCCTGTGGAGACAATTTGCTAGAAATGCCAAATCCTATTTTTCTGGGAAAAATAAGAAAAATATCAATTTGTTGTCGTCTGAATTTGCCAATAGCGTGCTAAATGTTAAGCAAACAACTTGTATATCTAATTACTTTTAGTGTGTGGATTCTGTTTAGTGCAGCCTTGAAGAACACTTAGGTGGAGCCCAGCTCTTTAATTAACAAATGTGCAGAATGGTGATAACAGTATCAACACTAGGAGGAACTGACAGAATTATAAAACTTGAAGAATTACAAAACCAGAGTACACTACCTTGGTTATTTATAGCTTGCATACGCCAAGCTGACAAATTTTCTAGAATTAGTTTAGCTAACAGCTCTCGCAGACTCTTGTGAAAATCATCTGAAAAAAAAAATATACATGTATATACCGTAAAAATTCTAATAGAGGCCCATGCTCTAATAAACGCCCAGCCCCAGTTTCTGACCCAAAAAGTGACCAACTTTTGGATGATTTTCGAAAAATTTGGAGCCTCTATTAAATGCCCATAAACACCCGAGCGTCTATTAGAATTTTTACGGTATATAAAAAGATGTATGGTGGAGTGCTTAAAGACAATTATCTTCACAGCACGAGATAAACACTGACATTGATAAATATTTTTCTTCAGTCTCATTTTGACAGTACTCATTTAAACTGCTTAAATTAAGAAATTCAAATAAGGTAGTCCATAACTCCTGCTAAGGTACCTTAATTTTATTTCCCCCAAAAAGTACTAATATTTTTCTTACTTCTCCACAAAAACCCTTGTCCCTTGTCCTGCTGAATAAATTAAATGCCACGCCCACTTCTAATTTTCAGCCAATCAGATTACTTGATCCGAATTGTTGCTATAAATTCACATACTAAATGGCAAATAGTGCAGATCCAGATCAGTTGGCTTCTTCAGAAGCCAACTGATCTGGATCTACACTGTTTGCATAGGCAGGGTATATCCTGGTTCAGCAGGACTAGGGTTAAGTTGTGGGTACTCATTAGAAGTGCCTCAGTGAGTACCACAATGTATGTTTTTTGTGGAGAAATAAAAAAAAAAAAATGTTATGTGGATATCCAGCCCTTTTATCTGAAGTGATGGACTACACATTATATATTTTCTAGTGGAGTAACAAAAGATTTTTTTTTTTGTTTAGAAAAAGGAAAACATATATATTATCTGGAACCATTAACCCTTAAAGCCCCAATCACAACAATTGTCGTCTGCTTTGTCTTCTGCCGGTTACTTTAAAAGTCATTGTTGCAAACAGTGTGGACCCAGATCAGACTACTCCTTTATGTAGGAGCAGTCTGATCTGGGTCCACACTGTTTGCCTATATGCAAAATGTAAGTTTGAAAAGTTTGCAAGAAGATGCAGCAGACGACATAAGCAGACGACATTTTCAGATGCAGATTTTCTTGGCGCTTTAAGGGTTAATGACTAACCTTTAATGTGCTAATCCCAACTGCAACAGAACACATTTTAGTTTGATTTTCAGCAGATGCCATTTTGGTATTGCTTTTGTTTTTTGTTTGTTTTCTTTTTTTTCAGACAAAGTAAGGCTTGACATGTCATGTGAACCATCTACCAAGCAGACAATTCACATAAAATGCTAAGTCTTATTTTCTCTGAAAAATAATAGAAAATTTAGAATGTTGTCTGCTACAATTTTGCTAAGCACTTTAAAGGTTAATGATGAAAACTACAACATCTACTCATATTCAATCAACTCTGAGCAGCCTTTTAACCAGCCTTTTAACCTTTATCACTCTCTGCGAAAATTCAGCAGACGACATATTGATGATATTTTTCTTAGTTTTCCTAGAAAACAGGATTTGACTTTCCATGCAAACTTTCTCCACAGGAGACACTTTGCATGAAATGTCAAAATCTGTTTTCTGGGAAAAACACTTCAATATGTCGTCTGCTGAAAATTTTACCCAGAGTGTTAAGGGTTAATTCTGTAAACCATTATATATCTCCTTAATCCATTTTAGACAGACTAAACTCCCCCACACTATATATTGGAAGAGTCCAATTTCAATTTTAGGTGGCTATGTGATTTAAATACATATGTATTCCTAGAGAAAAATGGCTCACTATTTGCAACAGTGGAGACCCTGATCAAATGCTGCAAAAATATAGTTTGCACTGTTTGCCAAATGTAATAAGGTACCATGTTAATTGTCATCAATAGTCATAAAAAACAAAAACAACAACCACCGCAGCCCCCAAACCCCACCCCCACCCCCACACACACAAAGTAATAAGGTACCATATTAATTGTCATCAACAGTCGTAAAAAAACAAAACAACAACCACCGCAGCCCCCCAACCCCCGCCCAACACCCCCCCCCCCCACCACCTCCAAAAAAACCAAAAAAAAAACGATGTGCATGTTCATGATCTCAGAGCCAGAAATAACTTGGGGATCAAAGAATACCAGTTGATTACCGTATTGCGCAGTTGAATTAATCATGCCCAGATCAGCTGCGAATACACATAGGCTATTTAGCTTATCGGATTTGCCAGTATACACACTGATCAGGACCTGTGATGTTCAAATTTTAACATGGTAAACTTGCTTGCTTCTCAAAGTGTTTCAACAGGGAGTATGCGATGTGTAGTATGCATTTGATTTAATCGTCATGTTAGTCATCCCTGAGAAATGTCTCCAGCATTTAGAAATGAAATAAATAAATAAATAATAATAATAAAACGCTTTTCAGAAACTACCATCAGTCATGATAATTCTTGAAACACTCTCTTCGGAAATGATCATCAGTCACAGAAATTACACAAACCTTAGATCCATAAATGTGTCCAGAAATGGAAAAACAACGTCAGACCGATTAGCGATTGTTAGTTTCTCAAGCCCTGCCCTGTACATCTATACCAGCCACAATGTCAGAAAACATACCTTCAAACATGTGCGCCAAGCGAAGATTCCAGCCTGTGCATTCATGCAATCTGATCAGAATCTTCACTTGGCACATTTTGGATTGCCAAGGACGCAAATTTTCTTCATGCTCCGGCTGATTTGAGTCTTCAGTGGGTACCCGTCACAAGGTACATTTTCTCAAGTTGCAGCTCATACCAGGGGAGTTGTTAACCCTTGTCCTGCTGAATAAATTAAGATGCCACTCCCACTTCTAATTTTCAGCCAATCAGATTACTTGATCCTAATTGTTGCTATAAATTCACATACTTAATGGCAAACAGTGCAGATCCAGATCAGTTGGCTTCTTCAGAAGCCAACTGATCTGGATCTACACTGTTTGCAAAGGAAGGGCATATCCAGGTTCAGCAGGACAAGGATTAAGTGAAGTATTAGATGACAATTTTAGGAAAATGTTCTCCAGTTCTCCATAAACGCATATGTTGTGGGTACACATTAGAAGCGCCTTGCCGAGGTTCTTCTAATGAGAACCCACAACATATGTTTTTATGGAGAAATAAGAAAAAATAACCCAGAATCAGCACTTGTTACTCCTTCTAAACAACTTCTCTGTGACATAAATATATTTTTTAACCCTTGTCCTGCTGAACCCAGATATACCCTGTCTTTGAAAACAGTGTAGATCCAGAACAGTTGGCTTCTGAAGAAGCCAACTGATCTGGATCAGCACTGTTTGTCATTAAGTATGTGAATTTATATTAACAATCTGCATTAAGTAATTTGATTGGCTGACAAATAGAAATGGGCGTGGCATCTTAAATTTATTCAGCAGGACAAGGGTTAAAAACTTACTTGGAAATAAGTTAATAATATCAGATGGTTGTGATGAGCTCTGGAACACAGCTGTCTTCAGGAGGCTGCCCAGTGATGCAAGAAGCTGTAATAAAAGGAGATTAATACATCAGCTTTTAACCCATTACTGCCAGTGGACTCATGTTGACTGTAACTCTTTGGAATGGTCCATTTCCCATAGAAGGGGTGTCTGGTTAGTCTTTCTTACTGTCATGTTTGACAGCAATTCTTGTATTTAATGCTAACAGTGTAGACCCTGATCAGCAGCATCTGATCTGGGTCTACTCTGTTTGCCAATGACCCTTTTATGGGATGCTAGGCATAAATAGGTTAATCTGAATTCTGCCTCTAGCAAGATTCAAACCTGGGACATTGTGAACTAAAGTCTGGAGAGCTAACCATCAATATGAGGCTGCTCTGTCTCTCAGAGAAAAGTGATAGACATAGCAAAGAAAAGAGAGATACAGAGACTAAAGAAAAAGCAAATGAGAGAAACAGAAGATATAAAATATGTCCTTTTGCCCTGCCTGTTGCAAGCATAGCAGGCCATTTCCGCCGCTAATGCCGCCACAATATCTGCCTCACTTGAACAGTCTCATGAGATTCAACAAAGTAAGTTTGTTCCTAGTGAGATGAGAACAAAATTTCAGTATTTCCTGACTCTGGCACCCAGACAAATATGAAAATATTAGCAATGAACCTTTGTGAAACCAATCATCTGAAAAAAAAATAACAAAAAACCTTTGTGAGATCAATCATTGAAAAAATAACAATACCCTATGTGAAACCAATCATCAGCATTTTAAGAGAAACAGACTTCCTGGGGAGACAACTCTTGTCACAACTGATTCCCCCCCCCCCCCCACCCCCTCACAACTCCCCTCATCTGAAAAGGGATCTACTCCAAAAGGGCACAGTGAACCAATTGTGACAGGACTGCTGATTGGTGCCAAAAAAGTGTAGGGAAGCCTGGGGTAGTTATTTTGTGTCAGGCGACCTGTGATTGGTTAATAATAAAGACGAATTGAAACTCATCATTCTAATTTGAAGAAAAAAATGTTTGTGTGTAATTTTCTGATTGTTTCAAAGAAATAAATGTTTCTGTTTGTGTTTGCTGGAGCCAAAAGAAGAAGTGGTGAAATTGCAAAGTTTCAATTTTTGATAGCTGCCAACAGAGAGGTTGCTACATTCAGCCTCCAAAAAAGTCCCAGAATGTACTGGTGACAGTGGTGTTTTTCCTTATTTATTTTGCTGTGCTAAGCTTGGTCTTTGAATTAAAACAAAATTTGGAAGCCCAGCTATACCCTGAAATGAACCCTTAACCACCAAAAAGGGTGGAATTACTTTAGAGCTCTATGGGAAAAATAATAAGTTCACTGTACCCATAAGAAAGAAGGAGCAAGCCTCTTTTCAAAATGGACTTGGTGTGCAGTAATGCAAACAGTAAGTCACAAAGGTAGTCTCCCTTGTGAAAAATGACCAATAAATGTCCAGGTATAGCCACTCATCTTCAAGTTTAGTCTGCTGTTGGTGAAATTCGAAAACAACAAAGAATTTTTTGTTTTTGTTTTTTGTTTTGTTTGATTTTGTATTTTTATTTACCCTAAAAGTAAGACAAGCCATTACATTCAAAGACAATCAGAAAAATAGTTTGAAATGCAGCCATTATGCAGGCTGCTAATATTCTCAGCTGCAACATTCAAAAGTTCAGGTTTTACTGCCTAGCATGTTAAACTTTACCACTCTCTGGGCAAATTCAGCAGATGACAAACTGATCATATTTTTCTTATTTTCCAAGAAAATAGGCTTTGACATTTTGTGCAAATTGTTTCCTAATGAGACATAAATTATTTGCAAGAAATGTCAAAACCTAATTTCTGGAAAAATATATAAAAAAATCATCCGCTGGAAAATTTACCCAGCATGTTGAGCTTTAAACCACAAAGCTGAGGTCACAAGGTCAAAGATTTTTAAGCCTTTCTTTGATGTAAAATTGAAGTTTCAGCTCATAAAAGGACCATTAATCTATCTTACACAAAGAATCATTGAGATGCCAAAACTTGATCTGTAAGATAGGAAATTTGATTACATAACTTCCTCAATTTTTACCTAGATTGGATTCAGTACCAGTATATATTTCTGGCTGTATCTGTGCAACTTTGCAAACACCTTTCATGCACTGGTGACTTCTCCTTAGGTGCAAACAAATTGCTGCATACCAAGATGCATCAGCCATGAAACTGAATATCTAAATTAACCTTTACCACTCTGAGCATATTCAGCAGATGATAAAGTGATAATATTGTTTTCTTATTTTTTTTTCTATAAAATAGGCTTTGACATTTCATGCAAACTGTCTCCACTGGAGACAATTTGCATGAAATGTCAAAGCCTATTTTCTGGAGAAAAAAAAAATTAAGAAAAATATTTCAAATTATTGTCTGCTGAAAATTTTACCCAGAGTGCTAAGCGTAAAATTATAAAGTCATTCAGGACCTTGATTTGATACTTTTATTAATTGAGTTTGAATTGAGTTTTAACTGTCCTGTCAACAATATTTCAGTGATGTTGAGCCTTCTCCTAGTGAGAAGAGTAAGGTTTGTTTGTGTTGAGGTTTTACGGCCCAGTCAACCCAATGGGGGGGGGGGGGGGGGGGGGGGGGGTCATTTTCAGCATAGTCAGTTAACCTAACCAAACTTTTACTGGGCAGGCTTAATTAATCCTCTTAGCAGTTAAACAGTATTGTGCACCTTCTTTTGCCAGAAACTGACAAATGCCCTTCTTGAATCAGCTGAAGGGAGAGAATGAGTTAGAGTGAGATGGAAAAGAATGGGATGGACATGAAAAAGACACCTGAACTTGCTTCAAGTAAGACAAAAACCTTTCTTCCAAAAGCCAATAATGGTCGGGCCAACCCTCTAAAAATTTCAGCATCATGGCACACCACACTATCACCCACCACAGATACTTTTATTATATGTGTGGACATAACAATAGGGACTGAAGGAGGAACAGTCTCCCTGAAACAAACAAGAGGCCAATAGGCCAGGACTTGCTCATATGACAGCACTAATAATGGTAAATGTCCAAGATTTTTGTAAACTTCATTCACTATTTTTTTTTTTTTTTTTTTATGCATTTGTTTCATAAAATATTTGGTGGAATGCAGACAGTCTGATCTCAATGTTCACCATTTGTACATGCCATTGTGTTTGAAAAGTTGGTGTACGATATCTTTTTACAAGTACCTACTTTCTTACCACTGCCCGATCTCTAGATAACGGGTATCAGGTTCATGTAAATATATTTCTTATTTCTCCATGAAAACATATGTTGTGATGTTGTGGGTACTCATTAGAAGTGCCTCACTGAGGTACTTCTAATGAGTACCTACAACATATGTTTTAAACTGGGTCTAGTCTCCAGGACTAAACATTTTTTCTTATAGTCCTGTTTGATAATCCACTAAACTACAACCAACTACCGGTAACGACAAGTCTCTATAGTCATGATTATTTTGGTTTTATTTTATTGGATTATCAAACAGGATTATAAGAAACAAATATTTCGTCAATGGAGACTGGAGCCAGTCCACATATGTTTTTGAATAAGAAAACTATCAATATTTTTTGGCTGATAAAAAGGCTTTATCTTGAGCTGAGCCAGTCTATCTTAAGAGTAGTGTACATGTACTTACTCTTCTAGCTCTTTTCTGGTCAATCTCATATAATGATGCTATCTGGGAGAGAACAGTCTCTGGAATATTACGTCGGTCACTGTACAGAAATGCTTCATGACACGTCTTACTAACAGCATCCTTTGAGGGTGCCTGCATAAAAAAAAAAAAGCAGAAAATGAGATACCATATTTAACCTTTAAAGTGCCAAGCTAAATTTGTAGCAGACAAAATTCTATTTTTTTTTTTTTTGTATTTTTCAGAGAAAAAAAAGTCTTATATTTCATGTGAATTGTCTGCAGGATTTATTTTATATATATATAAAAAAAAAATTAAAAAAAAATTAAATTGTTCTCTGCTGCAGTTTTAATTGGCACTTTACGGATTAATACCTTAACCCTTGTCATGCTGTATAAATTAAGATGCCACGCCCACTTCCAAATTACACCCAATCAGATTATACTTGATCCAGGTTGCTGATACAAATCCACATACTTATTGACAAACAGTGCAGATCCAGATCAGTTGGCTTCTTCAGATGCTGACTGATCTGGATCTACACTGTTTATAAAGACATGGTATATCCGGGCTCAGCAGGACTAGTGTTAAATACATGTATAGGACAAATTAACTTCTTACCACACTACCGGTAATCATAAAATGTGAACATTCAGGATCTACACTGTTTTTGCCACTCATATAGCAGTTTTTCGACACATCAAAAGGTAGCAAAATGAACTTTTTTTCAAATTCTAGGACAGGTTTGGTAGAGATAAAATGTCCCAATATTTAGGGTAACTACTTTAACCCTTGTCCTGCTGAACCCGGATATACCCTGCCTTTGCAAACAGTGTAGATCCAGATCAGTTGGCTTCTGAAGAAGCCAACTGATCTGGATCTGCACTGTTTGTCATTCAACATGTGAACTTATATCAACTATCTGGATTGCATAATCTGATTGGCTGATTTGTTTGTGTTGAGGTTTTACGGCCCAGTCAACCCAATGGGGTCATGTCGAGCGTGGTCAGTTTACCTAACCACACGTTTACTGGGCAGGCTTAGTCCTCTAAGCGGTTAACCAGTATTGTGCACATTCTTTCGCCAGAAACTGACAACTGCCCTTCTTGAATCAGCGGAAGGAAGAGAATGACCGTAGAAAATATTTCATGATCAATCTCCACGAAAGAATGTTGCCGACCTCGGCGGGGGTTGAACCCGCGACCTCCTGGTCTCCAGTTGGACGGCGCATCCAACTGAGCCACCGAGGCCGGGCGTGACAGCTTAATATATTCAGCCTCAGAGAATTCAGCATGACAAGGGTTAATACCAAAAAGGCAATGATCCAGTTTGAGGCAGTTAGATAAGAAGCATTTTTATCAGGCAGACATAAAGACTGATCAGGTTCACTGGGCACACAAGTCCAAAGGTACAGTTTCTCATGCTGTAGCACGTGATTTTATGGAGAAGATAAAAAAGGAAAACACATGTACTTATCTGCACCAGATTCTCATTTTTTGTTATCATTTACCAAGAAAATAAGGCTTGATACTCATGTGAACTGTCTGCTGGGTCAACATTTTTTCTGTTGGGCAGACAATTCATATGAAATACAAGCCTTATCTTTTCTGAAAAAAATAAATAAATAAAAAATATAAAAAATGCTGCCGTTACAGTTTAACCTTTCACCTCTCTCTGGGTTAAATTGGCAGATGACATATTGATGATATTTTTCTTATTTTCCGAGAAAACAGGATCTGACACTTTATGACAATTAGCATGAAATGTCATGACCTGTTTTTTGGGATAAATAAGAAAAATATTTCAATATGTTGTCTGCTGAAATTTTTACCCAGAGGGCTAAGCATGTAAACTGTGTGATCTGTCTCTAATATATTCTCATACAATAAACGCTACTAACTCAAGAGGCCTCTCTAAAAGCAGCTGCATGAATCCTTCTTCAGGCTAAAGGAGAAATGAATGTTTTAAAAAAGTAGCAAATTCATACAGTTAATAAAGAAACATAACAATAATGAAACAAAAAAAAAAAAAAAAAAAAAAATAAGTAGGAGACTTGTACAAGTCGATCCTGTACTCAGCCAGACCTCTCTTCATAATCATATACTCATCCATTAAAAATTATTAATACTGTTGAAATTTCTTTTTGTATGAGTTATATACTTCAGGTTCTTAACAACATGGGGGAAACTTAATACCATTCATCAAGATGTCAAGAAAATGTAGATTTTGTATGGTAACCATTTACACCTGTGTGGGTGGAACAGACAGATTGCACATAAAAACAGGAAGTGTTTCAGTGTCTAAACTAGACTAGCTACCAGTCAGATATCAATATTATTTTCATCAATGAATTATAATTATCAATTTGCCTAATGAATTATTAAGGGCCATCTACTGCTTACTGCTTGCCTTACCTCTTTGATAGCAGCAGCTCATCTTGTTAGAGACTGGCTTTACAAGATGTCATACATAAATTTAAATTAGCTTATAGTAAAGAGTGATAAAACAAGACATCAAGGTCTAGGGGCTAGTCTATATCTTAACATACCAGTTTTACTCAAAATATTGGAACACCTTTTTAAGTCCTTACACTATTTGTCCTATAACTGGACCAAGCCCACTGCACTGCCTGTTGAATGTTGATGCTGGATGACTGGCAAACAGTGCTGACTGATCAGTGGCATCTGCTCTAGATCTTAACTGTTTGCTCCTTGTTTCCTCAGGACTCTCTGTCCCAATATTTAGGGTTCTTATGGTACTAGGTTTTCTCCAATATTAACAGCCTCACTAACAGACACCATTGCCCAGATCAGTGGCTTATAATTCTACTATTGGGGCTGGTTTAGAAAAATTTATAAGCCTCTGCTCAGATTGTATCTGGAGACCCCAAAAGGGTAACTGGCAAACAGTACAGACCAGATCAGGCAGTGCAACATGTCTGATCAGAGTCTTCAATGTTTGTAAATAGTGTAGCCATTTTTCTTTCGGAATATCTAAATCACATAGCCTGCCTTGCCTTATATTGAAACTGGACTCTTCCAATATATAGTGTGGAGGGGCTTTATTAAATCAAAAAAGGGTTAACCCTAAGTACTGGGACAGACATGCCTAAGCCAACAGTGTACCCCCAGCATCTGATCAAGGACTGTACATTGTTCATCACTAATCCACCAGTTTTTAGATGCATCGATAGATAGTAAAATGAAATTGTTAAAATTTTAAGAGAAATATGGTAAAAAGTTAACCCATTTACGTCAAGTGGACTCTTCTACCACACTCTTCGGACTGGTCTATTTCCAATAGCAGAGTGTCTGGTTAGTTTATATTATTACCATAATAACCCTAAATATTGGGACAAACAGACCTGAGCAAACAGTGTAGACCCATATCAGACACAACAGAATGCTGCATCTGATCAGTGTCAATACAGTTTGTCACTCATCCAACACTATTTAGACACAAGAAGAGGTAGGAGAAAGGACTATTTCAAATTTTAGGACAAGTATGGTATGGAGTTAGGGTGTCCCAATACTAAGGGTAAACATGGTACCATGTTTTATAGAATTTTTTTTAGGTAATGCAAATGGTGTAAACCCTGATCACATGCCACATTCTACATTGCATCTGAACTGGCCATGGATTAGCAGTTTGCTACTTACCCTTTTGGGCGTTTTGAAACTAAAATGGGTTAAGGTGTCCCAATATTTCTGGTAATTTAGGTAAATACAGTAAGGATAGATTGGCTCCAGTCTCCAGTGACTACATATTTTTTCTTATAATCCTGTTTGATAGTCCACTAAAATAAAACCAAAATAATGTCATCTAGTGACCAGTTAATCATTAGTGACCAGTCTTTATAGCCATTATATTATTTTAGTTTTATTTCAGTGAATTATCAAACAGGATTATAAGAAAAAAAAGTCACAGGAGACTGGAGCCAGTCTATGTAAAAAGGAAAAACCTTGCACAGTGAACAATGATATTTACCTAGGTGTCCCTCTTATTTAGATTCCTGACAAATGTCAACAACAGAATTTCCTTTGTTGTAGGTAACAATTCAGGACTCCAAATAAACAGAGTTCTAGAATAGCTTTCTAATTTTTCATTTTTTTTTTCAAAATGAAACTGGAATGGAATGAGTAGACCTTAGAATAATCTCAATGAAGAGAGTTCACTGTAAATTCAAATAAACGACCGTTTGTTTTCTTTTGGAGAATATAAGAAAAAGTGTCAATAACTCAACCCTGAAGAGCCCATCACTACTGCACCAGATCACAAGACTTTTAATTTATCATTAGTTTTTGTTTTGTTTTTTTAATTTCATCAAGCAGACAATTCACTTGAAATGACAAAACCTATTTTCTATAAAAAAAGAAAACAACAACAACAAACAAACAGACAATACTACAAATTTTACTAGGCCCTTTTAGAGTTAACTGGAGCCTTGGAAATATTACCTAACATTTTATCAAGTGGTCAGCATTATCTAATCTCTTCCCACCAGTTTCTTTGTTGTGTCAGTAACAAAGAATTAGTGCCAGACAACAAATAAATGAATCTTAGATAATATTATGAAGCATACCCTATTAAACCTAAATATTAGGACACCTTAACTCCATACAACACCTTTCCGAAAAATTTGGGCAAGTTCATTTTACTATGTGATGACATGTCTAAAATAGTGCTGGAGGAGTGGCAAACAGTGTTGACCCTGATCAAATGCCAGAGATTGTGGCATCTGATCAGGCTCTACACTAAGCTTACACTGCTCATGCATGTCTTTCCAAATATATAGGTTATTACACATCATCAACCAGTTTAACCTTTACCACTCTCTGGGATAAATCAGCAGACAACAAATTGATAATATTTTTCTTATTTTCCTCAGAAAACAGGCTTAGACATTTCATGCAAATTGTCTCCCACGGGGACAATGTCATGAAATGCCAAAACCTGACAAACGAACGGACAAGCCCAAAGCAAAATGCTTTGAAGTTGGGGGCATAACAAGGCTAATGGCATTTTTTGTGAATTGTCTGCCTGGCTTGGAATATCACTACTGATATGGTTAGATCATCATTAACCTTTCTGAGCAAATTCAACAGACAGCAAACTGGTATTTTTCCCTCAAAATAGATTTCATGTCACTTATGTGCTAAGGTCTTAAGGAGACAATTTGCATGAAATGTCAAATCCTATTTCCTGGGAAAAATAAAGTAAAATATTTATAAGTGCCTGCCGTCTGCTAAGATTTTTATCCAGCATGCTAAGCATTAAGAAAACCAATTTGAGTAGACTGTTTAATTATAGAATTCTATTCCCCTACAAAATTCTATTTCCCGCTCAAAGTCTTTGTTTGCAACAGTTCAATTGACTTTTTAACACAGCCTGCTGAATTTAAATAACTTCAATAACCACTGTACTCTGGGTAAAAGTTTCAGCAGACCACATATTGAAACATTTCTTTTTATCTTTCCCAGAAAATAGGTTTGACATTTCATGGAATGGAGACAATTTGCATGACATGTCAAATTCTGTTTTCAGGGAAAAATATAACTTTCTGAAAAAAAAAAAAAAAAAATGTTATCAATTTGTCGTCTGCTGAATTAGCCAAGAGAGTGGTAAAAGTTAAACTAAATAATCTCATTGAAACATAAGTTCTTTATGGAAAAAATATGAAAATACCAGTACACATTTTTTTTATTATCATTTTGCTGAGAAAACGTATTTTGTTTGGACAACGAGTGCCCACAACATATGTTTTTTTATATCAAGAAATAAGACAAAAAACATTGGTCCTGAAATAACCTTAAGTACTGAGACAGATAGGCCTTGGCAAACAGTACAGACCCAGATCAGAAGCAGTAGAATGTGGCATCTGATCTGGATCAACACTGTTTGCCACTCATCCAGTTTTTAGGCCCATCAACAGGTAGCAAAATGTTCAAATTTTAGGACTAGTATGGTAATGAGTAAAAGAGTCCTACTATACAGGGTAAAATATCATACATTTTGGCTAAAAAAACAAAAAAAAATATAAAAAAAAATATATATATACAAAAATACAGAAAACACCAACAGAACTTAAAGTGTATCATAAAGGGTTAACACTTAACACTCTGGGTAAAAATTTCAGCAGATGACATTTTGAAATATTTTTCTATTTCTTTCCAGGAAACAGGATTGACATTTCATCTGCTGAATTAGCCTAGAGAATGGTAAAGGTTAACAAAGAACAGTGGCTATGAATATGGCAGTTACCTGGGGAACAAGGACAATGTCCTTAGATTGATATCCCATTTTATTTGACTTTTTTTTTTTGAAAAAAGAAAAAAAAAATAACAACAACAAAAAAAAAAAAAGCATTTACATTAAAAATAACCTTGGCTAGCTGATTCCATGGTTGGCACACAATATAATTGTTTTGGTATAAAAATAAGAAAATTTTATGGTAAAGTATCATCACAATACATTACCTTATCTGGAGTCAGCCAGTGTCACATGGTGGACACCAGTGTCACATGGTGGACAGGTGCAAATATATCGATGAAAACCTACCTGAATGACTTACATGACAGATGTTCAAAAACGATTCTTTTTCACCTCTGTTCAGCGCCAAGCAAAACTGAGCTCTAATTTTGCTTTATTTTTCAGAGAACATAAAGCCTGACATTTCATGTGAAAGCAGACAATTCAAATAAAATGTCTAGTATTATTTTTTCAGAAAAATGATAAACAACATAAACAATTCATAATTTTGCAATTCATTCCAATAATAAACATAAAATGTATATTACATGAGAGTTGCGTTTTCAAATAGGAAATAATGAGATTTGGTTTTCCAAATAGGAAACATTTGATGCAAAAGGCAAGGCATCCAGGGGTGAGTTGCATAAGGAAAGCGCTTTCAGGTAGCGCTCTGTAGCAATTTGTTCGTGCTATGCAACGGATGGGAGCGCTTTTTAAAATGTCTGCCAAAATGACACGAATTTCAAACTGGGAATTTCTCGTAAAAAAGCTAGCGGTGCTTGCTTTAGCGATTAGTTTTGTGTTCTATGGTCATTTATGCACAATGCACTTCATTCAAGAACAATAACAACAACTAAAAAACATTAAATTTCTTAAAACGGGCACTGACTACGTCGGGTGCCGCCATTTTGTTTTGTGCAACCTTCTGTTTCAGACAGCGAGTCAGCTCCAAACACAGTTACGAAGTGCCTCAAAGCGCCTTTTGGTAACGTACCATTTAATAGCGAAGCGTTCTGTAACGTCCCAGGTTTTTGACATGATGTTTTGAAAATCGGATTTTAGCAAAAATATGAGAGCATAATTTATTGTACATGTATTTTCTTTCTTATTTTCCCTAGAAAGGAGCTGTTAAAATCCCAAGCTTTTTTTTTCTTTGTCAAAAACTCAATTTACCCTATTAAATCTAAATATAAGGACACCTCAACTACAGACTTTTCCTGAATTTTGAGCATGTCTAAAATACTGGTGGATGAGGGGCAAACAGTGCAGACCCTCACCATAGATCAGACGCTGCATTCTGTGGCATCTGAACTATGCAGCGTCTGCACAGGAAAACTAATTGGTATTTTAGCAGGCAGAACACTTTACAGGGCTCCAGAAAAGTTGCATTACAAGAAAACCTGCATCTGAAAATGCCGCCTGTTTATGTCGTCTGCTAAATATTCTTGCAAACTTTTCAAACCTATTTCTGCATGCAGGCAAACAATGTGGACCCTGATCAGACTGCTCCTAGAGGAGCAGTCTGATCTGGGTCCACACTGTTTGCAAGAATGACTTAAAATCACAAGCAGATGACAAAGCAGAGGACAATTGTTGTAACTGGCAGTTTAAGGGTTAAAAGTACCATTTACTCTAAGTATTGGGACACCTTAACTCCCTACCATACTTGTCCATCAAATTTGGAAAAGTCTACTTTACTGCTTGCTGATGTGTCTAAAATAGTGCTGCATAAGTGGCAATTAGTGTAGACCCTGGTAAGATGCTACATTCTGATCTGGGTCTACACTGTTTGCTCAGGCCTGTCTGTCCCAATATTTAGGATTATTACAGTACTGCCGTTTTAATACTTTCTCTCTCTCAAAAAACAAAAAATGGTTTGGAGTCTCATTTGTAGCTATTACCGTAATAAATCTAACTATTGAGACAGACAGGCCTGAGCAAACAGTGTAGACCCAGATCAGACACTATACAGAATGCAGCATCTAATCAGGGTCTACACTGCTGCACTCACACAGTAGGTTTATAGGCACATCAACGGGCAGTAAAATGGAATTAGTTGGAACTTAAAGGACAAGTATGCTAAGGAGTTAAGGTGTCCCAATATTTAGGTAAATACGGTATCTTAGCCAAGGTGATATATGAGCTGCAATATTAGAATACTTACCGTCTGAGGCATCAGCCTGCCCAATCATGCAGTCTAATTGCATGCTGGGTAAATTTGCATGTTTTTTGTCGTCTGTGGATTTTTTTTTTTAAATTAACTTTTTCCAAAAAACTTTTTTAGGAATATCATCAGTGTCAAACAGTTTGGACCCAGATCAGGCCCGACATGTTGTCGGGCCTGATCTGGGTCCAAACTGTTTGCAAAGGTTATCAGCAGACGACAATGGTCGCCACTAACAGAGAAAGAGTTAACTGTCTGCACGAAGAAATGTTTAGCTGCAGATAAGGTGCTTTTTAAGTCTTAACCAAAAAGTATTAATACTTTTCTTATTTCTCCGTAAAAACATTTGTTGTTAGTTGTGGGTACTCATTAAGAAAAATGTTTACTGGTACCCCTCTTACATGTATCTAGCACTGTGCATCAGTATTGTGATCATAATGTTACTATTTACAGTTTTCTTGTTTATCATATTTAAATGTCAGTGATGTACATCATAATAGTACCCTCTGGCGAAATCATGTAAAATAATTTGTCAAGTGTCGCTTTCCTTTCAATACGTCAAATCCCGCCAAGTAGTAAATACAGATATTATATGGACTTTGTCAACTGAAAAAGGCTCTTTGACTATATGAGGACAGTGAAGTCACAGACCAGCATACAGCTCTAGATAAGGTGCTTTCTTCAACCAAAAATTTTTATTTTTTTTCTCATTTCTCCATGGAAATATATGCTGTGGTTTCTCATGAGATGCATCTAATGAGTACCCACAACAAATGTCTTCCTGGAAAAAAAAAAAAAAATTACAAATAATATTTCTAGATACATCTCTCTTATCTGGAGTATCCCATCTTGCATCCAGGTAAGGCCTTCACTGTCCTCTAACCATATAAATAAATGGACAGTCCAGCTAAGGCATTTGTTTCTACAAAAAAGTATTGATTCTACAAGGCTCCTCTGAGAACCCACAACATATGTTTTTGTGGAGAAATAAGAAAAATATTATCTGGATACCCCTCTTATCTAAAAGTAAAGAATCTGCTTCCAATGCAAGCTCTACTTGTCCAACTGTCCAATTTTCCTACAGACAAGTAATGAATTTCAATTTATTGTCCTGGGACAAGGACTTCATACATGTATCACTAGCTAAGAAGACTATCCAGATTATCAGATACAAGATATTTTTCTTATTTCTGGAAGAAAACATATGTTGTGGGTACCGTGCTCATTAGAAGTACCTCCATGAGGCGCTTTTAATTAACCCTTGTCCTGCTGAATAAATTAAGGTGCCAAACCCACTTCTAATTTTCAGCCAATCAGATTACTTGATCCAGATTGTTGTTATATATTCACATTCTTAATGGCAAACAGTGCAGATCCAGATCAGTTGACTTCTTCAGAAGCCAAATGATCTGGATCTACACTGTTTGCAAAGGCAGGGTATATCCGGGTTCAGCAGAACTAGGATTAATGGATACCCACAGATTATGTTTCCTTGGAGAAATAAGAAAAAATATCAATTTTAGGGCAAGTAAATCTTGGTTGGACAACTTGAGTAGACTTTCACCACTTTCTTGTCCATGGACAAGTAACAAAATTTTTGATAATTCCATAACCCTGCATATGCCCAATGGTACCGAATTCTTTCCTTTTGGAGTAGATCCTTTTTCAGAAGGCAGACAAAATAATTCTTACAGAATTATCTTCCTCAGTGTGTTCCATTCCCCAAAACTAAAAAGACTGACAAAACATGCATGCTCTTCTGATACATACATTCTGAAAATTCAAATTAACCCATTTTAGTCTGAAAACCGCTAAAAGGGTAACTGTCAAACAGTGGAGACCCAGATCAGATAGCAGCATCTGATCAGTGTCTCCACTGTTTTAAAACCGTTAAGCAATTTTTCTCAAAGAATAATATATCACATAGCCTTAGACTTAGTCTGGCTCCAGTCTCTAGTGACAAAATATTTTTTTCTTATAATCTGTTTAATAATCCACTAAAATAAAACCAAAGTAATATCATGACTATAGAGTGACCAGCCTTTATATTCATATTTTTTTGGTTTTATCTTTATGGATTATCAAACAGGATTATGAGAAAAAAATATTTAGTCACTGGAGCCAGTCTACCTTAAACTGTCAGTATACCAAAAATTCAAATTGGAATTTTCCAAAATATAGTGTATGACGAGTTTATTCAGTCTAAATTGGGTTAAAAAAACAGTAAAAATTAAATCTCCCCAAAAGTAATGATTTCACAGTAATGAACAATACATGTACTTTTTTGTTTCTGAATATTTGCCCAGTAAAAGACAATTTGCACAGTTGTAGATAAGGCACTATTTCTTTCAGCCAAAACATTTTTGACATTTTTTTTTAAAATTTCTCCATGAAAACATACGTTATTTGTACTCACTAGAAATGCTTTGTTGATAAGCTTCTAATGCGTATCCACAGCATTTTATTTTTTCCATGGAGAAATAAGCAAAATATTTATTTGGATACATCTTTTTATCTAGTTCCAAGGCCTCTCTATATTGAATTAGTTTTGTGTGAAGATAAATCAATACATTATACTGGAACTGAGCAAATAGTCCATGTATTGATTAAATGGCTGTCAGAAAAAAAAAATCAGATACAAATCTCAGACTCCAGGTAGTACCATATTTATCTTATACTGTATTCTCCTGAATTACGGCATTGTGCGCTTAGATTTTTCAAAATTACTAGAAAAAACTTGTAGTAAAATAGTCTCCTAATATGGGTACACTTTCAAGAATGAACAGTAGAGAAAATTCATGAGGGACATATTTAATGATACTTACGCAATATTATTCTGTTTTTCTTTATAAAAGCATAAGTTGTTGGTACTAATTTGAATTGCCTCGATAAACCAAGGCAATTCAAATGAGTACCAACAACATGTTTTTATAAAGAAGTAGAGAAAAGTACACTGGCTGTAAACTAAAGACTACTAAATAGCTTGACTGTGTGCTTATAGGAGCATGTGCGGAAATTAGGTCTATTACAGTAATTTTTTTGAAACCATAACCATAACTTCCTACCACACGTCCTTAGGTTAAAGGCATCAGCCTTTGTAGTCCACAAAATAGCTCAAACATTGATTCTTCAATCTCCAAAGCCCTGGCAGAAGACTCCTAATAAGGAGGAGTATTTGGTGATAAGTCTGGGATATTTTTTTTCTTATTTTTCCAAAATAACATGTTGTGTGTGTGTGTGAGTGAGGGGGATGGGTACTCATTAGAAGTGCCTGACTGATGGGCTACTGATGAATAACCATAATACAATGTATGTTTTAATGGTGACCTGGAAGATTATCCCAGAATTATCAAATTATCTCAGAATTATCATAAAATACTCCTTTTAACTAACAAGTCTTCTGCCTGGTATAAGTTCTGCACTATGGGGACAAAGTTTTTTGGTCAAATCCCCACTCAAAACCCCAGGAACTTTATAGTCTTTGTTTTCACTGTTTGTTTTCAATATAACAAAAGACTGACAACAATGACTATTTAAATGGTCCAAACCAAAACAAAACAATGCGAAATGATTCTTTACAAAATGCCTCATCACCTCTCTACAAACATTCCTGTTCTTTTATTTTAAAACCCTTGTCCTGCTGAACCCGAATATACCCTGCCTTTGCAAACAGTGTAGATCCAGATCAGTTGGCTTCTTCGGAAGCCAACTGATCTTGATCTGCACTGTTTGTCATTAAATATATGAATTTGTATCAAAATCCAGAATCAAGTAATCTGATCGGCTGAAAAATAGAAGTGGGTGTGGCATCTTAATTTATTCAGCAAGACAAGGGTTAAAGGTGTAAAAGTGCAACAAAAGTCTTTTTTGTGCTGCAAAGTATCAGCATGGCAGCCGCAAACAGTGTAGATCCAGATCAGTTCGGAAGCCAACTGATCTTGATCTGCACTGTTTGTCATTAAATATATGAATTTGTATCAAAATCCAGAATCAAGTAATCTGATTGGCTGAAAAATAGAAGTGGGTGTGGCATCTTAATTTATTCAGCAAGACAAGGGTTAAAGGTGTAAAAGTGCAACAAAAGTCTTTTTTGTGCTGCAAAGTATCAGCATGGCAGCTTTCATGTGACAGTGGAAGTTCAGCTTTAACAAAGAAGCTACTATATAAACAATATTTTCACATATTAACCCATTGTATACTGAATAGATTCTCCCACGCTATTTATTGGAACAGTCCAATTTCAGTTTTAGGTAGGTCCGGCTATGAGATTTACATATTCCTTGAGAAAAACGGCTAAACTATTTGCAAACAGTGGAGACCCTGATCAGATGCCACATTCTGCGGCGTCTGATCTGGGTCTGCACTGTTTGCCAAATACCCTTTTACGGGTCTCCCGACTACAATGGGTTAAACAAGCTTTTGTAGATTTTAACTTTTGTCCTGCTGAGCCTGGATATACCATGCATTTGAAAACAGTGTAGATCCAGATCAGTTGGCTTCTGAAGAAACCAACTGTTCTGGATCTGCATTGTTTGCCATTAAGTATTTGAATTTATAGCAACAATCCCGATCAAGTAATCTGATTGGCTAAAAATTATTAATGGGCGTGGCATCTTAATTTTTTCAGCTGGACAAGGGTTAAGGAGTTTCAATTCCAATGTAAATTTTCACTACCATTCACATTCACAGCTCTTGATAAGAAGATTTTTTTCAACCAAAAAGTATCTATAAAGTTTTCTTATTTCTCTTTACTGAGTACCCACAACATACGTTTTTGTTGAGAAATAAGATTTTTAACCTGATACCCTCTCTTATCTAAACCTATGCTACCTGTTGCTACTGAATCACTTTTTTGTTGTTCGGTATGAACAACAGTACAACTGTTTTCTGCAGATAAGCAAAATGGTAGTCCACTCTTTTAACTGCATACCTAACATTTTTTTCTCCTTCCACATGCTGTATTTCTGTTGTATTTAAATTGCAATGAATTAAATGTTGAAAGCAAAATGTTCAGATATACATTAGTTGTATGCACGAAGCCAACTGATCTAGATCCACACTGTTTGTCATTCAGTATGTGAATTAGTATCAACAATCTGGACTGAGTAATCTGATTGGAGATTATTTATTTTTTACTGGCCTGAATCGTTTTTCAGATACAACGAGGACAGAGAAATCAAGAGGATATATGGTCAACGCAGCAATGCTTAGCCACGTACTAAGGCAACCAATTAAAAAAACGTCCCCTCTGTAGGAAATTTCATTCTAAAATTTTGACTTTGATATTAAAAATGTGAACCAAACAGCTGCCCTGGTGCCTTGAAGTATGTTTTTATAATTTTGGTATCCTGTCTTACCTCATCTAAGTCACACAGGTGGAAAAATTAATCTAGGTCATATAAAGCGCTCATACTGAGATGCTGCCCAGCTCCATATAGAATGTTGTGGTGGTGCACTCCATTCCCAGACTAAAGCTTTCTTTAACCAAAATACACCAAAATCTCTTTATAACACTATTGTTGGGTCCATAGCATAAACCGTGTTAGTTAAACTACCATGTTATATCCAAACAAAAATGTATAGATTATATTGTTTGTTTGTGTTGAGGTTTTACGGCCCAGTCAACCCAATGGGGTCATGTCGAGCGCGGTCAGTTTACCTACCCACATGTTTACTGGGCAGGCTTAGTCCTCTAAGCGGTTAACCAGTATTGTGCATATTCTTTCACCAGAAAATAGATTATATTGAAAAATGACCATTTATGGTCATTTTTCAATATAATCTATACATTTTTGGGATCCATCTTTGAACCACGTTACATACAAAACCATGTTATAAAGAGGTTTTGGTGTTCTACCGTAATATAGTCATCACTGAAATGATGACTAATTGCACGAACATGACTATCTCTTGTGCCTTTCAATCTATTGTTATTCATTAATTTGATCAGCACTGCCAGTATTTTCAGATGTACTGAACAACTGAGTTAAGGTTTTATGGCCTAGTCAACCCTCCTGATCACCAGTCTGACAAGCATCCGACTGAGCCACCAAGGCCAGCCATACCAAATAACTGCAGCCCTTTCAGGGCTTTGAGAAAGGACTGACTGAATATTTCCACAGGTGCTGCATGTGGGTGTATAGAGTACATACCTTTACCACTCTCTGGGCCAATTCAGCAATGACAATGATGATATTTTTCTTATTTTTTCCCCAGAAAACAGGATTTGACATTTCATGAAAATTGTCTCCACTGGAGATGATTTGAATGAAATGTCATAACCTGTTTCCTGGTAAAAATAAGAAAAATACTTCAAAATGTCATTTGCTCAAATTTTTAACCAGCATGCTAAGTGTTAAAAAAAGAGATGTGAACAAAATTGGATGACAAAAGCTCATCGCCAGCCCATGGCATAAGTGACCTAAAAACCCCAACAAAGACAGCTTTGTCTGCCTTCAAGGTTTACATGTATAAGAATTCAATTCAGCCTGAAAGTGAAAATATTTCCTTTACTCCAAGACTAGTTCTGTGTTAACCCTAAATACCAGGACATGATGTTAACATTTACCACTCAAAATGTTGTCTGCTGAAAATTTTACCCAGAGTGCTAAGTGTTAATAACTACTTACACCAGGGTTTTCCCTGACTCACATTTTGGCAGGTTCTTCCCCAAAAATCATGTTCTAGACCCTAAAAAATTTAGGGGAAAGGGTCCCGAATGATGCAAATATGATCAAGCTAAAATTTATTTTATCAATTTCTGGCTTTATATCATAAATAATCTATTTGTCACCTAAAGGACAAAAATTATCTGTATTTAAGCAATACTTAATTTAACCTCTTTAATGAGCATGGACTCAGATATACATGTACCACTGAACAGTGCCACAGCCAAAGCTATTGCAAAGTTTTTGCTGCTAACTGACCTGCATCCATGCTGTAGTAACACTAACCATGTTTCAACAATTCATGTAAAAACTTCCAGAAATATAAGCCAAACAAAGAATGAAAAATAATAAAACCTTGACGTAAATATTAGTAGGTCATTACCTTGACCTCTGGTCACAGCAGGGACAACATGATGTCAAATGACACCCTTGTCCAACGACTATAGTATCATTAACATTTATTTTAAAGTCAATGCTTTCAGAAATATAACTAAAGCAAAAAAATATAAACAAGGGGATCATGATGGCCCTATGATGGCCCTGTATCGCTCATCTGAGTATCACAGAGAACCTGACCCATACCGTAAATGATCAAGGCAAACAATCTTTCAGACCAAGATTCATGATGATTATATGAACTTGTAAGTAAGACAATGTAGCGTGGCTAATGGACCATGAAATATAGGTTGTCCAATGACAGCACTCAAGAGGCAATGCTAAGATGTATGCATGTGCTAATTATCACTGGCTGTAGGACCAATATTTACTGAGAAACTGATCTAAATGCAAACACTTAACAAAGTCAGTGGATTGTGAAATATAGGTCAAGGTCAAGTTCAGATGACTGGATTCAAAATGCCATGCTTAGATGTACACAAGTGCCAAGTATCACTGCTATAGAACCAATAGTTACTGAAAAACTGACCTAAATGGAAAAACTTAAGAAAGTCACTGGACTATGAAATACAGGTCAGGACTCAGAAGTGACCCAGTTCCAAACCTGACTCAGAAATCATCAAAACAAACATTTTGAGCATGAAACATGATGATCACTTCAAAAATGTGACCTCTAGAGCCTTTTCCTTTGATTTGGTCTGGTGACCTTGTTTTTGACCCCCAGGTGATCCAGTTTCTCAAACTTGACCTAGAAATCATCAAAACAAACATTTTTCAGCAAGATTCATGATTACTTCAAAAATATGACTTCTAGAGTGTTACAAGGTTTTTTCTTTGATTTGGTCTGGTGGCCGAGTTTTTTACCCCAAGTGCCCCAGTTTCAAATTTGATCTAGAAATCATCAAAACAAACATTTTGAGCAAGATTCAAGATGACTACTCTAAAAAGTGTGACCTCTAGCATGTTCACAATGTTTTCCTTTGATTTAACATGGTGACCTCGTTTTTGACCCCAAGTGAACCAGTACGAAAACATACCTATATAATTTTGACCCCTTTAAACCCCACTTTTACATAGAAAAACTGGGGTTTACAGGGGTATACATTATTGTCTTTATTTCTGCTCAAAAACATGGATTGTGGGTACTCGTTAGAACTGCCTTGGCAAGGCGGTTCTAACAAGTACCCACAATCTATGTTTTGAGCAGAAATATGAAAAATATTAGAATTTTTTATCTGAAAATTTTCAGTTTTGGGCAGTGAAATTTTCAATATATTTGAATAGGCCTGTTTTCCTGATGACCTAAAAACATCGAGACAAACATATTTTAGCAAGATTCATGATGATTACTTCAAAATGTGACCTCTACATAGTTTGTTTTGTTTTTGAGAGGGGTGTGTTTGTAGTTTCTGTTCTGCCTGAAATAGTATAGGAATCACACCCTTGGTTTTGCCTCCTTTTCCCAGCAAACAATATATATGGAACCCATAAGAGTATCCCATATGGGGCAACTAAGGGATTTGCAACTGGGATACATCTGGAACCCATATGGGCTGCATATGGGTCCTATACGGGTCAACCCACATATATCTTCCAAAGAAAAATTTTACATGTTTTTACACAAATAATCATAAGTCACAGGCACAGCCCATTTTATGAATAGGTCTTAGGTCCCAACAGAGGGAGACCTAAATGTGCAAATTATTGCACATGTGTACAATCAAGATGCCTTAAATATATAGGCATCCTTTCTAAAAAATTGGAAATGGTGGCTTCATGCGTATTTATATATACCTCTCAATTTCAGAAGTAATATGTACATATGCATTAAAATAAAAATATGATCATGCATCAACGTCCATGTTGAGAAAAAAGTTTAAGATAAATTTTAATAGATACTTTCATTTTGTAATGAACAAACTATTATCTTTATTCTATTATTATCATTATTATTTGCATTTATGTCAGGAAATTTTCTACTTTTTTATATTATGCTTAAATAGTGGTATAGTTGTTCCCCTTAATACCCATATTGAACCCATACAGTAAAGGCAGGTCAACAATGGAACCATAGAGGTCCAACGTCTGTATCCACATGGGTGCCATTAATTTTGGGCCCGAATTATGTATCTTGAAATTGTTACTTTTCCACTATAGGCAAAAAAGCCTATATGGGGCCCATGTAGGACCTGAATGGGATAAATGCTCAGATTTTGCCTACATGTATACGAGTCCAATATATATCATTACATGTTTGCTGGGTTATTATTGCAACTATCTGTGACAAATGTTTTAATTAATTAAATTATTAATTACTGGTTGTGCCAGTGGTATTTTTTAATTGTTGCCTTACATTGTGAATGTACAAATGCAATCTATTTTATGTTGTAAATTGCTTTGTTAAATTAACATATCACTGTTTTAGGTACTGAAAGCTGTTGCTTTACAGGAAAGAGCTAATTTTCAGAGCTACTTTTGATCTTGAATGATTATACCATTGCATACCTTTAAAGGCTAGAATTCACCCTGGTCAAAACAAGGTTTATCAAGTTGTAGGTTCTGCAAATCTGAATGTTTGTACATTGCTTCAGAAACCATAACAGAAACTTGCAGACATTGGGTGTCCATGTTCATTTAAATTATTTAGTCTATGATAAGCTATTCAAAATAATTATTATTAAGTGCCCGACTCGAAAAAAAATTGCAATTTTTATTTGAAGTGTTTATTCTGCTGCTGGGACAATCTGCCCAATAGTCTATAGTTGTTGTTGCAACTGTCGAATTAATGTTCCATTCGGAAACAAGTGCATACGTGACGCCCACTTTTATGTTTGGTGTTCTGTGATTTTAATTACAAATTACTGACTAGTTTCAGACAAGTAGGCGCTAAATTATTCCTCGTTTTACAAGTCACACATGAAAACAATCCATAATCTAAAGAATACAGACCTTTAAAAGTAAATTTACATCTATAAAGTTTACAGCACATGACGCCATTTTATGGTCACATGGCCAGTCATGTGATTGATTAGCGCCATCATCAGCAAAATTCTTTTTTTACAAACCAATCAGTCGCCCTAAAAATCCACGTGATCACAGTGTTCATAGAGTGCATCGGCGGGAAGTTTAGTCGTCTGCGATTCATCAACGGTGAGGCTTGCTGTATCATTTTCAGTGCAAACCTCAAATTAAGACAGAAAATGCCGTCGGAAAAGTAAGTGTTGCTCAGAGACTATTTCATTCATGTTTTTATGATTAAATTATGGCTAAACTTTCGTTTGCTTCTGTTAAAAATTTTGTGTAAGAAGCAAAAAACTGTTTCCATGCCTTTGTCTTCCTCATTGTAAAAGTGGGTCATGTGCATACATAATGATGTAATTAGCACAGTGTCTTTGCTCTTGCCGATTGTTTTGATTATATATAATGAGAATAAACAAAAAAATATTAATGTATATTTTGTCATAACATATTTAATTTTGTCGGACCGATTTAATTATCTTTTTTTTTTGTTATTATTAAAAAACCCTTTAAATCCAGCGAGAAAAGTGCTGATCACCTGTGCTGTGCTTCGAAGGCATAAACCTGTAAGAGGCGGCAGGTACCGAAGGCATAAACCTGTAAGAGGCGGCAGGTACACCCATTATCCGCCTGTACTCAAAAACGTTGATGTGTCTGACATTAATTTAGATATTAAAATGATTAGAACACACTTAAATTCCTTGGAATTTTCTGGACCAAATAAATTCTTGTCTTCAATGTCCAGTGGTCCTACAGACTGGGTTATGACCTGCACTACTGTACCATTATACGGGGTGTGTGAAAAGCACATGTTTGGCAGTATCTTCTATATATAAAAAAATACACTGTAAATCTATTTACATGAATTCAGTTTTCCGCATACGGCCTGTTCTCATAATTCCCGTTCACTCTCATAACTCTTTCCACCCTTTCATTTGGATAATGTGAAAAGGACTGTTTCATGAATTTATTTCACATTAAAATTAATAGAAAATAACCAACATTACATCTGAAGTTGAAGGCAACCAATTTTAAGTGTCAGTTTTATGCATAAAAATAGTGTCCCAAAATGCTAAATATTTATTGGGTACCTGAAAAGAATCACTAACCACTGACAAGCATGTGATTTAATTTATAAGGGCAAATACAAAGAAATATAAAATATTCCTGGTTTACAGGGTGTTGTTAGAATGCTTTAAGAGAATTATTTTGTTGAAAACCCCATCAAAAAATTCCAGTCCAATCAAAAGTTATGGTGATTAATTTACGATACCTACCTTTTTTCCTGTTAGAGTAACCTCCCTTGGATTGTGTATTGATTAAGGCCTGTTTAAAGCTAAATTTTAAAATGTTTAAAAATTTTAATAATATTAAATTTTTCGTAAGTTTTTTTTTTTTAATAATAGTGAATTTTGGGTGTATATCATATAAATGAATACCAAAAAAGTCAATTTTGGCTAATTATTAAGCATTGTAACTGGATTTTAAATTATTTAAATGAAATTTTTAAATTGACATGTAACACTTTAAATGGGAAATAAGAGCTAAATTCCTATGTATATTAGTTTATAGGAGCTGAATAAATTAAACAATGTGAATTTGAAAACTGAATTGATGCAGATTAAAGAGCAAAAAATATTGGCAATTTAAAAAAGTTTAAAATTTTACTGTTCCTATGATGCAGTGATTTATTTACAATTTTATACCTATGCGTCCCAGGACTCGCTTGGACTATATAAAGTGAGTCCTACTAGAAAATCATTGTGTCCATTACAGAATTTTCCACTATAACTTTGTGAGTCCTGGGACTCGCTGAGATTTAAAATATGAGTCCCAAAGCAAAAATGTGAGTAGGGGACTCGGGATGCGCAGGTAAAAAAATCACTGTATGATGTCATAAAAAGGCTCATGACTATTGACGAGGCAGCCTGAATTCAATCCTCTTGGATGTTAAGTATCAAATTTCAAATTGCAATATGTCAGAAACCGTTTAAGATAATTTGATGCGGTTTTCGGCAGTCACCTCCTCACTGAAGTGCCCTTAAATCTTTAGTAGAATTAAAACCTTCGTATTTGCCCTTTTTAATGTAAACCGTATCAACAATTTAGAACAGTTATAGTCTAAATAGAATGCTCATTATGTAAAGTATACACAGAATGTACCTGGTTGCTTATGATAATCAAGGAATTTGAGCAAACAGTTATGAGAACATGTCCTAAACACCAAATGCGTTTTTAGGATGATTTTCCGTGTAGTGGTCAGGATTATTCTACAAGAATGTACTGTTGACCAGTGATGTAGAAATTAAAGATATGATTATTATTTTCTTTAGTTTTAAGAACATAGGCATTTAGTCATGTTAAAATACCGTATTCGACCTAATTACCGCACATATCCCTATAAGCGCACAGTCAAGCAATTCCATAGTCTTCAGATAACAGCCAGTGTACTTTTTGTCTGCTTCTTTATAAAGGCATGTTATGGGTACTCATTTGAATTGCATCGATTTGAATACCCATAACATATGCTTTTTATAAAGAAAATCAGGAAAAAAAAATAGCATAAACACCATCAAATTAGTCCTTTGCTAATCATTTTTTAAAGTGTACCCTTAGCAGGTAGATACATATTTTACCACAAGTTTTTCCAGCACCCTGTACTGAATTTAAAAAAAAAAAAAAAAAAAAAAGCCGAATACATGTTGACATTTACTAAGATTAGTTTTATTATTTTTTTTTTTTGTTAAGTTTATCTAGACCGCTCTATGCCAAGGAGCCACCATCTTAACCAGAAAGTAATGAGTATCATCAAAAAGAGTCCTGTACTCTTAGTCGTGGTGACATGTATTCTTTGTTTAACCTGTGGAGTGCGCGTTATGTAACTTGACAAGCAGGGGTGACAGTCTTCTGTAGTACAGAATTCTTTTCCTGGTATTTTACACCTATCTGCTGGGTTTCTACAGCATTTTGAAACGGGTGGGGGGGGGGGGGGTAAATCTACTCGTTTTTTTTTTGTTTTTTTTTTTTCTCTACCCCCAATCAGTCTTCGCGAAATCTTTCCAACGGATGCAGGACAGCTGTCAGACAGACTGAAATTTTTGGCAGGACAAAATAAAATTCTGTAGGTCAGGACGATTATCTGTTATCAAATTACTATCTCTTTTTGCCAGAAACCACAGGACATTTGTGAGACAAACTGAAATTTTCTGCAGGACAGAATGAAAATTTGCCAGTTTTGTCAGACAGTCCTGCAGTTTTCGCGAAGACTGCCCAATGTGTAGCAGCATAGAGAGGCTATAATCTTCAATTTTAGGGGTATAAGACAAGTTCAGGGATGAAAAACCATCTACAGAGGGTAAATGGGAATGCTGATCCTGTTCCACAGATATAGAATGCTAAAAGTTACTTACAAGCAGATGTCAGTCGTGTTGAAATGTCACATTTTTTATATTTTACAACAGGGAAGAAGTTAAGACCACAGAAGAGACGACAGAAACTCCAGAAATAAAGACCAAAACTGTTGAAGATGTAAAGAAGGCAGTCGAAGAAGCTGAGCAGGTACACTTGTTTATTTTAACTGTCAATCATGAACTATTTTCTAGTCATTCTCTCCCTTCTGCTGATTCAAGAAGGGTAGTTGTCAGGTTCTGGCAAAAGAATGTGCACAATACTGGTTAGCTGCTTAAAGAACTAAGCCTGTCCAGTTTTTAAAAGGTGGTACAGTAAAACTGCCGGCCTCAGTGGCTTGGATACCAATCTGACTGATGATCAGGAGGTTGTGGGTTCAACATCCTCCGAGTCTGCGATATCCTTTCATAGAGATTGAACATGAAATATTTTCTATAGTCATTCTTTCCCTTCATTTGAGTCGAGAAAGGCAGTTGTCAGTTCCTGGCGAAAGAAAGTGCACAACACTTGTTGACGCTTAGATGACTAGGCCAGCCCAGTAAAAGTGTGGCAAGTTAAACTGGCCACGCTGGAATGACCCCATTGGGTTGACTGGGCCGTAAAACCCCAACACATTGTCTCTCCAGACTGAGCCTTGAATGAAGAGTGAAAATGGCTCCTTGATGAGGATCCGGTCACAGACTGGTCTTTTTGATGTTGAAGCATTACTTGTAATTAAAGGGAAGCAACTCGAATTTTCTAAGCATGACACGCAATTTGAGTTTCTTCCCTTTGCTGATCCAGGAAACCAAGGCATCCAAAATGAATTGTCAGTGCTGCGATTTGCTGTTTTCAAACTTAGTTATCAGCTGGTTTCCATTAAATTTACTCGTTAGACTAAGCGCCCCATTGTATATAATGCCATTGAGCAATTCTAATCCTATTTTAATTGGGAAATATTGCTGATAGCTTGACTGAATGCCATTTATCAGCGATGCCTCCGCAAACTACCACCTTAGGCAAAAACAAGCGAGGGTTATACATGCATGGTACATATTTTGACATATCGCGATCCATTTATATCGCCATAGCAGACCTTGGACCCTGAGGACCGCGATATATTGGAACTACAGTGTTTTGAGTGCTTTTAATATTCACAACTGTTTTAATTGACTGAATAATTTATTTTATTTTTATTTTTTTTTTTTTCTGGGGGAGCGGGGTGGGGTTGTAAAAATAACAGATTTGACGGCGATAAGTACATATTTTTGTCGATACCAGCCATTAAAAACTCGACCAAAGTAGTCATGCAGTGGAGCAACTATCCAAAATTTATCTAAATGAGCCAAAAAAAAATTTTTTTTTTTTTTGCATGCAGTAATTACAGATCTAAATAGCAGCTAATTGACCACTTTTGTTTAAACTTGAGTGAACCGAGCCATATCGAAACTCGAAGAAGATTCATGAACCAAATCGTGACCACTAAGCCATGATGCATTATAAATTTGGTGAATCGTTTCATCTATCTGAAAGGAAACGCTTAATAATTAACAGCTGTGCTGCAGATCTTTTATTTTTCTCTCTTTTTTTTTTTCCCCCTTCAAGGCTAAAGAGTCGACAGAACAGAAAGAGTCCAGTGATGATAAAAAAGAAGAAAATGGCACCAGTCAGCAAGAAGAAGAAAATGTGAATCAAAATGCCACAGAAACAACAGGTATTATTATGCTAAGCAGGTCCAAAACCAAAAATGTTTGAGTGCTGAATCCTTGCATATATAAGCTTCTGCAAAATAGCTAAAATCATTCTGATTGGAAACCCAAGATGGCCACGGTCTTCAAAATCTTAATTGAACTTCTCTTGGACTGAAAGCTCAATTGCTTCAGAACTTCGTCTGGTATTCCAGAGTTCTCGGAAACGCCGAATCCGGCGTATTTTTACGCCTATTTTTGCTTTTGTACGCGTAAAATTTCCTTCCGATGATTCTCATTTACGCTTTATTGCCACCGGACGTCCAAACTGAACTTCAAAGACGTACTGCGGACTTCCGAAATTTCTTCTGTCCGTCGAAATCGATACCCGAGATGTCCAAAAAATTGTCAAAAAGCCCGCCCACTTTTAACGAGTTGTATGATGTTTGCCCCGCCTACTTATTGGAAATTCGCTACCTGTGTTGACTGAGCTTTAAGGACGTCCCACTCTCCGCTTGCGGGAGTTTTATTGACATCGGTGTCAAGCGTCGCGGCACCCTTTTGATGGCTGCGTAATCACTGTGTGTATTTGTCACGCATGCTGAGTTGATTAATTGATGTTTGTATAATTAAACTTTCTTCTGCGACACCCGAAAATATTCGGTGAAATTATATGGTCATTATTATTTTTAAATATTCACGTCTTAAATTCTTTAAATTATTATTTTGCTAAGAAAGTGTGTCGTCTGAAAACACCTCAGCACTTCCGGGAGTTACCGAGTAAAATTAAATAAATAAATAACAGTTATGCACAGAACCCAAATTTAAATCTATTCGAATTTAGAAGCTTAAGTTTGTCAAGACAACAAAAGCAATTTTTCAAATGAGAAGAAAACATATTTTTCGTCAAAATTTTCGGAAAACCCGTTTCTAAATTCATAGCCTTGTTCCGGCTGCGCTGTTTACCAGCGCGGAAAAGACGCAAAGTAAGTCTATATATAGGCGCATTGCGATGGTTTTGCTTGCTATTCTCCGCGAACGAACGTATTGCTGTTGGTAACTCATCGAGAGCTGCCTTTTATTTGTTTGTTGTTGCACGAGTCGGCGCCGTTTTCCCGCAATTTTTGTGAAGTAAGCAACTCGCTCGCTCGTGTTGATCAGCTTCAATCCGAGCAAATATTTCATTAAATACATTTCTGCAAAATAATTTCAGCATAGTTTGTTTTTTAAGAAAACATGTTTTGGGTGTTTTCTCTCATGTATTTTCTTTTCTTTTTTTCTTTCTCTGGGCTTTGAAACGAACGCGAAGTTGGACCAATGTTAATGCTTTCTCTAAGGTCCGACATACAAGTACAGGCATTCCAAAAAGATGCGATCGAATTTTAATAAGCGATAAACACATCTAAGAGAAGTGTATATCATGATGATTCTGTGTGACACTGAATTAAGAACCTCTGTTCTACTAAAGAAAGGACAGACTACCGCAGCAGAGAAAAAAGTGGGACTTCCTAGATTTTCCTGTGTGACTTCAAAATTTGAGGGGTAGGAAGTCTGGGACTTCCTGAGTCTGGAAGTTAATGGAAGTCCTGTCACTATTTCCTAAGCCCCAAAAGCTTTTGGATCCTTACCAGACACTCAGTGGTTAAGGTTAACTATGTTGAAAAATGAAGTTGTTCAGACAATGTCCTTAAATATTAAGTTTTCATATTTAGCCGAAAACTCCAAGTTTTCTAGGTCAAACTCCCATTTTTCAATTTAAACTCTAACTTTTCTCTGAGATGGATTCTTAAACTCCTGTTTTCAAAATCCTAGTGAGAACTCTGTATTCAGGTGAGCAATACAGGGCCATCTTGGTCCTCTTGTTATACGCCCATTTGAAAAACGGGACATTATTACGGGGTCTGGTGTCTGTCTCTCTATAAACTTTTTTGTATCCCACTAACTTCTGTTTACATCTGATCAAGCTGAAACTTGGTATATAGTTAGATCATGATGTGGAGCATATTGTATCGAGGTTACGGTCAACCAAATATTAGCAGAGTTACACCCCTTTAAAAATTTCTGAAACTTTTTAGTTTCCGGCTAACTCCAACAGTTTACATCCGATCAAGCTGAAACTTCGTAAATAGTTGCAGTATGATGTGGAGCAGCACATTATTTCGAGGCTACAGTACACCAAATATTGGCAGTTACGCCCCTTTGAGAATTTCCGTAAACCTTTTGCAGTATATTGTTTAGAGGTAATAGTGTGCAAATGTTTTATTATAATAGTCATTGTTTTTGCAAATAACTAAAGTTATGGCCATATGGGCAAGTTTTTTATTTATTTTTTTCATCTTCTTTTATTAGATTTGCACGGAAATGTTGCCATTATTAAATCTTTATAAATAAGTTTGTTAAATGATAATTCAGGGGTGAGAATTTTCAGCAGATTAGCTGAATTCCGCTGTTTTGATGAGATGTTAGAAAAATAAAAAGTTCTGATGATGACGCAAGCTTTTGAAATATGGTATTTTTGTGGGGGAAGGGTAGGGGGTATGGACATTTTCAGCGGTTTTGTTGAATTACCATTCCCATCCCTTTGATATAGAGTAAAGAAGCTTGACTAATATCAAAACTTGTAAACAGTTTGAATAGTTTTTTTTATTATTATTATTAGTATTATTATTATTATTAAATACTCTTCAGAGTTTCCTCCCTTGAAGTACAAAAATAAAATTGGTATAAAAACAGTTGAATCTTTACAAGAAAATTTCCTTGCAGCATCTGGTTTATTTTTGTCTTGTTATTGTTTGGTCAGATATTTAAGTATAGGAGAAACAAATCAGCCAAGGGCTCATATGAGCTTATAGTATCTCCATGCTTCTGTTGTCCGTCTTGGTCCGAAACCACTTCTCCCTAAATTCCTGGGCCATCTTGGACCCTGAAGTTACAATTCACCAAATGTCAAGTTATGCCCCTTTGAAAATTTTTTTTCTTCTGGAGCACTGAATTATACAGGAGTCAGTTTATGTGCTGCATAGAGATTATTGTAATATGGCAATTTCATGTAGCGCATATCAACCCGAGACACCCACATCAGTCTGATATGGGTCGGGGCTTGAAATAGGGTATATACAATTAATACGCTGCTTTGTGTCACTGGTCGTCCATCCTTCCGTTTTTCATTTCCAGATGATTTGAGTAAACAATGGATTTTCACCAAACTTGGTATATGCATTGATATTGTGGAGATTTGGTTTGGGATTGCTAATGGGCAAATTTCGTCAAAAGTTTTATGGCGTTTTTTGCCCGAGACACGTCCATATTTTCATTTCCATAAACTCCGGTAAACATCAATGAATTTTCATCAAACTTGGTATGTGCATTGATATTGTGGAGGTTGGTTTGGAAACTTGGTATGTGCATTGATATTGTGGAGATTGGTTTGGAATTGCTAATGGGCAAATTTCGTCAGCTTGACAGAGTTGTCTGCCCAAGACACGTCCACATTTTCATTTTTCGGACGGCAACTTTAGTAAATGTCAAGGGATTTTAACCAAACTTGGTACATGCATTGATATGAAGATCTTGTTTGGGATTCTTATGGACAAATTTCCTCGATGATTGACAGAGTTACCTGTCTGTGACACGATAATGGTGGAGTATTTTAGTTTTAACGGGTTTTTTTTTTTTTTTTTTTTTTTTTTTATACCCCGCCACAATTGTGTGGCGGGGTTTTTTATACCCTGCCACACAATTTTATACCCGGCCACTATTGTGTGGCGGGGTATTATGGTTTCACTTTGGTCGTCCGTCCTCTGTGGTCTGTCAGTTTTTCGTCTCCGGATGATAACTTGAGTAAACATTAATGGATTTTCACCATTGGTATGTGCATTGGTATTGTTGAGATCTGGTTTGGGATTGCTAATGGACAAATTTTGACGCCAATAATTTCGTGTCTGGATGATAACTGGAGTAAACATCAGTGGATTTTCACCAAACTTGGTATGTGCATTGATATTGTGGAGATCTGGTTTGGGATTGCTAATGGCCAAAATTCATCAATTTTTGACAAGTTATCTGCCCGAGACACGCCCATATTTTGGTCTCCAGACTATAACTTGAGTAAATAACAAGGGATTTTCACCAAAATTGCTATATGCATTGACATTAAGGAGATCTGGTTTGGATTGCTAATGGGCAAATTTTGTCAAATTTTTATGGAGTTGATCTGCCTGACACACGCCCATATTTTCATTTCCACCACACAATAGTGGCGGGGTATTATGATTTCACATTGGTCGTCCATGAGTCTGTCCGTCCATCCGTCCATTTTTCGTTTCCGGATGATAACTCGAGTAAACATCAACGGATTTTCACCAAACTTGGTATGTGCATTTATATTGTGAAGATCTGGTTTGGGATTGCTAATGGCCAAGTTTCGTCAATTTTTGATGGAGCAATCTGCCCGAGACACGCCCATATTTTGGTTTTCGGACTAAAACGGGAGCAAATAACAAAGGATTTTCACCAAAATTGCTATATGCATTGACATTAAGGAGATCTGGTTTTGGATTGCTAATGGGAAAATTTCGTCAAATTTTTCGTCTGCCAGAGACACTCCCATATTTTCGTTTCCGGATGATAACTTGAGTAAATAACAAGGGATTTTCATCAAAGTTGCTGTATGCATTGACATTAAGGAGATCTGGTTTGGGATTGCTAATGGGCAAATTTCGTAAGATTTTTACAGTTATCTGCCAGAGACACGCCCATATTTTTGTTTCCAGATGAGAACTTTAGTAAATAACAAGGGGTGTTTAACCAAACTTGCTATATGTATTCACAGTAAGGAGATCAGGTTTGGAATTGCTAATGGGCAAATTTCGTCAAATTTGTACGGAGTTACCTACCCGAGACACTTCCATATTTTCATTTTTGGATGATAACTTGAGTAAATAATAAGGCCTTTTAACCAAACTTGCTATATGCATTGATATTATCAAGATCTGCTTTAGGATTGTTATCTGTCTACTGGTATTATCAAGATCTAGTTTAGGATTGTTATCTGTCCCTCTGTCATTTTCTTTCCTGACATTTTCGCAACGATAACTTTAATACATAAACATAATTCCTATGGCGGGGTATTATGCTTGCGGTGCTTATATTTTTTTCTGATTTCCTAAGTAAAGGCATATGTGGTTCTCATTCGGATTGCATTCACAAGTCGACGCAGTTCAAGAGGGTTCCCACAACGTAGGCCTTTATAAAGAATTAGACAAAAAGTACACTGGCTGTAATCTGAAGCCTACAGAATTGCTTGGCTGTGCCATATACTAACATACTGATTGTTAACATACAAATTCTGGTAGTGCTTTCCCAATCTCTTGCCAGGCAGTACTGTTGTCTTAGTATTGTAGAATTTGTTTCAGCTTGGAACAGAACACAAAACAAGTGTCAGAAAAAGGGCTCCATAACATGACATGAGAGTCGGTCTACAAAAAAACTAGTTACTAACAGCTGGTTACCAATTTATCAGCATACTGTGAATTACAAAAAGTTGATTCAACGAACAACTCTGGTATAGTCCCCTGTGTATATAATAAATAGGGATTATTATATGACAATTTTCAAATCACCATATCCACCCGACACACCCATATCAAACCAGAGGGCTGATACGAGTTGATGGTTGATATGGGATATGATATGAAAATAGCCATATCATAATCTATCATTCATTTTTCTTTCTGATAAGACCTCGAGTTTGCCTATTTGATATCATATACAGAGTCAAAGGCAAGACTGCCAAGTGCTCTGAATGTGGTATGTTTTTTGGGGGGTTTTTTTTGCCCAGGCAAAAAAAAATTAGTTATTTCCCATTTTCCCATGTGACTGGTGATACGAGTTTTTTGCCTAGACAAAAAAAGCCATATCACCCAGGACCCATTATCATACCTTTTGCACTCCACATAAGTGATGTGTGCTTGAAAGCCATGTTCGTATCACATGCGGCGGGCCCCTGTAGCCTAGTGGACAAGAGAGTTGACTCTTAATCCATTAGGTTTCTCACCGCTGTGGTTCGAGCCTAGCTCGGGTCATGTGGGAAAGCCAAGTTCTGCTTACGGATGGTCAGGTGGTTTTTCTCCGGGTACTCCGGTTTTCGCCCACCTTTGATGAACGATCGGCTCGATATAAGTGAAATATTCTTGAAAGGGCCGTAAAACCCAAATAAAAAAAATAAAAATAAAAAAAAAATAGTATCACATGCTAAATGAACGTATTTTCCAATCAATTTATGATAAATGTATTCAAAGTGATCATTAACCAGGCTCTCAAAATTAAATGCATTACTTTTTACAGAAGAATCTCAAACAGAAAAGCGAGCTTTAGATGAAGAAGAAGCAGCAGACACTGAGGATTCAAGTCCTACAAAGAAAACGAAAACAGAAGGAGAAACAGAAGAAAAAAAGGAAGAACCCAGTGAATCGACTGAATCAGCATAGAATGTTGTTGAGTGTTGTATCATATCATTGACTATTTCTCATCTACATCTGTGTTTCATCCTGGTATATATATATTTAAATCAAGTGCAGCCAAATTTTCTCATGTTGGATGTTATTTTTAGCATATTGAAATTTGTGAAATAAATGTGGTAGATTTTAAGGCAGTTTTGTTCTCTATTCTTTTTGAAAGAAATAAAGCAGGGCTTTGGAAAAACCATGCCTGTCTTGTGAAGCTTATCCCATTTTCAAGAGGAAAAGTTAAGAAATTTCCTTTTACTTGTACTAGCCCACGGAATTCATAGCTGTAGCTAAATTAAAGAAGAGAGTGTCCAGTTATATTTTTCTTATTTCTGAAGAGAACATGTACTATACTACCGGTCTTAGTGAAATCTTTTCTACTGATGCAGGACAGAGTGTTAGGCCTAAAATAAAAAAGTATCTGTTACAGGTTACCCAACCGTGCCTAATTTTTCATCACCTACCCTAAATTGTTAAGTTTTTTGTTGGGATTTCCCTTATTCGGCCATATTGTTTTCCTATTAACCTCATATAAAAACTTTTAATAAATAAAAATATTTTCCAACCTACCGTTCCTATTTTAAAATTCCATGTGACCTAAACACGCATATTTTTTAGCTCACCTGAGCTATGCTCAGGATGAGCATTATGATCACTTAGTCCCTCCGTTAACATTTTCAAACAACTTCACCTTTGAAACCTTTGAGCCAATTTTGCTCAAATTTCATATGGAGCCTCCTTAGGTTGGGGGAACGAAAAATTGCTAAAATGGTCGCGGTCCATGATCACTTTTCGTCCGTGGGTCCGTCCTCATATAATAACTTAATAAAATAAAAAGATTTTCCAACCTACCGTCCCTATTTTAAAATTCCATGTACAGTACGGCTCAGGTAAAAGAACCAATTTTTTTTTTCATTTCGCGGACCAATTTTACAATCCGCGATTTTCCGCCGAGTGGTTTGGAGTAAACCATTCCGAGTGAAAAAAATTTACTCGAAGTTATGCGCTCGATATTCCGAGGACATTAGCGGACCTCAGTGTACCCATGATATTCGGAGTGTTTGCGAGTATTTGCGAGTGGCGACAGATTATTCTGTACAGGTAAGTTTGACCACTCAGATCATTCTCTCAGACGATAATCAAACAAAAATTGTTACAACTGCGATTATAATACTTACCCTCGTTTACTAGTGCTGGCGGCAGCAGGATCAGACTGCAATATCCACTTACATAAAATGCTTCCGACAACCAACTCTGCGACTGATTTTTTTTATGTTTCAGCTGCGGAATGTCAAAGGGTATGGCCGAACAACAGCTGGTAGCCCCAATACGCAAGGCCGGCGACGTATTTGGCCCAAAGCCTCGGATGATTTCTAATCGCCCAGTTTTAGTTTTGGATTAAGGGTGGTGGTCGCCTGAATCTTCCTACTTTCATTTTCATGTGACAAGCACTTTTATCCAGGCTGGCCCATTTTTCCCGTGTCACTTTGCACGTGCTGCGGCTGCCAAGAAAATAGTTTAAACCCCTGAAGCACTGCTGAAAATTCTAGAGGAGACGTCGATCTAACTGTTTTAGTATTTTACAGTGAAAATAAGGCTGAACATTTCATGTGAATCGTCTGTCTAGCAGACGATTCACATGTTACGCCACGCTTAATTTACACAGGAAAATAAGAAGAAAAAGAAAATGAAAATGCCGTCTGCTGAAAATGCTAAGCGCTTCGAGGGTTAAAGTAGGGATACATTTCATTTGACAAGGGAGACAGAAACGAAGACGCTGGAATGTATCTACACTGCTCGGATCGAGGCCTGGACGGTTGATGACTGGACCAGGATTAGGACTGTCCATTCAAATCACCACTTAATGATGACGGTGACTTGATGTCTTATGTCTCTTTCAACAATAACAAAAAATAAAATAAAAGAAATTCTTTGTCATATTGAGATGGTAGAACGCGGCGTCTGGTCAGGGTATTCACTGTTTGCAAAAACAGTTTAGCCGTTTTTCTCTAGGGATATCTAAATCTTATAGCCGGATGTACCTAAAATGGACGAGCCAGAATCTTACAAGTTTTGCGAACTCTCTCTCTCTCTCTCTCTCTCTCTCTCTCTCTCTCTGGAAAGCTCTTTCTTTTGCTTTCTTTTACCCTCTTGCAAATATGACATGTCTCCTTTCGAGGTAGTTGTTGTTTGCACTGACTTTATTGGAAAAATGATATCGCACCGGCGGGAATCGAACGCGATTCGTTCCCCACTTATCATGAAACACATGTATTTGCTACGGTCATTAGCTCCTTCCACTGCTTCAAGATTGGCAGTTTCAAGTTTCTGGCGGAATGGGGTTCAGTGTACTGGTTAACCGCTTATTGTATAAGCATGTCCCCCTCTTTACTGGCGCGATTCATAGAAATATGCTGTTCCCAATCCCATTTCGCATGGTCCATACTAGTAAAGCAATTGCAGTTAACTCCCTTCTGATAGTCAGTTGCAGCAGTTAGCTCCCTTAAAAGAGTAAAAACGTGCGATGTGAAGACATTACCCCGCATTTATCAGAGTACAAATGATTATTATGTTATGTTATTCTCTTACAGTATATACATTAATAACATTATCTTTATTGGTTTATAGAGCAATCTTCAAAACTTTTGTTTCCATTTAAAGTGTTCTGTTTTTGTGTCTTCAACATGCGATATGCAAAACCAAGGCCGTAATTTATTAAACGACTAAAAGAGACGCATGTATAAACCTAGCATTGGCGGGAAATAATCTTCAAAATGACATTTGTCCATAATATTTTCATATGCCCTCGCGGACATTCTAGGCAGAGTCTTCCTGGTTATAAACCAGTCTTAAGTTATAACACTTGGTGCTCGCGGGTATCGAATTACCACTATCTGGGCTATTTCAGCAGACGACAAAAAAAAAAAAAAAAATTTTTTTTTTTTTTTTATTACCAAGAAAACAGGGTTTGACAGTCATGCAATGGAGACAATTTGCATGAAATGCAAATCCTGTTTTCTTGGAAGAATGAGAAAAATGTTTCAAAATGTCAGTTGAAAATTTTACCCAGAGTGTTAGGTGTTATGGTCGCGCATTGATCTGTACATGGAAAAAACCTACAATAAAACTTGTACGAAGAGACGGATCAGCCCACACACTCTGAGCCTGCACATCAGTAGTCTGATCTGAGCCTTCGCTAATCGTATGTACCTCCTACAATCTCTAGGTTTAACAAAACGTCTTGTGCGACGAGCGAAGACTCGTGTCAACCTGCCAACCGCACATTCTGATAAAAGCATTCACTGGTTGTATTTACCTCCGATAGCCGGGCTATCCAAAGCGGGATAAACAGTGCGACTGCAACAGCACATTCTGATCAGACCCTTCGTTGATCGTACAGTATGCACCTTCTTTGGACTCCGAGCTATCCAAGAAGCTTGTTTTATCTAGTGGGTCGATGCAGAGACCGACCCGAGTCTTTGCTGGTCGCACGTACATTGTAGTATTGTACGTTTTGTCCGATTCAGTGAAAGTACATTGTAAATCATACTTCAGACATGAGAACTTAGTACCGACGTAATTTTGGTTTGAACTGCAGTTAAACGGCCCAGTCTACACTATTTCGGTCTTGTCGAGCACGCACACTTTTCCAGGGTTGGCTTATTCATAAGCTGTTAATCATTTCAGCAGAAACTGATAACGGCCCTTCTTTTCTTTCATTTTGACGATAGAGCTTATTTTGGAGTTATGGCCCTTTGAAAAGGGAAACTATTTTAGTGGTTTCTGTAATATTTCTTTTCTTTCTTTCTTTTTTTTTTTTTTTTTTTTTTTATTTTTTTATTTTATTTATTTATTTTTTTTTTTTTTTTGTCCGCTCTGTAACTTGAAAACTATTTGAGATATTTTCTTGAAACGTTATTAGTTTATTAACAGAGTCATGGCACTTGCTTGATTTAAGTGCAGTGGCGGGGCATGGTGAAATGTCTGCAGCCCTTTTATTAGATATTTATCAGTATGAAATATTGGGAAAATGTGCCTCGGAGTCGTAGTGTGAAGCTTCTCGTCTTGTTACCCAGGGGTCATGAGTTCGATCCCAGGCTTCTCAAGCCTTTCATATTGGACTTTAAATCAAGATCCACATCTCCGTATGACCTAGCTGTTAGTAGGACGTAATAAACTCACTCACTCGTTTGAATTGTCATTAGCCTCGTATGCGTAAAGTGTGTTTTTGTGTGACAGACACTCTTTTCACATGTGCTGTCTTGTTGATTCAATGCCTCTTTAATAGCAGAAGCGCCCCTTTAAGTAAATTCATATTGACACGTGCGGTTGCTGCACGCGAGTGAGAATTTCCCGGTCTTTTTCCACAGTACGTCATTTATATTGAGCGCGTGCGGTTGTTGTATGGGAAAAGGTCGTTACAGGAATACCAAATATAAATACGTAATTCGTCGATTGGGGAAGATGTTTGATTCTCTTTGTGATTTTTGTGTGTTTGTTTTGTTTTCTACGGCACATTAAATAAAAATGACCATGCCGGACCCACTTGTGTGGCCGGACTAGACTAAGCCAAAGAATCCGGTACATTTTCATATGGAGCTTTGTTGAGGCCCATGTTACGTGCTCGAACAATGAAGGGGGCTACCGGGGTTATCTTTGGACCTAGGGAGCACCCAAATATATTAGGGAACAAGGCAGCATTGGTTGATATTTTAAGAAAACAAGGGAATGGACCTAATTTTGGGGGATCGGAATGCGGAAATTTGGAAAACACTTTTGGGACAATAAGACCTTTGTGATCAGTGCACACTCAGATCAACCTGCGCATCCGCATGAGCGCGGACAATATAACCTTCACGCAGACTGTACTATATGATGGAAAAATAAAGATAAAAATAAATAAAAAATATTTTTATTAAAGAAATATCTAAATAACTTTATTAAATAAATAAATAAATATATAAAAATCGGACAGGTATTTAGTCAAATTACTCCGAGGAATTTCGCATCGCTTCGCGAGAAATATTGCCTCCGGGGTATAATATTTCCATTCCGAGTAACTTCGCATAACTTCGCATAACGCATACATTCGGCGGACTTGCGAGTGGTGTCCGCCGAATATAACGTTTACTCGGTTTGATTCCGAGTGTTTTTGGCAAGTTCGCGAAACGCCGATATTCGGAATAAAGAGTTTTTTGGTTCTTTTACCTGAGCTGTACTGTAACCTGAAACTCGCTTATTTTTTTAGCTCACCTGAGCTATGCTAAGGATGAGATATTGTGATCACTTTTCGTCCGTCCGTTAACATTTTCAAACGCCTTCACCTCTGAAACCTTTGAGCCAATTTTGCTCATACTTCATATGGAGCCTCCTTAGGTTGGGGGAACGAAAAATTGCTAAAATGGTCGCGGTCCATTAACCAAGATGGCCGCCATGCCCATATATGGTAAAAACCTTTAAAATCTTCTCCAGAACCGAGGATGCCGGGGCTGAATCTTTGCATAAGTCATCGGGGACAGGAGGTCTACCAAAATTGCCAAAAAAAAGGTCGTATATTGACATTTGACCTTTTTACGGCAAGGTCATATTTTCCCTATGCATTTGTATGGGAAAAACCTTTAAAAATCTTCTTCAAAACCGAGGATGCCTTGTGGCTGTAGCTTTGCATATATCATCAGAAATAGGTCTACCAAAGTTGCTAAAATAATGGTCATACATTGACATTTGACCTTTTTTACGGTAAGGTCAATTTTGCTTATGCATTTGTATGGTATAAATGTTCAATTTCAAACCTCCTCTGGGCCAATTTTGCTCAAATTTCATATGGAGCCTCCTTAGGTTGAGGGAATGAAAGATTGCTAAAATGGTCACGGCTCGTTGACCAAGATGGGTGCCACGCCCATATATGGTAAAAATCTTCTCCAGAACCGAGAATGCCTTGGGGCTGAATCTTTGCTTAAATCATTGGGGTTGGGGAGTCTACCAAAATTGCTAAAATAAAGGTCGTATATTGACATTTGACCTTTTTACGGCAAGGTCAAGTTTGCTTCCCTATGCATTTGTATGGGAAAAACCTTCATAAATTTTCTTCTCCATAACCGAGAATGCCTTGTGGCTGGATCTTTGCATATATCGAGGAAAACGGGAGGTCTACCAAAATTGCTAAAATAATGGTAGTACATTGACATTTGACCTTTTTACGATAAGGTCAATTTTGCTTCCTTGTGCATTTGTATGGCAAAAATGTTCAGAATTCCAATGTCTTCTCTGGAGCCTCTGGGCCAATTTTGCTCAAATTTCATATGGAGCCTCCTTAGGTTGAGGGAATAAAAGATTGCTAAAATGGTCGGGTTTCGTTGACCAAGGTGGTCGCCATGTCCATATATGGTAAAAACCTTTAAAAATCTTCTCCAGAACCTAGGATGCCTTGGGGCTGAATCTTTGCTTAACTCATCGGGGGAGGGAGGGGGGAGGCGTCTGCCAAAGTTGCCAAAATAATGGCCGTGCATTGACATTTGACCATTTTACGGCAAGGTCAAGTTTGCTTCCCTATGCATTTGTATGGGAAAAAAAACATTTAAAAATCTTATTCTCCAAAACCCAGGATGCCTTGTGGGCTGAATATTTGCGTATATCATCGGGAAAGGGCGGTCTACCAAAGTTGCTAAAATAATTGTCATACATTGACATTTGACTTTTTTACGGCGAGGTGAAGTTTGCGTCTGTATGCATTTGTATGGGCCCCATACATTTGTTTGGAAAAATTGTTAATAATTTCAAATGATTTTTCCTCTGAAGCTTCTGGACCAGTGTTGCTCAAATTTCATGCGGAGCCTCCTTGGGCAGGAGAATGAAAGATTGCTAAAATGGGTATGGTCCATTGATCAAAATGGCTGCCATGCCCATATATGGTAAAAACCTTTAAAAATCTTTTTCTCCAGAACCAAATAAGCCCTGGGCCCTAATCTTTGCATAAATTATGGGGGACAGATCTACCAAAATTGCTAAAATGATGGTTCTATGTTGACATTTGACCTTTTTACCTCCAAGGTCAAATTTGCTTCCCCATGCATTTGTATGGGCCATATACATTTATATTGAAAGTATCGAACTGACTTATAGATCAACAGTAGTTAAAATTGTTCCGATTGGAAATCTAAGATGGCCGTCATCTTGTTTATATTATATTTCCCTGCCACTGTGCTCTTAACATGTATAAAACCATGATTCATCAGAAACCACTTAGCCAATTCCCCCCAAATTTCGCATTGATCCTACTGTTGTGATGATAGGATTGGAAAAATGTTGCATAACATCTGCATATCTGCAGTGGTTATATCACTCAGGTGAGCGAACCGTGGCCAGTGGGCCTCTTGTTTATTTGGCCTTATCTTTTGCAGGACAGATAAATATCTGCAAGACTGAAGGCATATTTTTTGTCAGAATATTATTTTCTTTGCTAAGATTCACAGAAATTTGTCCGACTAAAAGTTTTGCCAGACAAAATGTAAAAATGTCAGTTTTGTCAGGCAGTCCTGCATTTTTCGCATAGACTGTACTACCTGACAAACTTCTATGGAGTACCCACAGAAGGATTTCTTTGAGAAATAAGAAAAATGTCAGTTTGCGGTAGTGTTCTAACAATGATCGATTATAATCAATAATCAGTCGAAAATTCTTTTTGATTCTGCTATCGATTGTGTTTGCCAATAATCAATGTAATCAAAAAGATTCACACCTGACTATTTTGTGAGTTATTATTCTCAAATTGCAGCTTTAATGCAAGAAAGATGCAATTCTAAACTCCTCAGCTTGAAAGTATGTCGGGGAATATCTGCAGCAAATGGCAAGTCTTATTACACATCTTAAATGTCAAAGCCTACGGGTGTGCTGTGAGGACCTTTTACTTTGGTGATAAGATACTGCACATAAAATTATGCATGCAAATGACAAGTTAACAAGTTTTTATTAAGTTTTAAGCAGTAAAAGGATACCATTTTATCTTTCTGGGTGATGGGACCTATGTTTGCCTTTCATTTTATAGCTTTCGATTATAACCGATAATCAATAGAAACCTCCTGTCCGAGTATTTTCGATGATCGATTATAAAAAATCCCATAATCAGACAGCACTAGTTTGTGGGCAAGTAAACCTGAGGACAAGCGGATTTTTACCATTGTCAATGAACAAATAACAAAATTGGTTAATTCCACATCCCTGCTTAAAGGACTCTTGGGTAACAGCACGCTACTTCAGGCTCCGAATGTGCGACAGTAACCATGATTTAAACAAAACGAGGTTCAAGAAGGTCTGCAGTGTAATGGAAAATTGCTGAGCTGGATGAGTCCTCTGGTTAGCTTGAATGAGTCTAATCTCCAGAACTGTTGGGCTGATATTCATTATCGTATTATTATATCCCAGCCGGCCTCGGTGGCTCAGTTGGATGCGCCGTCCGACTGGAGACCAGGAGGTTTCGGGTTCAACCCCCGCGGAGGTCGGCAACATTCTTTCATGGAGATTGATCATGAAATATTTTTTATGGTCATTCTCTCCCTTCCACTGATTCAAGAAGGGCAGTTGTCAGTTTCTGGCGAAGGAATATGCACAATACTGGTTAACTGCTTAGAGGACTGCCCAGTAAACGTGTGGTTAGGTAAACTGACTGCGCTCGACATGACCCCGTTGGGTTGACTTGGGCCGTAAAACCTCAAACAAATTATTATATCCCAGGAGTCCCAAGGCCCTTTTTCTGAAAAATATTCCCACAATACAAGTTTATTAAATTCCTCTGAAAAATTGGGAGTCCCATCCATGAAAGTATAAATTCGGGACTGGGAGGGGGGGTGGGGGATGGATGGGTGGTATCGATCAAGTTTGCTTGTAGGTTGACCTAATCCTGTTACTTTTTCTATGGCAAAGCCGTTTGTTGCCATTTATGCTAGTTGTACACAGGTTATTCACCCATTTGAAAAACTAGGCGTAATATGTTAAGGGTCTGCCGTCCATTGCGTGAACTTTTTATAGCTAACTCCTACTGTTAACATCTGATCAAGCTGAAAGGAGTCGGGAGGTCGCGGGTTCAACCCCCACCGAGGTCGGCAACATTCTTATGTGGAGATTGATCATGAAATATTTTCTACGGTCATTCTCTCCCTTCCGCTGATTCAAGAAGGGCAGTTGTCAGTTTCTGGCGAAAGAATGTGCACAATACTGGTTAACCGCTTAGAGGACTAAGCCTGCCCAGTAAACATGTGGTTAGTTAAACCGACCGCGCTCGACATGGCCCCATTGGGAAAATAAATAAATGAATAAATAAATATTTTCAATTTTATATTTCTATTTCAGTTCATTTATACTTTTTCACAATGCAAGACAAACAACACTATTGTGTTTAGAAAAAAAAACTATCAAAAAAAAAAAAATAAATGAATAAAGAAATAAAATTATACAATACAAATCAACAAGTTAAATGCAAAATTTGCAAATGAATTTATTTGATTCTAAAGTAACATATTGAATACTGCTCAAGTTTATGAATTAACCCGTATATGGCCCCACCTAAGGAGACTTAACAGCCTTATAAAGACTCCATAATCACTTAGATAAGATGAGCCTTTGATGTGCGCTCTGTTATCAGGACTATATTGGGGGTGATCATGAAGGGGGGGTGTAGCCAAAGAAGGAAAAAAAAAAATGTGTCTTTAAGGACCACCTTGATCCTCTTGTTTTAGCTCACCTTAGGTTTTAGGCTCATAGGTGAACTTATAGTATAGGCATGCTCTGGTTTCTGTCCGTCAGTCTGTCATCCACACTCTTCAAACCTCTTCTCAGAAATCACTGAACCAGTCACAGACAAAATTCATATGGAGCCTCAATGAGTAGGAAGAACGAGTGAGCTGCATCTGGGTCACATGACCAAGATGGCCATCCCATATATGGTAAAACCCCTGTAAAAATCTTCTCTGGAACCAAAGAGCCAATGGCCCTTGGGCTTGGTATGCAGCATTGGGGACATGGGTCCAACATAAATATGGGTGCAATTTGTAGATAAAAAATAGCTAAAATCTTTCCAAACTGAAATCCAAGATGGCTGCTATCTTGAAAATCTATTTTGCGCTTCTGCACGGAAAGGCCAACTAATAAAAACTTGGTAGGAAGTACTGGGGCGACTTGCAGATCAAAAAGAGCTAAAATCGTTCTGATCGGACATCCAGGATGGCCACCATTTTGAAAATCTAGAGCTTCTTCTCCTGACCCGAAATGCCAACTGACTCAAAACTTGATAGGAAATATTGAGGTGACTTGTAGATCAAAAATAGCTAAAATTGTCCTGATCAGAAATCCAAGGCCATCACAGCAGCCATCTTGCAAATCTGTTTTGAACTTCTCCTTAATCAAAAGCCAACTGACTCCAAACTTGGTAGGAAGTATCGGGGCAACCTGTAGATCAAAAATAGCTAAAATTGTGCCAATCAGAAATCAAAGATGGCTGCATGGCTTCTTCTCCTGAATGGAAAGGACAACTGACTAAAAACTTGGTAGGAAGTATCAGAGCAACTTATAAAGAATAAGCAAAAATCACTCAGATCAGAAAGCCAAGGTGGCCACCATGGCAGCTATCTTGAAATTCTATTTTGAGCTGCTTTTCCTGCACCAAAAGGCCAACTGAAACTGGTAGGAAGTATAGGGGATCTAAAATAGCTAAAATCATTCTGATTGGAACTCCAAGATGACTGCCACAGCTGCTCTCTTGAAAATCTATTTTGAAATACTTCTTAAGTGAAAGGCAAATTGACTTGAAACTTGATAGGAAGTATTGAGGTGAATTGTAGATCAAAAGTAACTAAAATTGTTCTAATAGGAAATCCAACATGGCCAGTACCACGGCTGCCATCTTGAAAATCTACTTCCAAATTTTTCTCCAAAAGGCTAATTGACTCGAAATTTCATATTATCAAGGTGACTCTTAGATAAAAAAAATGAATTAAAATTGTTGCAATCAGAAATCCAAGATGGCAGCCACCTTGAAAGTCTATTTTGAACTACTGTTCCTGATTCATAAGGCCAAATGAGTGGAAACTTGGTACAAACTATTGGGTGACTTGTAGATCAAAAATAGCTAAAATTGTTATGATTGGAAACTCAAGATGGCCGCCACAGCGAACCTCTTCTCCTAAACCAAAAGGCCAACTGACTTGAAGCTTCAGCTGAAATGTCAAGTTGACTTGTTCAAATTACAGCCCTTAGGTAAAAAATGGCCCCACTCCTGGGATCACTTGTCAGGTACTCAGAGCGATACAGGGCCATTTTGTTTATGAAAGGTCTAAGTTTTAGCTCACCTGAACCTTTAGGCTCATTGGTTAGCTTATAGTATAGGCAGGCTCAGTTGTCCACACTCTTCAAGCCTCTTCTCCTCGGAAGCCACTGGGCCATTAAAGCTTAATTTCATATGGCGCTTCCATGGGCTGGGACAACAAAAGTTTGTTCACCAGGTCTGGGTCACATGACCAAGATGGCTTATGGTAAAAACTCTTAATCTTCTCTGGAACCAAAGGGCCAATGGCCCTGGGGCTTGGTATGTAACATTGGGGACATGGGCCCAACAAAGTTTGAAATTATGATGACATTAGCTCGACCTTGACCTTTTTTACGGAAAGGTCAAATTTTTTTTTTTACATAAGACTCCTATCGGCAAAACTTTAAAAAGCTTCTTGTCTGAAACTAGATGGCCCAGATCTTTGATATTTGGTATGTATTTTCATCTTACGGTACTTTTTAGCCTACCTGAGCCAAAGGCTCAGGGTGAGCTATTGTGATCACTCACCGTCCGTCTGTCCACAATTTCTTTAAACAACATCTAAACCACTGATCCAGTTTTAACCAAATTTCACAGGATAGATTCTTGGGAGATACTGACTGAAAATTGTTCAAAGATGGGAATCCATGCAGGATTCTGGTTTCCATGGCAGCCAAAAGACAAGAGGACCATGATGGGAGGACCATGATGGTCCTATATCGCTCACTTGAGCAAACAGATTTGCATACTTACTTTTGAAGTTTCAGCAAAGTTCACTGCTCTAGGATTTTTGTATAAATTTTATAGCACCAACCACCCCCCCCCATCCCTCCCCCCCACACACACCCCCCCCCCCCCCATGTTTTTTTTAATGCATCTTGACGACTTGAACTGAATCTTAAAAGAGGGTCACCAAAGGAACATTTCTGCCAAGTTATATTGAAATTGGTCCAGTGGTTTAAAGTGTTTTATATAGCTATAAAGCCCTACCCTCTAACGGCCATGTTGTTTGACCAATCATGACAGCTTGAACAAACTTGGTAGAGGGTCACCAAAGGAACATTCCTGCCAAGTTATATTGAAATCTGTTCAGTGGTTTCTGACAAGAAGATTTTAAAGTTTTCTATTTAGATATATAGGGAAAATAAGACCCACCCCATGGCGGCCATGTTTTTTGACGATTCATGATTGCTTGAACAATCTTGGTAGAGGGTCACCAAAGCAACATTCCAGCCAAGTAATATTGAAATCGGTCAGGGGGTATTTGACAAAAAGAATTTTAAAGTTTTCTATGTAGATATATACGAAAAGTCCCGCCCCCCTGGGGGCCATGGTTTTTGTATCATGAAGGCTTGAACAATCTTGGTAGAAGGTCATCAAAGCAACATTCCTGCCAAGTTACATTGAACTCGGTCCAACTGTTTCTTACGAGAAGATTTTTTAAAGTTTTCTATATAGGGAAAATAAGCGCCCCCCCACCTAGCAGCCATGTTTTTTGACTAATCATGACGGCTTGAACAACCTTTGTAGAGGGTCACCAAAGAAACATTCCTGCCAAGTTGTATTGAAATCGGTCCATTGGTTTCTGAAAAGAAGGTTTTTAAAGTTTTATATACAGATTATATAGGGAAAATAAGTCCCGCCCCACGGCAGCCATGTTTTTTGACGAATCATTACTTGAACAATCTTGGTAGAGGGTCACCAAGGAAACATTTCTGCCAAGTTATAATGAAATCGGTCCGGTGGTTTCTGACAAGAAGAGTTTTAAAGTTTTCTATACATATTATATAAGGAAAATAAGCTCCGCCTCCTGGCGGCCATGTTTTTTGACAAATCATGACAGCTTGAACAATCTCAGGCCTCCTAGTGAAACCTATAAAACCTATAATAACCTATAATTTTGTGTCAAACCTATAAAACCTTTATTTTGTTCATAAAACCTGTAAAAAGCCTGTATTTTCATGAAAAAACCTATATTTTTCACTTTTTGAACCTTCTTGCGACTCAGCCCTAACTTTTCTTCAAAATGCCCTACTATTTTTACTTTTTAGTCCCAAAAAGTGATGAAAACTGTCAAGAAATTGTATTTTTTTCCTCGCTCGCTTCGCTCGCTTGGACTTTGTAAAATTCAGATCAACTTTATCTGAATAATTGTGGCGCAAAAATTCATGAAGTATTTTTTCTTCTCAGTTTTAAATCTTTATATGAGTTTGGAAGAACCTTTTTTTAACCTATATTTTTTATTGAAAAACCTGTAAATATCCAATATTTTGAGTAAGAACCTATATAAAAACCTATATTTTCAAAGTGGACCACTAGGAGGCCTGCAATCTTGATAGAGGGTTACATAAGAAACATTCCTGCAATGTTATATACAAGATTTTTTCAAGTTTTATATATATATATATAGGGAAAATAAGCTCCCCCCCCCCCCCCCCCCCTCCTCACCACCACCACCAGCAGCAGCTATGGCAGGAATGTTCCTTTGGTGACCCTCTACCAAGATATTTCACGCCCTCGTGATTTGTAAAAAAAAATATGACTGCCAGCGGGCGGGGCTTATTTTCCCTTTATATCTATATTGAAAACTTTAAAAATCTTTATTATAAATGTTCCTTTGGTGATCCTCTACCAAAATTGTTCAAGCTATCGTGATTCGAAAAACATGGCTGCCATGGGGAAGGGCTCATTTTTTCTATATATTTATATAGAAAACTTTAAAGATCTTGTCAGAAACTACAGGACTGATTTCCATATAATATGGTAGCAATGTTCCTTTCTTGACTCTACCAAGATTTTTCAAGCCATAGTGATTTGTCAAAAAACATGGTGGCCAGGCGCGGCGCTTATTTTCCATATATATCTGTACAGAAAACTTTTAAAATCTTCTTGTCAGAAACCACTGGACTAATTTCAATATAATTTAGCAGAACTGTTTCTTTGATGACTCTCTACGAAGATTGTTCCAGTCATCATCATGCATCAAAAAAACATGGCTCCCATGCTGCAGGGCTGATTATCATATACTTATAGAAATTTTGAAGATCAGACTTAAAAAGGAATGAGGCACTGCTTGTCATATACGGCATTGCTACTCCATTTTATAGGACCATCATGTCACTCTTAAACATAAAATTAATACAAAAATCTTTAAAAAGTGGATTTGGCTGAAACTTCAATAGTAAGTATGCAAATCTGTTTATCCGGGTGAGCGATACAGGACCATCATGGTCCTCTTGTTCAAGATTATTCAAATTACAGCCCTGGGGTCAAAAAATGGCCCCACCCCAGGGGTTAGTTGTTTTACAGTCATAGAGAGAAATAAAAGCGCTGCAAGCACTGCACCATACCCTGCCACTGCACTTACATCAAGCAAGTGCCATAACTCAAAAATAAAATGTGCTCTACATGAAATGTTCCGGGGGTGGTCATTGGTGTGAAGTTGTTGTGTATCTTGCTTCACTGGGGCGTCCAACTGATATTGGCTTACTGTTGGGCAAGGCCTGCTAGCCTTGCAGCAGGTAAGAGTAGAGGGAGACTGTTTTTATTTCTTCTGATTCTTCACTTTCATTCTTGTTCCTCTTTCTTCCCTGTCCCTCTCTTTCATCTCTTCCACTATCTCTTCTATCTCTTTCTCTTTTTCTCTGGGAGACGACACACATGATCTACAAGGGTTGACATGTCATTAAAACGCAACACAATCAATCAACATGTTATATTCCTTTACACTTTTGCAAGGCTTCAAGAAAATCTCTGAAACTGTTTTCAAGTAATAGATTGGGCACACGTAGCATGCCTATGGTGGGGCATTGATGACAAGCTTTTCATGGAAACCCAACGAAAAACTTGGTTGCTATGGCAAACGCAAGGTCCCATAGACTTACAATGCTTGTCATCACCTTAACTCCTTTAGTTTTGATTGTATGTTCCTGAAACTTGCACATAAGGTGGACATAGATGAAATCGAAATCTCTCACAAGTTCAGATCCGCCGAGGTTGGCAACATTCTTTCGTGGAGATTGATCATGAAATATTTTCTACGGTCATTCTCTCCCTTCCGCTGATTCAAGAAGGGCAGTTGTCAGTTTCTGGCGAAAGAATGTGCACAATACTGGTTAACCGCTTAGAGGACTAAGCCTGCCCAGTAAACGTGTGGTTAGGTAAACTGACCGCGCTTGACATAACCCCATTGGGTTGACTGGGAGGTCGCAGGTTCGACCCCCGCCGAGGTCGGCAACATTCTTTCGTGGAGATTGATCATAAAATATTTTGTACAGTCATTCTCTCCCTTCCGCTGATTCAAGAAGGGCAGTTGTCAGTTTCTGGTCAAGAATGCACAATACTGGTTAACCGCTTAGAGGACTAAGCCTGCCCAGTAAATGTGTGGTTAGGTAAACTGACCGCACTCGACATGACCCCATTGGGTTGACTGGGATGTAAAACCTTAACACAAAAAAAAAACCTCAACACAAACAAACAAGTTCAGATCGGATCATTAATCTTGATTATGTCCCCTTGATTGCTGAAAAAGCCTCCGTTTGACTTTGTACTGTGTTCAGTTTTGATCGGATCTTCCTGAAACTGGCAGAAAAGGTGGACATGGATGAAATTCGAAAACTGGCCGGATCGGATGATTAATCTCGAGTTATATGCCCCTTGATTGCTGAGAAAGCCTCTGTTAGACTTCGTCATCAGCATCTTGTTCAGTTTTGATTGGATCTTCCTGAAACTTGGCATGCAACATTTTTCCAATACTCTTATGACAAGGCAATGGCTTGAACAGTTTTTGAAATATCTTGCTTACAAGGGTAAAATGCTGAAATTTTCAAAACGTCACAAGTAAAACAAGTCATCCCCAATGCCTCCTACCAACTTCTGAGTCAGCTGGCATTTTGGTTCAGTAGAAGAAGCAAAAATAGATTTTCAAGATGGCTGCCATCTTGGATTTCCGATTGGAATGATTATAGCTATTTTTTGATCTACAAGTCACTCTGATGCTTCCTATTAAGTTTCAAGTCAATTGACTTTTAGGTTTAGGAGAAGAAGCGAAAAATAGATTTCCAAGATGGCTGTCATGGAGGCCATCTTGGATTTCCGATTGGCACGATTTTAGCTATTTTTGATGTACAAGTCATCCTGATGCTTCCTAGCAAGTTTGGAGTCAGTTGGCCTTTCGGTTCAGGAGAAGAAGCGAAAAATAGCTTTTCAAGATGGCTGCCATGGTGGCCATCTTGGATTTCTAATCAGCACAATTTTAGCTATTTTTGATTTATAAGTCACCCCAATGCTTCCTAACCAGTTTGGAGTCAATTGGCTTTTGGGTTTAGGAGTAGAAGCGAAAAATAGATTTTCAAGATGGCTGCCATGGTGGCCATCTTGGAATTTGGACCGACACAATTTTAGCTATATTTGATCTACAAGTCACCCTGATGCTTCCTAGCAAGTTTGGAGTCAATTGGCCTTTCGGTTCAGGAGAAGAAGCAAAAAAGATTTTCAAGATGGCGGCCATCTTGGATTTCCGATCGGAACGATTTTAGCTATTTTTTTATCTACATTTCACCCTGATGCTTCCTACCAAGTATCGAGTCAATTGGCCCTGGGGTGTAGGAAGAGTAGGCTTTTAAAGCAATTGTTCACGCCGCATGACGCACGCCGCATGACCTATGATGGACGACGGACATTGACTGACCGCAATAGCTCACCATGCGCACTTCATGCTCAGGTGAGCTAAAAATCTGAGCAAATTTGGCTCAGTGGCTTCAGAGAAGTCGTCAAATTCTCAACAATTTTCCCATATAAATGTTATGGGGCTCATACAAATGCATAGGGAAGCAAACTTGACCTTGCTGTAAAAAGGTCAAATGTCAACGTACGATAATCTTTTTAGCAATTTTGGTAGATCTCCTGTCCCTGATGATTTGTGCACAGATTTAGCCCCAAGGCATCCTCAGTTCTGAAGAAGAAGATTTTTAAAGGGTCTTACCATATATGGGCATGGTGGCCATCTTGGTCGACCTACCGCGACCATTTTAGCAATCTTTCGTTCCCCTGACTTAAGAAGGCACAATATGAAATTTGAGCAAATTTGGCTCAGTGGCTTCAGAGAAGAAGAAATTTAAAATTCTCAACAATTTTCCTATTCAAATGTATGGGGCTCATACAAATGCATAGGGAAGCAAACTTGACCCTGCCGTAAAAAGGTCAAATGTCAACGTACGACAATTCTTTTAGCAACTTTGGTAGACCTCTCGTTCCCGATGATTTGTGCAAAGATTCAGCCCCAAGGCATTCTCGGTTCTGGAGAAGAAGATTTTTAAAGGTTTTTACCATATATGGGCATGGCGGCCATCTTGGTCACAGACCACGACAATTTTAGCAATCTTTTGTTTCCCCACACTAAGGTGGCTCCATATGAAATTTGAACAAAATTAGCTTAGAGGCTTCAGAGGAGAAGTAGTTTGAAACTCTTAACAATTTTCCCATTCAAATGTATAGAGCTCATACAAATGCATAGGGAAGCGAACTTGACCTTGCCGTAAAAAGGTCAAACGTCAACATACGACAATTCTTTTAGCAACTTTGGTAGACCTCTTGTCCCAGATGATTCGTGCAAAGATTCAGCCCCAAGGCATCCTCGGTTATGGAGAAGAAGATTTTTAAAGGTTTTTACCATATATGGGCATGGCGGCCATCTTGGTCAACGGACCGCGACAATTTTAGCAATCTTTTGTTTTCCCACCCTAAGGTGGCTCCATATGAAATTTGAACAAAATTAGCTCAGAGGCTTCAGTGGAGAAGTCGTTTGAAACTCTTAACAATTTTCCCATTCAAATGTATAGAGCTCATACAAATGCATAGGGAAGCGAACTTGACCTTGCCGTAAAAAGGTCAAACGTCAACGTACGACAATTCTTTTAGCAAATTTGGTTGACCTCCCGTCCCCGATGATTCGTGCAAAGATTCAGCCGCAAGGCATCCTCTGTTATGGAGAAGATTTTTAAAGGTTTTTACCATATATGGGCATGGCGGCCATCTGGGTCGACGGACTGCGACCATTTTAGCAATCTTTAAGGAGGCTCCATATGAAATTGAGCAAAATTGGCTCTGCGGCTTCAGAGGAGAAGTCATTTGAAAATGTTAACGGACGGACGCACGGACGACGGACGAAAAGTGATCACAATAGCTCATCCTGAGCAGAGCTCAGGTGAGCTAAAAACAAAAGGCCAGATTAAATTATTAATCTCAGTTACATTCCCTTCATTGTTGTCATCAGCACGACTCCTAGATGGAATCTTTAAGTTCAAAACTTTTGACTGCTGAAAGCCCCTATTTCTGACCTTGTCATCAGCATCTCCTTCAGTTTTGATCAGATCTACCATACATATAAGATCAGGTTGAAACTTGGTCGACAGTTAGACCATGAGGTGATACAACGTATATTTTGAGGTTAAAGTACAACAAATGATAGTTATCACTATTTATTAAAGATTTTTCAGACATGACTCATCTCCAGATAAATCCTCCTACAGTTTCCATGGAATGAGGTTGAAACTTGGTGGACAGTTAGACTGAGGCAGTACAGGGCATATTGCTTCGAGGTTACAGTACAAGAAATTTTGATAGTCGTGACTCTTTAAAGATAGTTCAGATATAACTTCATTTCCGGGGAACTCCCTAGTTTTCATCAGATCGGGTGGAAACTTGGTGAACAGTTAGACCATGCAGTGGTACTGTGCATATTATTTTGAGGTAACAATATAACAAATTTTGATAGAGTTATCACTATTTTTTTTTTTTAAAGAGTTTTCAGACATGACTTGGTTTCTGGATAACTCTTTCCTACAGGTTTCATTGAATGAGACTGAAGAAACTTGGTGGACAGTTAGACTGAGGTGGTATATTGCATATTTAGAGGTTACAGAACACTAAATTTTGTAGTCATTACTCTTTAAAGATGATTCAGATATGACTATTTCAGGGCCCAGTTGTTCAAAGCGTCGTTAGCTTAACAAGCTCGTTAAGGGTCATTTCATTAACTGTTTAAGCGGATTCAATATACAATATTCTGATATAATTTCAGCATATTTGCATATCACTCAATGTAAATTTTAACGAATCGTTAACTAACAACTATCATCTGACTACCGTATTCGACTTAATTACCGCACTGTGCGCTTAAATTTTTCAAAAGCCCTGGGGAAACTTGTGGTAAAATATCCACCTAATAAGAGCACACTTGAAAGAAAGAGCAACAGAGGACTTCATGAGGAGCGTATTTAATGATGCTTATGCAATGTTACTTTCTGTTTTCTTTATAGAATCATATGTTGTGGATACTCGTTTTCGACCTAATTACCGCACTGTGCGCTCAAATTTTTGGTAACAATTTGTCGAGGCAATTCAAATGAATACCCACAACATGTCTTTTTCATAAAGAAGTAGATAAAAGTACACTGGTTGTAACCTTTTAGATTACTAAATTGTTTGACTGTGCGCTTATAGGAGCATGTGCGGTAATTGGGTCGAATACGGTATTTCAAAGTTACAGTACAACAAATTTTGATAAGAGTTGTTACTCTTACAGAAAGTTCACACACTTTATTTCCTCGTAGTTTTCATCTGTCACTCTGAAAGTTATTGGATTGTAAGACCATGAGGTGAAGCAGCGTGTAATACTGTATTCTTTTGAGGTTACAGTTCAACAAAAACATAAGAATGTTATTTAAGAAATAAATTATTCAGAACCGTGCTCAAGTGCCCCAGATAAAGCAGTTGCGTTTGGGTTGTACCCATTTGAGCATGAGCGAATTTCTGATGAAGCTCAAATAGATGCAGATTCTGAGGTTCTATATATGTATATAAAAAAAAAAATGACATCTTTTCTTGATTCATCTTTATTTCACAATATTTTTTACAGAAATAACAATCACATAGGACATCTAACAGATCAAACAATATTATAACAACAATATAACATTTATATGGTAAATGTCCTAAAATGTGAACACTTTATTCAATACTATTTTGACCACAATTTTGTTTTTGATACAACTGCTTCTTAACTCTTTGCATGCTGGGTAAAAATTTCAGCAGATGGCATTTTGAAATATTTTTCTTCTTTTTCCTAGAAAACAGGATCTGACACTTAATGCAAATTGTCTCTGAAGGAGACTTACTGTAAGATACCATTTTCTAGGAAAAATAAGAAAAATATTAGTTTGTCATCTGCTGAAATTACCCATAGCATGGTAAGTGTTAAAACAAAGTGTAGACCCTGATCAGACTGTTCCTTGATCTGGGTCTGCACTGTCTGCCTATGACATATTGTTAAACTGATGTACAAAATTATAGGACATTTACCGAATCTGTAATTCGTAGGCACTATTACAGTGAGCATAAAGCACTTAGTGTACATAAGGATGAAACTGCAGAAAAACACATCTGGGCCCAGTTGTTCAAAGCATCATTAGCTTAACGAGCTCGTTAGTGGTCAAAATGTTAACTGTTCTAGTAAGTACAATATCTAATTTACACATATTTTTGCTGAAAAATGTGAGTAGCTTTTCACATTTTTTCAGCAAAAATGATGGTGTATAAGTAGTATTTAATGATAAAAGTTTTAACGATACGTTAACTAACGACATCGTTAGTTTTGAACAACTAGGCCCTGACAAGGAGCTTCAACCGGAAAATAAATTTTTCTTATTTCTCCATGAAAACATACGTTGTGATTACTAACTGGAATCACCTTGGCCAAGCTCTTCTACTGAATATGTGCAATATGTTTTCATGGTGAAATAAGAGTGATATTTATGCAAATATCACTCTTATCTATAAAGCTGAGAAAGGTTCACTTTCATCCTTGCATGCTGAATTTTAACAACATTTTTACACAGTTCTTATTTTTTTTTCCAGAAAAATAGGTTTGTCATTCAATGTCAGAAAGTGAACTGTAAAGCCTTCATTTTTCTTAGAAAAAAATATCACTCAGTGCCTGCAAATTTTATGGTCAGTGTGTTAACCTTAAAAGTGCCAATCACAATTGCAGCAGACAACATTTTGATATACATATTGTCAAAAGTCAAGCACTGTCTCCATTAACATTTAGTTTAAAATTTTGATATGGACATTATAAAAAGTTAATTTTGATGTGGACATTTTCAAAAGTTAAGCACTACTTCCATTAATGTTCAGTGTAAAATTTTGATACAGACATCGTCAAAAGTTAAGTATTGCCTGTACGTAGTAACATTCAGACAAAAAATTTGATATAGATATTGTCAAAAGTCAAGCACTATCTCTATTAATGTTCAGAATAAAAATTTGATATTGACATTGTCAAGTCAAGCACATGATATTAACATTGTCAAGTCAAGCACTGTCTCATCAACAGTGTAAAATTTTGATGGAGACATTGTCAAAAGATAAGCACTATTTCCATTAAAATTAAGCTCAATTAATATTTAGTAAAATTTTGATACGGATATTATCAAAAGTTAAACACTATCTCCATTAAGTATAAAACTTTGATATTGACATTGTCAAAAGTCAAGCAATGTCTCCATTAATGTTCTGTGTAAAATTTTGATACATTGTCAAAAATTAAGCACTCTCTCAACATTCAGTGTAAAATTTTTATATAGACATTGTCAAAAGTTAACCCTAGTCCTCCTGAACCAGGATATACCCTTACTTTGCAAACAGTGTAGATCCAGATCAGTTGGCTTCCAAAGAAGAAGCCAACTGATCTGAGTCTGCACTGTTTGTCATTAAGTAAGTGAATTTGCAATAGCAACCTCGATCAAGTAATATGATTGGCTGAAAATTCGAAGTGGGCTTGGCATTTTAAATTATTAGGCATGACAAGGTTTAAGCACCATCTCCATTAACATTCGGTATAAAATTTTGATATGGACAGTCTATTTTATTACAAAATGTTATGTAAAAGGTACATAACCTTCACCACTCTCTGGGCAAATTCAGCAGATAACAATTTGATATTTTTCTTAATTTTCTCAGAAAATGGGTTTAACATTTCATGCAAATTACTACAGGGGAGACAATTTATAAGAAATGTCTATCTAATTTTATGGAAAAAATCATTTTTTTTTTCATATTTACTTTATCATGAACATGCAAAAGGCATAGCTCGAGATAAAAGGGAGATGATAGTACTGTTACTTCTGCACTAACAGATCTTGTAAGTACATGTACTAACTTGAGGCAAGTCCTGTGAGTACCTACAAGATACTTTTTTTTTTTTAGTTTTTACATTTCATATGAAATACAGTTGATAATGCAATTTATATGCATCTTGCTTTTGATTTTTAAAATATTACCAACATTACCGAATTTCATGTAACAAACAACATAAATTTAAGGAGCATAACAATTCCAGTTATTTCTTTTCTTTTAGACAATGATTGTTTACTGACCATGACATGAGCCAGTGCATGACAAAATCTACAATAAGACGTGTGACCAGCAAATACTCAGATCAGACTGCAAAGATCAGTCTTCAATGATGCCATATGCCTTCTACAGCCTCCGTGATATCCAAAGAGGGATAAACGAGAACTCTTGCCATACTGGATGGATGTACAGGTTGATCTGAGTCTGATACTGGTCACATAGGTCTTATTATAGGTTTTGTCATGCGCTGGCTCATATTATCCTAAATATCTGGACACCCTTGCTCCTTACCAGCCTTGTCCTAAAACTTGAAAAAAAATCATTTCACTACCTGTTGAAGTGTCTGGAGCTGCTGGATGAAAAAGAACAGTGAAATCTGGTCATATACTACAATCTGCAGCATCTGACCAAGAGCTACACAGTTGGATACACATGTCTGTCCAAACAATTTAAGTAACCACTCAAGCTCGGAATTTCAATATTTCGCACTGAAATTGCAGTATCCATGTGTGACATAATGGTTAAGAAAACAATAACATTTATTGATAAAAGGAATCCCAACACAATCAAGCAAATTTGTAGCTCTCATGGTCATTAGCATAGGCATCAAAATAGCTCTAGAAAAGAGGCATAGCCTTCCAAATACTTTCATATTTCTCTAAAATGTATGTTATGTGTTTTCATTAGGTGTGCCTTGGCGATGCACTTCTAATGAAATGTTGAGCTGAGGGTTAACATCCCAGTCAGCAATACTGATTTATGTACAGACTAAATTTTCCTGACCAAGTCCAATGACAAACTCCTGTCCTTTCTTTGGTTACTAGCAGCTCTGCCATAGAGATACAGACTGCTCATCTGTTTTGCACTGGTGGGTGGGGCCTACTTCTAATGTCAGAGTACCTATAACATGCCTTTTCATGGAGAATTGGGCTGAAAACTGAGCTTTATCTGGAGCTAAGCAACAAGTTTATTATCCAAGAAAAGTTTGATGCTCGAGGCTTGAAGTTAAACCGACACTTTTCCATCTACAAAAGTATTAACTGGCTTCTGACAAGGAAATTTGTTGAAGATAAACACAGTATTAACTCCTATTTGGACAGGGATGACTGAGCAAACAGTATTACGTATCCCAAATCAAACAGAACTATCAATACCTTTTATGATGCAAAAAGTGCCTTATCTGCAGCTGTGTAAGCATCTTTGTCCTTAAATTGAACAAGAAGTCCATTTAACCCATTGTAGACTGAATAGACTCCCCTCACACTATATATTGGAAGAGTCCCATTTCAATTTTCAATGGGTTAATAAAACTGCTGGCAAACAGTTTAGACCCTGATTAGATGCTGCATTCTGTGGCAGCTAATCTGAGTCTACATTGTTTCTTCAGGCCTGTCTGTTCAAATACTTTGTGCAAATACAGTACATGTACTTGACAGCTTTCATTTAGGTCCAAGGGAGACAACAGAAATCCTTGTAGGTCCTCTGTTTAAAACTGACTTGAAATATCCAAGTATATGCATGATAAACAACACTATAAGATGATATACAACATAATAGCTAAGAAGTACAATCAAATTTCAATTAACATCTTTTATATATATTATTATGCTAAGTTTATCAATATTAATTTTAACCAGAAGACTTGTATTTAGAAAATAACAGCTAAGAAGTAAAATATAATTTCAATTAACATCTTTTATATATATATATATATATATATATATATATATATATATATATATATATATATATACCACAACCTCTTTATAACACTATTGTTGGGGTCCATAGCATAAACCACGTTAGTTAAACAACCGTGTTATATCCAAACAAAATTGTATAGATTATATTGAAAAATGACCATTTATGGTCATTTTTCAACATAATCTATACATTTTTGGGATCCATCTTTGAACTGTGTTATATCTAAAACCGTGCTATAACAAACCGTGTTATAAAGACGTTGAAATGTATATATCATTACGCTAAGTTTATCACATATTAATTTTAACCACAGGACTTGTTAAGTATGTGTTTTGGGTGATGGGTATCGAGATAATTTTTCCAATCTCTCCATAAAAACATGTTGGGGGTACTTAAGGTGAATCTGACGATAAATCTGGGATGATTTTTCTTATTTCTCCATAAAAACATGTGGGTACTAGCTAACAAGGAGTATTTGATGATAAGTATGGGATATTTTTTTCTTATTTATCCATAAAAACCTGCTGTGGGTGCTTATTCGCAGCGCCTCAATGAGGTGCTTCTAATGAGTACTCACAACATATGTTTATATGAAGAAACTGAGAAAATTATCTTAGAATTATCATTAAATCCTGATTATTGGTAGTATAAATATTATTGTGCCAGATAAGATTATTTTATAGTGAAATAAAGATAACTATAGATTCTTTTCTCTTACTTCTCCATGAAAAGTTCTAGAGTCTCACTACCTGACCAATCTGCTTAGGTGGCTGAATACACTTTGAGTTTTTTTTCTGCAATTTTTAAAAGAAAGACAACTTTTTTGACTTCTTGTTCGCAATGCTGCACACCAAGACCTTTCTGAGAAGGGGTCTACTCAAAAAAAAGAAAGAATTTGTTCCCAAATTCTTTCCTTCTAGAGTAGACCCCTTTTCAGAAGGGGACACAAGCAATTTTGACTGTTACCTCCCTTTAAAGTGTATTAAGTCCCCTTAACTTGACTTGCATATTTTTCCCATCATGCATGAATATTTTGGCTAAGAAATAAAGCTTTGTATAACTTGAGTGCTCACAGACATATGGCACATAACAAAACAACAATTAATAACACAAATTTCTATTTCTATTACAGCATTTGCCCATGTGGTGCGAAGGTGCTGTGTATCTTACATCACTGGGGCGTCCAACTGATATTGGCTTACAGTTGGGCAAGGCCTGCTATCCTTGTAGTGGGTAAGGGTAGAGGGGGAATGTTTTTATTTCTTCTGTTTCTTCACTTTCATTCCTGTTCCTCTTTCTTCCCTGTCCCTCTCTTTCATCTCCTCTACTCTCTCTTCTATCTCTTTTCTCCCTTTCTCTGGGAGACGACACAAAATGACCCTCAAGGGTTGACGTGTCGTTAAACCCCAACACAATCAATCAATCATAATATTTTGACATGATAATTCCTTAATGTAATTATCAATTCCTTATTGTAATTATCATAGCTCCAGATAAGGTACGTTTTTCCATCAAAAAGTATTGATTTTTTTCTTACTTCTCCATGAAGACATATGTTATTGATATTCATCAGAGGCCCTTCGCTTCACTCCACTCTTATCTAAAGCTATGAATTACTCTTTACTGTAACTGTTCTGAAATTTGAACAAGTTCTGTTTACCTGACATATTTTACATGTAGCGTCAGAATGACAAACAGCGTAGACCTTGATCAAACTGCATCTTTAGAAATTTGATCTAGTCTACTCTCTTTGTTCAAGCTTATGTGTATGAATATTTGACTCTGGTAGTGTCCTGACTGAATGACAAACAGTGTGTACCCTGATTAATTTGTCTGTTTGCTAAGGCACAGCTACTGTATTTACCCTAAGTATTGGGACACCTTATTTACTTATCATACTTGACCCGATTCTTAGGGTTATTACAGTATCCAAATACTAACCCTGATCCTGTTGGTCCTGGATAGACCCTGCCTTTGCAATGAGTGTGAATCCAGAAGAAGCCAAAAGATCTGGATCTTCACTGTTTGCACTTCAATATGTGAATTTGTATCAACAACCTGAATGAAATAATCTGATTGGCTGACAGTTAGAAGTGGGCATGGCATCTTTATTCATTCAGCATGACAAGGGTTAAGGGTCGTTATGGGAGCTCTCTTTAATCATTCAACAGAATAGTTGTTAACATGGACTAGTTGATACTTATTCCAGGATAATTTTCTCCCATTCTCTATAACATGCCATGGGTTCTCAACAGAATCACCTCACCAAGGCAGCTCTTAAGAATACCCACAATGTTGTTATGAAGAATAAGAAGAATTACCCAAGAATGACCACCAAATATTGCTATTTAACACTTAGCATGTTGGCTAAAAATTTCAGGACAACATTTTGAAATGCTTTTCTTATTTTTTTCCCAGAAAACAGCCTTTGATACTTCATACATATTGTCTCCTTAGAAGACAATTTGCATGAAATGTCAAAGCCTATTTTCTGGAAAAAATATCAATTTGTTGGCTGCTGAATCTGCCAAGGGAGTGGTAAGGCTAAAGAGGATATTTGATACTAATTCTGGGATAATTTTCTCCAGTTATCCATAACAAAACGTATGTTGTGGGTATTACTGTATGTATTCGTACAGGAAGGCCTGAGCAGAGAGTGCAGACCCAGATGAGAATGCGGCATCTCATCAGAGTGTACACTGTTTGCCGCTCATCCAGAGTTTTTCAAACACATTATTAGATCTTGTCTTGCTGAATAAATAAGATGCCACGCCCACTTCTAATTTCCAGCCAATCAGATTACTTGATCTGGGTTTTTGATAGAAATTCACATATTTAATGACAAACGGTGCAGATCCAGATCAGTTGGCTTCTTCAGTTCTCAACAGTTGTTGTGTTCAGCAAGAGAAGGGTTAGGTACTGAAGTGGACTTGTTCAAATTTTGCGACTGTTATGTTAAGGAGTTAAGGTGTCCCAACACTTAGGGTAAATACAGTACCTAAATTGTATGATCTTACAGAGAATAAGAAAAATTACAGACAACCCTCTTTATACTGACACTCGATGCAACGATAAAATTCGTTATAATGACAATTTGACTGTCATGAAACCTTCATTTAAGATATAATAATTAGTCAGAAATTATGCAAGAACATTGTATTTAATACATTGTACTTTAAAGAAACATGTTCTGGATATTTGTTAGAATCATCTCAGTGAGGCAATTCTAACAAAATTCCAAAACATGTTCTATGAGGAAATAAGACAAAACAAGACCCTTCTTACATATCAATCTGCTCACTGAGTATTCTGTACAACAGCAATTTCATTTTAATGGCAACATCTTTGGGAACAAATGCTGTCATTGTAACAAGGGTTCACTGTATCTCAGAATGATCACCAAATATTCTTACTTACCATATTTACCCTAAGTACTGGAACACCTTCAATCCTTACCATATTTGTCCCAAAATTTGGAAAAATTGATGTGTCTAAAATAGTGCTGGATGAAATGCAAAACAGTGTAGACCTGGATCAAAATGCTGCACTTTGCAGCATCTGATATCTGTCTACACTGTTTGCTCAGGCCTATCTGTCCCACTACTTAAGATTATTATGGTAACTAGTTTTCTGACAATATAAACAATATCATTATCATCAATAGTCTATGCCCTGGAAAAATCAGACCAAATCGTTCAACAAACAATACAAATATACTTAACAATATCATCATTTTCATTTTATTTACAACAAAGAAAAAGTGACTAGATTTTTCATGTTACCTGCTAAGAAATCAACCATTCTTCCGTAATAATCTTAAGTATTGGGACAAAGAAGCCTGAGCAAACAGTGTAGAACCTGATCAGATGGCATCTTGTCCAGTAGTCTTTAGACAGATCAACAGGTAGTTAAATGGACTTGTTGAATCTTAGGACAAGTAAGGTAAGGAGTTAACGTCCCAATATTTAAGGTAATACGATATGTATCTATTCATTCATAAAACTGTTCCCAGAAAATGAAATGGCTGTCCATTTAGGACATAGTTTTCTTTTTTTGGATGGAAGCTATTACGAAACATATATGTATATATATTAAGCTGCTGGGTGTTAATTTTACAGTTTTAAAAAGAAAATGCATTCACACATGCATGCGCAAACACACAAACTCCTGGGCATCAGGGCTTAAAAAAACATATAAAATTTACATGGTCCTAGTTTGTTTTTTCAGTTTATTTGGCATGTCTGGGACAGTTTTGCATTAAAAATATCTGTATCAATACATTCTTGTCTACTAAACATGTTTCCTACTATGTTTCAAGTGTTAATATCAAAGTCTGGTTATCAGTAACATGAAAATATCAATTTCTGGTTATCCGTAGAATGATGATATACACTGTGTAACAAGTTTATGCATACATATAGGTCAGTATCATTACTCGCTCAAGTTATCACCCCACCATCCTCCTACCCTCTCTAAATGGCACAAAATAATGTTTTTATTTTTGTTGTTTTTTTTTATTAGTTTGTTATGCTGTTAACATAAGGTACAACCATTCATGAGCAAACAACTTTTGTGACTAGCTTTTCTGCACATCGAGACGCTTCTGAAAGGGTGTGGTTTTAAAGAAAAAAAAATTAGCTCCTTTAAAGAGTAAACCTCTTATCAGAAGGGAGGCAAAAGAGCTTTTGAAAAATGGTAATACCTCTCCCTGAAAATATATCAACTCTCCTTAATAAAATGAGCTGCAACATGAGAATTGTCCACATGAAGACACTTTGCATCCTTGAATATTCAAAATGCATCCAGTGAAGATTTTGATCATTCTGCGTGAATCCTCAGGCTGATCTGAATCTTTGCTAATATGTCCGAATGTACGTTTTCTGCCAATGCGGCTCAAATGTTGTTTTTTTTGTTTTGTATTTATATAAAAAAGTACTGGTTTTCTTGTTTCTACAAGAAAACAATTTTTGGGGACTCATTAGAATTGCCTCAGTGGGTTGATTCTCTTGGATACCCACATTAACTGTTTTTTGTGAATTAGAAAAAAAAAAAAAAAAAAAAATCTGGCTGCCCTCCCTTATCCAGAATAATGAATTAAAGCTTACTTATTCTTGAGATCTAGTCAAATAAAGCAATAACATGAGAGCTCCATCCAAATGAGGGAATTATTTAGACAGATAACAATTTTTGTTGCTGGTATAGTTTACTTAACCACACTTTTACTGGGCAGGCTTAGTCCTCTAAGCAATTAACCAGTATTGTGCACATTCTTTCGACAGAAACTGACAACTGCCCTTCTTGAATTAGCAGGAGAGAATGACCGTAGAAAATTTCATGATCAAATCTCCACGAAAGAAAGTTGCTGACCTGGTGGGGGTTGAACCTGCAACCTCCTGATCACCAGATGGAAGCGCATCCAACTCAGCCACCGAGCCCAGATCTTTACAAAATTAAAAACCTTCTTACTTCTACTCTTTGACATAATAAAATATTTCAAAAACAGTTAATTTTTCTGACACAGAAACGTATGTCTGCTTCCACACACTTCACATGAAAAAGTTTATTGGTATGAATTGTTTATCACAATATTTGTTAAGATTGTCTAAAGATGAATTATATTTCCACCAGGTTTCCTAAATCTACCTTAAACAGCTTTTAAATTTTGGAAAGGATATAAAATCCATATCAAAATCATCTCAGGGGCTAAATTCTGTCAAAAATGGAAGTCAAATAACCTTCCTATTCTCTGTACATCATCTAATGGTGCTTCATATATTTATCAGATTTAGTGAAAATATCTCCAGTGGCTTGAAATTTTCTGAAAAAACCTCCAACAGTTTAAAATGGAGTGGACACTATTCGTGACAGAAATTGACCAAAAAATGGCCAACAAGAAGCCATGACAAAATTGTTTTGGGACCCCTGGTGAGAGAGATGGGGGAGGTATGATACATCATTTTTAGCATTAAAATTTCTGAACTCATTAAAATGTTATATAATACATTATTTAAATTCCATAATTATTTTCCTTTGTACATAAAAATATTTTTAAAACAGCATTTGTAAAAATAAAATTTCTTAACAGACATAAACCGTATCATTTATTATAAAATATATTTTCTTAAAAGGCAGATATTAACAGATAACAAGTTTCTTAGCACAAATTTCATGTAGAATGTAATAGCTCCAAATAAATGGGGTATCAACAAAATATTTTTTTCTTATTTCTCCATGAAAACATATGTTGTGGGTACTCATTAGAAGTGCCTCTGTGAGGCACTTCTAATGAGTACCACCAACATAAGATTTATGGAGATGTAAGAAAATATCATGATTTTTTGACTGAAAAAAAATAGAGCCTTATCTGGAGCTAAGATGTTTATGAAAAAAGTCATAGCTCTAGACCAGTGGCATATCCTGATTACTATTTATTCATATTCTATGAAAACATATAGTGAAATCAGAGAATTTGTCAAGGAATATTTGATGATAATTCTGGGATAATTTTTCGTATTTCTCCATAAAAAAATACATGTATTTCTCCATAAAAAAATACATTGTGGATACTCATTTCAGCATCTTGCTGGGGTACTTCTAATGAGTACCCACAACATAGTTATGTGTTTTTAGAGAAAAGTATCTCAAAACTATCACTAAATACGCCTCCTCAACAAGCCCACTTCTCAGTCTTCTATAACAAATATATGCATGTTGTGGGTACTCATCAGTAGAGCCTTGGAAAGAGTCTTCTAATGAGATCCACAATGTTCGTTTTCATGGAAAAATTTTCTTTAACTTAAATATGTTTAGGCTGTAACAATAACAAAAAAAACCCCCACCTTATCTAGATCTATGAAAAATAGTCATCTAATATATGACATCTTTACGCCTGTTGCTACTCCTGTGCTCCCTAAAATATCAGAAAATATTATGTATTTTGAGCCATTACCAAAGTGAAATGGGAAAAGAAGGCTCAGAAAATATTTGAATATTGAAGGCCAAGACCACCATACACATTTATAGGGCCTGTGCCATGCGAAAAAGTGTCTTTGGGCATAAGAGACAGCAAATGCCCAGATCAGTCTGCACATCTGCACAGTCTGATCAGGGCCTTCACTGTCCACTAACAGAATCATTGGATACTACAGAATGTATCAATGGAGACCTTGGGCATGTGCAGGATGATGTGAATCTGCACATTTTATGCATGCCTGAAGGCACTTTTTCGCTTGATGAAGCCAATACAGTCAGATTAGAACTTTACAATTGGCCATACAGTGAAACCTGTGTAAGAGAGCCACCTTTGAGTGGTGGAGTGGAAAAAGTTGTTTGTCTTATAAAGGTACATGTCATGTAACTTTGCTAGCAAGCGAAATTACATGACATGTACCTTTATAAACAACCACCTTTCTACATCAACCACTAAAGTCAATCTCAAAGGTGGCTTTCTTACACAAGTTTCACAGTAATTCATTATCTATACTACAGTATCTAATAAGCTGTAGATAGTAACTACATGGGTATGCAGGCTAAGCTGGGCCTTTGCTGTTCATACATGCCATAGCTCCAGATAAGGCACATTTTCAACCAAAAAGTACTGGGCCCAGTTGTTCAAAACTAACGATGTTGTTAGTTAACATATCATTAAAACTTTGAACATTGAATATGGCATATACGCTAATATTTTTGCTGAAAAAAATGTGAGTAGCTTTTGCATGCATTTGCAAAAGCTACTCACATTTTTTCAGCAAAAATACCTGTCAATTAGATATTTTACTTACAAGAACAGTTAACATTTTGACCACTAATGAGCTCGTTAAGCTAAATATACTTTGAACAACTGGGCCCTGATATTTTTCTTATTTCTCCACAAAAACATATGAGCCAGCCCATGACAAAAACTTCAATAAGACCTTTGTGACCAGCAAAAACTCAGAGCAGCCTGTGCATCCACCCAGTATGGCAAGGGTTCTTGTTCATCCCTCTTTTGATAGCCTGGAGACTATAGAAGGCACATGTGATCAGCAAAGACTCTGATCAGACTGCACAGATGCGCAGGCTGATCTGTGTCTTCGCTGGTCGCACAAGTCTTATTGTAGGTTTTGTCGTGCGCTGGCCCATGTGTTATAGGTAGTTATTAGAAGCACCTCACTGAGTCACTTGAGGCACTTCCATTAAAGGGTCCATATTCCTCAAAAAATACTTTTTTTTTTATCCAAGAAAGCTTTCATAAATTGATATAAAGTATTAATAAGATCATAAAATGTGGCATCTGACAGCCTGTAAAATTTCATTTAGTCTCTCGTTTTTGAACTGGATCAAAAATAAAATGATATTTTTTATCGTATCTGTGAATTAATGTAGGAAACATTAATTCAGATATACGATAACAGATCATTTCATTTCAAGAACGAGAGACTAACTAAAATTTTACTGGCTGTCAGATGCCACATTTCATGATTGTATTGATACCATATATCTATTTATTAAATCTTTCTTGAATAATAAAATGTCTATTTTTGAGGAATATGGAGCCTTTAAATGAGTACCCACAAGATATGTTTTTGTGGGGAAAAAAAAACAATATTAGGTGGATACAGGGCTCTGGAAAATCTGAATCGGTCCAGCCGATGACGATGACGTCATCAATGAGCCAATTTCCAAAAAAAAAATATAATATCACCTGTCACGAAAACTAATGACAATTGGCAGTCCTATAACTCCTTTTAAATAATACACCCCAACTCTGTTAACGAAGTCTGGATATAAAAAGCATGATCTAAGCTGGCGTCATCAATAAATACAGTCAGGTATGTAAAAAGAAAGAAAGAAAAAAAAAAAAGGCACGATTTTGTTATTTCCACCTCCACAGGGTGTTCCTAGATAACTATTTATAAACAACTGATTCCTGTCTTGTGTAAGCGCGAAGACAGCGGGAAACAGGAGAGACGGAATGAAACGACTTTCATGGACCTAATTAGGTCTAATAAAAAAGGCCTGCACCACTGGCGGTTTTGCAGTTTTCAATGTTTCAAGATCTGACCAGACTGCTTAAATTTTAAGCACTGAACAATCTTGTCTAGCGCAAGTTGTGCATTACTTAATTTTACCGTGAAATCTGCTTTGAATTATCCTCGCGTTACGGCCGTCAACAAAAGAAAAAAAAAAAAGAAGCAAATAATAAGACCCTGATCAGACGCCGTTGTATGCGACATCTGATCAGGACGTACCCAGTCCGGGAATTAATTTATCAAATCTAGGACTGACAAACCGTGTTGATCAAAACAAAAAAGAAGAGGAAGAAAACAGGTGCATTCAAACTGTGCATTCTTTTATCACTCTCAGTTAAAGCGACCTTTGATCTTTTGGACACCCCGACTGCACCTGACGTTTTGCAGTCTCAATGTATTCACACGTGTCACACAAACGGATTAATTATCAGACTACCTTTACTGATGATTCGTGTTAAACTCTTGTTTACCGCACAAAGGACAGTGAAGTGTTAATTTTTTGACAATGTTTGGATAATGACGTAATTAATTTGTGCTGCGGTAGGTTGCCGTTATTCATCTGTCTCTCCAATATACGTCAAATGACTGTTTAGAGCCTTTTAACTACCATAAAATCGCATTTAAAAGGTGGCCGGACGTTGTCAGTTTGGGAAGACTTGACCTTTTGCGATTTTTTAGACATCGTTGATTCCTGAAAATTGGTTGGTTGGGGAAAAAATGGGATTCAAGGTACAAACCTGTTTGACCGAATTATTAGCTTTTTTGGCTGTTTGAAACCGGTCCAGAATTCTTAATTTCGCTCTAGACTGGCTATTTTCCGGTTTTCCGGAGCCCTGGTGGATACCCCTCTTATCTGGAGCTATGACATGTTCTAAATCCACATTTCCACTACACATGGCGGTTCAATTGTAACAATAAAAATTCATAACAGATGTAAATAATTCATGTATCACAACAATATTTTCTTCATGCAGAACTTAACAGCAAAAGAAATCTTTAACAGCAAAATTTAAAGTTTATGTCATATATACTGTATATAAAAGGTTTTACAATATTAACTCAAAAAGCAATGCTGATGATCTGGGCCCAGTTGTTTAAAGCATCGTTAGCTTAACAAGCTCATTAATGAATGACAAACTTGTTAACTGTTGTAGCTAAGGTATTTTCAAATACACTGATATTTTTGCTGCAAAATGTGAGTAGTTTTTGCATGCAAAAGCTACTCACGTTTTTTCAGCAAAAATATCAATGTATTTGCCATATTTCAAGACAAATATTTTAACAATAAGTTAGCTAACAACTTCGTTAGGTTTTGAACAACTGGGACCTGGACATCTTAACTTTAACCATACTTTTTAAAGTTTAAATTTAAATTTTAATGTCTGTTTTACCACCTGTTGCTGTTTTTAAAAAGAATACCAGATGAGTGGCAAACAGTGTAGACACTAATCAGATGCCACAATCTGTGGCATCTTATCTGGGTCTACACTGTTTTCTCAGGCATAACTGTCAAAATATGCAGAATAAATAGGGTATGTAGAGTTTGACTTGCTAGTTACCAGGACCCAGTTGTTCAAAGCATCATTAGCTTAACAAGCTCCTTAGTGGTCAAAATGTTAACTATTCTAGTAAGTACAATATCAAATTCACAGGTATTTTTTTCTGAAAAAAATGTGAGTAGCTTACTCACATTTTATCAGCAAAAATATTAGCATATATACCATATTTAGTGATCAACCACATTGTTAGTTTTGAACAACTGGGCCCAGATGAACTTATGACCCTTGGACAGCTATTTATAGTCATAACAGAATTTCCACCCTGTTTTTTAACAGCTGCTTGTTCAGACAATTCTGATTCAGATTTTGGAGGATTTGTTTAATTCTGGAATAATTTTCTCAGTGTTTCCATAAAAACGTATATTCTCATTAGAAGGGCACCTTGCTATGGCACTTCTAAGTACCAACTACATATGGTTTTATGGTGAAATATGAAACAACATCCCAGAATTATCAGCAAACACTCCTCCTACACAAGCTTTTCGATAAATTCTTCTTTATCAAAAAATTGCACCCTAAAATTGCAGAATGAAAATACACAGAAATTTAACAAACTATTTTTTTGAGCAATAAAAAACACATTTATGTATTTTTAACAAAAAATTGCAAACATTTTTTACCATAGATATAACCAGTTTTACAGTATTCTGTCATGCATATTAATTCTGTAACAGACAGCGAAGGCCCTCATCCGTCTGTGTGGATGTGCAGGCTGATCTGGGATTTACCTGTCTGCACATACCCTCAGTCCACTTTTCATATAATGTGCCCCAGGCTAATATATTAACCCTTAAAGTGCTACGCAAATGTCTAGAAGACGACATTCTAAGACTGATAACTGTTACTTTTCAGAGAAAATTAGTTTTGACATTTCATATGAACTCTCTACTTGGCAGACAATTCACATGAAATATCAAGCCTTAGTTTCTATGAAAAAAAAAGATCAGTGTCTGCTGTAGTTATTAATAGCGCTAATGTCTCCATTATGGGTCATCTGTTTCTATATCAATATCATTAGAATCTGTTGTATTTTGACTGTTAGAGCTAATGTCTCCATTATGGGCCATCTGTTTCTATATCAATATCATTAGAATCTGTTGTATCTTGACTGTTACTTCTATCAGGCATATTACGATTTGTAATTGGTATTCGCTTCTCCGGCTTTGTTAACATCCACAGTAAGTCCTTATACTGACTGGGCCAACTATATACAAGTGGACTGTACAGATGCCCTAACCAATCAGGGATCAAGTCCCGAGTTATCCCTTGAAAAAGAAGTGGAATGAACCGTGTACAACGTGAGCCACTCTGGAGATACTCACGATACATGAGTCGGTAGATTTGCTTTGTATGGAGCTGATGTGGATTCTCATGACGACGATTATCGTCACTGTCCATGCTGTCAGAATCATCAGCATCATTATCCATGTCACACATCTGAACATCTCGCCGATATTTTGGTGAAATTATTACTAAAATAAAGTCAGCCTGAAAATAAACATCTTTGTATTAACCAAAGTTCCAGAGACACGTTTTTCAACGGAAAAGTAAGGACATTTTATTCTTATTTCTCCATGAAAACCTATCTTCTGGGTACTCATTAGAAGTGCCTTGTCTAGGCGCTTCTAATGCATACCTAAAACATATGTTTTTGTTGAGAAATAAGAACAAGATGGCTGCCATGGCAGGCATCTTGGATTTCCAATCAGAAACATTTTAGATATTTTTTACCTATAAGTCAACCCGATGCTTCCTACCAAGATTAAAGTCAGTTGGCTTTTTCAGTTTAGGAGAAGAAGCGAAAAATAGATTTTCAAGATCTCCACCAAGGCAGCCATCTTGGATTTTGGATCAGGACGATTTTGGCTATTTTAGATCTACAAGTCATCCCAATGCTTCCTGCCAAGTTTCGAGTCAAATGGCCTTTCAGTTCAGAAGAAGCGAAAAATTGATTTTCAAGATGGCCGCCATGGCAGCTATCTTGGATTTCCGATCAGCACAATTTTAGCTATTTTTGTTCTACAAGTCACCCAGATGCTTCCTACCTAGTTTAAGTCAATAAGCCTTTCGGTTCAGGAGAGGAAGCGAAAAATTGGTTGTCAAGACCATGGCGGCCATCTTGGATTTCCAATCGGAACAATTTTAGTTATTTTTGATCTACAAGTCACCCCGATGCTTCCTAGCAAGTTTGCAGTCAGTTGGCCTTTCAATTCAGGAGAAGAAGCAAAAAATAGATTTTCATTATGGCTGTCATGGCGGCCATCTTGGATTTCCAATTGGAACGATTTTAGCTATTTTTGATCTATCAGTCACCCTGATGCTTCCTACCATGTTTGGAGTCAATTGGCTTTTGGGTTTAGGAGAAGAAGCAAAAAATAGATTTTCAAGATGGCTGCCATGGCGGCCAGCTTGGATTTCCGATTGGCATGATTTTAGCGATTTTTGATCTATAAGTCACCCTGATGCTTCCTAGCAACTTTGGAGTCAATTGGCCTTTCGTTTCAGGAGAAGAAGCTAAAAATAGATTTTCAAGATGGCGGCCATCTCGGATTTCCAATCGGCACGATTTTAGCTATTTTTAATCTACAAGTCACCCCAATGCTTCCTAGCAACTTTGGAGTCAATTGGCCTTTCAGTTCAGGAGAAGAAGCGAAAAATAGATTTTTAAGATGGCGGCCATGGCAGCCATCTTGGATTTCCGATCAGCACGATTTTAGCTATTTTTGATCTACAAGTCACCCCAATGCTTCCTAGCAAATTTGGAGTCAGTTGGCCTTTCAATTCAGGAGAAGAAGCGAAAAATAGATTTTCAAGATGGCGCCGTGGCTGTCATCTTGGATTTCCGATCAGCACGATTTTAGCTATTTTTAATCTACAAGTCACCCCAATGCTTCCTAGCAACTTTGGAGTCAATTGGCCTTTTGGTTCAGGAGAAGAAGCGAAAAATAGATTTTCAAGATGGCGGCCACCTTGGATTTCCGATCGGCACGATTTTAGCTATTTTTGATCTACAAGTCACCCTGATGCTTCCTAGCAAGTTTGGAGTCAAATGGCCTTTCAGTTCAGGAGAAGAAGCTATTTTTGATCTACAAGTCACCCTGATGCTTCCTACTAAGTATCGAGTCAATTGGCCTAGGGGTGTAGGAGGAGTAGGCTTTTAAAGCAATTGTTGATGCCACACGACGGACGACGCACGACAGACACTGACTGACAACAATAGCTCACCATGAACACTTCGTGCTCAGGTGAGCTAAAAATATTATGAGGATATTCCTCTTACCTAAAGCTATGATTAACAGAAGATTATCTGAAATATTTTGTTATTTTTCCAAGAAAATAAGCTTTGACATTCCTTGCAAATATAAGAAAATTATAATCAATTTTTAGTTCGCTGAATTTGCCTATAGGAGTGTAAAAGTTAAATGGGCTGATCCATGCAAAAACGTGTCTTCCGGAATATGCAGACAGCGAAGACCCAGATCTGCCTGTGCATGATCGGGTCTGATCAGAACCTTCACTGTCCCATAGCAAACAGATAAGGCGCTTTTTTCGGATGAAAAATGCTGATATCTTTCTTATTTCTCGACAAAAACATGTTGTGGGTACTCATTAGAAGTGCCTTGCCTAGGCGCTTCTAATGAGTACCCACAACATATGTTTTCGCCAAGAAATAAGAAAAATAATATGTGGATACTCCCTCTTATCTGTAGCTATGCTGTCCGCATGCAAGAATAACCTTTGTCATAGGCAGCATCTCACTATCCATCAAACGGGCTCGTCAAGTGAAAAAGTGCCTTCAAACATGCAGATTCAGATCATCCAGCATATGTGCAAAGCATCATCCAAGCTTTTGCTCTCCATTCCTACATTCTGTAGTGTCTAATTATTCTGTTTGCAGACACTGAAGGACCTGATCAGACTGTAGGGATGCACAGGCTGAGCTTGGCCTTCATTGTCCACAAATGCCCGAAGATACTTTTTCGCATGGCAGAGCCCAAATAAAAGCATTGCAGACACGGCATAATACCCTACTATTGCGGACATTAAGTATGTTTGTTTGTGTTGAGGTTTTATAGCCCAGTCAACCCACTGGTGTCATGTCAAGCACAGTCAGTTTACCTAACCACACTTTTACTGGGCCGGCTTTGTCCTCTAAGCGGTTAACCAGTATTGTGCACATTCTTTGACCAGAAACTGACAACTGCCCTTCTTGAATCAGCTGACTGGAGAGAATAAACGCAGAAAAATATTTCAAGGTCAAAGCTCCACAAAAGAATGTTGCCGACCCGGCAGGGGTCGAACCCACAACGACCAGATTACCAGATGGATGCGCATCCAACTGAGCCACTGAGGCTGGCCTACATTAAGTATGTAGCCTTTCTCAAGATATTGAGCAAAATCACAATTCTGACTTAAATCAAGGGCTATAACACTCTAGATAACTGTTATATGCCAACCTACCTGCAGTAAATCTGTCATTATGACATCAAGATAGTACTACTTTCTTTTGAAATGTTTGTAGTTATTTATGCATTGGTTTAAAGTGCACAGGTAATTGAGGTATGGTTTTACGGCACAGTCAACCCATTATGGTCATGCTGAGCATGGTCAGTTAACCTAATCAAACTGTTCCTAGGTAAGATTAGTCCTCCAAGCGGTTAACCAGTACTTATGCAGATATTTTCGCCAGTAGCTGACAACTGCTCTTCTTGAATCAACAGAAGGGGGAGTATGATAGTAAAAACAAGACACAATATTTAGACATAAACGTCTAAGTACTGGTGCAAATTTTGTTCATGTTTATACAGAGATATGGGAAAAGGTTTATTTAAATTTATTTAACTTTAGTAAACAGTCGATTCTCGTTATCTCGAACTTCACGGGACCTGATAAAAATGTTCGAGTTATCAGTAGTTCGAGACAACCAAATTGTGACGTCATAGGTATGACGATTGTTCGCCTCTCTGTTCGCCAAAACGTGCTTGGAAGGCACATGTATATGGCAATTTAAATAATTTACGCGTACTTCAGTTTGCATTGTTACTATTTGTTTTAGGAGATGCAATGGTTCTCTTGGAATAATATTATCAATAAATGTTAATAATAATAAATTTCAAACATCTCTTGTTGTCTTTTAACACTCCTGCAAATTTAGATTTCCATATGAGCTATAAATAAATTACTCGTTTCCGGGTTGTGTTAGCTATACGTTATGAACTGGTTTGGATTAGCTCCCTTCGCATAGATGACTCGATAAAGAGTTGACTGGTTTCCGCTTTTGCATAAAACGCTTACAATGTTAAGCGGCAGCTGTAAACTAGTTTGGATCATCTCCCCTAGCATAAACGAACCATCGCATGCGGCAAACTGTAGCTCCTGCAGAGAAAGCTTGTTATGAACCGTCTCATCTGGACCTACACTATTTGTGCGGGTATCCGTACCAGTCTACAGGGTCGGAAGGGTTAACATCTGTACCCACGTGTGATTCGTCTATTTGAGGCCGTGCACAACTCCTATTAGAAGACTGTGCGACTGTCAAAGACTCGGATCAGCCTGCACGCCCACGAATTTTCCATTATACGCATGAGCCTTATCTGGGCTTACCAAAGAGCACCGCCTGACCAAAGAGTAACAAGCGACGATTCAGACTTAGCTAGCCTGATCAATACAGGCTGCTCTGAGTCGGAACCTGTCGCGCACTGACTTTTTTTGAAGACGCTACATCATTCAGATGGACAGTACTCAATAGTGAAGAGCATATCTAAACAATAAATTAAAGAAACTTCGTTGATTAATCTTCCATAACACTATTCTGAGCCGCTTTTTATCTTACAAATCAATGACACGAGACGGTGTTGAGCGCCGCATGTCAAACCCGACTCGACACGCACGTGATTTCATAATTACGGATTTTAGACATTGTTTGTTTTGTTTTGTAATTACCTGGACAAAGGTGAAAATTAAAATATTGATTTATTTATCAATGGCCTATTATATTTTCATTACCTGAGAGACCGGCGGCGCCGCATCTTACATTTTTTTTCCCTTCGTCATGGTCCGAGTTCGAGATACGCGGTAGTAAAAACTGTGAAAAATATATTCAGGGACTGAAAATGATGGACGAGATAGCCGAAGTGTCGACATAAAAGTAGTTCGACATACGCGAAGCTGAAATGCAATAAATACATAGGGAAAATAATCGGGACTTAGAAATCAGTTCGACATAAGTGATAGGATCAAGATAAGAGGGGTCGAGATAACGAGAGTCAACTGTACCTAAAGTTAAATAAATTTTCAATTTAACAGGTGAAAAAGAACAACCGTGCGATTCTTGAACTTTCACTGCCACAGGAGATAATAATAGGCTTTTGCAAACAGCATAGATCCAGATGAGACGGCTCAATGAGCCATCTCATCTGGATCTACGCTGTTTGACATTCAGTCTTTCAACTTTACGTATAAACTTCTTTTCAAGGGACAGTTTGTTAAAAACGAAAAGCAGATGACAAATATCATCTGAAATTTGGCACCGAAAGAGTTTATGTTTGCTTTATGAAATTTCTTGATTGAAATGAAAATAAAATAGACATTAATCTGCTTACAACACAGTTTGTTTTAAGATTTTTTTATATTTGCCGGGATCATCACAAACCGACATTCCGGCAAATATAAAACATCCTTAGTGAACTAATCGAATAGTCTCCCATATGTAAAAATCCAAAGCTATATTTTAGAGACCGGCGCGATTCGTGCGCTGGTCAATTACTTCATGAACAACCGCAACAAAAGTTATGTGGCTGAGCTGGGCTTTTAACTCATAACCCCTGGATCTGCAGTCAGATGTGCTATCAAATGACCCAGACAGCCCGTCCAATGCACAAGCTACCTCTTGACCCTTGTCCTGCTGAATAAATTAAGACGCCACAACCTTTTCAAATTTTAAGCCAATCAGATTACTTGATCCAGGTTCTTCAGAAGCCAACTGATCTTGATCTACACTGTTTGTAAAGGCAGGGTATATTTGGGTTCAGCAGGACAAGGGTTAATTAAAATGTTTAAAGCAAATATCCATTATAGAATAATTGTAAACAGCCTTTTATTTTTGCGACTTCACCGCTAGAGCATAAACAATTACAACTTCAGCTTCTAGTCAAAAATTATTCTTCTATCTTATTTTCAATGACCATGGCACTGGGCATCTTAAGAAGTTTTTTTCTGTTTTTGAAGTATATGCATGCTTTAAATAGGGCATTATTTTTGATACTTTTATATTTTTCATAGCTCCAGATCAGGTGTTGTTTTTTTTTGTTGTTGTTTTTTTTCAACCAAAACGTGTTAATAGTTTTCTAATTTTTCCACAAAAACCTAAGTTGTGGTACTCATTAGAAGTCCCTCAGTGAGGTACTTCTAATAAGTACCCACAACATAGATTTTCATGGAAAAATAAGTACCTGATACTCCCTCTTATCCGGAGCTATGTATTTTTTGAGGCTCCAAAAGCAGTGTACATGTACATGCCAGCATGGAATGCATGGGTGATGGTGGTATTACATACAAACCTCATCAAACCTTTTCTGATACCATCCTACCCGATCTTCAGTCTGCAGCTTCCTGTGGTAAATGTCCACAGAGCAATTGAAACCGTTCTTCTCTAGACATTTACACAGATTCAATACTCGCTGTGTGTGGCGTTTGTCATCTGCTGAATATGTAACAAATACCTTGATGTGACGGAAAGCTGCAAAGTATAAAAAGAAAACGTCACCTTGTTGTATTAATTAACCCTTGTCCTGCCGAACCCGGATATACCCTGCCTTTGCAAACAGTGTAGATTCAGATCAGTTGGCTTCTGAAGAAGCCAACTGATCTGGATCTGCACTGTTTGCCATTAAGAATGTGAATTAAAAGCAACAACCCGGATCAAGTTATCCGACTGGCTGAAAATTAGAAGTGGGCGTGGCATCTTAACTTATTCAGCATGACAAGGGTTAACCCTGGCCCTGCCTTTGTAAACATTTTTTCATAATATGATCTGGGCCTACACTGTTTGCTCAGGCCTGTCTGTCCCAATACTTAGGGTAAATACTGTATGTTTGAATTATTATTCTGAAAACCATATTTACCCTAAGTATTGGGACACCTTATCTACTTACCATACTTGTCCTAAAATTTCAAATAGTCCATTTTACTGCCTCTTGCTGTGTCTAAAATATTGCTGTATGTATGGCAAACAGTGTAGACCCTGATCAGATGCTGCATTCTGCAGCATCTGATCTGGTTCTACACTATTTGCAAAGGCTTATCTGTCCCAATACTTAGGGTTAATATGGTATTTCTTCACCAAAACATAGTATGATGTACTCATTACATAAGCTCCAGATAAGGGAGGTTACCAAGTAAATGTTTTTCTTATTTCTCCATGAAAACACTTTATGGGTACTCATTAGAAGTACCTTGCCAAGACTCTACTAATGAGTATGTGAAAATTTCAAACAAAAGTTAAATGCTCCATATCCCTCAAAAACAGACATTTTATTATCCAAGGTTTAATAAATTGATACATTGTATATGGTAACCAGGGGTCATCCTAGTGCTTCCAGAGAGGGAGAAGTTTTGAGACGATTTCAGGAAGAAGTTTTGGTCTAAATTTTGGACTTCCCTATACATTCTATACATTTTCACTTCTCCCTCAGCTCAAGATAAGGAGAAGTCAGCCAGCTTAGGGAGACTTTTTCTCCCGAATCGCCCTCTAGGATGACCCCTGTGGTATTGATACAATCATAAAATATGGCACTAGACAGCCTGTAAAATTTCAATTAGTCTCATGTTCTTGAAATGAAATGATTTTTATTGTATCTCTTAATTAATATTGCCAACATTAATTCAGAGAAACGATAAAAAATCATTTCATTTTTTATCCATGGAGTTCAAAAACAAGAGACTAACTGAAATTTTACAGGCTGTCATGTGTCATATTTCATGATCGTATTAATGCAATATATCAATTTATTAAACCTTTCTTGGATAAAAAAAATGACCATTTTTGAGGAATATGGAGCCTTTAATAATCAACACGCCTTCGTTTTTCAAATGGAGTATTTATTTTATCATATCTGCAACAAGGTATCATGTCACAGATCGTCTGCGCATAAACTAATTCTAATCATGCAGGCATTCACGTGACTGTTGCGTGGAAATTGCTAACACAGTGACTGAAGTATGTGGTTTATTTTGTATCCAGTCAATATCTCCTGGATTCGTTTACAATACTTGTGCCATTTTTGTATTCGTTAAGACACTGCTGTGAGTATTTAACTTTTGTGGTAGCATTCAACACTACTCCTTTAGTTTCTGGTTCCTCGACAGTTACCAAAATTCAAATGCACCGATAAAAATTTATCTACAGAAACCTGTGTTCAAATTTTAGAAATTCACTTTTTTGCAAAACTGCTACTGTTCAAGATTAATTCAATTTTTGCAAAACTGCTACTGTTCGAGATTTTAGGGTATTTCCAGAATTTTTATTTTTAACAAAACTATTAGAGGTTCCAAATTTTAGAGTGTTCCAAATTTTAGGTAATTTACCATACCCATGATGTATGTTTTAGTGGAGAAATAACAACTGTCAATACATTTCTACAGAAAAAAGTGCCTTATCTGGAACTGTGTCAATAGAAACACCATAGTTTTATTTTGTGACCGTATTGTTCTCACATTGACCTTTCTTTCCCATTACAAAAACATGCCTATTCAAATATACTGAAAATTTTACCGTCAAAAAGAGAAATTTTTCAGATATAAAATTCTGATGTTTTTCATATTTCTGCTCAAAACATAGATTGAGGTTACTCATTAGAACTGCCTTGACAAGGCAGTTCTAATGAGTACCAACAATCTATGTTTTTGAGCAAAAATAAGAAAAAATAATGTATACCCCTGTAAACCCATTTTTACTATATAAAAGTGGAGTTTAAGGGGGTCAAAATTATACAGGCATGTTTTAGTGATGCTAGGGTCTGAAAAATTTAATACATAGCTCCAGGCATGTTTTTCAAGCAAAAAGTATTGATATTTTTCTTATATCTTCATGAAAATATATACTGTGGGTCCTCATTAGAAGCGTCTTGTCAAGGTACCTCTAATGAGTACCACTACCTGTGTTTTCATGCAGAAATAAGAAAAATATCACTTATCTGGAGCTATGTAATAATAGATTTATCACAGATTTACTAAACTTGTCAACAGCATGCAAGACTGCCACACATTTTTCTTTGTACTATTTCCAATTTCACCAATATTAATGCTGGTCAAATAGCTCCAGAAAAGAGGGGGTATATCAACATAGCTCCAGATAAGAGGCGGTATCAGGAAAATATTTTTCCGATTTCTCCACAAAAACCCATGTTGTGGGTACTCATTAGAAGCGCCTTGGCAAGGAGTTTCTAATGAGTACCCACAACATATTTTCGTGGACAAACATGAAAAATATCAATTTTTGGTTAAAAACAAGAGCCTTATTTAGAGCTTTGTGTTGACATTATTGTTCTTACTCTCCACAAAAACTGATGTTATGGGTAAATAAAAGCACCTGGGTAATATGTTCTAAGCATTAATTAGAAGCCCCTTGTCCGCAATAAGCCAATAAATGAAATGTGATACTCTGTGGCCAGTCTCATTTTGCCATCTGTGAGATATGGTCATACCGTATTTACCCTTAGTATTGGAACACCTTTGCTATTTACCATACCTGACCTAAAATTAGCCAGTCCATTATTCTACCGGCTGATATGTCTTAACCCTTGTCCTGATGAACCCGGATATGCCCTGTATTTACAAACAGTGTAGATCCAGATCAGTTGGCTTCTTCAGAAGCCAACTGACCTGGAGCCACACTGTTTGTCATTCAGTATGTGAATTAGTATCAACAATCTGGACTGAGTAATCTGATTGGCTGACAATTACAAATGGTCATGGCATCTTAATTTATTCAGCACGACAAGGGTTAAATATTGCTGGATGACTGGCAAACAGTGTAGACCCTGATCAGACGCTGTGTTATGAGGCATCTGATTGCAGTCTACACTGTTTGCTCAGGCCTGTTGTCCCAATATTTAGGATTATTACAGTAATGATTACTGCGACAAATTGGCTGTTGGTAAGTGTTTAAATTTCTTGCCCGACACCTCAAAATTTAAAACTAGGTAACAATCTATACTTGCCCCTTGCTTTCACTGAGTACTCAAAACATGTTTTTGTAGAGAAATAAGAAATACAGTCAACTCTCATTATCTCAAAGTTCATGGGACTCTCTGAAATACTTTGAGGTATCCATACCTCGACATATCAGATTTGCAGAATTGAGGAAAAAATAAATCAAACCATATTTCACAAATGAATATATAATTTGACTCCTATAGTTAGAGATATATTGAAAATATTGTGGAAAAGAGGAGAAATTGCTCCTTAGGAGCAATTTCTCCTCTTTTCCACAATACTTTGTTACCTGTTGTTAGATTTCCATGTTGCAAACAAGGACCAGATTTTTACTTTGAGATAAGCAGTTATTCGAGACAAGCGAAGTCGAGATAACGAGAGTCGAAGGTATATTTATGTGGCTGCTTCTCTTATCAAAAGCTATGACATCCGTGATGTAAAAGTTAATCAATAAATATCATATTTTTCTTTCCTAAATTAGCCATCAACTCTTTCCATGCTGAAGGTGAAGTCAGTGGACAATAAATTACCTTATTCAACTAATTATCACACATGCCATCATAGCTACAGATAAGCAGGGGTATCCACATAATATTTTTCTTATTTCTCCATGAAAACATATGTTGTGGGTACTCATTAGAAGTGCCTCGGCGAGGCGCTACTAATGAGTACCCACAACATATGTTTTCGTGGAGAAATAAGAAAGATATCAGCATTTTTCGGATGAAAAAGTGCCTTATCTGTTGCTATGATGCCATAACTTCAGACAAGAGGAGTATCCAGAAAATTATTTTCTTCTCTCTCCAAAACATGTTTTCGTAAGAAAAACATGTTTTCCTGGCCTGTTTTCATGGAGAAATAAAATAATTTTTTGGATACTTGGTAAGGCACTTTTTTAATAAGTACCCACAACATAAGTTTTGATGAAAAAATAAGAACAATGTCAATGCTTTCAGGCTGTAAAATGTGCCTTATGGAAAGCTATGTCTTACAACCAACAACTGTTCCTACAAAGTTGCTGTGTACTTCTGTGTATTTTAGTGCTGATGTGTCAATGGCAAAGGGCAGGTATTTTAATGACTGACTGTTGCTTGTACTTATAGTGATGATATTGTTAGCTTTTCCTGCCCTTTAGCACTATTGGTGCTCATGCCTTATTTCAACCAACAAGTATTGACATTTTTCTTATTTCTCCATGAAAACATTTGTGAGTACTCTTTAGAAGTGCTTCTCCAGATATCCAGATTTTTTGTTTCCTTATTTCTCCATGAAGGGTGACACTTCTAATGAGTACCATAACTTCTATTTTTGTGAATAAATAAGACAAATGCTAATCTGGAGCTCTATGATGTTACCATATACATATATACCCTAAGTATTTGGAAACCTGAACTACTTACCATACTTGTTCTAAAATTTGAACAAGTACAATTTACTACCTGATGTTATGTCTAAAAACTGCCTGATGAGTGGCAAACAGTGTAGACCCTGATGAAATGCTGCATTCTGCAGCATCTCATCAGGGTCTACACTGTTTGCTCAGGTCTGTCTGGCCGAATACATACGGTAAATACAGTACCTCTTGAATACCCTTTATATACAAAAATTCTACTTACTTTTCCGGTACTCTGATGGCTTCATGTTATTTGGCACAGATGCAGATTTCATCAAAACTTGTGAGGCATTTGACAAAGACGAAGATGACGAACACGAATTTGACTTCAAACGAAGTGGAAATGTACTTGGTGTTTCTTTGGTACCAGCCAATTCATTTGACTGTGGCCGTGTTCCATTTGAATTAAATGCCTCACATTTTACTCTCTGTTTATCAGAGTCTATTGATGCATGTACATCAGATGCCATTTCAGTCTTTATTGGGTACCCCATTTCTTCCACATGCGTAGAATTAATCTTATTCTGTAACATTTCCTCCTGGCTTTTCATACGAATCAAATCCTGATACGCCTCATCAGGATGATATTTTTTTCCGTGTGCCATCTGTGTGAGGCTATCTAAAGGCGTAGAGTTTGGTGTGGTTGGTGTGGGACTAGGACTGTAAAAATTATCCATCTCTCTATGCCTTAAAACATCTGCTTTTGTTGGAATGTCCAACTTCAGATTTGGACGCCGTTCTGAATGATTCCCTGCAGTAAATGGATGTCGGAATACGACATTTTCCATTTTTTTCTCGGTTGTGACAGAGTCCATCACAGGTGGCCCTGCATGTCTATCGAACCGCTGTATCCCTCTCATGATACCTAGTGCTGGGGGAACTGGATCATCATGCATTGACTGTGAATGATCCATGGGTTCCATCTCAAAATACTGCGAGTGTCCATCATGGCCACGGACGGCCATACTATCTGAAACAGGAACCGACCTCTGTCTTTTATAATCTGGACCTAAGTGATCATGTTCTATCCTACGAATGTGTGCCCCCATATGTGCCTGAGGGGGTGGGGCACTCCTCTGTCTGTGAAAATCTTTGGTTCTTATATGGTCCTGAGGATTCACGGTCATGCCATTGGGGTAATGATACTTAGAGATGGGAACCATAATTTTATGCTGGTACCCGATGCTGGTATAAGATGGAGGAGCATCACACGAGTTACAATGATACTCATGTTCTTGGCCTTCTTGTAGACGACGACTGTGCTCCAGTTCATCAAGGTAACTTTTCTCTATTTCTGAAACAAGGAAAAAACTTTTAATAAATGTTTGACCTTTAACCCTTAAAGTGCCAAGAAAAACTGCATCTGAAAATGTCGTCTGTTTATGTCGTCTGCTGAATATTCTTGCAGACTTTTCAAACCTATTTTTGCATACAGGCAAACAGTGTGGACCCTGATCAGACTGCTAAAGGGGCAGTCTGATCTGGGTCCACACTGTTTGCAAAAATGACTTTTAAAATCACAAGCAGATGACAAAGCAGACGACAATAGTTGTGATTGGCGCTTTAAGGGTTAACACTCTCTGAGCATTATCAGACGACAAATAAGTATGTGCCATGTCAAGCTAAAAAACGACTTTGAACATCTGTCCCACACATGCTCAATGTATCATCAGGGCATTGGCTCATTATTGATACATTCTATAGTGCCAAATGATTCTGTTATCGGACAGCGAAGGCCCTGATCCGTGCAATCTGATCTGGGTTTTCGTTGTTCGCATATGCTCTAAGACAAGTTTTCGCATGATGTGGCCCATATAATAAGAGCTTAATATACATGTATTTTAATTAGCATATAACTAGGAAAGAAGCAGCTAAAGCTATCGCTAAATGTGATTAATTTAATACTCCCAACATCACCTCTTGCACATAATATTGTACAAGAATTCCGTGGAAGTAGCCTTCGCACCTGCATTGAGCAAAGTCACTGAAGCGTGAAATCTAGGTCAAGAGCACAGGGTCATGCCTTGTGTAGGGACTATGAAAGGTTTGACACTCACTGCTATTACAGGTACAGAGAAATGCACTTAAATGCTAGACTCGACTTAAAATCATGACAAAGTCGCTTGGTCAAGGTCAAGGGTCAAGGGAACCTGGTCATAATATGTGCTTGAAGAATATGTCCAGGACAATTACTATGCAAGGCTTAACACTTGCAGCTATCAACGCTTCATAGAAACACACTTTCTCCATGAAAACATATCTTGTGGGTACTCATTAGAAGTGCCTCAAGATATGTTCTCATGAAGAAGTAGGAAAACAGCAGTGTTTTGGGGGTAAAAAAAATGCCTTATCAGAAGCTATGCTACCTACTCATGTGTCTAAACATTGCTGGATGGGTGGCAGATCCTGATCATATTCTGTGGCATTTGTTTTGGGTTTACAACTGTTTACTCAGGACTGATTGTCTGAATACTGGTACTAATAGGGGGTAAATCTGAATTAGGTATTAGACTACATGTATTTGAATGGTTTTCAACTTTACTGTTAATAACATAAATAACAAGCCGCCAGAATAAAATATTTAGTTTTTCCAATGGTCTGAATACTATACATCAGACGCTGTTTTGTTTTTACTAACTTCAAGCCCCCAGAAAAATAGTATTTTGGGTAAGATGATGCACATGAAATGTCAAGACTCGTTTTTTTTCTGAAAAATAAAACAAAAATCAAAATGTTGTCTCCTGCAGTTCGACGGTTGATCGCAAGACTGTAGTAACTCAAACATATTTTTGAAACCCTTGTGTAGGGGCAATTTTGACCCCTTTGTAAACAATGCAAATTTAGGTGTCATTGCTCATACGAGCAATGGCACCTAAATTTCCATTGTTTACAGAAAGAAATGTTGTAATCTTCATAATGCCTTCATGGTGAGGAGATTACATATTTGGAAAAACAACCATCTGACTTGCTACAGTCCTGCGATCAACCCTCGAGTTGTGATTGGCACTTTTAGTGTTAACTCGTAGCTCCAGAAGGAGTATCCATATACTATTTTTCTTAATTCTCCAGGAAAACATATGCTGGGTGCTTATTAGATGTGCCTCAGTGAGGCACTTCTAATGAGTACCCACAATTTGAGTCTTCCAGGAGAATTAAGAAAAATATCAGGAATGTTCAGCTGAAAAAGGTGTGTTATCAAGTCTACTCAAGAGCCATGAGTAACCTGAGCATTGCAGCTTTACAGGAACTGAGAGAGAAATTGATCACATTTTGCCATCATTGATTATCTTGAGTCAAGTACTATTATACTGAACTCTAGTACAAAGCTGTTCTCATATTAACTCTTAAAGTGCCAAGCAAAATTTGTAGCAGACAACATTCTATTTTTTTTTTTTTTATTATTTTTCATAGGAAGTCTTCACATTTCATGTGAATCATTTGCAGCCGGCCTCGGTGGCTCAGTTGGATGCGCCGTCCGACTGGAGACCAGGAGTTCAATCCCCGCCAAGGCCAGCAACATTCTTTTGTGGAGATTGACCATGAAATATTTTCTACGGTCATTCTCTCCCTTCCGCTGATTCAAGAAGGGCAGTTGTCAGTTTCTGGCGAAAGAATGTGCACAATACTGGTTAACCGCTTAGAGGACTAAGCCTGCCCAGTAAACGTGTGGTTAGGTAAACTGACCGCGCTCGACATGACCCCATTGGGTTGACTGGGCCGTAAAACCTCAACACAAAAGAATCATTTGCAGATGATTCACACGAAAAGACTTATTTTCTATGAAAAATAAAAAAATAAAATAAATTTGAGTGTCATCTGCTGCAGTTGTAATTGGTGTTTTATAGGTCAATCTAAGACTTGAAGGATGTAAAAGTATTTTCCAGTGAAATCTAAGTTACTGCACTAATATGTGTATTTTGATATAAATAGCTCTTGGACAAAGCTTCATACTTTGTACAATGACTTTAGCAGTTTCATAAATCAAAGTTTATTGGATCAAGGGTCATTTGAGTCTAACCACATGTAAAATCTTCCTCAAATCCTCCTGACAATTTCTGATACAAACTGTTAGATTAACCCTTGTCCTGCTGAACCCGGATATACATGTACCCTGCCTTTGCAAACAGTGTAGATCCAGATCAGTTGGCTTCTGAAGAAGCCAACTGATCTGGATCTGCACTGTTTGCCATTAAGTATGTGTATCTAGATCAACAACCTTGATCTAGTAATCTGATTGGCTGAAAATTAGAAATGGGTGTGGCCTCTTAATTTATTCAGCAGGACAAGGGTTAAGGCTTAGCATGCTAGATTAAAATTTCAGCAGACAACATTTAGAATTTTTCTTATTTTCCGAAGAAAAGTGGTTTTGGCTTCTATTTTCTGGACAAAACACTGTCATCTGATGAAAAGAGGTGACAAATTATCAAAAGTAGGGTAAATGTCCTAAAATTTTGAACACTTTATTTCATACTATTTTGGCCTAATTTTTTTTTTTTTTATGCAGTTGTTTCTTAACGCTTCTCTTGCTAAACAGGACATGTCCTGTCTTAGCAAACAGTGTAGATCCAGATCAGTTGGCTTCTGAAGAACTGATATGGATCTGCACTGTTTGTCACTAAATATGTGAATTTCTATCAAAACCCCAAATCAAGTAATCCGATTGGCTGGAAATTAGAAGTGGGCGTCGCATCTTAATTTATTGAGCATGACAAGGGTTAAAATACTTAGAAGTCTAATCTGGGTGCACTGTCTGTATATACCATTTTGTCAGCAACTTTGGTGTACCTAATTTTAGGACATATACCTTATGCTGAATACTTTGACAGATATATTAACCCATTGTATAATGAATAGACTCTCCCACACTATATATTAGAAGAGTCCAATTTTAATTTTAGGTACATCTGGCTATGAGATTTACATATTCCAAGAGAAAAAATGCTATTTGCCATATACCCTTTTAGGGGTTTCCCAACTACAATGGGTTAACCATAATTTTATTGGACTAGAACAAACAAGTCTTAAAGAAGCATTCCTGTTAGGGCCTGCATTGCATTGCAGTTGGGAGACCCGTAAAAGGGTAAATGGTAAACAGTGCAGACCCAGATCAGACGCTGCATAACACGGCATCTGATCAGGGTCTCCACTGTTTGCAGATACTTTAGCCATTTTTCTCTAGGAATATGTAAATCTCAAAGCCGGATGTACCTTAAATTGAAATTGGACTCTTCCAATATATAGTGTGGGAGAGTCTATTCAGTCTACAATGGGTTAAGGAGGACTAGATACATATGGTGGATTATCGTCATTTTTTACATGGGTGGCAACTTTTGTTACTTCCTGTTTTGCTATTCTGCATACAAAGTCACTTCTAAAAAGTGGCATTCTCTAAAAGAAAAGAATTTTCTCACTTTTTTTTTTCAGAAGGAAAAAAAAATGACAGAGTTACTGGAGACCTGTATGTGTAATATTTACTGATGAGCCATTTAACCCTTAAAGCACTGAGCAAAACTGCAGCAGATGACTTCTAATTTTACTACAATTTTTCAGAGAAAATAAGACTTGGCATTTCATTAGAATCATCTGCCAAGCAGACAATTCACATGAAATGTCATGTTTTATTATCCCTGAAAAATTCAAAAATTCAAAATGTCCTCTGCGTAGTTGTGAATAGCAATAACACCCCTATCTTGACCATATGATTTGATTTCATTCTACCTGGCATACATTCCTCTAGTTCCTGCACAGCATCAGGTCTACCAATCTCCTTCAGTGCCTCAATAACCTCATTCACTGTACTGCCCTGTCGCTGTGTATAGTCCTGCAGCACCTTCACTGTATTACGACCATGTGACGCCTGCTGGTACTCAAACGCCTACAAAAAAAAAAACAGAAAATATTTGTACATGTATACATACAAACAACTAACTATGCAGACAGATGATTATACATAGCTCTGGATATTGCCTAGCTCCAGATAAAGCACTTTTTTCCAACTGAAAAGCACTGATATTTTTCTTATTTCTCCGTGAAAACATATGTTGTGGGAACTCATTAGAAGCATCTCGACAAGGCACTTCTCTATGAAAACGTATGTTATGGGTACTCATTAGAAGTGCCTCCCTGAGGCACTTCTAATGAGTACCCATAAGATACCATATTTGACCTAATTACCGCACATGCTCCTATAAGTGCACAGTAAAGCAATTAAGCTGTCGAGGCAATTCAAACGAGTACCCACAATACATGTTTTTTTTTTAAAGAAAATCAGAAAATAATATTGCAAAAGCATCATTTAATACGCTACTCATTAAGTCCTCTTACTTTAAAGAGTGCCCTTATTAGGTTGATATTTTACTACTCACCGGTACAGAGTTTGTTCAGTAATTTTGAAAAATCTAAGCGCACAGTGCAGTAATTAGGTCGAATATGGTAATTTATGTTTTCATGGAGAAATAAGAAAATGTAAAGAAAAATACAATGTGGCTACCCCTACTTATCTGGAGCTAAGGCTCTGGATAACAGAGCTCCAGATAAGAAAAAGTGTCAATATTTTTTTCTTATTTCTTATTTCTCCATAAAAATGTTTGTTGTGGTTCTCATTAGAAGTGCCTGTGCAAGGTGCTTCTAATGAGTACCAACAACATATGTTTTTGTGGAGAAATAAGAATAATACATTTACTTGATACCCCATCTTAATACCTTGAAATACCTGTACGGATGAGCCATTTTTCATTAACAATATGAATAAATAAATAAATAAATAAAATGAAACAAGATAAAATAAAAATCTTATTTTTCTTATTTTCCCATTTAAGCACATGTTGTGTGTAATCAGTGGTGGACAATTCCAATGACTACTGACAATGTATTTTTTTTTTTTTTTTTCTATTGTGGAGATACAAGTTTTTTTTATTTCTTCTTTTATCTACAGCTATGCCATATCCCTTTAACCCTTAAAATGCCAAGAAACCTGCATCTGAAAATGTTGTCTGTTTATGTCATCTGCTGAAAATTCTTGCAAACTTTTCAAACCTATTTTTGCATACAGGCAAACAGTGTGGACCCTGATCAGATTGCTCCTAGAGGAGCAGTCTGATCTGGGTCCATACTGTTTGCAAAAATGAGTTTTAAATCACAAGCAGATGACAAAGCAGATGACAATTGTTGTGACTGGCAGTTTAATGGTTAAGGCATCTTCTCTGAGCAAATTCAGCAGACAACAAATTGATAACAATATTTTTCTTTGTTTGTTTGTTTGTGTTGAGGTTTTACAGCCAAGTTAACCCAATGGGGTCATGTCGAGCGCAGTCAATTTACCTAACCACACGTTTACTGGGCAGGCTTCGTCCTCTAAGCAGTTAACCAGTATTGTGCACATTCTTTCGCCAGAAACTCGCAACTGCCCTTCTTGAATCAGCGGAAGGGAGAGAATGACCGCAGAAAATACTTCATGATCAATCTCCATGAAAGAATGTTGCCGACCTCGGCAGGGGTTGAACCCGCGACCTCCTGGTCTCCAGTTGGACGGGGCATCCAACTGAGCCACCGAGGCCAGCAATATTTTTCTTTATTTTCTCCAGAAAATAGAGTCTGACATTTTATGTAAATTGTCTCCCTAGTAGACAAGTTCATGGAATGCAAATGTCAAACCCTATTTTCTAGGATTTAACAAATAACAACAAAATGTCTTCTGCTCATATTTTACCCAGCATGCAGAGCATTAGGTTTTAGTAAAATCAGTATTTTGAGTTGAAAAAAAGTAGTGTCTTGTCTCAAGAGTTGCCTCCTTATTACTTACGCGTGTCTATGTGCTGCAGACAACAATTTGATGCTCAGCAAGCTGGTTAAAAAACTTTCCGCAGACAACTTTTTAAAAAAAAATTCTTAATTTTCCCAGAAAATAGGGTTTGATATTTCATGCAAACTTTGGAGACAATTTGCAAGAAATGTCAAATACTATTTTCTGGTATTATCAATTTGTCGTCTGCTGAATTTGCCCAGAGTGGTAAAGGTTAATCAACAGATTAATTGATTACTGGGAATTTTCTCATTTTGTAGAGCCATATAAGACCTCATTAAAATCATCACAAGGACCCTCTCACAAGATAAGATGATGCAAATAAATATGACAAATGATGAAACTGTGAATATTGTTAACCCTTAAACTGCCAATCACAACAATTGTCGTCTGCCTTGTCATCTGCTTGAGATTTTAAAAGTCATTTCTGCAAGCAGTGTGGACCCAGATCAGACTGCTCCTTTAGGAGCAGTCTGATCTGGGTCCACATTGTTTGCCTGTATGCAAAAAGTATGTTTGAAAAGTTTGCAAGAAGATGCAGCAGACCACATAAATAGACGACATTTTCAGATACAGGTTTTCTTGGTGCTTTAAGGGTTAAAGCACTAATCACAACTACAACAACACTTTGAAATATCTTATTTTTTAGAGAAAATAAGGCTTGATATTTAATGAGATTTATCTGGTAGGCAGATGATTCAAATGTAATGTCTCATTTTCTCTGAAAACTAACAAATTTTAATTTCAATTTTAAAATGTCGCCCACTACAAATTTGCTTGGTGCTTTATGAGTTCATTATACCACACAAGCGTGAAGCGATTATACGGTTATGTTCAATGAACCACAAGACAGCTATTTCTGGAACTCCATTCCAGTGTGACTGAAGCCAAGACATAGTAATCCAAAGCTGGGAGTGTTAACTGCTCAATGATGTGGATATTTCATAGAAATATATGAAAATTCATCTGAATACCCTGCGTATGTTCATCAGAGCTCAAGATATGCTTTTTTTCAACCGAAATAGATTCACTTTTCTTGTATCTCCACAAAAAATGTATGTTGTGGACACTCATTAGAAGCGAGGCACTTCTAATGAGTGCCCACAACATATGTTTTATTAATCAACTTCTATTAGGCCAGAGAAAATTAATTATTAGATTCTCATCCAGATTTAAGAAAAAAATGGAGTGGGTGGGTTGATTTTATTTTTTATTTTTATTCCTGGGCCATACAGTGAAGATGTCAGTCATAGCAAAACAAGATAATTGACACTAACTACCATATACAAAAAGAAGAAAAGTTTGTTGTAATACTTTCTTCATAACAATAATTCATTTTCAGTTCTTAAAAGTGGTATAAAATCTGATTTCAGCAGAAGTCCACTTGTGAGTTGTCTCTGAAAAAGTTTTCCACTTCAAATTTTTTTATTTGGTCAGATTTTTAGGGGCAGGTGGGGATGAGAATCTAATAATTAATTTTCTCTGGCCTAATGAGTACCCACAGCATATGTAACCACAATTTAGGTTTTTCTGGAGATACAAGTAAAATATGTATGTGGAATCCTGGATACTCCTCTTACATGTATCTAGAGTCACAACCAAGTACTTCCTGCTTCAGCACTGAAGATAACAACATTTTCATTAAGTTCTGAAATAAGAAGCTAAAATCCATAAGTAAAAGGGCAGGTGCTATAGAGATTTAAAACACTCTCTCTAGAATGACTTAACCCTTGCCATGCTGAATAAATTAAGATGCCATGCCTATTTCTCTGATTTTCAGCCAATCAGATTACTTGATCTGGGTTCTTGATACAAATTCATATACTGAATGACAAACAGTGCAGATCCAGATCAGTTGGCTTCTTCAAAGGCCAACTGATCTGGATCTACACTGTTTGCAGGGCATATCTGTATTCAGTAGGACCAGGGTTAAAAGTAGAAGACCATGCTGGAAGAGTAGAAAGGTTTACACTGTGTATCTACACCAGCATTTTTTATTTTGTTGCTTCACCTGGTGTTGAGATAAAAAGCTTCATAATGGTAGGTAGATTAGGAAACCAAAATGCTTTGTTTCTGATTGGTTTCACTCATCATCATCATCATCATCATCATCATCATCATCATAATCAGATTTTTGATTAACGTGCAGGTACAGGGGCAACATCCACATCAGTGAGCCCTCTTCCAGGTAGCTGGCTGGCTGCACGCATGGCAGATCTCACACCAGATCTCCTCATACAGTCAAACCTGTGTTAGTGGTCACCTCTATTAAGCAGCCAACCTGTATTAAGCAGCCAGAGGAAAGTTGCCCCAAAATTCATAGACTTATATATTTGAACTGTATTAAGCAGCCACCTGCCTTCAGCAGCCACATTTTAAGCTTCCCATGGGTGGCTGCTTAAGACAGGTTTGACTGTATTTCAATCATGAGGGTTGATAGCTGAGAGCTTTCACTCTCTGCAATCCCTCTCTGTCAGCTGCTTCCATGTCATCTTTGACCTCCCAGGCCCACGCTTTCCCTCAACCTATATGTGAAAGGCTATCTTGACTGCACCATTGGAGGGTTCCACATGTCCATACCAGTGGAGCCTTCTCTCCTTCAGAATGAGGTCCAGATCCTCAATGCCAAGCTGTGCAAGAAGCTCTTTGGACCTGGTGGTGACAACGTCTTGCGGCCTGCCATTGCAGATCTGTCTGATCATTGCCCTGTCATTCAGTTGCAGACGTTGGAGGTTTGGTTTTGTCAATGGCCATGTCTCACAGGCATGGCGCATTGTGCTCCGCACACAAGAGCTGTACACACAGCCACGTGTCTTGAAAGAGAGGTGGCGTAAAGACAGAACTGGTAGCAGCTCCTTGGACTTCTTCCAAGTGGTTTTCACACGTGTTGTGGTTGAAAGTTCACAGCCACCTGCTGCTGAGAGCATCTCCAAGGTAGCAAAAGGAAGCTACCACCTCCAGCTTGTCAGGTCAGACTTGGACTTCCCTCTGTGGTCTGCTGTCCAAGGGGTGTGCAGTTCCCTGGCACCGTGTACATCTGTAGTCAGGTTCCTTTGTCAAGTGCTTGAGCCCACTGCATTTCTTTTGCACCCAGTGCTTGCAGCCTTTGCAGAAGATGCTGTTGCTGCCCACTCCAGTGTGACAGAAGGTGCATGGAAACTCGCCTGAACTCTGCAGGAGGTCCAGGCCCGTACCGCAGATCATGATCTTCGTCTTTCCTGCATTTACTCTCAGTCCTTTCTTTTCCATTGCTTCTTTCCAAGTCAAGAGCCTCCTGACACATTCCTCGAGCAATTCAGCAATGATAACAAGGTCATCAGCATAGAGGTCCTCCCAGGGGACCCCAGAGCGGAACTCTCATGATAAGGCTTCAAGCACAATGATGAAGAGAAGTGGGCTGAGTACTTAGCCCTGGTGTAAACCGACCTTCACTTCAAACTCTTCACTGTACCCCTCACCAACACGGACACGGCTCCGTGCATTTGCATACATCCCCTGCACAAGTCGCACAATCCACTCCTCCACACCAAGTTTTCTCAGCGCCCACCAGATGACCTTCCAAGGTACTCGATCAAAAGCCTTCTCCAGGCCATGTAGAGTATCTTGTTGGCAGCTAGATACTTCTCTCGCAGCTGCCTGACAACAAAGATTGCGTCTGTTGTGCCTCTGCCTGGGATGAAGCCAAACTGGGAATCATCGATTGACACCAACTGTCTGATGAGGCTGTCCACAATCCTCTCCAGGACTTTCATGACCTACTCTGTCAGCTTAAGATCGCAGTAGTTGCCCTTTTCCAATGCATTCCCCTTTCCTTTGTAGAGACAGACAATTGAACTCTGCTCCCAGTCAGATGGTACCTTGCCATCACGAATGACTGCAGCTGCAAGGTCACGGATCATGGAGGCGCCCATGTCACCGGCTGCTCGTATCATCTCCACCACTATGTCTGATGGGCCCGGTGCTTTGCCCACCTTCATCTGTGAGATAGCCTTCTTAACCATATCAATGGTGATTGGGGTGGGCGGGCCTTCCACTGGTGGTTGATGACTGGTGGTCTGGGTCCCAGTCAACGTTGAGAAGCCTTTGGTAGTGCTCTAACCAGGCCTTCTGCTTTGAGTCTTCGCTTATTGACGTCTCTCCTGCATCATTCTTCACTGGTTTGTCACCAACAACATCGGCAATCTCTCTTCTAAACTGGTTAGCAAGGCGGTAGACTTCTGAAGATTTGGGGTCAATATTCTTGAAGACCTTCTTGTCGGCTTCTTGACAAGCATGGTGCACTGCATGTCTAGCATTGCGTTTGGCTGCATCGTATGATGCTCTAGTGCCTTTACCAGTCTTCCAGATCTTGAAAGCTTTCCGTTTGGTAGCAATGGATTTTCCACGTGTTCATTCCACCATCAGGTTTCACGACGCCAACAATGGGGCCGAGTTGTGCCACACACCTCCTCAGTTGTCTTGAGCAGTCCAGTCTTGATGTTGTTCCAGATATCCTCAATGGCCCAATCAGCTACACCTGCAGACGTGCTCACATGCAAGTTGAAGACCTCCTGGAAATGATTGCTTGTCTGAGGGTCTTTAAGCTTCCAAACTTTTAGGCGAGTGGTGAACTTGCACTTGGATTTTGGTGGCACATCAATCCTCATGTCGCATACAAGAAGCTGATGTTGCAGGGCTACTTCCTCACCAGTGATCACTTTTACATCTGTGACAAGTTTGTGCATGGTCCTACGGAAATGGATGAAGTCTATCAGGGTAGCTATGTTTCCCGACTTGTACGTGATGAGATGGCTGTCACGTTTCTTAAAACATGTGTTCCCAAGAAGCAGGTCGAATGCTAGGGCCTATTCTAGGGTTCTCTCACCCTCAACATCTGGTTCTGGCCTGCCTTACCCCATCCCACCATGCACTTCTCTGTATCCCAAAATGGATATTTTTATTGTCAAGTTTCCGATCATATTGTGGAGAAGTCATTCCACTATGTATCATAGTCTGGTAAGAAATTCTGGTTCGGTCATGGACTGTTCTTTCTTTGTGATGAAACTGGGACAAAGAAGTCTCCATAATTAGCTGATAAAATATGAGAAATCTAGATTACTCAATATAAAATTATCACACAAATTATATATATACATGTATATAATAAACAAGATTCAAACAACAGAAAACACTCTGTCACTGGCAGCTTCCCGAAAGACCAGGTCTATATTTGTTTACCACAAAACCGGTTTCAGCGATGAAAATCAAATTGCCTTAGTACATAATACAAATCTTAAAGTGCCTTTGCAAACAAAAAACACATAAAAGAACAAAAATCAGAGGCTCGATTTTATAAAGTACCTTCATATATAGCTATATAGTTTGCAAGGCTGCAAAGACCCCTAGCATTGGCTTAACCCTTGTCATGCTGAATAAATTAAGATGCCATGCCCACTTCTAATTTCCAGCCAATCAGATTACTTGATCCAGGTTTTTGATAGAAATTCACATATTTAATGACAAACAGTGCAGATCCAGATCAGTTCAGAAGCCAACTTATCTGGATCTACACTGTTTGCTAAGACAGGGCATGTCATGTTCAGCAAGAGAAGGGCTAAGCAGTATTTAATTTTCTGAGCAACCAGGATGGGCTAAATGATTCCAAAATGAATTTAGCCTCCAGCCACCTTCTCATGATAAAGTTGATACAGAGCACTTGTTGGTCATAAATTTGGGCTAATTTTTCTTATTTCTTCGTCCATAGTGAGGTGCTTCTAATGGAGAATTGGGAGAAAATTATTCCAGAATTATCATCAAATACTCCTCCTTAACCCTTGTCCTGCTGAATAAATTAAGATGCCATGCCCACTTCTAATTTCCATCCAATCTGGTTACTTGATCCAGATTTTTGCTATAAATTTGCATACTTAATGGCAAACAGTGCAGATCCAGAACAGTTGGCTTCTTCAGAAGCCAACTGATCTGGATCTACACTGTTTCCAAAACAGGGTATATCCGGGTTCAGCAGGACAAGTTAACATCTCCTCTGTGAAATGAGCTAAAGTTTGCTATATTTAGTTGAGGTGAAAAGCCCCTGTCAACAATATTTCAGTTATTATGAGCCAGGTCCAAGAGGAAGAGAGAAAGAAAAGATGAATGGGATATATGAGAAAAAGGTCCCAACTCCTGAACTTCCTTCAACTGAGGCAAGAACTCTCCTGTCAAAAGCCAATCATGGCGAAAGCTTCAGAAGGTGCCTCATTCTTCACTCCGGTCCAGGTGAACCCTAATATGCCTCACCTTTGCAAACAGTGTAGATCCATATCAGTCGGTTTCTGAAGAAGCCGACTGATCTGGATCTGCACTGTTTGTCATTCATATATGTGACTATGTATCAATAGCTCGGATCAGCAAATCCGACTGGCTGAATTAAAAGTGGGTGTGACATCTTAATTTATTCAGCATGACAAGGGTTAACTTAACCTACATCGGACAGTTCTAAATAAGGTGCTTCTTTCAACCCAAAAGCATTGATGCTTTTCTTTTATTTCTTCAAAAAAATGTATGCTGTGGGTACTATGTCAGATGAGAATTTTAAATGGTACATTTCTTCTCTCTCAACTAAATTATGTACACAGCACATAGCCCTAGATAAGTGAAGGTATCAGGTAAACATTTTTGGGTTGATTGTTTGCAATCGAGCCATAGTATATAAAGCCAAACTTTCCTTAACGGTAGTTGTCCACATGATTATCACTGACCAATGTAATCAACGCGAGGGTTAGACGAAATCCAGGTAGGGATTATTTATAGCCGCGCTATCCTTGTCACTATGACGTCAGAGTGCAGTGTAAAGAGGGTTATTTGTAAAACCTGGACTGGGACATTGGCAAACAGTACAGACCCAGATCAGATGCTGCAGAATGCAGCATCTGATCAGGGTCTGCATTGTTTGCTTAAATTACAGGAAGTTAAGGATTAAATGATAGTCTGATGTCTTCATTCAGAACCATTTTCCTAGCCTACACTCAGAGACAATCGACAACCAGTGCTGTCAGTGCTTTGATTCTTAATTTCTCTATGGAAACATACATTGTGGTTACTCATTAGAAGTGCCTCAGTGAGGCAGTTATGAGTACCGTAAGGTATATTTTTGTGGAGAAATAAAAAAAAAAAAAGCATGTTACCTTGTTATCTGGAGTGATGACAGCAGAACCTCCACTAATGGTCACCTCCCCAAAATAGCCATTCCCCAATAACAGCTAGCCACTTTTCTAATATCACAAAGTGCAGTTTTACTATATTTTACTTCTGTACAATGGCCATCTCTCTACAACAGCCAGCTTTATTTGTTCTTTTCTCTTTCCCTGCTAGCAGCGACTTTGTCGTCTGTTGAACAAGTATTATTTATTGCCCAATGAAACGCGATATTAGTGTAAGCCAATCGGTGACAACGTTACTTGGTAAAACAGGAGCCCTTTGATCTTACCGACACGTGCTGCTGGGAGAAAATGGAATCAGTCACTGTGACAGAGGATTAACAGGGGGTCAATTATCAAATAGTTATCAATTAAGGACACATCACTAATATATGAAAGGTGGGGATAAGAGTCAGTGATTGTCTTTATCATTAGCCACCTGCTCTGCTGTCTCCCATACCAGAAACTTTTGAAAAATTTACAATGTACAATGTAGACATTTCTTTTTACTTGTCCAGCTGGGCGCCAGCCTTGGAAACGGTGTTTGCCCGGACCGATTTTGAGCTTGTCCCGGCATCTGGGCAGTGGGACTACAGCAAGGAATTATAATGAATACAGACAACACCTCTGATCCAGATGAAAAATGACAATACTTCTGGTCCAGAGGAAAATTTATCAAAACTTTTAACCATAAGTTTAATTTATTTGTTTAGCATGCTGCATAAAAATTTCAGATGACATTTTGAAATATTTTTTGTATTTTTCTCAGAAATAGGCTTTTATCTCCTTAGGAGACAACTTATAATGAAATACTCAAAGTCTATTTTTCTGGGAAACACATCAATTTGTCATCTGCTAAAGTAGTAAAGTTTAACACTTAGCACTCACAACTGATTACAACTGCAGCAGACATTTTGATTATTTTCCATGTCACATGAAGCATCTGCCCGGCAGACAATTCACATGCCATGCCAAGCCTTATTTTTCTCTGAAAAATAATAAATGAAATTCAGAATGTTGTCTGCAACAATTTTACTTAGCAGTTTAGGGGTTAATGTATGCATTTAAAAGTGAATGACTAGACGCAATAAACAGTTCACTGAACAAGGAAGTGAATACCTGTTTAACCCTAGTGCTGCTGAACCCAGATATACCCTGTCTTTGCAAACAGTGTAGATCCAGATCAGTTAGCCAAATGGTCTGGATCTGCACTGTTTGCCATTCAGTATTTGAATTCGTATCAACAACTTGTATCAAGTAATCTGATTGGCCGAATATTAGAAGTGGGCGTGCCATCTTAATTTATTCAGCATGGCATGGGGTAACCCTTGTCCTACCAAATAAATTAGTATGCCACACTCACTTCTAATTTTCTGCCAATCAGATTACTTGATCCAAGTTGTTGATACAAATCCATATGCTTAATGACAAACAGTGCAGATCCAGATCAGGGCATATCCGGGTTCAGCAGGACAAAGATTTAAAAATCATGTGTTTGTATGGTGAAAGTTATTTGCATTCATAGCTCCACAAAAGGAGTGTATTCAGAAAATAATCTATGTAATTTTTACATGGAAACGTAACTTGTGGGGTACTCAGTAGAATCTCCTCACTGAGAGATTGTTATAGTTAGTACAATAAGGTATATTTTGGGGTAAAAAATAAGAAAAATATCCTATATTATTACCATAACAACTGACTTAACTGGAGCTTTGGTGTTTATCAAGCTGCTGATGACAGATTATCAAAACACATCTCATATTCTACAGGACCTTTTAATAATAAAATTCTCTGTATCAGCCAGATGTAATTTATACCTACCGTATTCGACCTAATTATCGCACTGTGCGCTTAGATTTTTCAAAATTACTGAACAAACTTGTAGTAAAATATCAACCTAATAAGGGCACTCTTTAAAGAAAGATCAGCAGAGGACTTAATGAGTAGCGTATCAAATGATGCTTTTGCAATATTATTTTCTGACTTTCTTTATAAAAACAAATGTTGTGGGTACTCGTTTGAATTGCCTCAACTTGTCGAGGCAATTCAGTTGAGTTCCCACAACATACATGTAGGTTTTAATAAAGAACTAGATAAAAGTACACTAACTGTAATCTAAAAGCTACTTAATTGCGTTACTGTGTGCTTATAGGAGCATGTGCGGTAATAGGAGCATGTGCGGTAATTAGGTCGAATACGGTAATAAGTGTCTGCCCAAATTTGAAAATCCAAGCAACACGATTGGTGTATTATCTGGGGCAAACACTCAACTGTCTTCAAGATCAAACGGTCAGTAATCAAACCTGGATTGAGCAAACTGAGTAGTCTCAGATCAAATGCCCAAGGCATCTGATCAGGGTCTACAATGTTTACCATTTATGTAGCACATCAACAGGTATATAGTAAATCTATCTGTCCAAATTTTACAAGCAGTACGATAAAATCTGTTCATTTTCCAACAAGTATGGTAACTGCTTGCAATAAGGGAAGTCCTGGCATCAGAGACTCCCAAACAAATGCTGTGGGACTTCCAACTATTGATGCTTGGAAGTCAGGACCTCAAACTTTAAAACATACACTACCATTAATAAGCAGATTTAGCCTATTTCATTTAGTATTTAAATGCTATTTTTGACCATAAAGAAGAAATTCACATACTGATTAAAAAAGAAAAAAAAATATATACATGTATATATATACAAAATATGAAAATTTGCTTTCAGCTGTACTTTCAAGTCAAAATGCAAGAAATTTCTGTTTTTGAATATTAGCGCAAAAACACTGATGGTAATGAGTTCAGGTGTCTCAAAATATAGTGTATCAAAGGCCTATATGTACATTAGGCCTACAGTGGGTATCACATTAATATTTTTCTTATTTCTCCACGAAAACATATGTTGTGGGTACTCATTAGAAGTGCCTCACCGAGGCACTTCTAATGAGTACCCACAACATATGTTTGTGGGTACTCATTAGAAGCGCCTCACTGAGGCGCTTCTAATGAGTACCCACAACATATGTTTTCGTGGAGAAATAAGAAAAATATCAACACGTTTGAAATGAAAAATGCGCCTTAACTAGAGCTATGGACTGTAAACAGGATAACCATTCTTATCTGGATTTGTACAAGAAATGTTGGATACTTTACCAAGAACCCAATAGTAAAACCATGTATCATTTTGCCATATCATCTCAAAGCTCCAAAACATAGTAAAATAATTTTATTGAACTGCTGGCTTATATTGCTGTGCACCCGGAGAAAAATCTTTTCTCATTTGCCAAAAGTCACCTCTGTCGACAATCTTACACTTAATTTCATTCATTACATAGGCCAATTAATCTTATACGCACATCTAATAATTTACCTCTGTACATTAGCCAATCATAGAGCTTAGCCAATCAGAAAGATTAAAACAGACAAGATTCAAGCAATCACGTTTCAGGACAGTATTTTGCCTCAAGCAATCTGCATAATTAGAACAATAAACACTGTACTACTGATGTTTTCACATGTCAAGTAGAAGAAATACACATTTTAGATACACATTTTAGACAGCTATATTGCAAATAAACTGTGAGCTTATAAAAGAATCCTCCCTGAATCCCGAGAAACATCTACAGCCATTACAGTCCTAATGTTTTGACAAGACTCCTGTGATTTTCATAGCTCATAATAAGGTACATTTTTCAACCAAAAAGTCTTGATATTTTTCAGAAATCCTGGATTATTTAATGTGTGTGTGTGTGTGTGGGTGGGTTGGTAGAGGGTTTCTAATTGGACAGACAGGCCTGAGCAAACAGTTAAAACCCACATCAGACACTGCTGAATGTAGGGTCTAATCCTGGTCTATACTCTTAGCCACTCATCCTGTAATTTAGACATGTTCAGATACATGTAGTAAAAGGCACTTGTTGATAAATATGAAACATTGCTACAGATAAGAGGGGGTATCTACATAATATTTTTCTTATTTCTCCAAGAAAACAGGTTGTGGGTACTTGTTAGAAGCGCCTCGTCGCGCGTTTCTAATGAGTACCCACAACATATGTTTTCGTGGAGAAATAAGATATCAGCATTTTTTGGATGGAAAACGCGCCTTATCTGTTGCTATGATGAAAAGTATAAGGTAAAGAGTAAGGGTGACCGTGTGACTATTTAGGGTAAATACTGTATTCCAAATTTATCCATAATTTCCCATGAAAATGGAAGTTCGAGTAAACTGGGGTTTGACCCAACCCCACCATCCCAAATTCCTTTGAGTCTGTTCCTGTTTTTCTTATTTCTCCATGAAAACAAGTATTGTTGTAGGTAATCATTAGAAGTGCCTCTGTGAAGTGCCACACAGAGGCACTTCTAATGTTCAATGAATACAGTACCTCTTATTTTTTCAACAAAAACTTCTGTTGTGAATACTCATTAGAAGCACCCTGCTGAGATGCTTCTAATGAGTGCCAACAATATATGTTTTCATGATGAAATAAGTAAAATACTTGTAGCTGGATACTCCACTGTTACATACAGCTATGGATTCTGATACTGGCATAGCTCTTGATACAATCCAAAAGTACGGTAAATGTCCTAAAATTTTGAACACTTTATTTCATATATTTTTGGCCTAAATCATGCTTTTTATGTATTAGTTACTTAAACTACTTGGTGGAAAGGCAAACAGTGTAGACCCTGATCAGACTGCTCCTTAAGGAGCAGTCTGATCTTGGTCTGCACTGTTTGATTATGCCAATTTGTCAGGTATTTTGGTGTACGAAATTTTAGAACATTCACCGTATTCATATTTTTCTTAATTCTCCATGAAAACATATGTTGTGGGTACTTATTAGAAGTGCCTCACTGTGGTGCTTCTAACAAGTACCCACAACATATGTTTTCATGGAGAAATATTTTTCCTGATACTTGCTCTTATCTAGACATATGTACTGATAACACTTCTAGTGAAATTCTCACCATACAACAGTCAAATGCACCATGTCAAGGGAAAAGGGAGTTTATACCACATCTCCAGATATGAGGCATATCCAGATAATTTTCATGTACAAAAATTTTGTCCCTTTTCATGGCTGTGTCACTATTCTCAAGTTCCAGTCATCTTGTAGCATAGCCTAGACTTGTTAAGCAGTATTTGATGACAATTCCGGGATAAACTTTTTTATTTCTCCATAAAAATATATGTTGTGGGAACTCATTAGAAGTGACTTGCTGTGGTACTTCTAATGAGTACCCACAACATATGTTTTCATGGAGAAATAAGAAAAATATTTACCTGATACTTGCTCTTATCTAGACATGTATTGGTAACACTTCTAGTGACATTCTCACCATACAATAGTCAAATGCACCATGTCAGGGGAAAAGGGAGTTTATACCATAGCTCCAGATATGAGGCATACCCAGATAATTTTCATGTGCAAAAATATTGTCCCTTTTATGGCTGTGTCACTATTATCAAGTTCCAGTCATCATGTAGCATAGCCTAGACTTGTTAAGGAATATCTGATGACAATTCCGGGATAAACTTTCTTATTTCTCCATAAAAAACATATGTTGTGAGAGCTTCATCTGACATGGTGCTTCTAATGAGTACTACAACATATGTTTCCATGGAGAACTGGCAAAAATTATCCAAGAATTATCACAAATACACCTTACCCAGCTAGCATTCTACGTAAATCTACATCTGGCCGTCATCGGCCCGTCAGCTACCCTGACGGGCCGATGACGGCCCAATATAGATTTACGGTAGAATGCTGACCGGGTAACAAGTCCTATGTTGTAGTTAACATGATCAATTTCAACTGTCTTGGGTAGTAACCCTGACGGGCCGATGACGGCCCGATATAGATTTACGGTAGAATGCTGACTGGGTAACAAGTCCTATGTTGTAGTTAACATGATCAATTTCAACTGTCTTGGGTAGTAATTAAAATACAAAGCCTCGAGAATTCAATTCTCATTAAATCCGTATATAGAGTTCTATTCTCCTATTATCAGGTTTGATACTCTTAACTTCTAGAGAAAATTAGCAAAATTTCAAAGTGAGATTCCTACTTTTTGAAGACATTGGCTTTAGGCCTGTCTTTTCCTTGAGAGAATCCTGGTGTTGACCTGCTGTAGAATCTTTAGTTCCAAATATGATGCTTTTTTTCAACCAAAGATCTTTATTTTTTTCTTGTTTCTTCAGGAAACATGTGATGTCTCGCCAAGACACTTCTAATGAGTACCCACAAAACAAATTCATCTCTATCTCTACTGCCACAGGTCCCTACAGACATACTACAGTAGGCAGATCAGGGTAGCAGGATGAAGGCCTACAAGTAACCATTTTGAATTACTGTACGGTTCTTTAACCAATAGCAGGGATATATGTAGCCCAAAGTTACTATGGGCCCTTTAAATGGGCCAAGGGCCCATGTACCATTCAAATACATGTAAAATCTAGAATTTTGATGGGCCATTTCAAATTTTGATGGGCCCTCTGGACATTTTGATGGGCCCGATGATCCTTAATATCCACCTGAGATCAAAATAAACATTGGATTTGAATAGCTTGAATAGGGGGCCCAGCCAAAAAAACAGATTCAGTTTAAGTCTAACATTAACAGTTTTCATACCAAATGAATAGGGCCAATCCCAGGAATATCCCTGCTATATGGGGTGACTTTCCCTGCACAGGTGGCCTCCACTTAATGTCCCAATCCAAAGGATGGCACACTGTTTTCACATCATCCCTGCAAATAACATGAAGGAAAGCATGTTTGGACACCAAAATTCCCTTGCCTACGCCTGGGATCTACGCCGGTACCTACAGCTCTAGAGGACAATGCCTTCACCATGAGTTACCACTCTTTTTTATTTTCCCGGAGAAATGAGAAAAACATTTATATCTGAGTACTCCTTTTGTTTGCAGCTGTGAAAATAAATACAGTTGACTCTCGCTATCTCGACCTCGCTTATCTCGAATAACCGCTTATCTCGAAGTGAAAATCTGGTCCCTGCCTAAACATGAAAATCTAACAACAGGTAAAAAATATTGTGGAAAAGAGGAGAAATTGCTCCTAAGGAGCAATTTCTCCTCTTTTCCACAATGTTTTCATTATATCTCTAACTTCAAGAATCTATTATTACATATATATTTGTTAAATATGGTTAATCGAATTATTTTTCCCTCAATTCTGCAAATCGGATATGTCGAGGTACGGATATCTCGAAGTACGAGGGATGTTCGAAATGAATTGCTTATTGTCCTCTAGCTCGATATCCACGTGGGGCACGATAAAAACCAATACATACCTGTATAGGGCTATTCAATATCTACACAATGGTGTATAAATGTACATGTTAGACTAAGTGTAAGACATAAAATTTGCCATTTGAATACACGCAGTCATTGACCACTGCAGTAAAAATGGTTGGTAGAAGCGTCGACAAAAAAGATGAAATACGGGCTTACATCAAAGCTCGCTCAAAACTTGGTTGTTCTTTGAAGAAGCTGATGACTGAAATTTCTATTGCTTTTGGACCTACTTGTGTGTCTTATGACACAGTTCGGCGGTGGAAAAAGAAATTTGAGTCTGGTGTAGAGTCCATCAAAAATGCACCGAAATCAGGTAGGCCAAAATCTGCATCTCGTAAAGAAATCGTTTCCAAAATAAAGGAAATCATTGAAGGAGATGCCAGATTTACAGTTCGTGATACTGCACGAAAGGTAGGCATATCACTATCAACGGTTCACCTTATTTTGAAGAAGCATTTGAAAGTCAGAAAGATTTCTGCTAGATGGGTGCCACATCTGTTGACTGACGAGCAAAAGAGGCAACGGGTTAAAGTGGCCAAAAAGCTGCTTCAAATGTTTCCAAAATATGACAAAAAGCAGTTTGCCAATGTCGTCACAGGTGATGAAACCTGGGTTCATTATTTTGAGCCCGTCAGAAAGGTTAGCAATAAGATCTAGGCCACTAAACACAGCAAACGCCCAATAATTGCCAAACGTTCTTTGAATACAAAGAAGGTTTTTGTATGCAATCTTCTTCTCTGGTGAAGGAGTCGCAATAAAAGTGCCAGTGAAAAAGGGCAAAAGCATCACCGGAAAGTACTACAAAGACGTAGTACTGAAGAAACTGAAAAAGTATTAACAGAAACGACGCCCTGCCACTGGTTATAAACATGTCCGTCTTCTACATGACAATGCCCCAGCTCATACCTCCGCAGTAGTTACGGCGTTTTTGAAGAAAGAAAAAGTAACTGTTTTGCCTCACCCCTCGTATTCCCCAGACCTTGCCCCATGTGATTTCTTTTTGTTTCCGAAATTGAAAGCATTCCTTGCTGGGCGGAAATACCAGTCCCGACAGGCACTTGGATCTGCCATTCATCAGTACCTTATTACTGTGCCCAAATCAGCGTACCGTGACGCCTTCAAGAAGTGGATACATCGGCTGAAACTTTGCATTTCTAGCCACGGGGAGTACTTCGAGGGCATGAAATGAGTACTTTTGGGCTAACTTGAAATTTGAAGTCTCCAGATAGAAATAAGCAATTCATTTCGAACATCCCTCGTATTTCAGAGAGTCCCTTGAAATTCGAGATAACGAGAGTCGACTGTAGCTGCAGAAGTTTGCATTTTATGGCCCAGTCAACACCGTTATGGTCATTTTGAGTGGTTCAGCTAACCTACTCACTTTTTCTTGGCATGCTTAGCATAGGTCTAGATAAGAGATGGAATCAGGTATTTCTTATTTCACCACATGAACATACCTTGTGCATACTCATTAGAAGCACCTCAGTGAGACACTTCTAATGAGTATTCACAATGTATTTTTCATGGAGAAATAAGAAAAATATCAATACTTTTGGACTGAAAAAAGCATCCTATCAAGAGCAATATGCTTAGTCCTCTAAGCGGTTAACAAGTACATGCCTTAACAAACAGTGTAAACCTCCTATCTCCAGATAAGGCACTTTTTTTTTAACCAAAAAGTATTGAGCAGAGGAATTGTTAAGGAGGAGTACATGTATTTGATGATAATTCTGGGATAATTTTTCTTATTTCTCCATAAAAACATATGTTGTGGGTACTCAACAGAAGCGCCTCAGTGAGGCGAGTACCCACAACATATGTTTTCATGGAGAACTAGAGAAAATTATCCCATAATTATCACCAAATACTCCGCCTTAACAACTCCTCTGGTATTGAGGCCCTCCCAGGAAGGGGGGTGGGGGGGGGGGGGGTACATGTTCTTTTGTTCCCCTGAAATATTTTTTTAATTTTTCCCTTGTTCCCAAAAATCAAAATCTTAATTTTCTATGTTCCCTGCTCCCCAAAATTACCTTTGTTCTCCTGTTCCCTTCATTTTTAGACTTGTGTTCTCCTGTTCCCCTGAAATAAATGACATTAGTCCCCTGTTCCTCAGAACCCCTCAGTATTGATATGTTCTCTTACTTCTCCATAATGAGGTGCATCTTATGAATACCACACAACATATATTGTCATTGAAACATGAGAAAAAAAATACTTACTTGATATCCCCTCTTATCAACAGCTATATAAACCCACTTCAGACACTGCAGAATGTGGCATTTGATCAGGGTCTACAAAGTTTGCAATTCAACTACTTCTTTTAAAGATGTCAAATTGCCATGTTCAAATTTTAGAAGAAGTGCGGTAAGGAATAAAGCTGTCAGGTAAATATGGTAAGACTTCAGAAAGACTTTTTGACCAAAAAGGTATAAATATTTTTCTAATTTCTCCATTAAAACATGTTGGGGGTACTCATCAGAAGTGCCTCAGTGGGGCGCTTCTAATGTGTACCCACAACATTTGTTTTCATGCAGAAATAAGGCAATATTTATCTAGAGGTATAAATTATCTAGAAGTCTAAATTGCATATCTCTGTAAGAAAATTGTCCACTCACCATTATCTCTGTGGTCCCATAGCCAAGCTTTTCCGCCAGCATTCTCCAGTTGTTCCCGTCAATGGCACTGTCAGGATCCAGCCTATTGGCTAATTTAATTAGTAGCCTCCATGGGACCAGTCTGAACGGTATATGTTCCTTCATCTTGCTGGAGAGTGAACTAACACAGCAACCTGTCTATTTCACTTCTTGTGTCATGAACAGGAGAGCAGCTAGCTGTCATTCACACTCTGTCACTTACACCATTATATGATTGTATATGTTATGTGCTGTGATGTATACCTACAAAACACAATGTAACATATTTACCATAAATATTGGGACACCTTAAGGGGAAATGATGCACTTTAAGGGAGACAATTCTGTCAAAATCGTTTAGTCACATTCTGAAAAGGGGTTTACTCTATAAGGGAAGAATTTGCTCCCCGAGGGATAAATTCTTTCCTTATAGAGTAGACCCTAAGAGGGCGCAAATTTGTTTGCTCCTATAGACAGAAAATTATTTCCTTGCAGACCTTTACAGGGATGAGAATCATACTTACTGAAAAAAGCTGAAACCCCCTATACCCCCTTCCAAAAACAGAATAGACCAGCCTGAATCTGCAATGTTTCCAAAACTTTAAACAATGAAAAAAGCTGAAATTTGCCAAAAAGCTGAAGATTCTCATTCCTGCCTTTAGAAAAATTCTTTCCTTATAAAGTAGCCCCTTTTCAGAAGGTTGACATGCAGTAAAGCGAACAGGAAGTCACAAAATTGTCTCCCTTGGCCAAACATTTGTCCTAAAATTTGAACAAGCCCATTTTACTACATTTTCATTGTATCTAACTACTGCTCAGTGCTGGATTAGTGCACAGCTGCAGATTGTTTTAGTCTGGTTTTATGTCACTTTCAACAATCTTTCAGTCATATAGCGACCATGTCTGGATGTGGTAGAGAGCTCAATACTCACTTTTAGAGTGCTCACTGAAATATCATTACCCAGTCACAGACACTGGGCTGACAAGCAAATATTTTGTGGATACCCTCACTTATCAGGAGCTATGACATCTCAAGGGAACTCATTGGATTTGCTTCAGTAAAAGAGATTCCAACCAGTGCCCTCAAGATTTGATTTTGGTACAAAAATCACTTTACATTTCTATTTCTTATCACAATTATCACCTTTTTTTTCTTTTTATCAAGAGCTAATAGCATGGCTCCAAATAAAGTGCATCAATTTTTTTCAAATATTTATTAACCCATAAGGCATTGTAGACTGAATAGACTCTCCCACTCTATATACTGGAAGAATCTAATTTCAATTTTAGGTACGTTTGGCTATGAGATTTACATATTTCTAGAGAAAAATGGCTAAACTATTTGTAAACAGTGGAGACCCTGATCAGACGCCACAGACGCTGCGTTCTGCAGCGTCTGATCTGGGTCTACACCATTTGCCAATTACCCTTTTATGGGTCTCCCGACTACAATGGGTTAAATACATGTATACTGATATTTTCTTATTTCTTCACGAAAACCTATGTTGTGGGTACTCATTAGAAGCACCGCGGTGAGGCACTTGTAACGAGTACCCATGACAGGTTTTCATGGAGAAATAAGAAAAGTATTATGGGGACACCCCTTCTTATGAGGGTCTGGATGGAGTTTATTGACTATTGATTACCGGTAATGGCCTTATTTTTTTATTGGCTGCTGATTTTTGCCCTAAATTTTTAGTGACTACAAATTTTTGTGGTATAGAATTTAATGATTAAGCACAAAAAATCCAAAATGTACTGATTTTGTGAAAATAGCTTCATCTATTACTGATTAAAGGGCTAAAATTGTCCCCCATCCAGACCCTCTCCTATCTGAAGTTATGTATTAGTGCATACTAGATTAGTCAGTGTATTTTTTTTTTTTTTTTTTCAATTTTGTGTTTTACATCTTTTTCAACATTTAAATTTAACCCTTAAAACGCCAAGAAAACCTGCATCTGAAAATGCCATCTGTTTATGTCGTCTGCATAATATTCTTGCAAACTTTTCAAACCTATTTTTGCACACAGGCAAACAGTGTGGACCCAGATCAGACTGCTCCTAAAGGAGCAGTCTGATCTGGGTCCACACTGTTTGCAGAAATGAGTTTTAAAATCACAAGCAGATGACAAAGCAGATGACAATTGTTGTGATTGGCAGTTTAAGGGTTAAGTGTCATGTCAAGATGATGAAGGAGTGATAATGAATGGCTCTGTGCAATGAAAAGCCATACAGTGATAAGCTGAACTTCATCTCCAGCAGGATTTGAGCCCAAGAGCTTGTGATCCAAGTCAGAAGTGCTAGTCAAATCGCCACCCAGACACTTCCCAGGGTAGGTGTTCATCAATTTATTTATCATGTTAGATTTTACCCTTGATTTTTTGGACGCGATAATTTATAATTGTACTGATCCTAGCTATTAAACCATTTGCGTCATATGGACTCTGCTACCCTAATTCTTTAGACCGTTTTTATCATTATGGTACTATTTTTATAGAAATTCCTGTATTAAACAAAAACAGTGTAGACCCAGATCAGATGTCGCATTCTGCATCATCTGATATGGGTCTGCACCAGGGCTCGGGAAAACCGGAAAAATAGCCGGTCTGGACCGAAATTAAGAATTCTGGACCGATTTCAAACACCCCAAAACGCTAATAAATCGGTCCAACAGATTTGTGCCTTGAACCCCATTTTTCCCCAACCAACCAATTTTCACGAATCAATGATGTCTAAAAATCACTAACGGTCAAGTCTTCCCAAACTGACAACGTCCGCGCACCTTTTAAATGCGATATTATGGTAGTTAAAAGGCTCTAAACTGTCATTTGACATGTATATTGGAGAGACAGCTGAATAACGGCAACCTACCGCAGCACAAATTAATTACGTCATTATCCAAACATTGTCAAAAAATCAACACTTCACTGACCTTTGTGCGGTAAACAAGCAATTAACATGAATCATCAATAACGGTAGTCTGATAATTAATCCATTTGTGTGACACGTGTGAATACACTGAGACTGCAAAACATCCAGGTGCAGTTGGCGTGTCCAAAAGATCAAAGGTCGCCTTACTGAGAGTGATAAAAAAATGCACCGCTTGAACGCACCCGTTTTCTTCCCCTTTTTTGTTATGATCAACATGGTTTGTCGGTCCCAGATTTGATAAATTAATTCCCAAACCGTGTACGTCCTGATCAGATGTCGCATACAACGGCGTCTGATCTGGGTATAATTGATTGATTCTTTTTTTTTGTTGTTGTTGTTGTTGTTGATTGCCGTAACACGCGAGTATAATTCAAGGTAGATGTCACGGTAAAAATAAGTAATGCACCATTTGCGCTAGACAAGATTGGTCAGTGCTTAAAATTTAAGCAGTCTGGTCAAATCTTGAAACATTGAAAAATGCAAAAGCGCCCGTGGCGCAGGCCTAATTAGGTCCATGAAAGTCGTTTTGTTCCGTCTCTCCTGTTTCCCGCCGTCTTCCCGCTTATACAAGACGGGAATCAGTTGTTTATAAATGGTTTAGGAAAACCCTGCGGAGGTGGAAATAACAACAAAACCGTTTTTGTTTTTTTGTTTTTTGTTTGTTTTTTTTCTTTCTTTTTACATACATGTACCTGACTGTATTTATTGATGACGCCAGCTTTGATCATGCTCGTTCCGTCATATAACGGGGTTGTGGTGTATTATTTAAAAGGAGTTGTAGGACTGCCAATTGTCATTAGTTTTCGTGACAGGTGATATATACATATTTTTTTTTTGGAAATGGGCTCATTGATGACGTCATCGTCATCGGCTGGACCGATTCAGATTTCAAAATTTCCCGAGCCCTGGTCTGCACTATTTGCCAATTACCCTTTTGTGGAGTCTCCAGATTAAAATCGGTTAAACTGCCAATCACAACAGCAGTAGATGACATTCAGAAATTTTAATTTTTTGGAGAAAATAAGGCTTACCATTTCATGTGAAATGTTTGCAAAGTATACAAGTCACATGGAGTTTCAAACCTTATTTTCTCTGGAAATCAAAACTACACTTTTGCCTGGCGCTTTATGCTTTTAATACCACTCCCAGAGAAAATTAAGCAGATTACAAATTGATGATATTTTTCTTATTTTTGCCAGATACATGTATAAGGCTTTGACATTTCACGCAAGATAATCTGCATAACTAGGACAATTTGCATGAAAAGTCAAAACCAATTTTCTGGGGGGAAATACTAAAAACATTTTAAAAGACTGTCTGCATGCCTTTTTTCACCCAGCATGCTACATATGTAAGTGTTAATCCTTGTCCTACTGAAACTGGATATACCCTGCCTTTGCAAACAGAGTAGATCCAGATCAGTTGGCTTCTGAAGAAGCCAGCTGATCTGATCTGCACTGTTTGTCAATAAGTATGCGAATTTCTATCAACAATCTGGATTAAGTAATCTGATTGGCTGAAAATTAGAAGTAAGCGTGGCATCTTAATTCATTCAGTAGGACAAGTGTTAAGGCATCAACCTATTCAATAACACACCAAAATACATGTAGAATCCACAAGGGCTTAGAAAGAGGAAGTATATAAAAATGTACATTAGCTTTTGTAGTTATTGTATTTTACTCTAAACATTCTATCAGACAGGCCTGAGCAAACTTACACAGTGTAACTGTGCAGACCCAGATCAGATGCCACAGTATGCGGCATCTCACAAGGGTCACTAGTTACCACTCATTTGCCAGTATTTTAGACACATCAATTGGCAGTAAAATGGAAATGTTTAAATGTTAGAATAAGTAAGGTAAGGAGTTATGGTATTCCAATATTTTACATAGCAACAGATAAGGAGTTTTCTTCATCCGAAAAATGCTGATATCCTTCTTATTTCTTGACAAAAACATATGTTGTGGGTACTCATTAGAAGTGCCTCGCCGAGGCGCTTCTAATGAGTACCCACAACATATGTTTTCGTCGAGAAATAAGAAAAATATTATGTGGATATCCCCTCTTATCTGTAGCTATGTAATTTAGGTTAAATACAGGAATGTCTGCATAGCTCCAGATGACACATTTTTTCCCCAACCAAAAAGCATTGATAATTTTCTTATTTTTCCATAAAAACGTAAGTTGTGGTTACTCATTAGAAGCACCTTGCTGAGGAACTTCAAATAGGTACCCACAACATATGTTTTCATGGAATAATAAGAAAACTATTATAAAGATATGATACTGCCTTTTATCTGGAGCTATAATGTCAGTTTGACATCCCACCAAGAACACAACCATGATCCCAGCAGATAAATGTATTTCTGAAGGCATTTTGCATTTTATAATACCACAGTCAGCCTACATATTTTTATTCCCAGCATAAGTAATAATAAGGACTTGTTATTTTATGGTAAGTATGGTAAAGCCTTATGGTGTCCTACTATTCGGGGCAATCTGGTGTGTGCATCATCCTCAGAAATCCAGAGGTCAGGTGCTTCCATGACTAGGCTTAGATCCCTGTGTACTTGGGCAACTTTTCCATAGGTTTATTTTGGTCTCAGATAATTAGATGATGTCATCATGTTTACTCCGTTATTAGCATCTTGCTGGAGACATACAAACTGCCGACTACTAGCATTTCTTTGCAATAACTGATCAATTATTTTGGGATAAAACATTGTTGGAGGCATTTTCTATTCTATTTTAGTAGGCTTGAACAGTAAGTTAACAAGACTTGCTTTATTTAAGCTTTTCTTTATATTAACATTCTGCATTTTTCTGAATAGTTTTGCGTAGAATGTCCTCTTGGGCGTATGACAGTATATGATAATGAAGATACTGAAATAACCCTCAGTATTGGGACAGACAGGCCTGAGCAAACAGTGTACATGCCATGCAACATGCAACAAATTTTAGATGCATAACAGGTAACAATATGGACTTGTTCAACTTTTAGGACCAGTATGGTAAGGAGTTCAGTGTCCAAATATTTAGGGTAAATACAGTAGAGGTACATGTAGACAGACAGAATCACTGAATGGAGCCAGTCAGATAGCTTTATTACTAAATGTATGCAATGAAATTACCATTATATACCCAGGGTCATTCATTTTTTTATGTGAATCCGAGTTCTGAGGACAGACAGACTTATGGGCAAATGCCACAGTCCCTCCAAATATATATATATATTTGTATTTTTTTTTTTTTTTTGTTTTGATGTTTGCTAAATTGTAAATTTAGCCATTCCCATAGCAACAGATAAAGCACTTTTTTCATTGGAAAACTGCTGATATCTTTCTTATTTCTCAAGGAAAACATATGTTGTGGGTACTCATTAGAAGCGCCTCGGCGAGGTACTTCTAATGAGAACCCACAACATATATTTTCCTTGAGAAATAAGAAAATTATTATGTGGATACCCCCTCTTATCTGTAGCTATGATTCCCACACCTGAATTAATAATCAATTTATGACAAAACTCAGTTCTGAGATATTTTGCTGGCTATCATCTGTCCAAGCAATAAAAAATTAACTTTTCTGAAGAAAAATTACGAAACATTATTATACTGGAACCTCTTTAAAAGACTTTTCATTATAAGATGGTTTCCATAGCTCTTGATATAGCGCTTTTTCCAACCAAAAAGTAGCTTTATTTTACTCAGTGCTCCAGCTAGCCCTATATAGAGGGGCGGGCTGCCCCTCTTGCCCTCTCCTGCTGCCCCTCTGCTCTTCTAAAGCTGCCCTCTGCCTTATTTCAAATCCAGACATAAAACCCTACATTTTGCTGAAAATTTCATGAAAATTGGACAAAAAATAAAAAAGTAATGAATGTGAAAAGGTCAGTTTTATGTGTATTCTAGTCTGAGGCATTTACTGTGGAATGGGATTATATTTTGTAACATGTCATAATACTTAGCTTATCACATGACACATGGTGCCCTCATTCTTGTATGAATGTGCAGAAAGTGCCCTACCTGGCACCCCTCTGCCCAAAAATCCTAGCTGGAGCACTGTTACTTATTTCTCGACAAAAACATATGTTGTGGTACTCATTAGAAGCGCCTCGGCGCTTCTAACGAGTACCCATAATATATGTTTTCGTTGAGAAATAAGAAAACTATGTACCTAATGCCCACTCTTAATCTAGACCCATGGTTTCAGAAATGATGTTTTTATTATGTGTTAATTGTTGATTATAGATGTTGAAACACCACTATTACAGATGTAGTTGTTTTTTCTTCAGAATGGTAATAACAAGCCTTTTTAACGCAAAAGTGGCATTGTTTTGGTGCCTTATTACTATTTATTACTGATACATGTATCTGTTAGACAACATATGCCATATACTGTTCCAAAAAAAAAAAAAAAAAAAGGCCTCCTGCAAGTTATTTTAATTTCATCTCTATCATAATATAAGGGTTGTGGAATTATCAAATTTTATTACTTGTTCAAGGACAAGTACATGTAAATGGTCAAATTCCACTTGAATGCAACCAAGATTTACTGTTTGCCATCCAGCTATTTTTAGACACAACACTGGGTAGTAAATTGTACTTGTTCAAATTTTAGATAAAGAATGGTAAGGATTTGAGATGTCTGAACACTAAGGCAGTGTTGTGGAATTATCAGATTTTATTACTTGTCCACAGACAAGTAAATGGTCAAAATCTTCTTGTCCAACCCAGATTTACTTGCCTGAAAATTGATATTTTTCTTATTTCTCAAAGAAAAATATATGTTGTGGTAACTCATTAGAAGAGTCTGAGGTGCTTCTAATGAGTAACCACAACATATGTTTCTTTTCCTGCCCAGTAAATGTGTGGTTAGGTAAACTGACCATGCTCGACGTGACCCCACTGGGACCGGGTTGACTGGGCTGTAAAACTTCAACACAAACATTTGTTTTTAAGAAATAAGAAAAATATATATGTCATAATCTGGATACTTAGCTAGAGCTATGAAGTCCCAGTCCCAGGACAAGTTAATTGAAATTTCTTACTTGTCCTCAGTGAAATGGGACAAGTTGGACAAGTGGGGCATGATATTCCCACAGCCCTGACTAAGGGTAAATACAGTAAAGTAACAGACACAGAAATCAAATGATCGATTCTTAGCAAATCTGTAACGATAATCATTTTTGTGAAATTTATCAATCAATTAAACGATCATCCAATTAACTGTGCCACCCTTAATGCTATCCCTCGGACAGATCCAAGATTATCTACATTGTAATAGACCAGCTTAATGTTATTGTTTTCATCTGGGCTACTGACCACTTGCTTACAATGTTCTGCCACTTGATCAATAATTGTGGATGGCACAATCGTTTTTGGTACTATTGATACCAATTGAATAAAGCCAAATTTTACTGGGACAACATGGAAGACGTTCGCAGGCGACGTGGGCAACGTGCTCGCCTTTTTTTCTGCATACGTCACTCTGTTCATACAGAAAAGTGATGTTGACGTCGCCTTAATTTTTCAGTGTGTATTGCCTATCCTGACCTATTAATTCACCGAAAATACAGATGCACGTGTCATGATCTTTCATCCCTTGAAGCCAGGATTATCGGCAGACAGGTTCACTTGTTAGTTATTTGACACTTCCCAGTAAAATCACATTGTTTGCAGACAATCTGACCTAGATTTTGACTGGTGCACAATCCACCCATGCATGATCGTATTTTTATTTATTATTATTTTGTTTTTCATTTTGAAGTTTTCGGACGCCAAATTTTCATCATGATCGCAAATGCACCGTTATATTATAATGTTGACCTTTTCTTTTGAAAGACCACAAGTGGTGACAAGCAAAATAGTACCTTATCGCTTATGCGAGTGCATTCTGCGCATTAAAATAGTTATTTCTAGTGGCCAAAAGCAATTTCTAAGTCCCGCAGAATGTGTCCAGTAAATCTTCTGTAGATTCTCATGGAAATGCTCAGATGCGCACCGGGTGATGGTAGGCTATCCTGGGATGTTCACGTTTCGAGTACAAGTTACGCTTTCACTTGCTCCCACATGAAGAAACCCCATGCTCATAAGGGTGATGTCACATGAACTTGTGGTGGAAAACCACTTTGTGAGACGAACGAACTTATTACCATGTAAAATTGCAGAGCCTTTCCTCGTCAGAAATGCATTCGAAACATACACATATATTAATAATAGACCCAAACCGCACAAATTATTTTTCTGCGAATTTTAGCAGAAGATCGAAACTTCCGCATATAATAATTAACAAGACCCAGACTTTTTATCACAGCATATATCGATCGCAACACGGTGCAAAGTAAACATTGAAATGACGTTTTGCGGGAAGCTCCACACACAAGTCCATGATCAGAATGTGACGTATATATTTGCGGTGACGTGTAAGAGAGCATTAATTGACTGACTGATAAATGTTTTAGTTAACTAACAAAAACCCCCAATGTCAGTAACTCTCAAGATTAAAAGATAACTGCAGACAGGAACGAACTTTTTGGGTGTGATGGGGTACCAAATTTTAAATGAAAATTGAAAGGCACTGGAGGAGGTGTGCCACTGCGAGGATTAGTTCAGTATTTCTTGAGAAATGCCCTCGAATCATTTGCCAAAGAAACTACAAAATATAAATATCTGCTCTACATGCAAAAAATTATGAAAAGCTTCAAGTATTGTTACCACTAAAATAATAATAATAATAGTAATAATAAAAAAAAAAAAAAAAAAATAAACAACAGAATGTTAAAATCATTTAATAAATTTAAAGTTTGGCAGCGTTCACCACGCAAGTTGACCAGGCTGGGATTGTTACGTCTCCCTGATCATGGAACATGTCTCCCTAATTTCCCATGAGGGAGACATGACATCTCCCTATTTTTCTGGGCCACATGCCTGATAAATAATTCCTTTTGGTTAATATCTACTCCTCAATTTAATGTTTTTTAAAAATACAGCTTTAAGAAGCAATCTGACTGTTTTTCCTAAAATATATTCAATCGTTTCAATGAAATTTTCCTATATCAGCAACCATAAAATTGGCTCACAAAAATAAAATTGGCTTTATGGTGACCATTTTAATGCCTAAATTTAGCTGGTTGACTGATAAATAATAAGAATATACATGTTAATATTTGTGGTTATGAGATTTAAAGGATCAGTTGACAAGAAAATACTTTTAATGAAAGAAAGCTGTATTTTTCTCAAAAAAATCTAGCCATTTCAATGTTCGATAAACGTAAACAACAATACTCTGCCATCTAAACCAGGAGACTCTCCATTAAAGACCGAGAGGTTCTGAATGATTTCATTGTGTGATGTAGTATTTAAACTGGTCTAAAGGGCTTCACAACTTCTGATGGGGTTAGATTTAATCAAGTTATCAGACTTAACCTAATCAATTAAATTAACTCAATTACTATTCAAACAGAATGAAAAGCCTCAGCAAACAGTACAGGCCCAGATCAGGCACCACAGAATGCAGTCTGATTAGGGTCTATGCTTTTATCACTCATCCAACAATTTTAGACATATGATGCACTGGTACCATTATAGCTCCAGATAAGAGGGGGTATTACATAATATTTTTCTTATTTCTCTGAAACATAGGTTTAACCATTTTGGGCACACATTAAAAGCGCCTTGGTGAGTGCTTCTAATGAGTGCCACAACCTATGTCTTCGTGGAGATATAAGAAAAATATTAACCCTTGTCCTGCTGAACCTGGATATATATTGCCTTTGCAAACAGTGTAGATCCAGATCAGTTGGCTTCTGAAGAAGCCAACTGATCTGGCTCTGTACTGATATTCTGATTCATCAAGTGAACTTATAGCAAAAATCTGGATTAAGCAATCTGACTGGCTGTCAGTTAGAAGTGGGCGTGGCATCTTAATTTATTCTGCATGCCAAAGCTTAATACTTCTGAGTGGGGGAAAAGTGCCTTATTTGGAGCTATGTGCCATTATGGACTTGCAAGTTTATTTATAATGTACTAATAATAAACATTAGATTCAAATTTATAAAAAATTTCACAATGCTGAACCAAAAAAGGGTTTCGACTGACCCCTCAACCGCCTCTTGTGATCCGCTCCTTACCCTACACGGTATAAACAATGTCAAACTGAACAACCAGCATTGAAAAAGAAGAATGAGAAAATTGGGTCAATAAACAGAGATAAAACCACATGAAATTATGACCAAACCATACCGCTTGACGTTTCACGATCAGAAAGTAAACGCAAATAAAATAATGGACTTGATTACTCAATTGAAAACTTACATTTCTGACAAATGACAAGCGATGTCTTCGTGGAATTGAATAATTGGAATCCAAGAAAAGTCTGTCAATCACATTTCGCCATCTTCCTCATACACTGCTGGTTCCAATACACACGAGTGGTGCCCGGCTTTCACATATTGTAAAACGTGGACCTGAAGTCAACCTGGGCCCAGTAGTTCAAAGCTAGCTTAACGAGCTCGTTAGTGTCAAACTGTTAGCTATTCTAGTAAGTAGATTCTAATTCACAGGTATGTTTGCTGAAAAATATGAGTAGCTTACATTTTTTAGGCAAAAATATTACTGTATACCCTATGTCATATTTAATCATCAAAACGTTTAACGATAGGCCGTTATCTAACCATCACGAAAACATACCTATATAATTTTGACCCCCTTAAACCCCACTTTCATATAGTAAAACTGGGGTTTGCAGGGGTACAAGTTATTTTTCTTATTTCTGCTCAAAACATGGATTGTGGGTACTCGTTAGAACCGCCTCGCCGAGGCGGTTCTAACGAGTACCCACAATCTATGTTTTGAGCAGAAATATGAACAATATCACAGCTTTTTATCTGAAAATTTTTATTTTTTGGAGGAAAATTTTTCTATATATTGGAATAGGCGTGTTTTCGTAATGACGACATCGATTGTTTTGTGGCCTTTTGTGCGGTTCAATTGTTCCCTTAACTTCACAGCCATGTTCCCTTGCTGGCCAAAATCTATGTTTTCTAAATGTTTCTTGTGCCCTAAAACTAAGAGAAAAGGTAGAAGAATCTTCCTTTCTGTGATGTACCGATATGGTCAAAGTCGGGAATTTTAGTGGAACTAATATTATATTTTTACTCTCACAAAAAGTATTATATAGTCCCCTTAAATGAATATTAGTGGGAATTAGTCCCTTTAAAATGAATATAAGTGGGACTGAAAATAATATTAGTCTGTCAGCTAACATTATTTTAAGTACCACTTGAATTAATATTAGATCTTCAATATTGTTATTAGTCCGAATGGATTTAATATAATTAGTGGGACTAAAATGCATATCGAATAGACAACATTGGTGGAACTATTTTTAGTCACATTAATATTATTTTAGTCCCACTAAAATCCCCTGCCCCACCCACGGGTAATAGCGGGGACAACGACTTTCCCTCCCGGCTTTTCCTCCGGGTCACCTGGATAGTAAAAGCCTAGCTCTCTCTCCCCGACCCTATGGAGATAATGAAAAATAAGAAAATAAGAATTAGGTAAATGTAAAATCTTATTTAAATAGCTTAATAGGATTTGTATGGCAAATAAAAGAGTTCTACTACTTTTGTCCCATCATCTTACACAGCATTTAGGTCTAACAGGTTTTGTTTGCATGGCATGTGCTTTTGACGTTCTGTATATAGCCATTGTATATATTATTTTTAGTCCCACTAATTTTCCTTACTTTTTTCCTATAGGTACACTATACATTTCTCTGACTCATGTATTTCACAAATAAAGACTGATCCCTTGTTTCCTGATAACAAACCGTTGAACAACGTTCCCTTGTTCCCTCAAACACTGGGAGGACCCCACCTATGCGGACAGCAAAGGTTCGTCCTGTTCACAGGATTCTGCGCTATCTGATATGATCGATCTTCATTACCATAGGTAGTGATTCTGAAAACAAACAGTGAAGATCCTAATCTAATGCAGTGTCTGTCTGTCTGCTTCGTAAGGTTCCTCCGATGACTTATACGGAGCACACGTCAAAAGATATCATACAGACTGTTTTATATTTATAAGAGGTCAAAGCTGGTGACTTTTTTTTTATCCATGTACTGTAACTTTTTTACACTCTTGCTGTCTCTATTGTTTAACACGAATCCCAGAATTCTAAGGGCAGCCATACGCTTCCTATGAATCTTGAACGTGTTCTTTCTTGTATATAATTCCAGCGACCACAATTGTCTGAATTCAGTTTCGCTATATTGATGACTTTTGAAGCATCAGGTGTTAACTGGGTTAGAAACACTGGATCCTGAACTTGATGACTATGTTGATGAGCATATTGTTACTGCTTTTGTTTCTTACAGTCTATCTTCTATCTATCTTGGAAAAACAGCAACGCACATTTTTACTTGTCTCGAATGCCCCACTGGCGCGCGGCAATGTTTAAAGTCCCTACCTATCTCTAAATACTGTCACGCCTCCCTTCGAAAATTCTACCCAGCAAATACACAACGTCGTTACAACGTCGCTGCAACGTCACGAAGTTGCAGTGAAGTTGTAACGACGTTGTTATGACGTTGTATGGTTACTGGGTAGGCAAGTTTGTGCTGTCGTTTTTCCAAGAGGGATTAAAAATAAGAACGAAACGGTAAAAGCATGTTCTTGCATAAAATCCTATGAACATAGCTGTTTGAAGCTATTCTTGAATGGACCAGTAGCCGTGTTCAAACAGCAAAACCCATGTTCAAATCATGAAATTCACGTGCTGTTTGAACAGGGATTTTGAACTTTTGATATCACGGACCGTGCTTTGTTTACGTTACGTTGAACGACGTAACGTTATCGCCCTGAACGTAGCTTTTTAGAATTTTATGATGACGTCATAGGGTCATTGCGCAACCAGCGTCATTGTAAACAACATTCTGAACTAGCCACCATGTTGGTTTGCCGTCGCATTCGAAGAGTTTATATGGAGTTTATATGGAGCTTTGGGGGCGTTTTCGTCACAATTTGCCGTTGGAATCGTAAGTTATGCAAGAAAACGATCATCCATGGTTATTTCATTGCAATAACATATACCGGGTCCCTCGGAAGATATTTGAACACTCGGCCTAGCGGTCTCGTGTTCAAACAGCTTCCTCGGGACCCGGCAAATGTTAATGCATGAAAAACCATGGGTGACCCCTATAATAGTGGGATGATAAGTATGACTGAAAAGGGGAGGACAGATTATTGTCTAAAATAGCTGAAACTAGTTAAAATCAGATTAAAAAAGAAAGTATGGAGTGCTGCAGCCTACCAATCGCAGTCTTAAATGCTTCAAGACTCTGCAAGCTTACAATAGGCTTAGATGCAGGATGGGTATTCCACCAACGGATTAAATGAATACTTATGGTAATCACTTATGTATACTTGATTTTTACTGTCCAACAGGAGCTTAATGAAGCGGACACTGGTTTCTGTATCTAGTGGTACACCAAGACGCCCACATGCCTGTATAATATCCCCAAGAATTGGCTGTCCAACAGGATCAAGCACATTGAAGCAAGAAAATTTCTGTTACTTCGTTGATGACATAACATTACAGGACTGGTCTAGTTCTGGTTAAAGGATATTCTATTGACTTGTAACACATAACATCATGAAAACATACCTATATAATTTTGACCCCTTTAAACCCCCATTTATATAGTAAAACTGGGTTTATAGGGGTATAAATTATTTTTCTTATTTCTGCTCAAAAACATAGATTGTGGGTAGGTTCTAACGAGTACCACAATATATGTTTTGAGCAGAAATATGAAAAATATCAGAGCTTTTTATCTGAAAATTTTCAGTTTTGGAGGTGAAATTTTCAATATATTTGGATAGGCGTGTTTTCGTAATGCGTAATTCATCATAGTGCAGTTTTCATTACGAAAACACACCTATTCAAATATATTGAAAAATTCACCTAAAAAAAAAAGGAAAATTTTCAGGTAAAAAAATCTGATATTTTTCATATTTCTGCTCAAAACATAGATTGTGGGTACTCGTTAGAACGAGTACCCACAATCTATGTTTTTGAGCAGAAATAAGAAAAATAATGTAAACCCCAGTTTTACTATATAAAAGTGGGACTGAAGGGGGTCAAAATTATATAGGCATGTTTTCGTAATGTTATTTTTAATTTCCTTGGGACCATTGAGCCCATTCAGATATCTTAGAAAATCGAGTTCCGCTTAAACTGGTACCAGGGGCGTATGCAGCCCTGTAAAAACATTGCTGCCATGTGAAGAGTCTGGAATGAAAGCCAGACCCCGATTTTCATTGTTTTATGTGTTCCATGTCTCCAAGAGCATGACAAGAAAGGTGGGTGGTTGGGGGGGGGGGGGGGGGGGGTGGTTAAGGTGTTCGAATATTTACAGGGATATTGCTAGCCTAAAGTTACTAGGGGTCCCTGAAAAGGGCCAAGGGCCGATGTCACATTCTCATACATGTAAAATTTAGAATTTCGATGGGCTTTTTCAAATTTTGATGGGCCTCTGGAAATTTTGATGGGCCCAAGAATCCTTAATACCCACTCGAGATAAAAAAAAAAACAAACAAAATAACACTGGATTTGAAAAGCTTGTATAGAGGCCCAGCCAAAAATAAATTCAATCGTTAAGAGCTAAGGTAAGTATAACATTAAAGGCTTTGACGCAAAATGGATCGGGCCTATCCCAGGAATAGCCCTGTATTTAGAATAATTGTGGAAGGTCCTGGGTATGACGTATAGCCCTGTATTTAGAGTAATTGTGGAAGGTCCTGGGTATGACGTAAAACTGCATCCAGCTGTGACACTCTATATGAGTGAGGGAATGTGAGGCTGCCCCTATCACAGTTGCCGCCCCACCTTCAGGGTTACGAGGATGCCACAACATGGGTGGCAGAGCTAGATGGCAATCACCTACAGACAGATGGCTTGGTGTTCTAGCTATTCTGGTTTGGCGGACGATCCTTTATAAGGACAACGGCAAAGCACACAGCCCGAGTGCGGGAACGACGTGCGTGCTCAGATGGCGTTAAAGAACTGAGTTGGGACGTCACCTAAGACAGGCAGCTGTTCCAAACTCTCTTAAGGTTTTCTCAACTATAGAATCTAAGTTAGGCGGTGCCAACAGACATCAACGTTCTGTTGATAACGTCTCCGCCTTGGTCTCCTGTCAAGTGTGGGAGGCAGGGTAAGGCCATCGTGGCGAATCAAGCAAACACCTGAGGAAATTCAGGGTGGGAACAGTCAATGCCAACACTCTGAGAGGAAGCGTAAAATGCGAGAGAGTGGAAACCTTATCCCGCAGGTAAGTGGCTGTCTGCTGTATTCAGGAGACCAGATAACGTGGTGGCAACTGCCACACAATCAAGGGCAAGGACACCAGGTACAAACTCTGCTGGTCCAGAAACGACAAAGGCACTGTGGTGTGGAGTGTTTGTGGCGGAAGAGTGGATAGAGAAAGTTTTTGAGGTGCAGAGAGTCTCCGACAGAATTATCATGGTAAAGCTTTTAGTCGGCCAGCGTTAGGTTAGCTTTCTGTCTGTGTATGCCCCGCAGAGTGGTCTAAGTGATGAGGTTAAGATGGTGCTCAAGAAATGCAGTGTGCTCAAGCGCTTGACAAAGTATCCTGATTACAGATGTACACAGTGCCAGGGAACTGCACGCCCCTTGGACGGCAGACCACAGAGGGAAGCCTAAGTCGGACCTGACAAGCTAGAGGTGGTAGCCTCCTGTTACTACCCGGGAGACATGCTCTCAGCAGCCGGTGGCTGTGACCTTTCAACCATAACACGTGTGAAAAATCGCCTGGAAGAAGTTCAAGGAGCTGCTACCAGTTCTCTCTTCCCGCCACCTCTCTCTTTCGAGACACGTGGCCGTGTGCATATACAGTTCTTGTGTGCGGAGCACAATGCTCCGTGCCGGTGAGACTTGGCCATTGACAAAGCCAAAGCTCCAACGTCTGCTGCGGAATGACAGGGCAATGATCAGACAGATCTGCAATGTCAAGCCGCAAGACATTATTACCATCAGGTCCAGTGGGCTACTTGCGCAGCTTGGCATTAAGGATCTGGACCTCATCCTGAAGGAAAGACGGCTCCGTTGGTATGGACCACTCCAACGGTGCAGTCAAGACAGCCTGTGATATACAGGTTGATGGAAAGCGTGGGCCTGATAGGTCCAAGATGACATGGAAGCAACTGACAGAGAGGGATTGCAGAGAGTGGAAGCTCTCATGATAGATACACCTGGAGATCTGGTGTGAGAACTGCCATGCGTGCAACAAACCAGCTACCTGAAAGGGGTGGGGGTTGGGGGGTGGCACTGATGTGGATATTGCCCATGTACCTGCACGTTAATAAAAAAAATCTGGTGATGATGATGATGATGATGATGAAGATGATGATATCTTTGTCTTAAAATAGCCCAAAACGCCCATGGTCCAGTAAACGTACTTTTATTTACAACTGCTCATCTAAGTACTACGTGCCATGGAATATTTTCTACGGTCATTCTCTCCCTTCCGCTGATTCAAGAAGGGCAGTTGTCAGTTTCTGACGAAAGAATGTGCACACTACTGGTTAACCGCTTAGAGGACTAAGCCTGCCCAGTAAACGTGTGGTTAGGTAAACTGACGCGCTCGACATGACCCCATTGGGTTGACTGGGAAGTAAAACCTCAACACAAACAAACTACATGCCACAGTTACAGTTTTTAACCCTTAAAGCGTAAATCACAACTTAACTGCAGCAGACGATACTTTTAATTTTTATATATGTATTTTTCATAGAAAATAAGTATTGATATTTCATGTGAATCAGCAGACGATTCACATGAACTGTCAAGTCTATTTTTCTATGAAAAAAAATAATGAAAAAAAAAAAAAAAAAATAGTTTGCCAATCGTCTGCTAAAAACTTTGCTCGGCACTTTAAGAAAACTGCCACTGTTTTAAGGCAATAAGTACAATAGTACTGAATACGAATATTGAAAGAATACATTCACGACTCAGTCGTTGTCCGCCTGAAGAACTGTTGGGCACTGCAAGAGTAGACCAAAACTGCTCCGGCTCACATGGCGTGGACGCACCGGCTGATCGGGACCTTTCCCCTGTTCTCTTGTGCTAAAATTTGATCTAGCTTTTCTTTTCACGGAGCGCTTTTTTCTGTTGTAACTTCAGGAAGATAACTTCTTCACAGCTTTTGAATATTTTTAAACGAAGTTATTTCCCTTCGTTAGTTCTCCCCCGAAACCACTTCAACAAATTTAACAATATCTGGTAAAAATCTTGCTTGGGTAGGGGGAATTCAATGTTGCTAAATGAAACGGCTGGTCTTATAACAGAAAAAAATCTCAACACGTCTTTTCAAATTGTAACAAAACTGCATTCCGAACATCTTGTGACAAACTCTTCAAGTTAACAAAACTATTATGAACCGACGTGCGAGATGACTGTCATGGTCAAATATGACAAAAAGATGTAAAGGACATTTTCTCTGGAACTATGCAGCCGACTGAACTTATAAATTGAGCCGCAACGTGAGATAACGTACCTTCTGATATGTACGCCAAACGAAGACTCAAATCAGTCTGGGCACCCGCGCAGTCCGATCAGAATCTTCGTTGTCCACATGAAGAAACTTTGCATCCTTGGCTATCCAAAAAGGCGTCCAGTGAAGATTCTGATCAGACTGCGCGAATGCGCAGGCTGATCTGAATCTTCGCTGGACGCATATGTCTGGAGGTGCGTTTCCTGACGTTACAACCAATATGCAATGTCTTACAGCAGTTTATATTAGGATACAGCTCTAAATATCATCTCCCTTGTGGCCCTCAAATTTACATCCCGTCTTAACAATTTCGCTGCTATTTCCAAGTGCAATGCATTATTTCGCGAAATTGCTGCAAACTGTTAAAGCATTAAAACAGACACTATCGTGAGTGTTATCTGTTCCTGTTAAGATAAAGAATATTGATGCAAAATTTAAGGTATATTTGAACGCAAAATAGGTTTCAGTATCTCTGTTGCAATGAACATGTACAGTAAATCATGTTTTTTTTTGTATTTTTTTTCTCGAAATATTGATTGACACAATGTATATAAACCGGGCACAGCATTTCCTACTATATAGATTGCATGTGCGCCCAGCGAAGATTCAGATCAGCCTGCGCATCCCCGCAGTCTGACCAGAGTCTTCGCAGAGCACTCAGTGTGTAACCTAGGATCCAAAGCATCTTCAGGCTGACAACGAAGACTCTGATCAGCATGTGCGGATGTATCTGCTGATCTGAGTGAGTCTTCGCTGGGAGCAGGTGCAATCTTGTAGGAAATGTAGTGCCCTAGCTCATTCGTATTATTCCATTCGTTTTGCAGAACGTACATTTACAATTACACTACAACATGAGAAACATCGTGTAATCTTAATAATTTCTGACCACCACTCCATTCCACCCCTGCTTTTCCTTTTACTGCATAAAATGGTGAATTTCAGGGATCTCTAATACAATTATGACTTTCATGTTTGTAAAATATGTTTTATGAGAATCTGTTCTATAGAACAGATTCTCATAAAACATATTTTACAAACATGAAAGTATACAAACATGCGTTGTTATTTTTACAAGATTCTTTAAAGTATATTTATATTCTATAAAGTATGCTATACTAAAATGTAATTACTGTTTTTTGCATAAAACACATTCTTTCTTCAAATTATGCAAGATTTTTTTTTATTTTATTTTATAACCCCTACTGTGCACAGAAATAATATATATAAAGTATAATGTTTGACAGCACTGACAAACATTATACTTTATATGAGCCAGCGCATGACAAAACCTACAAAATGGCATGTGCTCCCAGCGAAGACTCAGATCAGCCTGGGCATCCGCCCAGTCTGATCAGAATCTTCGCTGTCCGCATGAACAAAACCTACAAAATGACGTGCGCCCAGCGAAGACTCAGATCAGCCTGGGCATCCGCCCAGTCTGATCAGAGACTTCGCTGTGCGCTCAGTGGGTAGCTAAGGACCCACCCAGCTAGCATTCTTTATAAATCTATAGCGGGCCGTTATCGGCCCGTCAGCTACCCTGACGGGCCGATAACGGCCCGCTATAGATTTATAAAGAATTCTTATTGGGCCAAGCTTTCTTCATGCGGACAGCGAAGACTCTGATCAGACTGGGCGGATGCCCAGTCTGATCTGAATCTTCGCTGGGCGCACATGTCATTTTGTAGGTTTTGTCATGCGCTAGCTCAATTATATTATTTTATTTGTTTTGGCTCTACCTTAACGTGAGAAAACGTACTGTCTGACATGTGCACCTAACGAAGACCAAATCAGCCTGAGCATCCTCGCAGTCAAAGTATTCGTTGTCCGTATGAAGAAACTAAGCATCATTGGCTATCCAAAATGCGCACAGTGAAGATTCTGATCAGACCGCGCGAATGCGCGATCTGATCTGAATCTTCACTGGGCTATCATGTTTGAAAGTACATTTTCTGATGTTGTGGGGATCATGATTTCTGTAAAATGATTGTACATGTATAACACCTCAATTCCAGCAATTCACAGTTTCCATGTTTCTTTCAACTTTTTATATCAAAATATCATGTTTCCTATCATCGGATTTTCTTAGATTTTTTCCCTACCACACAACACATAATGGGTGAATTATATCTCTGCGTCCAAATTATCACCACTTGCTTCGTATGTAGGTAGCCAAACTCAATCACAAACAAAATTTCCTTTTTTTCATTGACCAAAATCTGCTTAAACCTGATCAAAGTAATGATATTTGGTATTTGGAGATGACATTTATATTATATTATAAGCCATTGGTTTACCGTCAGATCCTATTTGTCATTTCTAATATGTACTTGTATACGATGTTTGTTAGAAATAAAATATTGTTTAAACCAAAGTAATGATATTTTACGGCCCACTCGATCTCGTCTCCCAAAGAATGTTGCCCATCCGAGCTTTGAGTCAGAATGACAAAAAAATTCAAATGATTTGTGAAACTAAGCCTTCTAGAAATCTGCTGTTTGTATGATGATGATGATGATGATGATGAGTTTAGGTTTAACGATTCGTCAACCCAAGAGGGTCTTTCGCGTCAAAACGGTATCTTATTTTTTTTTTAGATTTGAAACGGCTAGAATAAAAACGGATACTGTGCTTAAACATTCAGACTCCTCAAAGGAAATTGTTACACCTTGAAGGGAGGCAGCTCTGTTAAATTGGTTTTCCATCCTTCTGAAAAAGGGTCTACTCGAAACTCTATTTTTTAAATATATTTTTCCGCTTAATACTTCGGAATAACTTTTTTTATTTTTGTTTTAGCTAAACACAGGTTCAACGCCAAAGCTGCAGCGGGCGACCCCTATAAACTTCTCTAAAAGGCCCCATTTTCCTACATTTCACAAACCCGGGTACCGGGTGAACAGTTTCGTATTATCCCGTCAATACCCTCTCTTCTTATTGGCTCGGTCGCCGTGTCAAGAGCCTCTGCTTAGAGAGTTGTGACAAATCATGGAAACGCTTGCATTCCTGCATAAGCACTGTTCAACGCAAAGCGTTTGTGTAACCGTCACAGTTTGGTTACACCTACATGTATTACTGGTTACGCAAAGAGTTTATTGGTGTGTGACGAGCACGCCGCGATGGTTCGGTTCCCTTTGGACGCACAAACTATATAAAATCACAAAAAATAATTTTTGTGATCGTTTCTTTTACTTGACTTTCCAGTAATAAATGGACTTTACTATAAACTCTACCAGTTCTGCTTGAAAATTAAAATTGATTGACTTTATTTTGACTTCAGTAAGCTTGAAAACATTATTAAAACAGAATTGCGATAGACTGTATCACGGTTTGGCATCTTACTGGCGTACTGCTTTTATCGTCTGACGCACGTCTGAAAAATGGATAAACAACAGGTAACCGTCTGTCATGCCAGAAAACTGTCAGCAATATGGTACCACTTTGAAATTGGCCTGCAGCCAAGAAAGTATAAACCCACTGAGAGGATTTAGACAGATCTGCGCGGCCATACAATCTAGTTCCTTTGGTTCTATCGTATTGAAGCGTCCAAATATTGTATAGACGAACGGATAACTTGACCAGACTGTATTGTATATATCACTGAGCAGATTCGCAGGCTGGCTGAAGTCTTTGCACGTCACGTTCGTCACAAATCACTTTTACTGGACCCCGGCCCATAAAATGCATTAACTATTACTAGGAGTCAGTATAAGATGAGTCCTGCCACGAAAACAGGGCTGTAAGGGGAGTTGATATACTATCAAAGGAGACAACTCTGTCAAATGTTTTGACTCCCTTCTGGTAAGGGAGTCTACTCTAAAAGGAAAGAATTTGCTCTCAAGCAAATTCTTTCCTTTTAGAGTAGACCTCTTTCCAGAAGGGGGTTGGTATTACAGGAAAGCAAACAGGAAGTCACAAAAGTTGTCTCTCTTGTAAGAAATGTGTATTTATTGCCCTTAACAGCTTTCCAAACAACAAAGGGCCAGATCTATTTAGCATTAGGGACTTTGTCTGTCCTGACCAAGCTGCGTGAATGCTCTTTGCATATATGAGGTTACGCACTTTTGTTTTCAGAGATTCGGTCCGTTAAGCTGCACAACATCTTTTATGAGCTGAACTTAGGCCTTAGAATATTTGAAATTTAAAGGAATATAATAATTTGGCTTCTGTTATTACTGCCAGGAAGAATTCTGTTAATGGACCATGATGTATTACCATGATTGCGTACACATAATTTGGGTAAACTCGATGGCATACCAAAAGGTGTAAATTATCGTGTAAATTTTATGTGGTGTCAAAGACGGGGATCGCGGCACATTTATGAAGCTGACGTTACTGACAGAATTGTATAAGAAGTCAGTACTGTCATCACGGTCAGTGCACACTCGTGTTTTGTGACTGCAATGAAATAGCTCAAAGTGCTAAAAATTACTTGTTTTCCGTTAATGCCTGCTACTTATTGATTTCACAATAAATTTATCAGAGTTGCACAGAAAAAAAATTGCGTTTTCGACAAAATTTGGATCTTCTTACCTGCAAATTAGACAGTGTGCGGACAAAAAAAAATCGTGACAGCATTGACAGGTATTGTTTGCTTCACTAATCTGCTGTTTTACGGATATTGAACAATTTTTTTTCTTATTTTTCCTAGAAAACAGGATTTGACATTTCATGCAAATTGTCTCCTTTGGGGCCATTTTAAACCCTAATGTTTGGTGCCAGACTCCACAGCAGAATCGGTAGTGCGTCTGACTGCAGATACAGGAATCCCAACTCGGCCACATAACTTTCGTGGTGACGGATAATGCAATCATTTCTGCGGTCAGTCTCCCCTTTCCGTTGATACAAGAAGTACAATTGCCAGTTACTGGCAAAAGCATGGACACAAGTAATGGCTAACCGCTTAGAGACCAAAGTATTACCAGGAAAAAATGTGAGTAGGCTGACTGACCGGTTCGACATGCCTTTAACAGTGTTGACTGGGCCGTATAACTCCTCAGAGTATAACTGCAACCCGATGTTTCGTCATTATAATATATTTTTGTCTGTAATAATCAGTATTCGCATATTCATTTAGCATGCTGGGTAAAATTCAGCAGACAACATTCTAAAATATCATATTTTTTCCAGAAAATAAGATTTGACATTTCATGCAACAGGAGACAATTTGCATGAAATGTCAAATCTTTTTTTTTTCTGGAAAAATAAAACGTCATCAATTTATAGTCGGCTGAATTAACTCAGATGGTAGTAAAGGTTAACAGACCCCGTCTATATAGTTATTGGCATACCTTAGTGTTCCAGCTACTGGGGCAGACAGGCCTCATCGACCCAGATCAGACGTCACTAAACGCGGCGTCTGATCAGTGGTCTACACTGTTTGACACCCAACCAGCAGTTTTAGACATATCTACAGGTAGTACAATAGGTTTGTTCGAATTGTAGAACAAATATGGAAAGGCTTTAAAGTATTTGATTATTTAGGGTAAAAAGGCAGTATTGCACAGGTGTGCAGGCTAGTCTGGGTTTTCACTGCCCACTCGTGCCCATGGCTATACCGTATTTACTCTAAATATTAAGACACCGCGTCCTTACTGTATTTGTCCTAAAATTTGAACAAGTCAATTTCATTACTTGTTCATGTTTAAAAAATGCTGGATGAGTGACAAACAGTGTAGATCCTGATCAGACGCCGCATTTTGCGGCGTCTGATCTGGGTCTAGACTGTTTGCTCAAGCCTATCTGTTCGAATACTTAGGGTAAATACCGTAGTTTGCTGGCTACAAGTCAGTTTGATGTAAATAGTAGCTGGCACCACTTCAAAGTAATGCAGGAAATTGCAGACGGTAGATGAGACTCTTCAAGAGAAAAGGCCCCTTCGTGGAATATTAGAGGGCCTAAGTTTACAATCGTTCCTTTGAGTTAAAGTCTTATATGAGGTATTTAATGTCAACTAAAATGAATAGTTTTGTTTTTGTTCAGTTGTCGATATATGTAGAAATATATTTATCTTTCATCGTTGAAAATCAGATCAGCTTTATGTGAAAACTAAAGTTAAGGTCGGGTCCAGATCTTCAAGACACGCCGCAGAATGTGATCAGGACCTTTAAAAGTACTTTTTAGAACCATATTTATCCTAAATGTTCGGACATATAGGCCTGAGCAAACAGTGTAGATCCCGACCAAGCTGATTCTATAAAAATCCAAATCATTACGAAAACATGCTTATTCAAATATATTGAAAATTTTACAACCAAAAAAGGAATTTTTTCAGATAAAAATTTCTATTTTTCATTTTCCTGCTCAAAACATAGATTGTGGGTACTTGTTAGGACCGCCTCTGCGAGGCGGTTCTAACGAGTACCCACAATCTGTGTTTTTTAGCAAAATAAGAAAAATAATGTACGAGACCCCTGTAAACCAAGTTTTTTCTATATAACAGTGGGGTTTGAGGGAGTCAAAATTATATAGGCGTGTTTTCGTTATGTATTTAGGGGAATTGCCGTATCCAATGATAATGAAAGCCGTGCTCAGACAGCATGGATGTCACACTGACTCGAAGACACAACATGGCTGACTCAGTTGATAAACGTGACTCGTTTTGGCGGTATACTTGAACTACGTGATAGGATCACATAAAAAGACCCACGCATCTTGCCCTTAGGCTAAACATTGGTCCGACTTACGAGCTAATGATTTTGAAGATAACAATAAATATAGATATAAGTTTTATCGGAATAAGGTTAACAACTTGAAGCGACATGCAAAAGAGCAGTTTGCTAACAATTTGGAGTTGTCCATCTCTGACTTTCACTCAAACGATAAGAAATAATTTTGGAAGGTTGTCCGTCACTTCGTTAAAGGCAATTGTACCTGTTCTTCAATTCCACCCTAAACTCGTTTCCAGTTACTGGCCCAGTTACTGATCAAAATGAATTTTGCTTTTCAACTGAAGATAAAGCAGAATTGTATATTTGTTTGTGAGTCCATGTTTGTCAAACAATCACTCCATAGGAAGTAATGTAACTAAATTTGCCACTATTATGTGTCTGTGTAGTAGTGATAGGTATGATACACATACTTGTACTACCTTGCAGTACAAGCCGGCTTTTATAGCGACGCGGTAGAGTGTTGGCCTGTCACGCGGACGGCCCGGGTTCGATCCCCGGTCGCGGCATTGGTGACTAGAATTTTTTCACCTGTTACATCTGGCGCCCAACGTAAATAACCCCATTTAATAGGCTTGGTGGACCTATAGGTTTGGTGGCCTGGTATTGAGTGGATGCTCAAATTGAGATTCACGGACGAATCTTAAAAATGGAGGGGGAATATGTAGTAGTGATAGGTATGATACACTTGTACTGCCTTGCAGTACTGCCGGCTTTTATAGCGACGCGGTAGAGTGTTGGCCTGTCATGCGGACGGCCCGGGTTCGATCCCCGGTCGCGGTATTGGTAACTAGAATTTTTTTTTGACCCATTACATCTGTATATCGTTGTAATAAATCTCTGTAGGAGGAGGACCGTGTCTAATGTTGGTAGAACTTATGGCCCGACTCCATTACCAGATGTAATGATGCAATGAAATATGTTTATACTGAAGATAGCTAAATTAGAACTCTTTTTTTATTTACCTTGTTTTGTTTTGAAGATTCTGAAAAAAAGTCTTGAAGGGTCCGGGTGGTTATTGTTGTGTCGCTCTTTACGCATGGTGCTGCAATCAATCTTCGCAATGTAGAAGGACTTGTTCCTGCCGGCTTGCTTGTCCGTCTTTTGGTGAATAGATAAACCCCACTTTTATATAGTAAAAAGGTGTTTACAGGGGTTTACATTATTTGTCTTATTTCTGCTCAAAAACATAGATTGTGGGTACGCGTTACAACCGCCTCGGCGAGGCGGTTCTGACGCGTACCCACAATCTATGTTTTGAGCAGAAATATGAAGAATATCAGAATTTTTCAATGAAAATTTTCATCTTTTGGTGTTAAAATATTCAATATAGGCATGTTTTCGTAATGACTTTTTCGCCAGTTTTGACAAGGGAGACAACTTTTATGACTTCATGTCCACTTTCCTGTAAACCAACCCTCAATAGCTCCGCTTGGTCTGCTCTAAAGGGAAGGGGAGCAATTTCTTTCCTTTTAGAGTAAAATGTTTTAGTAAAGTTTCACCTTTTCAAACTTAGCTTTCCGAGAACTATTAATATTACGCAGTATTGTGTGGGTGGGATGTTTGGGAGAAGGTATGAAGGTTATGCAATCAACTCTTCCTACAGGTTTTCCTATTGTTTTCATTTTGGATCTTTGAGAGTATATTGATACAATTAACAAATGCATATGGCTTTTGGACAAGTTCATGACCTTTCATAAAATGCTTCCGGTGCAATGACAAACTCTAAGATTTTCTACGTTCATGGGCGTAGACAAATACAGTATTAGGTGGATGTAGGAGATAGTATGAAGTTTGTGAAATCAACTCCTCCCCTACAGTTTTCAAGGAATAATTTAGAAATTTGCATGTATACCTATGACAAAATTAACCAGTGCATGCGTTGTAAATTAATTTTTGAGTAAAGTTTTGGCTTTTCAAAAGTTAGTCATTTTCCGACTTTAGGATATGACGTTTTAGATAAATTTCTAGAGTTTTAAGGAATCAGTTTGAATTCTGAATGTATGTTGCTGATTCAGTCAACTTGTCCATGTGGACTTCTGGGAAATATAGCATTTTATAGATGAAGGAAAGATAATACAAATAAAACTATTACATAACCTAAAAGCATGTTTAATTTCTCTTGAATCTGATAGCAAATTATTTAAATTGACGCATTTTATATAAGCATGAAATACATTAACATTTACCACTCTCTGTGCAATTTCAATTTCAGCAGAAGACATATTGGTGATATATATATATATATATATATATATATATATATACATATATATATATATATATATATATATATATATATATATATATATATATATATATATATATATATATATATATATTTCCCGGAAAACAGGCTGTGACATTTCATGCAAATTGTCTCTTAGGGAGACAATTTGCATGGACTGTCAAAGCCTGTTTTCTGGAGAAAATAAGAACAAATATTTCAAAATATTATCTGCTGAAAATTTTACCCAGCATAGAGCGCTAAAGACATCATTTCTCGTGTCTCTTGTAAACAAATAAAATGTGCCGTATTTACCCTGTGTATTCGAACTGACATGTTTGAGCACACAGCGCAGACCCAGGCCAGAGGCTATAGAACGCGGCATTTGACCATGGTCTACACAGTTTGCTCTTTATCCAGCAGTATTTAGAATAACTGGAAAATCGGAAAATGAATTGTTCAGTTTAGGACAAGTATGGTAGGGAGTTAAGATGTCAGGATATTTAGGGTAAATACAGTGCGTTTGCAAAATGATGACAAAAGAAATAGCATAAGCTACCATAACTTTTTTGCATGCTGAACATGTATTTAGCAGACGACAAATAAATGACATTTTTCTTTTTTTTTCCAAGAAAATAAAGCTTGATATTTCATATGAACTCTCTCCTGCGGAGACAATTCACATCAAACACAACGCACTTCATTCTGGGGAATATAAAAAAGACAATTCACATGAGATGTCAAATTCAACTTTCTGGGTGTGCTGCAGGATAGGCTGGATGGGGGTGGGAGGGGGTGCTTTTGTGTATAGGGCGGGAGTAAAAAACTAATCTGTCGCATATAGTAACTCGGCTATGCAGAAAGAATAGCGCATGCCCTTACCATACCGAGGTCCCATCATATTGTGACGGAATGACAAACAATGCAGACCTGAGCAAAACTGCTCCTGGGTCTGCACTGTTTGTTCAAGTCTGTCTGTCCGAATATTTAGAGTAAATTAAGGATCGGTCTTTATTTTCTTCATCCAAAAGTAGTGCACTGCCAGATAAGTAGTGCACTGCCAGATAAGAGAGGCCTGAACTTATGTTAAAGTTTATGAAATTGAGCATGTTAGTAGATAGATATAAATTCTACCAAAGTCTGACAGTGTTGTAATAGAAGAGAATTTATTTGCACTACTTTTAGGAGAGGATGGATCGAAAGTGCATGTTTGCTCAAGAAGAAAATTGACCGATACCGGAAGTAAAGGCTAATCCCGTCCAACGAAACTACAACTTTTCAAAACACCAAAAACACTTCGGAGATTTCTAATGTGGCCATACATCTGTAAGACGTGAGGAACTAGTCAAGAAGGTGAATTCATAAAAGGCTGGACAACTGGAAATGTTATCCCAACGTATGCTAATACTACGTGTGATGTTGTGTGAACTCGACTAGGTTTTGAGGTGAATCGATGTACATATGTATCTCAAAGCGAGTATTCTGTGCTGAAAGCTTTGCCTCCATTTCCAGAGAGAGACTACTCCAGCCGAAAGAAGACAACTTGCTTCCCTCGTATATGAATCCGTTCTCAAAAAGGCGAATACTCTGAAAGAGAGCAAGTTCTCTCCTTTTAGAGACACCCTCTTTTGGAGACGAACGCTTTCTAGTCAGAGCCCAATAGCATTCTACATAAGCATTCTACATATAGCGGGCCGTTATCTGCCCGTCAGGATAGCTGACGGGCCGACAATGCCCGCTATAGAGTTATAAAGAACGCTAGCTGGGAGGGAACACTTTTGGAGGTGTATACATCTGAATTGCAGAGCTGAAACTTTAATGATGTTTCATAATACACTGCACAGTTAGGCAGCAGCACATTTAAATGTCGAAAAGAATCACAACACTTTTTAAGGAGACCTATCTACATAATAAAATATAAACAAAGCTAAACAAGAGAAACAGGCAAATGAAGAAAAGTTATCCAAACGAAATTAGTTTTAACAAAACATACTACTATGTACATATATACTGACCTACACATCTATAACGTCTCTGACCCGCAACAGAAATGCAAGATGAATATCTCCTTACGAAAACACGCCTATTCAAATACTCGTATATAGAAAATTTCAGAAAACTATATCGAAAGTTTTCAGATAAAAATTCTGATATTTTTCATATTTCTGCTCAAAACATAGATTGTGGGTACTCGTTAGAACCGCCTCGGCGAGGCGGTTCTAACGAGTACCAACAATCTATGTTTTGAGCAGAAATAAGAAAAATAGTGTATACCCCTGTTAACCCTAGTTTTACTATATAAAAGTGGGGTTTAAGGTGGTCAAAATTATATAGGTATGTTTTCGTGATGTCGTAAAATCTAACCCAGCAAATATTGAACCGCAACGTCAGCTAAAGTACCCTCGGACAGTGCGCCCAGCATTTTCGCAGCCTGATCGAAGTCTTTTTTGGCCGTATAAAGAAACTTTACATCATTGGTTATCCAAATCACGGCTAGTAAATGTGCAGGCTGAACTTAATCTTCGCTGGGCGCACGTCATTTTCTGATTTTGCGGCTCAAATGTATAACAGTGTCTCGACGTCACCGCCACGTCGAAACGACATTGTTGCGACGTAATGATTGAAAACACTTGTTTAGCACAATTTGATTGGTCGAGAGCAATCAGAACGGCATTTATACTTCGATAAACACACTGAGCAGAATTCTTTGCGTAGATTTTTAAACTATTAATGCGTTTCTTTTGCCTTTAGTATATAGTGTTTGTTGTCTCTAGACAATATACGTATCACGTTTTGCATATCATGTACTAAAAATTAAAGAAATGACTTTGGCCATAAAAAACAGCAAATGTATAAGTGATTACAAATACTATACTCTTATATAAAAAATCTTTTCGTGGTAACCCTGTTGTGTTTCTTAATACAGCAAGAAGCTAAATCACTGAATATATATTTATTTTCAATATGGATTTTTGATTATATCATTATTAAAAGAAAAATAAAACGCTCACTAATATGCATTGTGTTCATAAAAAATGCTAACTCCAGAATGCATTGATATGCACTAACTATGCAAATTTTTCGCTAATACTGCAAAAACCATATTGACAGAACCAGAATGCATTGGTATGAACTGCAAATAGGGTGATCGCTTTTCCAGTCATATTTTCCTGGTCGTGATAATAGTCAATCCCTAAACTGATGATCATGAGTGATGTATCTTTCCTATACTATTTGGTTTGCTAAAACAAAATCACAGTCGATCTGAAATGACATAAAGATGACTTTGTTGGCTATACACACTCTCCATCGAAGATGGAAGACGGCAGCATAGAAAATAAAGAGAGACACAAACATTTCAAAAGATCGCTATGGCAACCGATGTTGTAAGTAGGTACTTGAGCTATGTGATATTTACACTGAATTGTCACTAAGAACGACAAAGCATATAAGAAGATTATTTATATCACCGTGGAATCTGGATGCATGTTGCTATTTCGAACGTGCTTAAGAGATTTGTTTGTTCAGACTTAAAGCAATACAGCCTGTATTCATCTAAATTTAGGCAGCAATGCTGTTTGTAATAATGTCGCTCATAGCTCTAGATAAGAGTGGCCCAGTCAGCATTCTACGTAAATCTATATCGGGCCGTCATCGGCCCGTCAGGGTAGCTGACGGGCCGATGACGGCCCGATGTAGATTTACGTAGAATGCTAGCTGGGGGGTATCCCCATAATATTTATTCTCTTATTTTGTCCACAAAAAAACATATGTTGTGGGTACTTATTAAAAGCGCCTCACCAACGCGCTTCTGATGAGTACCCATAACATAAGATTTCATGGAGAAATGAGAAAAATATCATTACTTTTTGATTGAAGAAAAAAGTGCCTTATCTGCAGCTACGGTCACTGTTCTTTGAGTTACGAACTTGCAATTACACAAGTTATCATTTTCTTTTATTTCACAAGTACCGTACCTCTATTTTTGGAACAAAAACAACAGAGTTATTCCAAATGCACTGATGACACGCGTATCCTTCCTTATTCCTTGGCTCGAGGACGATCATATAATTCTTATTGTGTCTTCTAAAGCAAAACTTCTAATGCCGATAATATTTATCCAAAACTCGTCCGACTCTGGGAGGAAATAAAGTTTAATTTATTAGATAAATCCACTAAACAATCATATAATCCTAGAAACTGACTCCCATACTGTCGAAAAATTATAATATAAACATATACACACAATAAATCCAGAAATCTGTTCATATGAATTAGGAAATCGGCTCATTTTACGTTGGTGAGAATCATTTAAGAATCAAATATTTAATAAATCCAGGACCACGAATTCCATTAATCCAGAAATTATCTTACTATACCTTTAACACTTAGCACACTATAAGCAAATTCAGCAGACGACACATTGATGATATTTTCCCCCAGAAAATAGGATGTGGCAGTTCATGCAAACTGTCTCCTAATGAGACAATTTGCAAGAAATATCAAATCCTATTTTCTGGGAAAAATAAGAAAAAATATTTCAAAATGTCGTCTGCCGTTCTTTTACCTGACATGCTAGGTGTTAAACATCTAATTTCCTCATGACTAGTGCAATAAATTCAGAATACCAATATGTATTTAATCCAGATATCAGCTCACTTCAAACTGGAAAGTATAACCTAACTTTTTTTTTGTGCGAAAAATTCAACTGTAGAGCAAGGCTGGCAACAGCATCTTAACGATGGTGAACATTTATCGTAATCATGGGCCTATTATGCTGATCATTAATGGTGACTGTGGATTCTTTTGTGACAACAACTTTACGTACGTCTTGACTCTGTGTTACTGAATATTTTCTTGGTGTTTCCTTAATTGGCGCTTCTACAATTAACTTTCCTTCATCTCCGATATAAGCTGTGATGGCGGTTTGATCAACACTGTCCGGAAGTTCATACTCTTTATTAAACTCCTTGTGAAGAGTTTTACCGGAAGTTTTTTCTACGTGCTCCGCGTGCACAACTAACTTCTTTTCCATTGTCTTAACAACGATTTCCTCGGGTTTGAATTCTCCCGCATCAACCGTTAGCCGAAGCTTTCTCGTTCCATCGGGTTCAGTTATGATTGGATTTTTGACAGGAGTTGCCACCTGCAGTACTCTCTCTGGTTGCTGGGAAACGACCGTCTGAATCGGAAGAACTTGTGGAACACAAAGCTGGTTTGAAAAAACTGGCCCATCAACCGTTAGTATTCCGTCTCGGCTAAGCAAACACTGTAACCGCTCCTGATCAACATTTGGTGGTATATCGACCTGTCGACTATATTCTCTACTGATGGACGTTTTCATATTTCTTTCTTCATGTTTAGCATAAACAATGACCTTGTTTTCCTGTACCTTTACTTGTATCTCCTCCGGTCTAAATTCACTGACGTCAAAACGAACTTTAAATCTTTGCTGTCCCTCGATATCTTCTTCATAAACAGTTCGCAGTGCACCGATTTTATCTAATCCTATTGTACTGGCACGTCTGTCGGCCAGACCTGGCTTTAGTGTGAAGAACTCGTCTCTCATTCTGTCAAAGTCTTGATTCCATTCCAGCTTTCGGTTTTCCATTTTTGACTCCATATTCTGCCATACTTTCATCTGTCTGTCCTGAAGAATACAACGGATGCAAATAATTTTACCAGGCAAAAAGAACGATTATTAGCCCCCACCCCAACCTGCCATCCCAAGTTCAGACATCAGAAATTAAGCTAATACAATCACTTCAAATGTTTCTTTCTTTCTTTCTTCCTTTCTTTCTTTCTTGAATTTTTTCGTTCCATCGGTAACCAAAAGCATCTTAGCTTATCATTCATGCACGTTTAAAACTACTGAACTGATACACGCTAACACTTTCTAAGTTCATCTAACTTTCTCATTCCAGGAAGATTTCTTACCTTGAAATCCATATCGTCCTTCTTAATGGGTATGTTTAGTTCCGATCTGAAACGAGCCATGGTGACCTTTGATATATATCTCCTTAGGTTGTCTGGAATTTCTCTATATTTCTCTTTAGTTGCAGATATATCGCTACAGGTCTGCAATTGATAAATCAGAAACTGATAATTCTGCATTTTCTTTACCCTAACATCTTTAACACTCTCAGCAGACGAAACATTTGTGATGTTCTTTGTTTTTCTAATTTTCCCCAGAAAATAGGCTCGGACATTCTATGCAAATTGTCTCCTGCATGAAATGACAATGCCTGTTTTTTGGAAAAAATAAGAAAATATTTGAAAATGTCGTCTGCTGAATTTTTTACTCAGAGTGTTAAGCGTTAATCTGCTGGACTTAAACAGCAGCAGACTAAAAGACATTAAAAAAAGTTTTCTTACATATTCCCGGGAGTAACAAGTGAATGGTACATCTCTGCATGTTTTTGGTTTAGTATTATTGAAACCATGCACTGTCCGCCATTTTTGTTTAGAGCATTTTCAACAAAGGCTCATACTTCTCAGTACAGGTAGATTGGGCTCCAATCGTTTCTGCACTTGTTTTTTTTTCTTGTCATTCGTTCTATCACTTCCCGAATCCGTATTTGTCTCTTTAATCCCATTTTACTGCAGAAACATTTTTTAATCTAAGGGACATAACAGATTTGTCTATCTCAAGCTACACTAAATTGTACACCTTGAAAAAAAATAAAGTGATTGAAGACAGACTACAGTAAAGGTAGTTAAGGTATTCTGCTTTCAAACTGCAATGAACTACTGATATAACCATATTATATACTAAATTTTAATACTATATAGTAGATTATACATGCAAGTATTTTGTCTTATTTCCTCGAGAAAATAGGACTTGACATCCTATTTTCTGGGAAACATTAACCCATTTAAGCCTAACGTCCCATAAAAGGGACATTGGCAAACAGAGTAGACCCATATCAGACGCCACAGAACACAGCGCTTGATCAGGGTCTACACTGTTTGCATTAAGTTTTGAAATTTCTACAAAACATGATAATGATAAAAACACCCCTTATATAGGTAATGGACCTGACGAAAGAGTTAGGGTAGAAGAGTCCACCAATAGTTCTTTGGTTACTAGATTAAACATTCGCATTTAGGTCAGACACTACCCTGGAACGAGGAAATACATCATCGACAAACCATTGTACCTTCTGTTTCAATAAAATTCATATGTTCTTAAAACGTTTCATACTACACTACAACATTTATACTACAGTCCTGCACAAGTTCCTTGGCTCGAGGATCTATAAATTTGTTAAAGTATTTCTTAAGCAGCTTCAAATGGCATTAGAATAATAGAACGCTCTCAACCGTTGCTCTCAGCTGTTGCACAGAATTAACACTGTAAGTCCGGCAGTGCAAACAGTGTAGATCCGATCATTACACCATCTTTACACTGACTCCTGTCATTTCTGTTCTTATTTCTTTTGTCATTCTTTATCACTTCCTGTTGCTGTATTTGCCTCTGTAATCCCATTTCACCATTTTACAGCAGAAACTACCTTTTCCACTAAGGGACATAACTGATTAAATCATTATAAGGTGTACTAGATTATATACCTTTGAAAAGAAAAGAGAAAATGATAGACGAGATAGAGTCTGGAGACAGACTACACCATGTTAGGCACAGCTTCCCTTCTTACAAAATCTAGTAGTAGTTTTATTGTTCTAAACAAGAGAGAACCAGCCTTCTTCTGGTTGCTGAATTGTTTAATTGAGCATACAAAGCAATGTATACTGACCGCCACAATCTATCCCTAGATCTTGTTGATCTATTAGCTGATAAAATTCCCATACTCAGGCACAATTCCATGTGGTAAAGTACATAGCTCAAGATAAGAGGGTAATCTAGATAATGTTTTTTCTTATTTCTTCAAGAAAATATATATTGTGGGTACTCATTAGAAGCGCCTCGCGGAGGCGCTTCAAATGAGTACCCACAATATATGTTTTAATGGAGAAATAAGAAAATTATCAATACTTTTCGGTTAGAAAAAGTGCCTTATCTCGAGCTATGAAGTACAGTACCAGTACGGCAAGGAGCAAAGATAATAATGAGCGTGGACAACCCAAGAAAAAGAACCTTATGTCATATGTGGTCATAACGGAGGACTAGATCAGGCGTCGAATTCGCGCAGTCTGTACAGGGCCTTCACTGCCCACTTGTAGAATCAATAGTATATGTAAAATGCATCGATAGGGAGAGAAGTCCCTATTCCTGATCTGCTCGCGTATGACATAAAGGCCATTTTCTGCTGTTCGCGTATGACAATTCCTACAAGCATTTTTCCGTGGAGGGATGGGGGACGAGTGGGGAATGCTGGAGAGACTATTCTCTGACACCCGCCACAGATCCCCTGATTTTTTGTCCCTTATTTGTTTTCTTTGATTTGAGTCTAAATATTTATTTATAGTGGCGTAGTCTTATTAGTTTAATTATTAATAGTCACAAGGACGATCCTCTTAAGAGATGAGCCGTAGACATCTTGAGGCATCTATCATGACTATCAATGAATGCTGGCCCAAGATCTTGGAACTAATTCTAAAGCACTGGCTCTTATTTCATCTTTAATTGATAAAACAGGATACGATAATCTGGTAATCCCACATGTTCAACGTGAGAAAAGGGCCCTTATGCCATATGCGAACTGAAAAGGCCGACACCAGACTGCGCTTCTGTGCAGTCCGATCAGGATATTCTCTGTTCATCGATTTATCCTGCAGTAACTTTTTATCCTGAAAGTGGGCAATGAAGACCTTGATCAGCCCGCGCGCTTGCGCGCGGACTGATCACGGTCTTCATTGCCCACAGAAGCGACAAGGGCCTTTTCCTCCGTTGCGCAGCATACAATGTGGGTATGTCAGAACATCGACTGAAAGATTTCGAAGATATGTTTTTGTTGTTGTTTTTTTATGTTTTCTTCGTTTACATGTATTGCGCACCCGTATGAACTCCACCTACACATGTAAGGAATCAATTAATTTGCTAATAAATTCTGCAAATCGTTATAGTTTATGCTCTAAGTAGATTTAACACAATTAACAGGCTGTTAATGGTAGTTTTCGTTCCTGTTGTGTGTGGATTCACCTCATCAGAATATATTTAGATACGAATATTGACAATATATTTTTTAATGTTTCTCACAGAAAATATTGTTTAAATAAAAAAAACCCTAAGAGGTTGCAACCTTAAATTTGTTTAAATAAAAATCTAGAAGTTTGCAACCTTATTAAAAGCTTATTTAAGTCGTCGTCTCAGCTGGAGACGATCCCAATGAGAAGAGGCCTGGTGTTAAGGAAGGCAAACAGGAAATCCCAAAGTTTATGAGCCTTGTGAAAATAGCGGAAAATCTACCCACAGTTAACAGGCAAGTATATTAAGTCCCCTTCAGATCAGATTTGCATCAAAATACATGCGTTGTCAAGCTCTTCCATCTCATGCAGAATATTCTAATGTTGTTTTTTTTCAATGAGGCCCTCCCGTGGGGTGGGGTACTCTTCCTTTGTTCCCCTAAAATATTTCAGCATTTTCCCTTGTTCCCCAAAATCAAAACCTAATATTCCCTGCTCCCCATAATTACATTTGTTCCCCTGTTCGCTTCATTTTTAGACGAGTTCCCCTGAAATAAATGACATTATTCTCCTGTTCCCCATAACCCCTGGGAGGGCCTCTTCAATATGTTACGAAAACTTGAACACGTTAACCCATTTTAGTCTGTAGACTCCCAAAAAGGCAAATGGTTAAGTTGTGAAGACACAGATCAGATGCAAGAATGCTGCAGCATCTGATCAGGGTCTCCACTTTGCAAATATAATTTAGCCATTTTCTCTAGGACATCTAAATCACATAATCTGACATACCTAAACTTGAAATTTGACTCTTCCAGTAGACAGTGTGGGGGAGTCTATTCAGTTTAAAATAGGTTACAACTGGTGTTGACCGATGCCAAAAAGATCCTTGTCGACGACTGAATGACCCATGAATCAATACAAACACTGATGAATGATATTCTGTTATACAATGTCAATTTTTGTCAAAATCTTCATTTTTCTCTCCTTGGTATAAAAGCAATCAGTTTATATTCACATTTTGTTTTCATCAATGCGTTGCAGTATCAAACAAATCCAAAAGGAGCAAACGTAAGCAACGTTAACGTCAACGTCATGGCAACGACGTTTTTAAACATGCATAGAAAGACGTTTTTAAAACATGTTTAAGAAAAAAGTCGCGAGTACATAGAAACAGTAATAATTTCAGTTTAATGGGAATGCATAAACATTCAGAGGAGGCAACTCTATCAAAATCGATTTTGTCCCCTCTGAATGGGTCTACTCTAAAAGGAAAAAAAAAACAACAAACTTTGCTCCTAACTAGGGGCTTGATGTACAGGAATGCAAACAGGAAGTCGCAAAAATTATCTCCCTTGAAGAAATGGCGGAAAATATGCTTAGTGTATCAACTCCCTTACACGTAGAAAGATCCAAACTATGGCAAACTATGGCAAGATGTGTTTTTAATTTTAGAATAAAAAAAAAAAAAAAAAAAAAAAATAAAAATAAAAAAAATAAGTATCTTAACCGACACATTGCAGAAATATGGATTTCGAAATGCTCGTTAAAACATAATTCAATTACAAACAGAACAGAACTTTTGCCTCTAAGTATATACTACAAAACGAACAGTCAAAATGCACTTTGGCTTCCTTCTGAAAACGAGGCCTATTCTAGGAGGACAGGGTTTGCTACCGTAAGGAGCCAATCCTTTTCCTTTAGATTAGACCACTTTTCAGAAAGTACTCGGTGTGCAGGTAAGCAAACAGGAAGACATAAAAGTTGTCTCCCTTATAAAATGGCCGAAAATAGACTAAGTGAATCAAACCCACTCATAGGCGTTTTTATAGATTTTCTAGGTTCCCAGTAAGCATTCTACATATATCTATAGCGGGCCGTTATCGGCCCGTCAGGGTACCTGATGGGCCAATAACGGCCCGCTGTAGATTTATAAAGAATGCTAGCTGGGTTGTAGACTTCTACCTTGTTGTTATTAATTTCTGCTAAAATGGAATCAACTGCACACAAGTGGCATATAAGACGTCTTATATGCCACTGGATTACAGACAATTATCCGCTGTGTCCTTTATTTCTTCAACATTTCCAGTGAATTTTAAACAATACTGAGCTTCCAGGAATGACTCTGGTCACTCTGTAGTCGGCGCTAAAAGACGGCATAGAAAATAAAGATTTGCTACAGTCAACCTGACCTTGGTTTATATCAGTGATCAGGTAGTCTGTGTTTTCTCTCCAGTTGCAGGTAAATTCTCCCCAGGTATGTAATTGATAAAACAGGATCTAATCCTCCTAGATTCATGATAATGAGTATTCCATGTGGAGCATGTACAAGAGAAACCGTGAGTAATTCTGTGACCCAAAATATTCACTCTAAAATCTGTTCAACATTGGCCACTGATTAAATACAGAGAGAGACAGAGAGAGAGAGAGAGAGAGAGAGAGAGAGAGAGAGAGAGAGAGAGAGAGAGAGATTGTTTGTGACTCATGCATTCTGTGATTAGCCTAAGATTAGCCTAAGATGTTCGGACACCCCACCCCTCACCATACTTACAGTAAAATTTGAACAAGCTGATTTGTCGATTTGAATTCCTGGTGATGACTGTCCATCGTGTTGTGACGGAATAGCAAACAATGTAGACCCTGATCAAACTGCCCCTTTAGGAGCAGTTTGATCTGGGTCTGCACTGTTTGCTCAAGCTGTGCGAATATCTAGAGTAAATACTGTAGCTTCAAATATTTTTTCCATCAGAAACACATTGTTTTACGTATAGAATCACCTCCTAGAGGCAATATAAATGAATGCAACATGTTTTACACACCAATATTTATATCTACAACTGCAGTCTTATCTCATGTATCTGGAACCAATCCTGACAGGAACTTAGGAAGATGCATATTGATTAACTGAAGCATTTTAGGGGTCGGGAGTGGGGTGAGGGGGGGGGGGGGGTAACTGGAGCCTATAAGGGGTCGAAGGGGTGGGGGTTCATTAAGTAACGTAAGTAAGATCAAACTGATGATCACGTTGTCTAAATAAACTAAACATTTTATGCCTATGAACCCTCTTTGGCACAAACATGTCGCTATATTAAACATCATTGATATCAATAGCAAAAGCAAAATAAATAACTAAATAAAAATGTACGATTGCGAAACGTTGTCTTCCCCTAATGAACATCAATATACCAGTGAAACTGCGTTGTATTCCCCTAATGAACATCAATGTACCAGTGAAACTGTAAAAGAGTGGAGAAGAATGCATACTTTTATTGACAATACAACGTGCATTGTCATTAGATTAGGTGTATGCCGCAACGTGAAAAAATGTGCTTTATGGCGAAAACTTTCCTTCTGAAAAGAGCTGTAATATAAAAGGAAACATTTTGCTCTTCTTGGTACGTGACTAAGCCAAATGAACATCTCTGAGAGATGAAACTGCTATATAGGATAAGAGTTAGAGCCCGAATACAAAAATGAAGCAAACTGGGGACAACTCCAAAACGAGATAGTAAGTGTTACCGTTCTATCATGCTCGAGCAAAGATGACTGTATCTGTCGATTTTCATTACAATACCCCAGGGAGTTAAGGAGTTATAGCCTAAATACTTTTACATTTTAAAGCCTGTTACGTAAAGGATAGATAAATCATTAAAGTTAATGAACAAGAATGATAACTGCGGTACGAGACAGAACATTTTGAGTTTCGTGAAACTGCACCATAAACCTGAAACCTAGTGTGGGACAAAAACTCTATTTCCTCGAAGTGTTAAAGGATAAACATACTAACTTGGGGTTACTTAATGAACGACCCTTGTATGTATACGTATGTACCTAGTCAGTCGAAGTGCCGTAATTTGTGCCGGTGTTACACTAATGCTTCATTTTTTGATGATCTATAAGTTACTGTTTTCTATGTATGTCACTGATATTACTCGTAGACTGATTGATATAACACCCAAACATGTCAGAATTTTCTTTGTTGTGTAGAATAAACCGCGTCGAACAAACAAATGATGTATAACAACATATATAACGTATGGTGCGGGACACAAGAAAATGATCATTACGCCATATGCGAACATCGACGGCTCAGATCAGCTTGCGTATTCGCGCAGTCTAATCAGAGCATTCTTTGTTGTAGTTATATTGGCTCTAGTATGAAGCGAGTCTGTAAGCGGACAACGAAGGTCCTGATTGGACTGCGCGAATGCACGGGCTGCTCTAAGTATTTGTTACCAGCAAAATGGTATAAGGTCCAGCTAAGCCTGCGTAATATAACGATCTCTCATTGGTCTGAGGGGCAGATAGAAAATCTGTACCGAAGATCACTGTCTGGCATCACGAGGCTTGACTATGATCGCGAGGGTCGGATTTTTCTATCTACCCCTCACGCCCATGATACAAACTTTTTCTTGCACGCCTTTCATTTCTAATAATAATAATAATTTATTATTATTATTATTATTATTATTATTTCATTTCTGAACGCAGATTTTTTTAATAATGCAGTTACTTTGATTGCTGACGTCCGCCATAATGTGATGACATTCATGTGGCGTTTAAAGACGTCATTACGTTCAATGACGTAAACCTTAACGATTGCGTACGTGACGTCCATTACAACCAATGCATATCAAACACGTGAGAATTTTTCGATTTTTATCTTACCCTGGGTAGGATAACCTGGGTAGGATATCTATCCCATGTTTAAATCCAGGATTTCCGTATCTGGTGTGCAAGAATTGTACATCTGGGCCTTCGCTGTTCTCAGCCAGTATCTTTGCTTTCAAGGTGTACAATCACATTTATGCAGAGGTTCAAGGAAAGAAAGTAAAGTTTGCGGACGATGGTACCATTTGGCAGACCGGTTCTGATGTAAAAGGCATAGCTGAAGCAATGGAAGAAGACCTGGCAAAGATTAAAGAATGGACAAAGAGATGGAGGATGAAGCTTAATGCTGAAAAGACAGAATTTTGTTTGTTTAGTAGGAAGACTGATGAGGACTTGTCCAATGTGGTTATTAAAATGGATGGAAAATTCATTGAGAGGACAGAGTCACCAAAGTTGCTAGGGATAACTTTGGATGAGAAATTGAATTTCCAAAAGCATATTGATGCTGTTGAAAAGGAAAGCTACCAAGGCTGCTGCATCATTGACAGTGGTAGGCCGTTCAGAACAGATAAGTGCTCAAAATATGCTGAAATTATACCGAAGTATAGTACTTCCTCATATGGAATATGGATCCACAGTATGGCAAATAGGAAACTGTGAGCAACTAGATAAAGTTCAAAGAAAATGTCTAGCTTTATGTCTTGGAACTCCTGCTACATCAGGTTTAGAAGCCTTAGAAGTGGAGTCAGGAATTATGCCTTTGGATCTGAGAAGGGAAGAGCTAGTAGTTAGAGAACTCACCAAAATTTTGTCAAAAGACAAAAATGAAGAAATAAGAAAATGCTTTGAAACGTGGAAATACCGGACGGAAGAGAGACCAGAAAAAATTCTGTCACCATTCAACAAGGCTTTCATGCAGATGACAGATACAATCACAAATACTGGTTTAGATGTGAGAACAGTTGAGCCAGAAGCTTCATACCTTGAATATCTCCAACCTTCTGTTCGACGTCCAGAATATTGGAACAATGTTGGATCATCCAAGTCAAGAAACAAACAAGAAGAAGAAGCATGAAGAATCATTGATGGACAGATAAAATCAGAAGGGAAGGATGTTATCTATGGTTTCACTGATGGCTCCTGAAGTGGGCGGGTGGGGTGGGGGTGGGGGGGGGGGGGAGGTCCTGGCCCTTGTGGGAGCAGGTGCATGCTTGTTTCTACCAAACGAGGAGAGAGTCGACCTCAAGCAACCTGTTTCCGGAAGATCTTCGATTCTCCTTGGTGAATTAGTAGCCATCAAGACAGCATTGGAAAGTATAAAATTATAAATGGAAAGACTACCAATACAGAAAATTATGCTGTTTTCAGACTCTCAGTCTGCAGTGGGAATTCTTACTCTGGGTTGGGAAAATAAAACACACAAAGCTGTAATACTTGAAATTAAACAAACCATTGACATTCTGAAATCCCAAAATGTAAAAATAGGATTAAACTGGACCCCTGGTCATGCAGACATAGCCGGTAATGAAATTGCTGATAAGCTGGCCAAAGAAGCCGCAGAAGAAGCAGAGAATATGCCAGAAATGGAAACTCCTCTCACTTCCATTGACATCAAAAAGGCAATGAAAGACTCTTGCAAGATAAAGTGGCAGAAAAGATGGGATGTTTCACAGACAGGAAGACACATGTTTGATTTCTAGCCATTAGTTACAGCTAAAAAAACAAAACAAAACAAAACAAAAAACAACAACAAAAAAACAAAAAACAAAAACAACAACAAACAAGAATATCGGTGAAACCGATGGATGCTCCCCGAACATGCAATAGTCGGAACAGGAAACATTATCCTAGATAAAGAGCGGTATACTGTGTATACTCACTGTACTTCAAAATGGAGTATCACAAAACCTGTTGGTGGACAGATAAGCTTGCCTGAAGGCACTGTCATACAAACATCAGCAACATAAAAGTTGGAATAAATGAAAGGAAGTGTCTTCAGGTACGATTCCATACCCCAAGATTCTAGGTGGTAGTTTAGCTATATTTATTGGGTAAAAAGGTTTAATACAATTTATTGAAGACTTACTCTCATAGACAGAGGCAATCCTCATAGATCTATCACCAGGTATGGTTCCGAATTGGGTGCCGCATATAAAATGTCAGACAGATTGAAAAATGGATCTGATCCTACCCCCTCGACTGTTAAAGAGGTCATTTGACCATCCGACAAGACTAACCTCTTTCACTTTGATCCAATTTATCTGCAACTCTAATTTAGATGGATGACTTGTGATTTTACATTCTTTTTAGCAACATTTCAGTCATATCAGAATGACGAGAGATTGGTAATGAAAGGCTGTGTGCAAGGGAACTCCGTTTTCAGTTGGAAAGATTACTGTCCCCAGCAGGGTATTCTCATCCACTATAACAAAGACTGTAAATTGACACCGACTGAAATGATCTGATGATTGGAGAAATATGGTGTAGACAGATGTACCAATGGCTTTATATCTACGGATACAAACACTTGATCCACTGAAGAGCCTGTATTGGTTGTAGGTGCATCAAGTACTGGCATTAGGTTGTTTGACAGAGTTGTGGGAATGACCTGATTGAAATCCCCAAGAACATCATCGAACCAGAACACGCAGGTGAATGTCGAACATGCTCAAGATATTTAAAAGCTGCAGTGACCTTGACATTGAGCCCAGGACACTGGAAATTGAAATTGCTTGAGATGTTATCATACTCAACATTTTTGTGAAATTATATTAAAATCCATCAATAAATCTAGGCACTAGAGCAAAAACAAAGTTTTTCTAAAAATAGCCACAGTGACCTTGACCTTGAGCCCAGGACCCTGAATGTCAAACATGCTCAAGATATTATCATACCCAACATTTGTTTGAAGTTATATCAAAATCCATCAATAAATGTAGGCACTAGAGTGTTGACAAATTCTTTTCTAAAAATAGCCAGTGACCTTACACTGCAGCTTTAAACAAAGTAGCATGACTCTGTGACAAATCATCTAACCAGAAAGATTGAACAATATGCGCATCCCCTATTGCTGCTTAAGATTCCATTAAAATTTCGTTGAATTTCTGCCAGTATTTGCTAAGAATTTGCGTGGACACGAACAGTACCCTATATATTCATGCAGAACTCATCAAAGGGCAATAACTCTTGGAAAAATCATCGAACCAGAACACGCAGGTGATATGCACATCCACCTTCCATACTTAATATTCCCATGAAGTTTCAATGAAATCCGACTTGTAGTTTCCGAGAATTCGCGTGGACACGAACAGTACCCTATATATTCATGCAGAACTCATCAAAGGGCAATAACTCTTGGAAAAATCATCGAACCAGAACACGCAGGTGATATGCGCATCCACCTTTGATACTTAATATTCCCATGAAGTTTCATTGAAATCCGACAAGCAGTTTCCGAGAATTTGCGTGGACAAGAGCGGGACGGACGCACGGACGCACGGACACACGGACGCACGGACGAAGCGGCGACTATATGCTCCCCCGAAATTCTTCGGGGAGCATAAAAAACAACAACAAAAACGTGAGGATGCTACAAGACAGCGAATTAAATCTCAACTTAGAACGGGATACTGCTACCTCAATGGATATTTGCACTCTGTAGGAATGAAAGATTCACCTCTCTGTACCTGCGGTGAGCCTGAGAGTGTTAAACATTACATCGAGGATTGTGAGCAGTATGTGGAGACCAGAGAGACGTTGAAGGCAAGGCTGTTCTATGGCACTGGCAGTAGTGAATTCTCCTATAAACTGTTCCTTGAGGTGAAGACGAAAGACGAATTACAGGAATGCAGAGAGATCATTAGCACAAAAAGATTCAAAATTCATGTATAAACTTTCATATATTCGAACCTGACACACATGCCTAACTAATGTACCTGAGAGTTTTTACCGTGACAGTTTTACTGGAGAGCCCAATCTACAAGAGTGATAATTCGACCAAAAGGCCGACAACAACAACAACAACAACAACAATCTTGACCAGTCTGTTATACCCCTTAGTTTAAAAAAGATAGAGTTTTTGCAGTAAAACAGTGAAATGGGATTAAAGAAAAAATAAGGCAACATGAAGTGATAGAAAGAATGACAAAATACAAGTGCAGAAACAAATGGAACCATTCTATTAGCCGATTGGTTTTACTATTTTCGCAACTCGTGAAACAACGAGTGACTAATGGTATTGACCTAGAGGCACTTCACAAATGCGCCTCTGATCTGGGTCTGCACTGTTTGCTCAGGCTAATCTGTCCAAATAATTAGAATAAATACGATAATTCATAGACAATTTCATCAGTAAACTATGGGATTAAATTGGCAAGTAAGATCAAAGAATAGAATTCATCCATCATTAATCTGTCAAAGATAATCTAAAAGAAGCACTCTCCGACTGTTCTGATTTTCAAAGTTTATTGTCTATATCTTTAATTGCGCTATACTGAACAACTCGTGAAGACCTACAGCATTGCTCGAGTCTTCAGATGGGCCGCAACGGCAAAAAACGTACCTTTGGACATGTGTGCCAAGCGAAGATTCAGATCAGCCTACCCATTCGTGCAGTCTGATCCGAATCTTCACTGGCCGCAGTTTGGATGGTCAAAAAGGCAAAGTTTCTTCATACAGAAAATGAAAACTCTGTTCAGACTGCGCAGAAGGTACGTTTTCTCACGTTGCGTTTCAAATAAATATAACTCCTCCATTAAATGGAAAACAGGACCTTTTCGCATATGGGACACCGAAGGTCCAGATAAACCCACACACCATGTATTCTGAACGGACCTTTGCTGTCTGTTTAAAGACTCAGAGACTGCTCAGATCAGAGAGCAAGGATGTGCAGGCTGACCTAGGTCTTAGCCTTTCTTGTATGACATTATGAATCTTTTCTAACATTAGGTCGCAAATGTATGAGACCCTCTGTAGTGACCCAAACTCGAATAATGATGTTCCCATGTCATCATTTTCTAAATGCTTTAAACCTGGCGACGGCAGTGTTACTGTTTTGCTTATGTTCTTTAATGATTGATTGGACCAATATTAGTTCTGAACTGTCTGTTGCATTTTCATATTGTACAAAGATAAAGATTCTCCGAATGGTGATGCACTGGCTCTGGCTTCCCGCTACTGGTGCTTTCTTTCAGCTTCACAGACTCTCTATGCTTCGTAATAATCTTCTCCTTTTCTGACGGGACAACGCCACTTTGCTCGGTCATGTGCAGTCTCTTCTCAGGATTCTTGAGTATGTTGAAGTCCAAACTGTTATAAACCTGGTAAGCCTGTGTAGCCAAACAACTAGAATGGTCAGCCTTCATTAAATACATCACAACATTTTGGCCATGAGACATCGAACGGTTGTACAGTGGCCGAAAAAGGCTCTGGTCAATAGAGTAGTGTTAATATTTCAGATAATTAGATATATAATGTTAGATCAAGTAACAAAACAACATCAACAAACAACAACAACAACAACAAAAAAAAAAACAACAATAACAAACAAAAAAACAACAACAAAAAAAAACAAAAACAAAAAAAAAACCAAAAAAAACAACAACACAAAAACAAAACAAAACAAAAAACAAAAACAACAAAAAACCCCCCAAAAAACCGAATGTCTGACACTGTCTCAAAAAGGACAAAAAGGGCGGCGAAACGAAAGAGAAATGAGTAATTAGATGAGTTTTTTTTTTCAACGCTTAGCACTCTGGGTAAAATTTTCAGTAAACAACATTTAAAATATTTTTCTTATTTTTCTCAGGAACAGGATTTAACATCTCGTGCAAATCGTCCCCAGTGGAAACTATCTGCATGAAGTGTCAAATCCTGTTTTCTTGAAGAGAGAGAGAGAGAGAGAGAGAGAGAGAGAGAGAGAGAGAGAGAGATCAATTTGTCGTTTCCTGAATTTTCCCAGAGAGTGGTAAAGGTTAAGTGACGATTTCTTTTACTTTAATACCACATGATATCTTTGGGGTTTATATTCTACTGGATATTCTACCCAACCCCTACCCAGCCGAACTCCACAGTAATAAGTCGACGGACGAGTCTTGTTATACATTTTGTTTTTGCAGTATCTTAGAGAAATAAACAAACTGGGGCGTTTAATCTTAAACTCTTTCTTCACTGTTTGAAGAATATCAGCTAAATCAGCATCAGTGATAAAGAAATGTTGATGAAAAAACCTAAACATCTGAAGCAATTTTAATATGAAGACAGTTGTTTAAAAGATCCACCCATAATGAAAACACTTCGAAAGATACTCTCACCTTTCTAAACGTTTGCACTGTACATGTATAAACTAGTATAACCCACTTTCAAAACAAGGGTATACGAATAAGTCAGCAGAGATTAATTGTTTACGAAATAAAAAAAATATACATAAAATAAATAAAACAAATGATAAATAAATAAACAGTAAAGTAACAAAAAGTACTTCATAGCATGTGCACCCAGCGAAGGCTCTGAAAGACATGATTTTTCGCACAGTCTGATCAGAACCTTCTTTGTTCATCAATAACATGTACTGGAGGTGCGAGTGGACTGGCTCTTGTCTCCAGTGATTAAATATTTATTCTTATATTCATGTTTGATAATCCACTAAAATACAACCAAACTAATATCGCGATTATTAAGGCTGGTCACTAGGACCAGCCTTTATTGTCATAATATTATTTTGGTTTTATTTTAGTGGATTATCAAACAGAATTATAAGAATATATATTCAGTCACTGGAGACTGGAGCCAATCTAATGTAGTCCTTGCTTCCAAAGAATCCCTTTTTAGAGAACACATTTCATAACGGCTTTTGTAATAGGCGGTTTGTTGACCGTAAAACGTCTCATCATGGAGTAGGTTATATATTTTCAGTTTGTTTACGTGGTCGATGTACTCCTTGCTTCCAACAGGCCTTTCTTAACAGAACATAGCCAACCATGAATGCGCAAGTAATATCGGCCTTCGTTATAAGCGTTTGTGATAAAGGTCTTTTTTTCCACGTTGCGCATTAATGAAGGTATCTTTTCTCTTGATGCAACCCAAATGAATAAATAAATAAATAAATAAATAAATAAATAAATGCATTACAAACGAAAATCTCGTTTATCCATCACAGCAGCACAGTCCGATGAGGGCTGTGTGTAAGTTACGCAAGATCCAAATAGAGTATTTGGAAATAAGCTGGGTTTGCGAGAAAGGTATGTTTTTAGTTTTACGGTATACAACTATTAAAACCAGCGTGACTTTCAGATATATCTTTTTATGTTGCCTGAAATACGGAATCCTAAATGCGCCATCACAAATTAGCTGAACTACATAAAGTTTTATAATCACGCTCATGGGTCTTGATAAGATGCTTTCTTTTCAGTACAAAAGTATTGATATTTTTCTATTTCCCCTTATGTTGTAGGTACTCATTAGAAGCGCAGGTACTCATTAGAAGTGCCTCGGCTAGGCGCTTCTAATGAGTACCCACAACATATATTTTCGAGGAGAAATAAGTAAAAATATTTACCTGATACCCACTCTTATCTAGACCTATGATAACGTGCCTATGTGCCTTTGATGTTCTTAATGAAGGAATGAAAAAAAAAAAAAAAAATACTGCATCAAAGTACAAACAAACGTTAACCCTTAAGGTGTCAATCACATGTAGAAGGCGTCATTTTGAAATATTTTTTATTATTATTTTTCATAGTAAATGAGGCTTTGTCCAACTTGTGTTTTTCTTTTTGACTTCTTCTTGCTGTGTTACTGCCGTTAGTACCGAGCTCATGTCCTATTGGACGTGGACATGGTGGATAAAAACAACTAAGTTCTCAAGCTTTGATTTAAACTATGCATCTACAATCGACTCTCGTTATCTCGAAGTACAAGAGACTCTCTGAAATACTTCGAGATATCCGTGCCTCGATATATCAGATTTGCAAAATTGAGGAAAAATTAATCGAAAAACCATTTTTACAAATGGATATGTATGTCATTTTACCCTGGAAGTTCGAGATACGAGTATATTGAAAATATTGTGGAAAAGAGGAGACATTGCTCCTCAGGACTTACCTGTTGTTAGATTTCCGTTTTAAAACCGGGGCCAGATTTTCAAATCGAAATAAGCGGTTATTCGAGATAAGCGAAGTCGAGATAACAAAAGTCGACTGTATTAACGAGCCATACAATCCATGTATTGAGTGGCCATACATGGTCTTGATTTGGAAGAATCAAGCAGTTAGGCCAGTCGCAAACCGCTGTTTGGCTGTCCTTTCCATTCCTTGTTTATCTTTGAGAAGTTGAAGTATGGCTCGCTGCTGGTGTCCTGGTAGAAACCGTTTTGACCTCTGGTTCGGCTGTCACCTGGCCTGAGCTACGAGGACTTGTTCATGTCTACCAAACTGTAATCAATCTTGTATATCAGACCTGTATGGAATCTTAATTAGACTGGCATTCGTCCAAGATCAAAACTAAGTCCAACCAAACGCTAAGATATTGATTCTTTGATACAAACTCTAATCTTTGAAAAAGAAAAGTTTAACACTTGCTCTGCTGAATAAATTTAAATGCCACGCCCATTTCTAATTTTCAGCCAGTTAGATTACTTGACCCAGATTGTTGATACAAATTCACATACTTGATGACAAACAGTGCAGATCAATATCAGTTGGCTTCCGCTAACTGATCTGGATCTACACTGTTTACAAGGCAGGGCATATCCGGGTTCAGCAGGACCAGGCTAAATGTGATGCAGCAATATATAGGGACTTATGTATGGACTGTAACCAGTCTAAGTCCTAATATGCGGCGTCTGTCTTCAAGGTTCTCTCACCCAAGATCTTTGACCATGATGGCGAGGCATCCAGGTGTACGGGTGCTTTACCTTATTGTACACGTGGTATGCAATACATCTTTGGGCTTATTCTAGGCCACGTTTCTGATGCCAGACTGCCGAGTAGGATCCCACACAGTAGATACATAATAATAATATTAGACTGGTAGGACAGCCGGCCTCGGTGGCTCAGTTGGATGCGCGTCTGACTGTTGATCAGGAGGTTGCAGGTTCGACCCCCGCCAAGTCGGCAACATTCTCTCGTGGAGATTTGATCATGAAATACTTTCTACGCTCATTCTTTCCCTTCCCCTGATTCAAGAAGGGCAGTCTTCAGTTTCTGGCAAAAGAATGTGCACAATATTGGTTAACCGCTTTGAGGACTAAGCCTGCCCAGTAAAAGTGTGGTTAGGTAAAAGGACCGCGCTCGACATAACCCTATTAGGTTGGCTGGGTCGTAAAACCTCAACACAAACAAACAGACTGGTAGGACAACTGAAGCATGTCTGAAGTTCCTGCACAGGAATCTGAGTGAATGATTAGCTTTACCTACGATATCCGGGATGTGCTTAGACCATGAAAGGTCTATAACTGTAAGTCTTAGACACTTGCTACCCGGAACCTACTTAAAAAATTGTCCATGCAACGTGTAGCTTGGCTTGTTAACTTCTTTTTCTTTCCTTTATTTTTTTGACAAACTATTGATTGGAAAGAAAACAACGTAGGCCGTCCGACTGGAGACCAGGAGGTCGCGGGTTCAACCCCCGCCGAGGTCGGCAACATTCTTTCGTGGAGATTGATCATGAAATATTTTCTACGGTCATTCTCTCCCTTCCGCTGATTCAAGAAGGGCAGTTGTCAGTTTCTGGCGAAAGAATGTGCACAATACTGGTTAACCGCTTAGAAGACTAAGCCTGCCAAGTAAACGTGTGGTTAGGTAAACTGACCGCGCTCGATATGACCCCATTGGGTTGACTGGGCCGTAACACAAACAAACAAACGTAGATCCAGATGAGACGGCTCATTGTGAGCCGTCTCATCTGGATCTACGCTGTTTGCAAAAGCCTATCATTATCGGCTGTGGCAGTGAAAGAGTTAATAAACAATAAAGGAGGCTATCGTCGACAAATTATCTACATTCTGAAGCTTCAGCATCTCGGGTAGGTAACTGATATACTTCAAGAAAAGCAGTGCACCGAAAACTGTGCCTTGGGGCACCCAGGAAAGCACTTCTGCTATTAATAAAACGTTAAAAAATGTTAAATGCTCCATCTATCTTCTGAAATGGCACAAACAGGAGACTGTCGAGTCATTCCAGTCTGTAATCCCTGCGATTGTTCTTGTATCAAAGACATATTTGTAATATAATTCAAACTCATCTTTTTTTCACATTTCACGCCCTTTAACAGGTTCAAGGAAAAGTTTTACACTTCAATAAAGTCTAGCGCAGGAATCCGTCGGATCTATTTTCCTTCCGCCATCTCAAAAGATTGACATTTTGGCAACATTCGTAACATTTAGATGGCAACGTTGGAATTATAGGGAATGCATTATTATTTTTGTGGATTTTATCGATGTCTAAACAAGCGAATCACTCACAAACGTAAGCCTGAAGGACCTTATAAAGTTTGTGAGTGTTTCGCCGGAATTTACACATCGATAAAACCCACAAAAATAAAATTCATTCCTATGATATCGGATAAGCTCATGTAATTAATACAGACTGAGATTTCTTTAACCTTGAGATGTTTTAATGATGGATAAATAAAAAATTCTTGTACATATGTATTTTTTGTTAGGTTCGGATAAAAAATTCAAAACGCACACGGAACTGTGGAGTATATGTGCCAATTTTTCTTGAAATGATGTTGCGGTAAATTATTGTGGATGTTTTGTTTTGATTATACCTATTCTGTTTGGCAAGTTGCGGTGTCAGTCATGGATTGTAAACTCTCGGGATGCTATTAAAATTAATGCACGGCACTGCAGTTCTGCAGTGAAGTTGTTAATATGATTGCATTCCACGAACTCTTCACTAATCACAACCGCAGCAGACGACGTTTTTTTTTCTTGTACTTTTCAGAGAAAATATGGCCTGGCATCACATGAAATGCCAAGTCTTGTTTTCTCTAAAATGATAATAATAATGACAAGAAAAACGCCTAACGGCATTATGGACGGGTTTTTCAAAACGGTTAACCAAAAGGTAACTCTCGGACGTCAGGGGAGATAAGTACATAACGAAGAAAGTGAGAGTTGTTTCTCTTGCATGTGACACACCTACTGGTCCTCCTCTTCATCCCTACCAAATATGAAAGCAATCCATTGAAGAATAAAGGTAACATACAACTTTGAAAAAAGGTTAACCAAAAGGTAAACCTCGGACGTCGCCCGATGCCCGTCCGCCTGGACATCGCTATTTTAAAGGACGGATTAAAAAAAAAAAAAAAAAACGTCCAAAAATAGAATGTCGCCTGCTACAGTTTCGCTTGGCTCTTTAAGGGTGAATGCCAGAAGAAGCTTGCCAAGACAAAAGTAATGTTTCGAATTCGTTGCCAAATATTCAAGGACAGTTGAAATAAGTATGAGTATGCATACTGCGTATTTCTTGTACTGAAACAGTTTATTATTTGGTATTTTCCTGTTCCCCTTTGATAGTGTTCTTTTTATTATTTAATAACCGCCCTCCCCACCCCCACATCCCCAAACACAACGTTGGGAACAACTGACTTAATGCGTCAGTATTGTTCGTGGGAAGTTAGGGGACTGGTTACACGGTAGATTTTCTACCACATTTAGAAGGAAGAAAACATTTGCGACTTTTGTACGCTTTCCTGCACACAAAGCCCCTTCTGAAAAGTGTTATACCCTAAAAGGAAAGAATTTGCTCCCAAGGGGAAGTATACCTTTTCAGAATTTGACAGTTGCCCCTGAAAATGTAACTACTCCCTTTAAATGACTGGATTAACCTGCAACGGGACTCACTTTGACCTGAAAGCATTTACCTTCCTTCTCAATGGAGATTCTTTCGTTCAAGATTAGCCGCACTTGAAGACTGACCCATTTTCAGAAGGGATGCTCGAAAACATTAAAGAAGTCATCAAAGTTGGCCCCTCGCGAAAAATGGCGGACAGTCTATCAGGTGTAACCCAGAGCTGAATGGTATCAAATATACCCAAAAGATAAATTGTAACAGTAAACCAGTTGGATTCTGTGAACACAAATCCCAGCTAGCATTCTTTATAATTCTAAGCGGGCCGTTATCGGCCCGTCAGGTAAACTGACGGGCCGATAACGGCCCGCTATAGATTTATGTAGAACGCTTACTGGGATGGCTTGATATTGACGAGGTGTTCAATCTTATGCCATATGTGGGCGACAAAGATTGGCATTAGTCTGTGCATTTGCGTCTGTCAGGATATAAACTGCACGATTACAGAATCAACGGTTACTGTAGAATATATGGACGAACAGAGAAGCATCTGATCAGAGTGCCTGAAATAATGCATTATAACTATTTTCCCGATCTGTTCAGGATGATATATATCACCTTAGAATGTTGTTTCTCGTTGCCAAATAGTCAAGTGTAACTGAAAGCAGCATTATTTATAGGTAAAATGAACATTCCGCATCAATTAACTATAAATATGCTGGATTTCGAGCCAGAAATCATCTTCAGCAAACCTAATATAATATACGAGGCCACTTTCTCTCTCATAAACACACACACACACACACACACACACACACACACACACACACACACACACATTTGTTAATGGATGAATTCTAAATCGCATATTCTTATGGCATACTATTTTCAAATGATTTTTACTGATGTATCATCATTAATAGATTACGTTAGTTTTAAAGAATTTTACAGTTTGCCATTTATGCATAGCGTCCCGAAAAAGGTGCATTTGCAAATAGTGTAGATCCAGATCAGACGCCGCAGAATGCGGCGTCTGATCATGGTCTACACTATTTGCATTAGGTACAGGAATTTTTATAAAACATGGTTAGAAATAATCGGACACCCTTCTGTTGGAAATGGACGTGTCCAACTAGTTTAGGTAGAAGAGTTCACACAGCATAAATGGTCTAATGAGTGAAACACCATTCGAAATGCATATTTATAAAGGTTTGCATAATACTGATTGTCCTGGGACAGCTCCAAGTTCTCGTTTTCGTAAACATTTTATGGATCACATTGTACAACGAAACATGGTCTAATTGTTTTATGACAGGACACCACTGATGTACCTTTTGACTGTCATAGGGGTGTGGATATACGCCATAAGACGCAACGAATGTAAGATCATTATTTCGTGGTGTCAACAGTACTCTGTAAAGCAGAGAGAGAGAGAGAGAGAGAGAGAGAGAGAGAGAGAGAGAGAGAGAGAGAGAGAGAGAGAGAGAGAGAGAGAGAGAGAGAGAGAGAGAGAGAGAGAGAGAGAGAGAGAGAGAGAGAGAGAGAGAGAGAGAGATTCATTGTGAGATATGTATAGTTTAAAACCAATGTATAGGCCACACATATTACAACTGTACCCACGTTCCAAAGAAAGATTAATTCATTCCCATGTACAACATGGTTGAACAAAATTCCAAGCCTTCTGACAGATATTTAGTGCACAGAGCTCATGGCTGCTGCCAAATAATTTAAGGATGATAAGTTACAACATAAGTTGCAGCAGTCAAAAGTAATAATAAATAATGATGCTGTCAGTCTAAATTCTCTGAACGTTTGGAATGGATAACATGTACATGTACACACAATACTGGCAACTGTGTCCAGTCATACAATGCCTCACATCGATACTGCGAAAGATTATGAAATAATAATTCCAACCTTATCTTTATACACGTTTCACGAAATTTGATTGGTTGTAGGAAAAGTTTTACGCTTCAATAAAGTCCAGGGCCCAGTTGTTCAAAGCGTCGTTAGCTTAACGAGCTCATTAAGGGTCATTTCGTTAACTATTTTAGCGGATTCAATATACAATATTCTGATATTTTTTGCTGAAAAAATGTGAGTAGCTTTTGCACTGCAAAAACTACTCACATTTTTTTCAGCAAAAAATTTCAGCATATTTGCATATCACTTGATGTAAATTTTAACGAATCGTTAACTAACGACATCGTTAGCTTTGAACAACTGGGCCCAGAGCAGGAATCCATCGGATCTATTTACCTTCCTCCGACTCAAAAGATTGACATTTTTGGGCACATTTGTAATATTTGGTTGTCAAATTTGGAATTATATGGAAAGAATTATCATTTTTGTGGATTTTATCGATGAGTAAACGCCGGATAATCATTCACAAACTTATCATAAAGCTTATGGGCTTTCCATAATGCCTTTAGGCTTTACTCTATTTGTGAGTGATTCGCTGGAATTTTCACAGCGATAAAATCTACAAAAATAAAATAAGACATTATGAAAACACGCCTATTCAAATAAATATATAGAAAATTTCAACTCCAAAAACTGAAAATTTTCAAATGATATTTTTCCTATTTCTGCTCAAAACATAGATTGTGGGTACTCGTTAGAACCGCCTCGACGACAGTCTATGTATTTGAGCAGAAATAAGAAAATAATATATAACCCTGTAAATCCTAGTATTACTATATAAAAGTGGGGTTTAAGGGGGTCAAAAGTATATAGGCATGTTTTCATGATGAGGTTTATGTTAAGTTAACTTTGTGAGTGATTCGCTGGAATTTTCTCATGGATAAAATCTACAAAAATAAAATGAGAGCTTTATGTTAAGTTTGTGAGTTATTCGCTGGAGTTTACACATCGATAAAATTCACAAAATAAAATTTGTTCATATAATAAAACATATGTGGACGATAATAATGTATAAATCAATGACTGTTAATGACCATCACGCTACATGAGGAATGTTGAAATTTCAGTTGCAAATTATGGGAGTTCTGAGCTGCACTCATATTTGACTGACATGCATTTAACCAATTTTAGACTGAATAGACTACCCCCCCCCCCCCAACACCACCACCATCCCTCCCCACGCCCTCCCACCAACACTACATATTGGAAGAGTCCAATTTCAATTTTAAGTCTGTCTGGCTATGTGATTTAGATATTCCTAGAGAAAAAATGGCTTTACTCTTTGCAAACCGTGGAGATCTGCGGCGTCTGAAGTGGGTCTTCACTTTAACAGTTACCCTTTTCGGGTCAGACTAAAATGGGTTAAGAAAAGTATCTTTCTGTTTCAAAATACCACGAAAGAGCAGCTACCAATTCAAAACAGTCTTTCTTTCTTTCTTTCTATATATAACTACCGCTGCGAGTTGAATATTTTATTTTTATTTTTTTTTTTACAGTTTGCAATGCATCGGGCATGTTTTATCACAACTGAAAAAAAAATCCGAAATGATTTAGAATTCTTAAATCTGCCAGTGGTTAATTTTCGTCAGGAAAGATAAATGGATTTTGTGTTGTAGTTTTATTCATTGCGATAGTTCCTATTTGAAAAGATTATTCCCAAAATAAAGAAAATTTAACGGTTTCCTTATCTAACTTGAAGAAATTCTTGCAACAACAGTTTATTCTTTACCACTCTCCGGGCAAATGCAGCATATATGTTTCTTTTTTTTCCCCAGAAATATAGGCTTAAACATTTCATGCAAATTGCCTCCTAAGGAGATAATTTGCATGGTATGTCGAAGACTATTTTCTGAGAAAATAAATAAATAAATAAAAAATAAATAAATACGCAAAGATTTAAAATTCGTCTGCTGAAATCTTTACCCAGCATGCTAAGCGTTTAAAAGCCTTACCTTGCAGTTTTATGGGTTACAGAAATGAAAGCAGATATCTTGCGTGATAAAACGATAGCAAAAATAAGAAATGCATCAATTCAGAAACATATATTCTTAAACATGAATCAGTTATTTCATTTAATCTGTTGTTTTATGTATTGATAAAAGATATGTAACATTACAGACAAACGGTAACTAAAACATTTCACAAGGACGTAATTTACTGCAAGGTGAAATATTTACTTAACCCTTAAACTGCCAATCACAACAAACTGTCGTCTGCTTTGTCATCTGCTTGTGATTTTAAAAGTCATTTTTGCAAACAGTGTGGACCCAGATCAGACTGCTCCTCTAGGAGCAGTCTGATCTGGGTCCACACTGTTTGCCTGTATGCAAAAATAGGTTTGAAAAGTTTTCAAGAACATTCAGCAGACGACATAAACAGACAACATTTTCAGATGGTTTTCTTGGCGTTTTAAAGTTAACGCCTAGCTTGCTGGGTAACTTTTCAGTAGCCGACATTTTGAAATATTTTTCTTATTTTTTTCCCAGAAAATAGGCTTATATTCCATTTCCCAGAAAATAAGCTTACATTCCATGCAAGGAGACAATTGTCATGAAATGGCAGTGTCTATTTTCTGGAGAAAATATCGAAGGTTAAGTATTAATCACATCTACAGCAGACGGCATTTTATTTTTCAGAGATAAAACGACCTGGCATTCCATATGAATCGCTAGCAGACGATTCACATGAAATGGCCAATCTAACTGTCTCTCTCAAAAAAAAAAAAAAAAAACAACAAAAAAAAAAAAAAAAAAAAAAAACAATTTTAGACAGCGTTTTCTGTGGCGTGTAATCTGGGTCTTCACTGTTTGCTTAGGTCTATCTGTTCGAATAGTTAGGATAAATACGGTATTGGTTCAAGAGTCTCTCGAGCATTTGGCAGCAATGCGAAGTATAATCCATCATGAACTTCCAAAGTCCCTAAAGTGTTCATTAATTCGGTACTTCGTTGTTATTAAAGTGATGCATTTAATTTGGGCTTCTTTTTTTCATCGTAACTGTAATTGCCAAGAAAAAGTTTGTATCTTTACATAAAAGTATGCGGCCTTCTCAGCATTACCTTAGTCCTGCTGAGCCCGGATATGTCCTGCCTTTGCAAACAGTGAAGGTCCAGATCAGTTGGCTTCTGAAGAAGCCAATTGTTCTGGATCTGCACTGTTTGCCATTCAGTATGTGAATTTCTATCAACAATCTGGATCAAGTATTCTGATTGGCTGAAAATTTGAAAAAGGCGTGGCATCTTAATTTATTCAGCAGGACAAGGGTTAATTATTTCAGAGGGTTATAAACTTATATGTGAGTCTGGGTAGTTTCACTTTGGTTTGCGCGTAAACCATCGTGTGTTGATTGATCCAGCTCAGTTGTGTGACCAAAACATCATGTTCATTTAGGTCGTGGACTCCTAAAATTTAAAGAGAAACGGTTTGGTTCCACACGAATATATTTCTGTACAAAGACTTATAATTCTACTAACGGGGCTATCAGCTACCCAGTATAGGTATGCAACATGTAGTGTGCGGGTTCCTATCATCTGATTGGCTGCTGACTGAGAGTTTATCAGGAATACAATCTAGTTCTCTTGGAGAAAGTGGTATAGTAATAGCGTTCACCTGTGCTGTATTTCATTAAATGTTTACGGATATAATAATTATACATGCCAATTGCACAGCCACAGAAAAAATCACCAGGCGACATTTTTAAATATTTTTTCTGATTTGTTCCAGGAGACAGGGTTTGGCATTTCATACAAAGTGTCTCCTAAGGAGACAGTTTGCATGGAATGTCAATCCCTGTTTTCTGAAAAAGAATATCATCAAATTGTTGTCTATTGAATTTGCCCTGAGCGTGGTAAAGGTTAAACTTGAAACCATTTCTTAATCTGATATTAATTTGGAGCAATGACTATACAAACCCATTAATGCCAATCACTGCTGAAGCCAGCTAGCCAATGATATGACACTTTCCTCCTGTAAGTCGTTTCGAGGGTCATAGTCCCGTTAGTAGCATTATAAGCCTCTTTTCCGTATTAAAAAGTACCATTACGAAAACACGCCTATTCAAATACAATAAGAATTTTACCACCAAAATATGAAAATTTTCAGATGAAAAATTCTGATATTTTTCTTATTTCTGCTCAAAACAAAGATTGTAGGTACTCGTTAGAACCGCCTCGATGAGGCGGTTCTAACGAGTACCCACAATCTATGTTTTTGAGCAGAAATAAGAAAAATAATGTATACCCCTGTAAACCCCAGTTTTACTATATAAAAGTGGGGTTTATGGGGGTCAAAATTATATAGGCATGTTTTCGTGATGCCAAATCATGTCTGTTTCTAAAATATTTTTGCCTTGTTTGATGCCAGAATTGGTCAACATGTATAATTTAGGCAATTCTGCAGTATATATTAGCAAAATACACGGCGGTTACTTTGAATATGAAAGTAGAAAATCATCGGGGAAGGGAAGGAACGGGGGGTGGGGGCGGGGGCGGGGGGAAGGGAACAGGGGGGGGGGGGGGGGTGGATAATTCGCTAAAATAAAACCAAAATAATATCATGACTATATATGGGTCGTATTGTCGTGGATTATCAAACAGGATTATAAGAGGAAATATTTAGTCACTAGAGACTGGAGACAGTCTAGATCTGTGGTAATGTCTTCGAAGAGGTTATGATTATGTTCAATACTAGTCTAGTTCATTACATGTAACATGACCTACCATTCTGTTGCTTATTTTGAAGATTTTTGAGGGACAGTTGTCAGGCAAGTACCAGGTATTGACCATTGAACTTATAACAAAAAAAAAAAAAAAAAAAAAAAAAAAAAAACAACAACAAAAAACTACGGGTTATAGAACATTTGCAAACATATATAAAATATATAAAGGAAAGTCAGTGGTAGTCTGAAGACTTCAATGAAACATCACCAGTCTAACCCTAGTCCTTGGACATGCCAAATTATCAATCATGCGCTCGTAATTTTATGGTCAAATTTCCTTCTGTAATTTAATGATGTTTGCTCCCGGGCCAGAAGATGAATGTCACAAATTACCAAGGGAACGAAATCAATCTCATGTAGGAGCTGTGTATATCTAGAGCTGACCAAACCACACGAGGGGCAAGATCACTTGAAGTTCGACCTTGTCTCGAGACGCAAGCGAAAACAGTGTGTAGAAGCATGTGTACTGCTAAACATCCGGGTACATGCGAAGGATCTGCTCCACAAACTCTTCCTCGGACTAGAGTTAATCTGGAAATGCTTATAAATAGATTAGCCAATCAACATAGGTTTACAAGTGGGCTGGGTGGCCTAGTGGTTAGCGCACTCGACTTTCAAGCGGGATATCGTAGATTCTCGGGTCGAGACAATTTTCAGACCATTAGTACGCCTAGCTCATACTCGACGTGCCCTGGGTTGAGTATAAAGTGGACAGGACGGCGCTTGGTGATAAACAGCGGCACCAAGTGTGCATGGGTGATCCATGAAAGCAAGGCTGTACAAATACATGTACATAACAATCGCTGCTGCTTGTATGTGCCTCGGGTGCCTGGTAGCGTTAACCCTTGTCCTGCTGAATAAATTAAGATGCCACGCCTACTTCTAATTTTCAGCCAATCAGGTTACTTGATCCAGATTGTTGTTATAAATTTGCATACTTGATGGCAATAGGTGCAGATCCAGATCAGTTGGCTTCTTCAGAAGCCAACTGATCTGGATCTACACTGTTTGCAAAACAGGATATATCCGGGTTCAGCAGGACAAGAGTTAAAATTCGCACAACAACAACGTAAGTTTACAAACAGCACAACTACACCGACTGGATGATCTAGCCACATTTTATTTCACCTATGGACATACATTAACCAATCAAAACTTGATTTCCTTGAGTCTGGAGACCCAGGTGAAGTTACTCAAGATGACTGACAAGTTCACTATTGGACCAATCCCTTTCTGAAAAAGGGGTCTAAATTGCCCCCCCCCCCCCCCCCAAGGGGAGTAAATTCTTTTCTTTTAGAGTAGATCCACGTGAGTGGATCCTTTTTCAGAAGACAGTTTTGACAGAGTTGTCTTCCTTGAAAGTGGATCAATTCCACATAAGATTTAGATTCTTCCCAGCGGGCACATGACGTTAATACAACGTCGCCTCAACATCGATGCAAACGTCATGACGTTGCATCGACGTTGAGCCGACGTTGTATAAACGTCATGTGCCCGCTGGGTTGCTGCCTTGTCTCTGAGACGAAAAGTGTACATCAGAAATAAAAAGTTAAACATTCTTTATGAAGTGCCAATTCAGAGTATGATACTTGAAACGATAAAAAACAGATAAGAAAAAGAGTTAAAAACGTATGTGAAGATAAAAGAACGTCAGCCGGGGTACAGTATTTTCTACAAGATTGCTTGCGCGCCCAGCGAAGACTTAGATCAGCCTACGCATCCGTGTAGGCTGATCAGAGACTTCGCTGTCCGCCTGAAGACGCACTTGATCCTTGGCTACCCACATAGCGCTATGTGAAGAATCTGATCTGCGCATGCTGATCCGATTCTGTGCTGGGCGCACATGAAGTCTTGTAGGAAATGCTGTGTCCCGGCTTATATGTTTAACCTTTTTCAATTCCATTTAGAATCTGCATGATGGTTTCGTTTTTAAGACGATGTCTGTTTTCTCAATTGATGAATACAATTTTCGAAAAAAGTGAAAACGGAATTTATAACACAGATGAGACTAGAATATATTATATCCTGGAATGTAATCAGTTCAAGTCTAAATACTGAGGATATAAAGGCTCTTGAAAGGATTCTAAAGTTGAACGACTGAGAGAAAGAGCTAACTCAACGAGATTCCTCTTGCTCATCAGTAGTGCAAGATCGCCTCTGTGTGTGTGTGTGTGTCAGTGTGTGTGTGTGTGTGTGAGAGAGAGAGAGAGAGAGAGAGAGAGAGAGAGAGAGAGAGAGAGAGAGAGAGAGACTCAGTAGATTTTCCGCCAGTTATAACAAGAGAAAAAAAATGTGTTTCTGTTTAACTTACTGCACACCACAGAACTAATCTAAACGGAAGAGCAAAAATACCGAAACCTGTTTTTTTTTCCGAGAAAAATATGAAAATAAAAATAAAATGTTGTTTGCTGAAATTTTTACCCAGCAAGCTAAGCATTAAGTTGGTTTGCTGTACCTCGGCGCGTCATTGTGTAAAATTGTTGATAGACTATGAAATGGATACACGTGCCAAATACTTTCTGGATAATAAACCTGAAGAAAACACAATAAAAATATCTGATTGGACAGAGCGAATGATTATACCATTCTCAAGAATGAGAAATGTTTAGCCACCCTCTTTGAACTACGCGTTGATAACGGAGCTCCATGGTATTGTACCAGAAAATGCAGTTGTTTGTATACATGTACTTTTTATGGTATCAGTTACCTGTCCATGCATATACCGTATGTACCCTAAATATTCGGACAGACAGACCTATGCAAATATGTAGACCCTGATCAGTAATTTTAGACCGAAGAGCATACAGTAAAACATAAGATAGTCATTAAAATATTAAGACAGGTATGATAAGGAGTTAAGGTTTACTTATACGTAAAGTATAATATATGGTATCATTGGGCAACCGCTAGACTGGCTCCAGTCTCCAGTGACTAAATATTTTTTCTTATAATCCTGTTCGATAATCCACTAAAACAAAATTAAAATAAAATCATGACTATAAAGGCTGGTCACTAGTGACCAGCCTTTATAGTCATGATATTAATTTGGTTGTATTTTAGTGGATAATCAAACAGGATTACAAGAACAAAAATGTTTAGTCACTAGAGACTGGAGCCAGTCTAGCTCATCACTTATTACCGAGAGTGTCATTCTGTGTTCTCGCTGTGTTTTTAAGTGCCACGTTGTCCATTTTGTACTCAACTCGTGTCCAGTTTTATACTCAACCCGTAGCACGCCAAGAATGGACTTGGTTTACAAATGATTTGAGCGGGGATCGAACCCAAGATCCACAGCTTGTACGTCAGTATGACATCTAAGCACTGAGTCAAGGAAGCAATCTACAGAATAATTGTACAGTATTTACCCTAAGTATTCGGACAGACAGATTTGAGGAAACAATGTATATTCAGATTAGACGGTGGGTCGGGCTGTAGACTCAGTCACAATCCCAAGCATGTGTTGACTTTACTCGTCTATGGTCGGGCTCACCATGCTTCTATATTGGGTTTCTTTAACTGTTACTTTCAGGTTGTAGTTGATCGATCGAAGCATCATCTTTGTTTCAGCGTTGTTTATTTATTTTATCATTGTTGAGTTAGAGTTGGGGAAGATCTGTAGTTACATGGACCGAACAGTTATGCATAGCAGGGACCTATAAAACCTAGGCAGCAAAGGCTATCATAGTTGAAACTTTTCAGAATGGTGGTAAACATATTTTGACATAGTGGGGAAGATCTGTAGTTACATGGACCGAACAGTTATGCATAGCAGGGACCTATAAAACCTAGGCAGCAAAGTCCATCATAGTTGAAACTTTTCAGAATGGTGGTAAACATTTGACATAGTGGGGAAGATCTGTAGTTACATGGACCGAACAGTTATGCATAGCAGGGACCTATAAAACTTAGGCAGCAAAGCCCATCATAGTTGAAACGTTTCAGAGTGGTGGTAAACATATTTTGACATAGTTGTCTCCCCTGAATATGCATCCATTCCCCTTATCCGTTGACACAGACTGGCTCTCGTCTAACGGATATATGAATCAGCATAAAAACGATTTAGAGTTCACAAACATTCTATCTTTTGGCATGTCCTTCTCTCTGATTTGGCTGATCAGTTATGAGTTTTTGACTGGTAAGGGAGATAATATCTGTGAAAAAATAGTCAAGGAGGAGTATTTTATCTTTGTTAGATTAGAAATGTAAAACTCATAGCGTGGTGCCAGGCTACCGTTGACAAAAAGTAACACATTCTAGGAAAGCTGATTTAGATGATTTACTGGCAAGAATGCAAGTTTTCATTAGTTCCCATTTACTGTATGTATTATTTGAGCCCACCAAGCGAAAACGCGCCTTCGTGTCATGTGCGGATAGCGAAGGCCCAGATCAGACTGCGCGGATGCGCAGTCTGATCAGGGCCTTCACTGTCCGCTAACAGAGTCATTGGATACTGCAGAATGTATTAATGGAGAGCAAAGACCCGGATGATACTCTGCATATGAGCTGAATCTGAATCGTTGCATACTACATTACATATGAATGGTGGAAAAAAGGCCCGGATGATACTCTGCATATGCACAGGATGAGCTGAATCTCAACCATTGCATACTACATAATATATGAATGGAAAGCAAAGGCCCGGATGATACTCTGCGCATTCACAGGATGATCTGAATCTGCGCATTTTATGCATATTCTGAAGCACTTTTTCGCTTGAGGCGGCCCATTTGGTGAGTAATGTACTGGGCGTAATTGCCTCTGTAATTAAGGTATCATCGATATTTATCGAACTAACAGGTGTTCTAGTGCATGAAAACAAGAAGAACAGGTGAATTTTCGCAAGATTTGCTCTAAAACTAAGGGAAATCAATTTATTAAAAGTAGCCACGCTGATAAAGTGAAATGAATTAATAAATTGTTGAAATTAAAATTCTGAGGTTGCTGCTCACTCACTACTAATGCAAGATCGGTGTGCACATTCAGTTGTAACAGAGAGAGAGAGAGAGAGAGAGAGAGAGAGAGAGAGAGAGAGAGAGAGAGAGAGGTTAAATTTACGTTTATCATGCCACATGCGATCATAGCTATCCGATACAGATAAGCCAAATGATAGGCTGACGCTAGTTGTATTTAACGTTCATTTAAAGCTTTTGAAACCCATGCATTTCTAACTTTCTGGAAAGATGGGAAGAATTTTGAAGCAACTAATATCGAAACGTTTTGTCGCACATTTTAATATCACCAAACTATTAATAGCTTAGCCTGTATTAGATTCTCTATGGATATACCCAAAATTTTTAGAGTACAGCAGAACAAAGTAATATGTGTAAAATAAAATGGCAGTGGTGTATATACAAAGTATATTTTCCAACAGAGTTTTTTTCCAAACATGTACTATTTCATTCAGTTGGTTTGTAATATTATTGGAACATTTTTCTTTTACTTTAATCTTCGGACAAGTATGGTAAGGCGATAAGGGATCCGAATATTTAAGTTAAATAAAGTATGTACGTTGTTAGTCAGAGTCTGAAGTTTAGAACACCCGGAACCCCATACTTGGAAGCTAATTTTCAGGACAGTATCTAAAATGTTATTCCAGCGACCCAAGAATTGTCGCATGTTGATGATGCAGAAACGCAAATGCAACATACTGTTACGCTTTGCAAGCTGGGAAAAATAATCATGACATTTAAAATATTTTTCTTATTTTTTTTTTTTCCTGAAAAAAAAAAAAAAAAAAAAAGAGCTTGATATATCATGCAAATTTGAGAGAATTACCTATTTCTGAGGGATAGAAACCTTATTTTCTAGGGAAAATGATAAATAAAAAAATACATCGATTTGTCGTCAGCTGATTTTGCTAGGGGATTGCTAAAGAATAACGCTCATCAAAATTGTAGCGGACGACATACTGAGTTTTTTTTAAATGATTTTTCAAAGAAAATAAGACTTTCATGTCATGTGAATAGTCTGCAATGTTAAGCCTTATTTTTCTCAAACATCAAAATGTCGTCTGCTGCAGTTGCGATTAGTGCTTTAAGTGTTAGGCTGATATTATTAACAGATCTCTCCTAACGACTTCTTAATGACTTTTATATCTTGATGATAACAACAATAAAAAAGAAATCACTTTAACAGTTCCTGAAATCTGAATCTGTATTGATTACGCAGATACATATTAGAACATAATTATTTGTATTATCACTTTAGGTACTAGTTAGTCACTTGAAAAGAACCTTGCATTACATTTGGGCACGGAATACATCCTGTTTTGCTCCAACATTTCAGTGATTTGATTTTGGTTTGGAGTTCACGGCCCAGTCAACACTATAAAGGTCATGTCTAGCCGGTCAGTTTAACCAAACATTTCAGTGAAGACGATATATAACGTCACAATTTACATTTAAAGGGAACACATTCAAGGGAGACTGCTCTGTCAATTTTTTTTTTCTCTTTCTTCTGAAAAATGAACTTCTCTAAAAGGAAAGAATATGCTCTCAAGGGACGCAAATTCTTTCCTTTCTTGGGGGCAGATTCTTTCCTATTATAGTAGACCCCTTTTCAAAAGGGGCTTGGTGTGTGGTCACAAAAGCAAACAGGAAGACACAAATGTTGTTTCCCTTGTAACAAAATCTACAAAGTGCATCAAGTCATCTTAAAACTGTGCAAAAGACGGTTTTCGTAGCGTTATTCTGAATGAAATCATGTAAAAATAAGTGATAGCATTAGCAGACATATGAGCCGGGACACAGCATTCCCTACAAGATTGCATGTGCACTCAGCGAAGACTCAGATCAGCCTGCGCATCCGCGCAGTCTGATTAGTCTTCGCAGTGCGCCTGAAGAAGCTTTGGAACATTGCTTATCCACAGATTGCCCTGCAACGACTCTGATCAGACTGTGTGGATATGCAGGCTGATCTGAGTCTTTGCCTGGTGCACATGCACTTTTGTAGGGAATGCTGCGTCCCGGCACATATTGTAATTGATCATAGGATTAACTTGCCAGAATCGGAGTTACTTTACATGTAACGAAAATCACTGGAGCTTCACGTTTGTTTCAAAATGATTTTTCCAGACTGTTATTTTGATAATTATATCCGTAAATTAATTAGAATAAGTCTTCTGATGATCTAGGTTTCACTTTACATGTAACGAAAATCACTGGAGCTTCACTTTTGTTTCAAAATGATTTTTCCAGACTGTTATTTTGATAATTATATTGTCCGTAAATTAATTAGAATAAGTCTTCTGATGCTCTAGGTTTCACGAAAATAATTTATGCTCTCACTGAGGTTCTGAAGAATCTGCTCACTCATTGTGAAAGAAATATACATGCTTATCATAAAAATACAAATATGCCAAAAACTTGTAAAGTAATGAGATTATAATCACTATTTAATAGCTAACATTTTTACCTCCCTTGACCTAACTTGGCTACGTAGCCTAGTTAGAAAAACTACGTACTTTGACAATATTTTCTCCTATAGCACAGTCCTCAGAAACATTTTGTAGCAAACTAGGGGCAGCTGAATTTCATTTGGAAATAATGTTTTCAGACAACAAAAAGCAAGGTTATATCAAAATTAGCTCCAGTATCAACCTTTAAAAACAAAATAGAAGCTGTTGTCATCAGGTCATCCAAGCATGTTATATATATTTCACAGCGCACCTTCGGTATAACGTCTTATGTTCTTTTCTTTTCTCAATGCATATCCTAGCTTTAAGGGGATAAGGATGATAGCTTTTGTGACTTCACAGATGAGGTCGAGAATCCCTAAACGGTCCGAACATATATTTGTAATTTGGAGCTGCATCAGAATTGAGGATGAGGTTTTGCGCCAGTAAAACTGGTTTAATCCCCATCCCTCCCCCAGCCCCCGCCACCCCCGCAGAAGTTTCCTACTGACCGTTCCAAAGCGGTTGCTGTGTTGCAGTACTTATTGTTTGTGCGTCTGTTGTTTCATATGTGGCGTTTGTGTTGTCTTTATTTGTTCCTCATCTCTCCTTCTTTTGGTCCTTGGGAGGGCTGTGTTTCGTGGTTGTTGCATTTCCTGGATATCCTCACTTATACTTTTCCCGTTTGTATTCCTGCACATCATGTCCATTCTGAAAAGGGATCTTCTCTAAAAGGAAAGAATTTGTTCCAAAGAGGAGCAAATTCTTTCATTTTAGAGTAGACTCCTTTTCTTTCATTTTAGAGTAGACAATCATTTTCACAGAGTTGTCTCTCTTGAAAGAAATCCACTAGTCATTACGTTAAAGTAAAATCATCACGAAATACCTATATAATTTTGACCCCCTTAAAGCCCACTTTTATATAGTAAAACTGGGGTTTAGAGTGGTATACGCTATTTTTTCTTATTTCTGCACAAAAACATGTATTGTGGTACTCGTTAGAACCGCCTCGCCGAGGCGGTTCTAACGAGTGCCCTTGATCTATGTTTTGAGCAGAAATATGAAAAATATCAGAATTTTTATCTGAAAATTTTCATTTTTTTTGGTAGTAAAATTTTCAGTATATTTGAATAGGCATGTTTTCGTAATGAGTTTAACAAAACCTCGTGGTCACAAATATAACCTATGACTCACTGTGAAGTTATACTACTCGGATTCTTCGATCGGTTGAAAAGTTTATCGTCAAGTTAAGAAAGAGTTTCTCGATCTGTTGGAGAAAATTCTAAGGAAACTCTACACAAATTTCTTAAATCATTGGTTAATGCAGAAGTCTGAAGATGGTATTAATGCCTTAGTGTTGGACAAGACCAGTGTGTAAGAGAGGTGACATTTATAAAATCGCTTTCACGGTCCTTACCGCTTTGTAATTAATTAAGAAGCAGTCTTGATTAGGAAATTTATTGATAAAATTGTATTGGATTGTGGCACTTTCTTATGTATAATCTACAAAGTTCAGATTTATCAATGCAGCTAAGATGTCATTCCATGCGTTTTCAAAAGTTAAAACTGAAAATATGTTTGCCCCTTTACCATTCAACACGTAATAATACTTGTTTACGAGAGTCAGAAAACACCAAAACGGGGACACTTAAATTGGATTGTCATTCAAAGTTATGGGCCCTTGCAGGATTTCATAATACAGAAACGTTGGGTTTACGCCCTTTATGGACTTGTCTAGACGTGTGAAGTAAATACTCGTACAAGACTATAGATCACTATACAACAGATCATTATATTTCTTCCCGACAAGTTTTCCATTTGTTTTATAACCCCTAGACTTTTTTTATGAGTTTGCTCTAGTGTAGATGCATGTAAACCTGTCAGGCAATTGCGGTAATCTAAACACCTGTTCATCTTTTTCTTATGGGACTGGGTAAATCCAGTAAAGTTGTTCTTACCTTAAATGAAACATCTGCTTGATCAAAAATCTACTTTTCTACCTAGTGTTGTATACTATAACCTGAGATGTGGGGGTTTTGACACGCACTAGCTTTACAAAGAAAGATACACCGACCAACAAGACAACGAGAATTTGTGAAGCACGTACTGATTTAACTTCTGAAACAAGCATCATTTAAATACGCATACGGTAAATTTAAATACTTGCAGATTGCGTTTGTAAATAGTTTTTCCCCAGATAGCTGTTCTTGACATTTTATACGAAAAATCTCTTCTGGATACGAATCGTATGGAATGCCAAGTCAAGTCCTATTTTTGGGGAAAACATGAAAATATTATATTTTTGTTTTCCGCCAGTTTGATTATCAGTGTACCGAGGTTTTTTTCTGTTAATAGAATAATACGCAATTAGATGGTTATTTAGAAATAATCATAACAAATTTATCAGATCTTTGAGGCAATACCATATAGTAGTCAGCAATTGCAGCCATGCCAACATCTATCAGATAGAAAGCATATTATGAAGAAGTCACGACTAAATACGTGCTTTGTTCATGATACAAAAATTACATTGAATAAAAAGTGTTATGAGTTCGTGATGGATTAGTTATTGCTTATTAGAAACTGAAATAGACACAGTTCATAGTTAAATCCAGTTATGCTCTATATCATTCTAGATGTAACAAAATAGTGACGGTCATTAAAATAAAATAATAGACAACTCGAACAACAGTACTGTAATCCTAAAAGTGCACATAGCAACTTCACACACTCGTATGGATAATGGTTATGCTTCCAAACTGCGAATCCGAAGTCAATTTCATATACTCGACTTACAATGAATTCAACAAGAACTTGGGATTCAAACTTTATCTTGTAACTAAACACAAGCAGAATTTTCAATTCTAAACAATGCATTCAATCCCAAGCTAGAAATTCGTTCCTAAGCTTGCACAATTCTTGCACAAACTGAATCCCACACTGCACACTTTTCCTTTGCCTATGAAACTGACTAATACCAAACACCAAGCCCACTTCACATACTGAACCGATTTCATACACTCGGAATTCAGTAAGATCTTGAATTCAATCCCAAGCTTGGAACTAACTCACTAGATACTAACCTTGTCATTGACTACCAGGTTTAAGATTTAATAGTATGATTGCTTGTGAAAACCATTCTTGTTTGTAGAAACCAAGATTTATATTGAATGCCATACTCCAAACTCCAGACTCCAAGCCAAGTTCACACCCTCTAAAATGTTGTCTGAGCTTTGTTTATATTGAGTGGGTAAAAGTGTAAGCTTTCAGCTTCAAAATCTCTAACTTCTGAAATATGCTTGAGCAGTTCGGCTCTGCTCCTTTTCTGTGAGCTGTCTAATAAATAAAAAATGTCTTTAAGTATTTCTGAGGTATTTTAAATAGAAAGAAAGGCAATGATCAGGAATCGATACAATTACCTAACATCTTCCATCCAAGACACCAAAGGGAAAGAAGGACGCACTTAAAGAACGGCACCACGATCAAAACACTACATGCAGAAAACCAAAAAGACAGTTTCTCTTCCAAAAATCGGCCAAACGGCTATCCAAAATAAAAAATTTACCAGGAAATACATGCAAAGACATACAATGACAGAAATAGTAAACCACAGCAGAAGCACTGCCTTGAAACAGTCAGCAAAAATATAACACTGCATTTAAAAAGAAATGCTTCATTTATTTGGAATTGGAACAAACCCCGATTTCACCTCTTTATAATAGTAAAAAGAGAAAATTGCGGGGTTCAGAAATAATGAGGTCGTTCACCTGATGAAGACTAAACTGCAAATCTATACAGTCTGGTAAATGCCATAGCCCTTCATAAATACATTCTACAGTTAAATGATTCTCATGATCAGCGGACAACTAAGGTGCTGATCAGCCTGCGCATGTACGGGCTGATCTGCGCTTTCGTTGTCCGCATATGCGATGAAGGCCTCTTTCTAGTGATACAGAACATAAATTGAGTCTGGTCTTTCGAATGATGCCACTAATAATACTATGAACGTGCCAGTTAATACAGAGATGCTCACAAATGATTGAGATACATCACGTGCATCGCATGCCAAAATGGCATAAAACAGTCATAATGACTTAGGCAAGAAACGGGAAACTTTTATTGTTGAAATAACTACATCACATGTGGTAGCGATGTTTTTACAAGATTGTCTGCTACTATATTACAAGATTGTCTACTACTGTCTCATCTGAAAACCGAATACTTCGAACCGTGCTATGCGGAAAAGCGTGCTATGTGGAAAAGCATGCTGTGCGAAAAAGCGTACTATGTGGAAAAGCTTGCTATGCGGAAAAGCAACACTATGAACATTTTCTATCGGAGGATGTAACTCGCTTGTCTGAATGTAAAGTCACTGAGGGGTGGGGCTTGCACTGAAAGTAGCTAACATCAGTCGAATTATCAGCTAAATCCACCCAGTCTTTCAGGAGATTAGTTCTTTAAAAAATTAAGTAAAGCTTAACATTTATGGGTAATGGATATATATTCAAGGGCGACGACTCTGTAAAATTGTTTTTGCCTGCCTTCTGAAAGGGGATCTACTCTAAAATGAAAGAATTTGCTCCCCTCTCGAGAACAAATTCTTTCCCTTTAGAGTAGATACCTTTTCAGAAGGGTATTGGTGTGTAGGAAAGCAAACAGTTAGTCACAAAAGTAACCTCCCTTCTACAAAATGGCGGAAAAGCCTCCAAATGTATCCAATCTCATTAAGTGGAACGCCTACGCTAACGTTCTTTCTTCCTTTCTCTCCACCAGGCTAGTCTGTCTCCAGACTCTATCTTTTCTTTTATATCTATTTGTCTTTTCAAGGTGAACAATCTAGTGTAGCTTAAAATATTTTAATCAGTTATGTCCCTTATTTCGAAGCAGCAAAACAGTAAAATGGGATTCTAGAGACGAATAAGGCAACGAATAAGGCAACAGGAAGCGATAGAAAGAATGACATAAAAAGACAAGTACAGAAACGAACGGAGCCAGTCTACCACAAGGCGAGTATATCCAAAGAGCTTTGTCTTTTTACAAATTACCTAAGAACATATGTGAAATATGTTCAGTAGGAAAAAAACTACATGTACTAACAAAGAAACACAACGGAGAGCTACAGGCCGAGATCCAAGACGATTTTCAGAAGAAATCTCATATAAAACGAGCAGAAAATGCAGTCCAGTTTAGTTTGCACTCTTTGAGTGTATTGTCAGAGTCTGGTAGATCTGTAAACGCTGACTGATTCATGCTGAGTTAAACTTGTAGCAGACTACATTTTGATATACTTTTTTATTATCTTTTTTCCAGAAAACAGGATTTGACATTTCATGCAGGAGACAATTTGTATGGAATATCAAAGCCTATTTTCTGGAAAAAAAAATCAAAAAAAAAAAAAAAAAAAAAAAAAAAAAAAAAAAATCATTTATTTGTCGTCTGCTGATTCCAAGGTTAAATGACAATGTTGTTCTACTAGCATACGGAATAAAGTCGACTTTCCTAGGCAACTAATGAGGTTCTTTGGCGTATAGGATACCTTTGCAGCTCCTCAGATTTTGTTTATTTTGGATTGTTATCATAAACATCAAGGCTAGAACGGAACAGATGTACGTTGCAGGTTTCTCTACCTGGGCCACACAACGAGAAAAGGGATCTGTACGAAATACGCGAAAAGCAAACGCCCAGGACGAGATTATCCGGACCTTTTGCTGTCCGTAGATGTAGTCCACAGTCTCCAATGATCATGTAAGCGCACAATAGAGACCCTGATCAGACTGTGCCGATGCGCATGGGCCTTCGCTGTCCGTGTATTTCCAAGCCCCATTTTCGGTGGAGAGTGGCTCGCCTATCCTTTATAGCAGTTTGAAGTAGATCAAATCGTACACAAATATACATGTATATATGCTCATATATTGTGCATATGTATATTTATATAATGTACATATGCAAATATACATTCTTTTTTTTCTGTAAATACAAGAACTGTAGACAATACACTCTCAAAGCTCCAGATAAGAGGTGGTATCAGGTACATATCTTTTCTTATTTATCCAAGAAAACATATATTGTCGAAGAGGCGCTTCTAATGAATACCCACAGCATATGTATTTGTAATAAATAAGAAAAATGAGAAAATTATCAATACTTTTTGATGGACACCTTTTTGCTTGACGCTGCCCAATTCCTAGTACATGAAAATGCCGCTTTCCCCACTGTGATCCTACTGCAAACAAATTTGCAGACATTTTACATTGTTCTTTTGTTTTCCACATTTCACGGTATATAGTGCTGACAAAACGAACATTGCGACCTCAATGTATGCGAAACAGCGATGACGTCATCAGTCTACATATCCGTGCAATCTACTCAAAGTCTTCGGTCTTCGCACAAACAAGACTTATAGATTTAGATAAAATAGATGTCTAGATAGTTATTTCTTCACGAAAACATATGTTGTGGGTACTCATTAAAAAACGTAAGAAAAAATATCAGTACTTTTCGATTGAAAAAAAAAAAAAAAAAAAAAAAAAAAAAAAATATATATATATATATATATATATATATATATATATATATATATATATATATATATATATATATATATATATATATATATATCTGGAGCTATGAAGACAGCCTGGCCTCGAGGTTATAAAACTTTTTTTCATGCTCAACTCAGCTGAGCATGAAATTTACTCTGCTAATAAATATGAAAATGCCAACAATAGTTGGCATTTTCATATTTATTAGCAGAGAAATTTTCATGCTCAGCTATATTTAGAAAGAAGCATTTGCAATTGTTAGTAATTTGAAATTTATTAGCAGAACAAATTTCATGCGCAGCTGAGTTGAGCATGAAAAAAAAAGTTTTATATCCTCGGGGCCTGACAGGGCGAACACTGAACTTTTCGGATGCCCACTTTGGATCTTATCTACAAAATAACATTATATAAAGCAAACAGAAAACATGCGCATTTTCGCAGATATAAAACAGGACGATCATATGTATTGGGGAATAGTGAGCGATGCTTTTGGACTAGATTGGCATTAGTCTATTGAATTAAACGATGACTGCATAAATGCATCTCATCCGACAATATTTGTACCAACAGAATCAAATGAAATTAAACTGTTCTCTTCTGATAGTGAAATCAATAGTGACCAGCCTTTATAATCCAGGGCCCAGTTGTTCAAAACTAACGATGTCGTTAGTTAACGTATCTTTAAAACTTTGATCATTAAATATGGCATATATGCTAATATTTTTGCTGAAAAATGTGTGTAGCTTTTGCATTTGCAAAAGCTACTCACATTTTTTCAGCAAAAATACCTCTGAATTAGATATTGTACTTACTAGAACAGTTTATATTTTGACCACCAACGAGCTCGTTAAGCTAACGATGCTTTGAACAACTGGGCCCAGATACTTACATTAGTTTTATTTTAGGGGATGTATCAAACAGAATCAAAAGTCACTGGAGACTGGAGCCAGTCTACTTTAGGACAGGCACTACCGTTTAAGGTCCGCATGTCCGGATCTGAGTAAGCATAAAGCCAGTGACCAAGGCTTGCATATTGGTTGTCCAGAGAGCTGGTGCCGAGTGGTGATGTGATGTAGGAGGGGGACAGGCACTAGTTGTATTCCATGGCTCCAGATAAGAGTGGTATTCAGATAAGTATTTTTCTTATTTCTCCACGAAAGCATGTGGGTACGTATTGGGAGTGCATCGGTGCCTCTAATGAGTACCACAACATATCATTTCATGGAAAAATAATAATAATAATAAAAAAAATATCGGTACTTTTTGGTGGAAAAAGAGTGACTTATGTGAAGTTTTGCTCCGGCCAGGAGTCAGACATTAAGTACAAGACTGTTCTGGGCGTGTCCTGGGATGAGTATAAAGTGAGTAGACGTGTGCTTTTAGAGAAGGACAGGGGCCATATCTGTGCGTGGAAAGTCCATACACATACAAATGCATTTAAACTATACCACCCTGGTCCGATATAACCGAAACAGTGTTAAAGGGACGTACGAACTTCAATGCCACCCCGGGAAAAGCTAACCGTAATGCAAAACGCCATACTCAAAAAATAAAAAGCAAAATAACCCCTTTATACTGAACATGCCTCACGCAGTGATAGACTAATCAGCTTTTTTTTTTTTTATAATATATGCCACTATTTCTTGTGTTTTGTTGGTGAAAAGCGAATGCCCTGGCTGATCTGGGCCATCGCTTTTTTGCATAAGTTCCAGTTTGCTTCACGTGGTTCATAAAATATGCGACAATAGTGTTTTGAAAAAAAAAAAAAACAACAACAAAAAACAAAACAAAACAGTAAACGTAAACTTACCTGTAGTAAGTAAAATTCCTTTGAAGTTATTTTTATCAAACCATGTTCATACTCAAAAGTCTTGTTCTTCCGTAGAGTTCTTTCTATCCACGAACAAAATGATTTTTGACCAAGCTTTTTAAGCAAAATGAACCTTCTTGTAAGCCCTGTCGTATAGAAATGGTGTTTATTCCCGAAAACGACACAAAAATGTAAATAACCCGCCCCCTTCAAAATATTTTTTTGCGCAGTTTAGCGTGGTTTTATCTGCCTAGAGAAATCCACAGACTTCCAAACGTTTATAATAGACGGTCCTAACAGGTCTTATCTCTCAGGTATTCTTGGAATGTTGTAGCAGCGCTACTGGTTCCCTGCCTCCTCTTACCTGTAAACCTATTACGTAATACTATACTTTCTGGTGAATTACCTGGAATCAAGCAGGTACCCATGGAGTGCTTACTTTAAACCAGTTAAAGGGCTATGCTCACTGGAATTAATGGAACCAGTCTAGCAAAACTGTGGTTTTAGTTATTTTAAATATTGTGGTTTTCTGGGTTTGTTTTGTTCAGCTGTTCGACGCTTCAAGAGCGGACGTTTAACCCTTTTACCCTTGAGTTTCTTAAATGGACTCTTCCATCTCTGAATTTGGACACATCCATTGTTGCAAATAAGGGTTTCAGTCAAAAATTAAAAACCGAATGGTAAACAGTGTGGATCCTGAAGAGACGTCTCATCTGGATCTGCACTGTTTGCAGAGGTATCCATATTGGTCTGTAGAGATAAAAGTCACTTTCAGTATATTTGAAACCTCGATACGCAATAATACAAAGCTATTTTTTTTCAGATTAGAACCAGACCGGTATGTTGTTTATTAATCCTTAGCATGCTGGGTAAACATTTCAGTAGATGACGTTTTAAAAATATTTATGCCCCGCCATTCGATGACTTGTGGAAAGGGCTGGTTACCCCTGTCCGTCCGTCCGTACGTCTACGTCAGCGTCCGAGATGGCGTTAGTAATTTGCGTTTAAGTGTTTTAGGAATTAGCAATTTGCGTTTAAGTTTTTGAGGCTTGGATATCCGTTCCTTCGGACACATTTCTAGTTTCTTATTTTTTTCTCCAGAAAATTGCTTTTGGCATTTCATGCAAATGCATGGTTGTCAAATCCTATTTTCTGGAAAAAAATAAGAAAAATATTTCAAAATACGTTCTGCTGATTTTTTTACCCAGCATCCTAAGCGTTAAAGTACTTGTGACACCTGCTTTTCTTCATGAGTCTATCCGGCGATTTGAATAACAACTTTGAAACAGTAATAGATAAAAATCTAGAAGACTGTTTTATTTTTGAGGTCCATTAAAAACTCAGGTGCATTGAAAGAAATAAACACGATATGCAAATAGCAGGTCTTCAGATCAGCATGCGCTTAAATACATTCTGGTCTGTAGCTGTGATTTGTTAAACGTTTCCTTCAAGGGCACGGGCCGGATACACTTTCAGGGGAGGTAACTATGTCAAAGTTTTGTCCCCTTTCTGAAAAGTTTACTTTAGAAAAAAAAATCGTCTCACTCAATGCGGGAGCAGTTTCTTTCCTTTTTCAGAAGGGCTTTGGTGTACGGGAATGCAAACAGGAAGTTACAAAAATCTACCAAGTATATCCAGTCTTCTTAACATCCTGGGCCCAGTTGTTCAAAGCATCATTAGCTTAACAAGCTCGTTAACGACAAACTCGTTAACTGTTGTAGCTAAGGTATTTTCAAATACATTGATATTTTTGCTGCAAAATTGTGAGTAGCTTTAGCAATGCAAAAGCTACTCACATTTTTCCAGCAAAAAATATCAATGTATTTGCTACATTTCAATATAGAAATTTTAACGTCACGTTAGCTAAACACTTCGTTAAGTTTTGAACAAATGGGCCCTGAAGTTATGAGTTTTATAATGAATGGTCTTTTGTTTTTCGCGTAAACACTTACAGTAAATATTTTTGTAATATTTATGAGGTAATGCACCTCTTCATATTTCAGGAAAACGTGTTGGCGTCAATATTTGAGCCGCAATATGGGGGAATAGAAGCTCATTGACGACTTTGATCGGTTTTCCCGTCCGAACAGTCTCATCGGGCCTTTAACTCTTTGTCAACATATTATACAGTATCCAGTGTTTCTGTAGAAATTCAGTGAAGGTCCTGTCCAGACTGTGCTAATACACAGGATGATCTAGTCCTTCTTTATCAATATGTTCGTTTTAAGGGCCCATTTCTCGCATTGTGGCTCATTTTATCTTTTATCTAAGAGAATCATATACTTTTGATGAATGTAACTTCATATTTTCGAGGGAGTAATACAAATTTATACCGAAATAGAAGATTGAAATAGCATGTGTTGGCAAGTAGTTTTTAGTGTAGATTTTTAAGTAAAAAAACGTGACACCCATTGCGATGAGAGGAATTTTGCAAAGGTGTGTTCTTTGTTACATCAGCAGCAAGGTACTTTATCAATCTGAATACTTGTTTTTGTAAAACTATTCCTGAAATTTCATAAAAAAAAAAAAAGATGAGTGTAGCCAGTATTATGTATATTCAGAGCAATGGCTCACTGCTGAGAATCTTCTTATCAGTAACCCTGGTCCTGCTGAACCCGGATATGTCCTGTCTTTGCAAACAGTGTACATCCAGATCAGTTGGCTTCTGAAGAAGCCAACTGATCTGGATCTGCACTGTTTGTCATTCAGTATGTGAATTTGTATCAACAACCTGGATAAAGCAATCTAATTTGCTGACAATTAGAACTGGGCGTGGTATCTTATTTTATTCAGCATGACAAAGGGTTTACACTTTAAGGGGCATGGATACACTTTCAGAGGAGGTAACTCTGTCAAAATTATTTTCCACCCCTTCTGAAAAGGGGTCTACTCTTAAAGGAAAGACTTTATACTGAGCAATCCTCTCCCAAAATAGAGAAATGTTAAAGTATAGATTCAAATCGGACTATACCAGGTATGATCAGGGTCTACACTATTTACCATGACATTAGAACTTTTCAAGTAAGTTTCAGTATAAAAAGAGAATTGATGAACATTTTACTATGATTGCATTCTGACTACTTGCTCAGATATTTAAATATTGCAGATATATCTGTACTAAGTTTTACAGGTGACGGGCGTTATTTTGGTTTTTGGACACCTTATTGTTTGATAACGCAAACGCAAAAAAGTAATTTTTGCATATTTTTTGTACAAAAAAAAAAAAAAAAAAAAAAAAAAAAAAAATGTTTAGCCACTTTAGATAAATAAATATTATACGTAAAATCCTAGTAAGCAGTTAGGTTTCACTGATCCAAAAATGAAATAATAAAGCTAAACTAGTTTGAAAACTCGGTCTTACAAACGCCACTCTTCCCTACCGTCCAGTTTCAAAGCCGATGATAAATCCTTCAGCCAAATTTGTTTGACGATACATTATTAATGCAAAAAGCAATAACGGTCCATGAGCATAACATTGATATACAAGATAGCTAACTCAGTACAGATAAACTTATGGGCCCTCCCAGGAGGGGTGGGGTAGGGGTGGGTGGTGGGGTACTGTTCCCTTGTTACCCTGAAATATTTTTTAATTTTCCATTGTTCCCCAAAATCAAAATCTTAATTTTCTATGTTCCCTGCCTCCCGAAATTACCTTTGTTCTCCTGTTCCCTTCATTTTTAGACTTGTGTTCTCCTGTTCCCCTGAAATAAATGACATTATTCCCCTGTTCCCCAAACCCCTGGGAGGGCCTCACTTATAGAACATGATGCAATATCCTTTTTGTTTAATAAATGGTTTTAACATGTTGCATGGTGGGAGAGGACAGGTGCCTCTGTTCACCACAATGACTTCAAAATTGGTTATTTGATTAGCATACGCCGTGATAAAACCTGTCTTACCAAGTCAAGATTCGGTGAAGTGGGTAAGCCCAGACCGGACGTAGTACTTTATATTCTGTGGCGTAGATTCTGGAAGGAGGAATCGTTTGAAAGCAAGAAACATATGAAATAAACGAAAATATTTCAAACCTACTGGATGAGTGGCAAACATCGCGTATCGCGGCGTCTGATCAGGGTCTACACTGTTTGGTCATGCATGTCTGTCCGAATACTTAGGGTAAATATAATAGGGAATAGTACACGCATTATGGACATGATCATGTTCTGACTAGACTGGCAGTAGTCCATTGAATTGGACAATAATAATGCATTATCTGTATCTTAAGAATCAAATGGAACTCACCGTTTCCCTTCTAATTTCTCTTCTGATAGTGAAATGACTAGCCTTTATAATCATGGTATTTTATTGGTTCTATTTTAGTGCATTTATCAAACATGATTATAAGAATTAATATTTAGACACTGGAGACTGGAGCTAGTCTATATTCTGATTTGAGTACATTTTTTTTTTATGTACGCTTCAAATGTTTTCATAAACAGGTTTTGAAGGCTTTCAAATTCTATGAGGAAAGAAAATGATGACGTCGTAAGAATGAAGATGGTGTACCAGACTGGTTTAGGAGATAGGGTAATTCTCATAATCTGTTGAAATTTTAATGCTTTGCATGTTGGGTAAAACGTTCAGCAGACGACAATTTACAATTTTTTTCTTGTTTTCCCCTGAAAATAGGCTTTGATATTTTTTGCATTTTAAGGAGAAGGAGACAATCTGCACGAAACATCAAAATCTATTTTCTGAGAAAACAAGAAAAAAATATTACCAGTCTGTCGTCTGCTGAATAGCCCAGCGAGTGTTAAAAGAAAGGTTGATAAGCACTGATTAGAGGTAATAGCCACTTCTGCTCGTAAAGAGTTAAACGACCTTTCCTTTTCATGATTTTTCTCCTTACATCTTGTACCAAAATATTGCCAAAACATTCTTTTCCTTTGGTATAATTTGTTTACCATACACTAATTAACTCAATCGGTTAACTAATTACCAACATCCATCTTGACTACCGTATTTGCTCGAAGCTTTCACCCAGACAGGCCTGAGCAAACAGTGTAGACCCAGATCAGACGCCGCAAAACGCGGCGTCTGATCTGGGTCTACACTGTTTGCCTCGCGGTCAGCTGCTTTGAGACATATCAACAGGTAGCAAAATGGACAAATTTTAGGACAAGAATGGTAAGGTGTAAAGGTGTCCGAATATTTAGGATAGGTACGATATTTCATTTACAAAGAAAATAACTAGCCTGTTACTCTTAACAAAACGTCTAATGCAGGCGCCTTAGTAGTCAGTGCTGGCTATTATCACCTTGAAGGCATAGACAATAAGGCATACCGAGCATAAACAATACTTGGTATTCCCATTTCTGCCACTCCCTTTTCGCTTACTCCCGTTTCGCCTACGGTAATGTTTTAATAATCTTTTATGATCATTTAGGTGTACGCACACTAACAACCCAGATCCTTCAGCGACGAGCAAATGACAACTAGAGCATCAAAAAGCAGTCCAGACCGAAGGGAGATAATTGTCGTTTACGTTGTGTTAACCAGATGATACCCAGTTGGTCCATTACTATGAGCCAGAAAGCAAAGCTCCAAGCCATCAATTAGACGCAATTCTCGGGTGGCAATGCGATCACCACTATATTTTGGGACACCAAAGGGTAATCCTCTTGTAGAATTTTTAAAAGAGCGTGCAATAACTGGCAAAGAATGTGCAAACTTCAACTGAAAATGGAAATTCGTGAAAAACGGTGTGGTAAACTATTGCTTGAATTGGCGTTTTATAATGGATGGAATCGTCAACAGAAAATGGTATTCAGCAAGGCAATGCAAGAGTCCACAATTGCAAAGTTTCTTTGCCACGGCCTGCCTATTCGCCTGATTTGGCACATAGTGATTACATTTTGTTCCCTAATTTAAAAAAAACAACAACAACAAAAAACATACCCGTGAACGCCATTTCCTATTCGATAAAGCGGTCAAGGCAGCGGTTAAGGAGTGGATTAACTCAAAGTGTCCCGAGTATTTGGTTCTGGGATGATGGCAATGGCACACCGTTGGTCCAAATGTATCATGCTGGAGGGTAATTACTTAGACAAAAAAGAAGAGATCGATATCAAATGGAAGTAAGGCTAACTCGTTACTTATTGACTTGGACTCGTGTCTGAATTGATTACGATGATACGTCAAATGATATTCCCCAAGGGTGTGCAATAGGCAGATTTATTTCTAGGGCTGACCAATGATCACCAGTGTCAAAGTTATGGAGGCACTATGCTCAGAAGCTTTAGTTGAGGAGACAGTCGAAGCTATGAGTGCATTCCAGTCTCTTTCCTTTAAGAGTAATCCCCAGTTTTAACCATTGTCATGCTGAATCAATTAAGATGCCACACCCACTTCTAATTTTCAGCCATTTAGATTACTTGATCAAGGTTGTTGATATAAATTAACATTCTTAATAGCAAACAGTGCAGATCCAGATCAGTTGGCTTCTTCAGAAGTCAACTGATCTGGATCTACATTGTTTGCAAAGGCAGGGCATATCCGAGTTCATCAGGACAAGAGTTAAAGGCTATAAATGCTAAGGAAGTAACTTTCTGCCTGTAGACGATGACCCACCTTGCAAAATAACGGCAAAAATTTCAACTTAAGATGAATGGATATATCCGTTACTTTTCTGTATTTTTTAAGAAGAGAGATAATTTTCGTTACTTTCTGTTTGCTTCCCTACACACTAATCCTCTTCTCGAAGGAATCTACTATAAAAAGGAAGTAACTTGCTCTCCTTTTAGAGTAGACCTTTAACAATTTTGACAGATTTGCCTCCCCTGGAAGCATGTCCGTTCCTTTTAATAGGTGAGTTGTTAATGAACTTCGTAGTATTTACGGGATTATCCAATAAAGTTTGAAATTTACGGCTGAACAAACAGTGTAGATACAGATCAGACTCTTCTTTGTTTTCCATTTAACCTGAGCTTTTGGACAAATCACAGGTAGTTAAATGGATTTTTTTCGGTTTTGGATAGATACGATAATGAAAGATAATTTTCGAATATTTTGGGTAGATACTGTTTCTGGGAAAGAACAGACAGCGAGAATTACAAGGTGACATGGGGGTGGGGGTTTCGATCATATATAATGAAAATGGGTGACTCTTCCAACAGCACGCAACAGCGGAATTTAACTTGTTTATTCAAAAATAGAATAATCTTTCAAATTTAATTCTACTAATCTCAGTTATCTCTAGGCACAGAATCAACTCTCACTGTGTATTGAGTGATGGTTAGATATATTCGTGAATCAACACTGTTTACCCGTTCAGCCCTGCAGACCAAACAGTTTTAGTTTGCAAACAGTGTAGACCAGATGAGACGGCTCATAATGAGCCGTCTCATCAGGGTCTACACTGTTTGCCATTTTTATTTTGATTTTTGACTGAGCACCCTATTTGGAAAAATGGTTCTGACCAGATTCCATGATGGAAGATTCTACTTCAGAGACTCTGGGATGAAAGGGTTAATTCACATTCCAGGGTTACGTTCAGTAAAGCAAAGCGTTTGCGGACATTCGCGGACGTTTGCAGACTCTCCGTTCAGTTGTGACAGAATTTTTTCATTGCAGCTCATCTTTTGACATTAAGTATCCATTCGGTCATAATGTTTCTGTATCCATCTTACTGAACAAAATCTCGTTTATGTAAAGTCATACTTAATGTTTTTTTTTTTTTTTGTTTTTTTTTTTCTCACTAGGCATTCGAACAAGGCCTCGTAGGTATAAGGGTAGATCCAACATGAAACTAAAACAAAGTATGGCAAGCTGAGTGTCCGATATTAACGGTGGTGGGATCGAAACCCATGAGTGGCGATGTTTATCATGATTGTAAAGATGGCATTCCCCAGGCTTTTCCACTGCTTTTATAACATCGACTTGTCTACTGACATACACGAAAGGAAACGTGAAGGCGTTCACACGCACAAATAAACAAGTTAGTAAGTAAGTAAGTAAGTAAGTACTCGTACGTAAGTAAGTAATTAAGTAAGTCATACGTAAGTAAGTAAGGAAGAAAGTAAATAAGTAAAGCAGTGACCTTCTGTCTGCTATTTTTTGACAACCACTGGCATTATAATTTTTATAGTATTGTACTCATTACACAGATATTCTGAATGGAATGGGAAAAATGAGCCATGTTATGAGAAAAAAGTTCTTATCTCATAGGCGACCTTTAAAGGCCCGGATTAACCTGTGCATTCGCACAGGCTGATCAGGACCTTCGCCGCCCGCTTGCAGCGTCATTGGATACACCAGAATGTACGGAGGAACAAAAAAGGCCTGATGAAACGATAGGGATGCGCCGATGATCTAGGTCTTTGCTGTTTACATAGGCCATAATGAGCCTTTTTCATGTTTTGGCTGCAATCTTCGTTGAGGAAAGCTCCTGCTGCGTCATATTCAATTTGGCACTAACAAATCACAGGTAGACTACCTACAACATTACATCAGGCTTAATCATCCTACCTCAGTTTTAGTTTGACTGTGGACTTCCCAGTAAGCATTCTTTATAAATCTACAGCTTAGCTTACGTATCCTGAAATTTCAACTTGTTAACCTGAAATGTCAACTTATGTATCTTGAAATTTCAGCTTATAATATGAAATATCAACTTGCGTATCTTGAAATTTCAAAATACCAATTTGAAATTTCAACTTACGTTTCTCGAAATATCATCTTACGTATCTCGAAATTTCGAGTTAGTATGTTGAAATTTCAAGTTATTAACTTGAAATTTCAGTTGAAATTATTAGTTTGAAATTTCAAGATATCGGAAAATAAATAAATAAATAAATAAATAAATAAATAAATAATAATTGGCTATAATGCTCTACCGTATGTCTATACACAGGGATTGCTATCTTAATTAAGTCAAAGAGTCACTTTATACTGATGACTGGCTCGCCCTTGGTGACTATAGTATATGCCTTTCTCTATGGTGTGTGTAGTTGGAACCAAATCTTAGATCAAGCTGAAGCAGAACGGGAAACCAACGAAAAGCTCACGAGCGACATGAAATTGTTGTAGCCAGATGTTCCAGTTTACGTCAACCTGTTTCATGATTCATTGAAGAAAACTGTATGTTTTGTCTGCGAGTGCAACGTGTTGCATCCTCTACAGGTATTGTCCACAAACATGTTTGCAGAATGTATAATTGAGTTCTATCATGAGAAAATGTGCCTTCGGGGCCTATGCGGATAGCGATGGCCCAGATCAGACTGTGCATCCGCGCAGTCTGATCTGGGCCATCGCTTCCCGCTCTCAGGATCACTCGATACTGTAGAATATATCGATGTACAGCAAAGAGCCCAGATCCGATTAGGCGGATAAGCTGACTGATCTGAATCTTCACTGTTCGTATATGTCCCAAAGACACTTCTTTGTTTTCTCATGGCGAGTCCCAACTGAATACTACACCTAAATATTTATATGTTGATATTTTTGTATCCTTTTTATGTTGTGATAAATGTTAGAAGAATATAGGCCAAGTTATGCATAGATTTGGGCTATATATAAATCTATATGTTTTGTATAAATATATATGTATAAATATATTTTTATATGCTCAGTAACCAAGTTATGCATAGGTTCTTGCAAAATGCGTTTGTGTGTGTTCTGTAGCCAGGTTATGCATAGATTCGTGCTATAATACAGTAGGTGTGCTTTGTATAAATATGTATGTATAAATATGTTTATATATGCCCTGTAGCCAAGCTATTATATATATCTTATATATTCTTTGTATAAATATATATCAGCAAATATCTTTATATGTTTGTCCTGTAGCCAAAATATGCACAGAATCGTGCTATATTTTGCATATATGTTTTGTATATATATGTATGCATATGTTTATATAAATGTATTTATGTATGTGACGTATCGAATATAGATTCGTGCTAGATACATGTATAGTGTATATGCTTTGTAAAAATACGTATATATAAATATGTTTTTGGTATTTTTATGCGTGTCTTTGGTGACGGTCCTATGAATAGATTAGAACCAATAAACTGAATTTGATTTATATATATTTACGAGAATTCATTGGCGAAAAGGAATCTTCGTGCACATGAAAACTGAAAACGCCCAGTTTATCCTGAGAATCGACACTTGACTGATCTGAGCTTTTTTATTCTACTTTCGTACCATTACGAAAACACGCCTATTCAAATATATTGAAAATTTTACAACCAAAAAAGGAAAATTTTCAGATAAAAAAATTTCTGATGTTTTCATGTATCTGCTCAAAACATAGATTGTGGGTACTCGTTAGAACCGCCTCGCCCACAATCTATATTTTGAGCAGAAATAAGACAAATAATGTATACCCATGTAAATCCGTTTTACTATATAAAAGTGGGGTTTAAGGGGGTCAAAATTATATAGGTATGTTTTCGTGATGCGTGCAAACAATTAACTGAATAGTCTTGTTAAAGTGCACAAACTATATCTTAGCATCAAGAGAAGACAACAACTCTGTGGTGCAAATGAATCAAACGCAGATGCGCAGGCGGATCGAAATCTTCGCTGTCAGATGATCTGAGTTCCTTTCAGATAACTAGCGATTTGAGTTTTAAAGGTGATAAATTAAGAACTAAAAAAATGAAACAAATTTCATGAATTTTGAGAACTCAGCAAAATAGAAAAGGTAATTTCAAACAGACTTCATCGTCGTATCAGGCGATGTTGATGACTGGCAGATGAAATCTAAAGAAATGCTGGTGTTCTAAAAGTGGAAAATGGGAAGACCGGGGAAAGTGTACCTTATTAAAATGTAAATCCAGGCCAGCCCACGCACCATTAAGGTCTAATCAAATTCCACACAGTTTTCTCTCTATATTAATTAGGATCCCCAAAGTATATATGTGTACGACGGTCGCAGAACAGCCTGGGCTCTGGACTTTCCCTGCTCGTAATTATGGGAGAAGACACCATTACTCATGTGACGACTTGAGTTTAACTGCACCAGGATAGCTGATTAAAATCAACGTGGAAGAGGAAACATTTAGTGCCAAAATATTTTCTTGCCAACTTAACCCATGAAATTGCCGAAACAACAGAATTTGCCGTATTCGCTCTAAATATTCCGTCAGATATGCCCGAGCAAACAATGTAGATCAGGATGTAACTACAGACAATCCTCTTTATACCGACATTCGTTATCATAGTAATGATAATTTGACAGTCACAAAATCTTCGTTTAAGAGAACAATCGGTCACAAATAATGCCAGAATATTGTAATAGATACTTTAAAGAAACATATGTTTTGGATATTTGTTAGAATCAACTCTTACATATCAATCTGCTCATTAAGTAATCTCTACAACAGCAAATTTATTTTAATGGCAATGTCTTTTGGAACAAATGCTGTCGTTGTAACGAGGGTTCACTGTAATCCTTTGACCATGGTCTGTATGGTCTACACCGTTTGCCATTCTGCCAAGATATAGATAGATAACTAGAAAGTGGTATCAATTTGTTCAAAGTTTAGGAGGAGTGTGGTGATTAGTAAGGATGTCCGAATATTTAGGGGCACATAAAGGGGACAAGTTGCGTTGCATTACTGTACTAATGCATATCCTTAGGTCAAGCTACTCTGTAGACTGTTTATCGGTTTTGTGGGTATATATTAAGAATCATTTGTCCGAAACGGTCGGTGAAGAATGGCCGTTCCATATCAAAACACTGGGTGGTTGATATGGAGCAACACATAACTTTTCAGATCTGAAGAGAATCACGGACGTTGACCGAAATTATCCATGAACATGGTCATCATTACTGAATCAAAAAATCAAACTTTTTGCTTCAGAGCATCAGCCCGATATCAACCAAAAAATCGTACTTCCTGCAAATACATTTAGTAATTTTGGTAAACTGCTATATGCACAAGACTACACTACAGAGCAGTACAACTACTGTAGCAACCCTAAGTATTTAGACACCTTAACTCCTTACCATACTTGTCCTGTAATTTGAATGAGTGTAAAATTTTACTGTGTGTGAGGCAAACAGTGTAGACCCAGATCAAACGCTGCACAACGCGGCGTTTGATCTGGGTCTACACTGTTTGCTAATGCCTGTCTGTCCGAATATCTAGGGTAAATATGATACACTGCAATGCAGTGCAGCACACTGCACTACAGCACAAATTTATTTTAAATCAGGTAGTTAACAAGTTAATGTTTTCAAGGAAGAGGTATGTACCACTACCCATAAACATAGGATATAATTGAGGAAAAAAAAAAACATAAATAGATAAATAAATAAATAAATTGACAGTTTTACTTAGTCTCAGTTTGGAAGAAAAATAAGAATAATGTGAATGATATTCAAACATTATCAAAATAGAGATTTCCTCAACACGTTGCAAGGCTGTTACCATTTACCGTTATTCTGGTATTTATGACGTCAGAATCAAGGGCTAGCCTATTAAAACGGAACATATTTAAATATTACAGTGTGTTTCATATGCGCTATTTGTATATATGTGTTTCCATTATTTACTGAACAACCCTCATCATGTTGTAAAAAAAGAAAAGAAAATGTAAAAAAGAAAAGAAAATTGCGCAAAGGGTCGTTCGTGATTCGTTCTAAACTATTTAGATTATTGTTTAATGATAGTGCATCAATGTCAGATTTATGTAATTAAGGCATGAACACGCCGAAATTAGACATTGAAATGATAAAAAATATTATCAATCAATTCCTTTGGGCAAGTCAGTCAAAAAAGAACCATTTGGCTAACAGTTTTACTCGAAACACGCACAGTCTGCTAAGATCAAACTGACATACTGTATTTACAGACAGGCTTGAGCAAACTGTGTACACCCTGATCTGGCGCCGTAGAATGCTGCGTCTGATCGGGACTTATACTTTTTTTTTCACTCATACAGCCGTTTCTAGTACAGTCGACTCGCGTTATCTCGAATTCCAAGGGACCCTTTGAAATACTTCGAGACATTCGTATCTCGACATATCAGATTTGCAGAATTGAGGAAAAAATAATTCGAACAACCACATTTAACAAATATATAATTATGTAATTGGACTCCTGAAGTTAGAGATATTATTAAATATATTGTGGAAAAGAGGAGAAATTGCTCCTTTTCCACAATATTATTTTACCTGTTATTAGATTTTCATGTTTAGGCAGGGACCAGATTTTCACTTCGAGATAAGCGGTTATTCGAGACAAGCGAGGTCGAGATAACGAGAATCAACCGTATATCAGCTTGTAGTACAATGGACTTGTTCAATTGTTTTGGACAAGTGTAGCAAGGACTAAAGGTGTCCCAGTAGGTAGGGTAAAAATGATAAGCCTCCGTTGTAGCTGGCTGACTTTACACATGGGATTTGATGTTTGATATTTTAACATTTTAACATCCTATCTACATTTAAATCATTTCGGGTCAGTCTTAATCGTTTCTATTATAATTATCCCTATCTTGCTGCATTTTCTTCTTATCTGTGTCTACGGAAGAGTAGCCTTGTTTGAGTTTCCGTTATTTCTCTCGCTTTTCACTGATTTTATTCAGATTCACACGTGATATGCCAATGGAAATTGTTGGAAGCATGGTCATATCTGAGTTATCACTGCGCATTCTGTTCAAACATCCGTTTTCCTTGTGCGACGTTGATTGACCACGCTGTAAATGATGACGTCGGCAATTTTGTATACCAATAACGTCGGTTTCTACTCCAAAAGCGTCAACGTCACGTTGGTAACGCCGTTACTACGTAGCGATCTAGCCACGTTCGGTAGCTTTTCTTTGCGCTCTCAGAATTTGCATCACTTTTTGCTATTCTACAGCGACAAACCTGGTTGAATACAAACCAACCTACTCGTTTAAATCAGGTAAGTTTATTTCTTTAAATACTGATGGAATAAATATCTTATATCTCTAATTTTACCTTCGCAATCGACAAATATAGCAGCGGGATTTTTTTTGATAATTCATAATAGAAAAAAAATCTCTCTTTTATTACGAAAGCAGGGGAACCCTGTATGTGACTAAACGTGAGCAAGTAGCCTTTGCAAAATATGCAGAAATCGAGGGACAGACATACTCAAGACCTTAGTCTCCGACTTACAATATAACTGTGTACTGCAGATCTGATTGTGTGTGCTTTGCCAGTCACATAGCGTCATGTGAACCTCATAATTCAGAATCCCGTCTCCCAACCCTCTTCCCTAACCCCGAATCCGCCTTTTACTATATGAAATAGTGAATCGGGTGAATCGGGTGGTTTGTCTGAATAAATAAAGCATTTGTTATGGCTATGTTTAAAACCGCAGAAATAGTTTTGGACTTTTTCATTAAACTGCCTACTGAGCGGGACGGAGCCTAACCTTGTGCTGCACAGAGAGTTTGAAAATTGAAAGTTTATGCTTTAAGTTGTTGATTATTAACCCAAACAGAAAACTTTTAAATGTAGAGTTTTTTTTTTTTTTTTTTTTCAGAAAAATACGACTTGACATTTTAGTAGACACTTAGCAGACTCCTAGTACACTAAGTACTAATGAAATGCATGTATAGTCCAATACTGAGTATGTACTCCATGGCCAGGTCCTGGAGGCAGTCACCAGTGTCAGGTACTTGGGGGTGGACATTTTCAACAACCTCAGCTGAAACACCAATGTGGATCGAGTTACAGCAAGAGCTAATAGATCCTTGGGCTTTATAAAGAGAAATGTAAAAACTAGGTCCCCCAAAGTCCGGGAAATGGACTACCAGATCCTTGTACATCCCCAGCTGGAGTATTCTTCAGCTATTTTAGACCCCTTCCTAAAATGAACACCCACAAGGTTGAAATGGTACAGACGTGCAGCCCGATGGACCATGCATTACGACAGGACAACAAGCGTCTCTTTATTAGACTAGCAGACACTTGAAGAGAGAGAGAGAGAGAGAGAGAGAGAGAGAGAGAGAGAGAAAGAGAGGGAGAGAGAGAGAGGGGCCAGTCTCTGTCTCTTCTTTAACATAGTAAATGCATTACGAAAAAAACCTATTCAAATATATTGAGAATTTCACCACTGAAAACTGAAAGTTTTCAGATAAAAATTCTGATATTTTTCATATTTCTACTCAAAACATAGATTGTGGGTACTGGTTAGAACCGCCTTGGCGAGGCGGTTCTAACGGGTACTCACAATCTATGTTCTGACACCGACGCCGGAGGTAGTGCAATAGCTCTTCCTGGAATAATCTATGTTCTAAAGAGTACCCACAATCTATGTTTTTGAGCAGAAATAAGAAAAATAATGTATGCCCCTGTAAACCCCAGTTTTACTATATAAAAGAGGGGTTTAAGGGGTCAAAATTATTTAGGTATGTTTTAGTGATTGCCTCATGGTCGTGCCCCTTCCCGATTATAATCAGCCCATCCAAATACTGCCACTCTATGGCATTTTGTCAGCTTCATACTGGCAAGGAATCCTGTATATACGTATTAGTATTCCTTCTTTCCACTGGCCATTGTCTAATGGAATGCCCTTCAAGAGAAAGCTGAAACCTCTCCAAGTCTTGATTTATTCAATGCAGAAATTGGATAGATGCCGATCCCCAAAATCTAGATACGTGTGCTTGCTTTTAATCTGATTTTATGGGTTTTAGGCCTGTCCCTAAACCCCAGTTTTTAAAGGTTGATCCGCCCAGGTCGTCTGTTTTTTTATGTATCAACCTTCTTTACGGTCTAGACTTTTAACCTGTCACCATGACATAGACTCACTGTCATGCCTTTACTTTCCTGCCAAAAATGCTCCCATCACTAATTTCCAACTGATGATTTCGTCTACAGCGTGCTAAAGCTTAAAATGTATATGGGACGGGACGCTTTATGGGGCATGAGGACTATTTATACTGATTACGAAGTCCAGGAAGAGCTATTGCACTACCTCCGGTGTCGGCATCAGCGTCGGCGTCCATATTTACGTTAAAATTCTTTAAGAGCTTATATTTACCAGACAATTTGATAGATTTGGTTCATATTTGGTATGATGATAGATATAGATCCAAAATTTTATTCAGCAATACCCCAGCCCCTTACCTCAAGGTCAAGGTCATGGACTTAGAAATTTTTAATGTTAAAGTTTTTTGAGAGCTCATATTTTCCAAAACATATACTGGATTTTATTCATATTTGGTATGATCATAGATACAGTTCCAAAGTTTTATTCAGCAATACTCTACCCATGCCTATGATCTCTAGGTCACTGACTTAAAAAAAATATATTAAAGTTTTTTTAAGAGCTCATATTTTCCAAACCATACGATGGATTTTGTTCATATTTGGTATGATGATAGATACAGGTCCAAAGTTTTATTCAGCAATACTCCCTCCCATGCCCATGGCCTCAATCTCAAAGTTAAGAACTTAGAAACTTTATATTTAAGTGTTTTAAGAGCTCATATTTTCCAAAATATATGATAGATTTGGTTCATATTTGGAATGATAATAGATACAGGTCAAAGTTTTATTCATCATCAAACCAACCAATGCCTATGACCTCAAGATCAAGGTCATAGACTTAGAAATTTTATATTTGGTCCCCGATAAAGAATGTCAAATTCATGACAACAAATGACAAACCATAGCACAAGAAATCCTATCAAGAGCTAAAGTGCCATAACATTTCCTCTTACCGTAATGATCCTAAGTATTGAGACAGATAGGCCTAAGCAAACAGTGCAGACCCAGATCAGACTGTGGGTCTACACTGTTTGCGATTCCGTGTGCACCTTTTGGACTCGTAGTATCTTCCAAATTCCAGGCAAGCTACGAGTATGCTTTCTGCTGACAGGTCTTGTAATTATTTTGATCAGTATTCACCCTTAAAGCTCTAAGCAAATGTTGCAGACGACACTCTAATTTTTATATTTTTTTTTTTCAAAGAAAATAAGACTTTGTATTTCATGTGACTCGTATGCAACGCATGAAAAGTCAAACTTGTTTTTTTTTTTTGTTTTTTTTTTCTGAAAGATAAAAAAAAAAAAAGTCAAAATGTCGTCTGCTGTAGTTGTGATTAGCACTTAAACGGTTAAAAAGTCATTGACAAAATGTTTATATATTTAGAAACAAGTGGGGATGGTCGTGTGTGGCGAAGGTTTCGTGTATCTTACGTCACCGGGGCGCCCAATTGATTGGCTTACAGTTGGGTAAGGCCTGCTATCCTTGTAGCTGGTAAGGGGAGAGGGGTGGGGGTGGGGGATGTTTTGATTTCTTCTGTTTCTTCACTTTCATTCCCTCTTTCTTCCCTGTCCCTCTCTTTCATCCCCTCTACTATATCTCCGATCTCTTTTCTCCCAAGCAAGTCCCAGATTTTTTAAATCTACCAATGCGTCAGGTTAGTCCATTTATGCAGAGTGGACTCATCTACTTCGCATGTCCCTTTTCAATTGAAGGGACATCAGGTTATTTTTTATATAGAATGCAAACAGTGTAAACTCTGATCGAATGCCGCATTTTACGGCGTCTGATCTGGGTCTACACTATTTGCCAGTGTCCCTTTTTTGGGACGCTGAGCGTAAACGATTTAAATTTTCAACTTAAGCATTCCTTGGTCCTTCAACTTTAATGAGTATCTTAATATTTTTATTTAACAGAATCATGACTGGTCGAAACGAACCACTACCATCATCATCAACTTCATCATCATCATCAACATCACCAGAGAGGAGTGCGGGAGTAGTCAGGCAGAGGGAGATTAGATCATATGAACGCTTGGGTAAGTTCAGCTCTCTAACATTAACTCATTAATCCTAGCGGACACTTTTACGTCTCTGTTCGGACAGGTCCATTCAAAATTAAATGGGTGTCTGGTAGCGGACATATTTACGTCCCTCTTTGATAGGTCCATTCCAAGTCAAAGGGGTCTCTGGTTTGTTTTTAGTGTTATTATTTATTATAAAAATGCCTTTACGTAATGCAAACAGTGTAGACCTTGATCAGACGCCGCGTTATGCGGCGTCTGATCTGGGTCTACACTGTTTGCCACAGTCCCTTTTATGGGACGCTAGGCATAGCTGGGTTAACAGATTAATCTCTACTCCTGACCAATGTCTTACAACTTGAGAAACTAAAGCAAGTCAATGGCGCGTCATCGCATATCCCCGCGCCAGTGCCATTGCATATCTCCGCGCACATCAGAATTCCATATGAGTTCCTCCAGTCCTCATCCATAGGGCTATTACCTGTGACAGTTTCAAGGTTCTAGCTAAAAAAGCCTAGGAGGAGTTGCATGACAATAAAAAAAAGGACGCCAAAATCATATTTTCTGACCTCTGGTGACCCCCAGACATACCCGGAGGACAAATTTTTTGTACCACTGTATTCTACTCTTCATTACCTTTGATTTGATATGCAACATGACTATGTTTGTACAAAATGGAGTTTGGACCCGTCGGGGCCGCACCCTCTTGGCCCTGCCCCAGCGGTTACATCAAAATTCCCGAATGTGTTCCCCCAATCCTCATCCATGGGGCTATCGCCTGTGAAAGTTTCGAGATTCTAGTTTAAATGGTCTAGGAGCAATGGTGTAACATTACAGACGGATGTACGTATGGACGGACGGACGGACGAGGGTATCACAATATCCCCGCTTTTATTTCAAAAGCTGGGACTGTATTCCACCCTGTTATTTTAGATGGTAAGAAGCTAGATTTGTAGAAAGCAGTCTTGGCGGACAGCACTTGAAAAACAAGAGGGTGCTACTTTCTAACCAATGTTTGGACCGCTGAGACCAAAAGTCGGTATTTTTGCTAACAAGAGACTCAACCCAATTTCTTTCCTATGTTAGGGACAGAAATATACCCAGCTAGCATTCTACGTAAATCTACATCGGGCCGTCATCGGCCCGTCAGCTACCCTGACGGGCCGATGACCGTCCGATATAGATTTACGTAGAATGCTGACTGGTAGCTTTGAAACTCTTTTCAACTCTCTTGCTTTTATCCTGCTGCCGCAAAAAGTCTGGGATAATGCGCGGATGCAGCTATCGAAATGTCTACCCAGTCAGCATTCTACGTAAATCTATATCGGGCCGTCATCGGCCCGTTAGGGTAGCTGACGGGCCGATGACGGCCCGATGTGGATTTACGTAGAATGCTAGCTGGGTAATCAGACTGCGCTGTCACGTATGCGTTAAAGATCAATTTGCGTGATTGATCTCATTTATATTCCAGCATCATCTAGGATGATTTCTTAGGATGATTTCTCTGATTTGATTCAATAAGCGCACTTACTCTACGTATTCAGAACGACAAACCTGAGCAAACAGTGTAGACCCAGAACGAGGCGTTTGATCAGGCTCTACACTTGTTGAAGAGAAGTATAAGGTAAAACGAAAGGGGTGTTGAATATTTAGGGTAAATACGATATCCCAAATTGATTAAATTTATCCACAAAATTCCCCATGAAAATGAATTTTGAGGGGGAGGGGGTGGGGGAAGTTTTGTATAAACCCACCCCATTGAACCCCCTCTGAATCCGCCCCTGTCTAGCTTCGCGAATCCATTTGAAGAAGCCGAAGTAACACTATTTAAATTGAGCCGCAATATCAGTCAAAGCACTGACAGCACTGGTCGGTCGACTGTCTCTTGAGTGTGGGCTAGGAAAATGGTCCTGAAAGGGGACTTAAGACTGTTTCATTTCACCCTTAACTTCCTGTAATTTAAGCAATCTGCGGCGCCTGATCTGGGTCTGCACTGTTTGCTAATGACAGCATTCTGACGTCACAGCGACAGGGATAGTGCGGCTCTAAATAATCGTTACCTGGATTTCGACTATGACATTGGTCAGTGATATTCACGTGGACAACTACCTTTAGGAAATTTTGGTGTTTCGTATACAATGGCTCGATTGTAAACAATCGCCCCTAAACGGGCCAGATTAACCCAGTCAGCATTCTATGTAAATCTATATCGGACCGTCATCGGCCCGTCAGGGTAGCTGACGGGCCGATGACGGCCCGATGTAGATTTACGTAGAATGCTAGCTGGGATTCGCATATATGGACACTAATATTTCAGATCAGCCTGAGCATTTGCGCATTTTATTCAAGACTAAAGAATGTCCTGATCAGACTGCGCGCTCTTATAAGACTGTGCGTAGTGCGGGGACTGATTTGAGTCTTCACTGGGCGTAGTTGTCATAAGGTATATTTTCTCACGTTGAGACTGAAACTCATTGTCTTATTAGCTCATAAAGCTCTAGTCAAAATTATTGCAGACGAAATTAAAAAATATGTTTTATTTCATTTTTCAAAGAAACTAGCATTTGAATCGTCTAGATGATTCACATATGATGTTAAGCCTTACTTTCTCTGAAAAATAAGAAAAAAACGTATTTTAGAATGTCTTCTGCTGTTGTGACTGGAAGGTTAAGAGAGAAAATATTCTATTCTGGTCAGATATGTTATTTTACTGACAGCGCTGAATGTTTGTTTCAGGTAACCTTGCTTCTAGAGATCGCCCTCCTCGACCACCCACTCCAATTCCCGGTCCATACCGGCAGCGACTGGGTACCATCCAGCGATGGAATGAAACCCATCATAGATATGAAGACCTCAACGGATATTCATCAATACTTGCATCGACAGACAGGTGGCGTGATGCAATGCCACCACCTAGAGCAACCCAAGGTCAAGGTTACTTTGACATGTCTCAATCAGCTTATAACAACTTTAATAATCAGCAAGGAGCAGGCCATTGGAATTATCCAGCCACACTCTGGCAAAATCAGGCAGATTATAATAATTCACTAGGGCCGTATATGTGGCAAAATCAGAGATCAACGTATCCTGGATATTATGGAAACACTGGTCATAACAATCAACGACAAGCCAATGCCACAGCCGGATCTGACCATGGTACGTTGGACGGTAGACCAGGGCCATACCATTGGTCAAATTATCCTCCTTCCCGTCAAAGGCATATGGAATACTTTGCCACGCCTCGATCAGAAAACTGGATTTACAGCGACCCTCGTTTACGAAGTCATTACAGATATAATCCAGAGACCGGGACATCCAGGGTAAATGAATCCACTAGACCAAGAAGTGAATGGAGATATTATCCTTATTACTGGCAGCCACAGCAAGGTAACTTTCCGACGTATGACTGGAACCAGAGTAGACATGACGGAACACCATGGTACAATACTGAATCTGTGCCCTATCCATGGAGGTCTGATGTAGGACCAAGATTGAGAAACACTGGACCAAACCAATGGCAAGGCCAATCTACCGAACAAAGTAGAAATCTTGGAAGTTATGGTTCTGTGCCTAGGTCATTGAACACCGACAGAAGAGTTAGCAATAGTGACGGACCAAGTCAGAGAGCACATGGTACAAGAAATAGGAGACGAAGGCAGATGACATATGTTCCGCTATCAAGCAGCGAAAGTGAGACACGTGATCCGTGCGACGCCATTTCTGATCCAAGGAACAACACTACCAGTAGCTGTTATATGGCCGAGTCCAGCGAAACAAATGCTATGAACAATATCACTCTACAATCAAACACTGAACAGGGAGTACGCGAAGCAAGTGCTGTGCAAACTGGGTTCGGTTACAATACAGGATCAAATGGAACAGAGGTTCCTGGACCTAGTGGTTCCGTTCCAGAGCCAGATCGAGTCAGTTACCAAGGCAACGCCGTACCAGAACCAAATCCAGTCAATAATACAGATGGAGTAGTTTCAGGGCCAAGCCGAGATAATTACACAAATACATCCGTGCAAGAACAAAGCCGAGATGCAGTCCAAGGACAAAGTGGAATCCAAAGCAGAGTCCCAGACACTACAAGACCCAGCAGAACACAAAACAACAACAACAGATCTGGGAAGAGCCGTAGTTCCAGGAGGAGAAATATTTCACACCCTGCAACCAACATAACGCATACTGATACAGGTGTAACTAGCAGCGTTGACAGCGCCTTCCATGCCCTACCAACAAACACAAGCAGTGGCAGAGCGAGTGATATTGATGCCGACAGAAACAATTCTCAAGTTAGTAGTGCCGTCAACAACAATAACCACACTGTAGGTGGTTTTGATGAAACTCAAGAGCAAGGCAGATCAACCGAATCAGACGACATTAACACAAGAAAGAAACTAAAACGTGAGTATAGGAAAAAAACATAACCTAGTCCGGTGACCTAAGACTTCTGGTTCCCAGCTGTGTTACGTCAAATTGAAAATTTAAAGCAGATGCCATAGGTCGCCGGAAAAGGTTATATTTATACTAATATACTTAAGTTTTCAGCTGCTCTAAATACCGCGTTTACCCTAGTATTTGGACATCTTAAACCTCTATCATACTTATCCTAAAATTTGAACCAGTCCATTTGACTGTTCATGTGAAAAAACTGCTGGACGAATGGAAAACATTGTAGACCTTGATCTGACGTCGCGTTCTGTGTCATCTGATTTGTGTCTGCGCTGTTTGCTCAGACCTACTAAGGGTAAATATGATTTTAGAGTGTCAAGGAATAAGTAACACAAGGTTATTCTATTGTCAGTCACTTAAGTAAATTGCTTTGTTACTTCAGCACCTACTTTTATACCGATATCCTGACCGAGGGTTTTGAGGATAATACAAGTATTTGCTACTTGCCAGCTCTCCCTGGCCACCTCCCAAACAGATTTAGTTTTATTTTTCGAAAGAATGTAAACCGGACAGTTGAAATCGCAAAAATGTCAATGCTGTTTTCACACATATAAACAAAATCAAAACGAGTCGGTTCATCGGGAATATTAAAAAAAATACATATTTCGAAATTATTCAATGGACTCGCCATCGTGCAAGGAAGAGTCTATTATCAATTCAAAGATATGTTATAAAGTAATAGAATCGCTTCTTGAATTGTAAATTGACATGCACATGTAGTCAAACTTGTTGCAGTGTCAGAACTGGATTTGGTACACTCTTTATCAAAAATATGAGTGAAGATACCCAGGTAATTCCGCAGTCAAGAAGCAGTCCTCCTGATGCACCAAAAAGAAGGAGAAATGAGTAACAAATAAGGACACCACAAACGCCACATATGAAATCAGACGCACAAAGAACTGCGACAAAGGAATCGCTTTGGAACGGCCCATTTAAGGGATGCTAAGCAATAGCATATTAAGGGGATTTGATAGACAGTAGATTGTCCGCCATTGTTTAAAAGGGAGAGAACTTTTGTGACTTCCTGTTTGTTTTGTTTTTTTTTTCATATACACCAATCTCCTTCTGAAAAACGGTATTCTCTAAAAGGAAAGAATTTGCTCCCTATTGAAGCAAATCCTTTCCTTTCGGAGAATACCATTTTCCTTGTTTTTAGAGAAGACAAGGAAAGAATTGCTCCCTATGGGGCCCTTTCCAGAAGGAATGCTAAACAAACTGGACAGAGTTTCCTCCCTTGAAAGTGTATCATTTCCCCTTAAATTCAATGTCACTTGAAGTATATGCTGTCTGTCTGTTGGCAGGACATTATGTTAGTTCTACGCCACAATCAGTGGAAGACAACGAAGTTCCCGGACCCTCAACTGACGAGGATGAAGATACGTGGAATGTTAAGGTCAGCAGGCAAGATGTCAGAAATATTCTAAATGCAAGAGGTATGCAATTTCCCAGTTGTGAACGGTCTTAAAATCCATTAATAACCGCAGTACTCTAAAATGAACGTAATATTTCATTTTCATTAAACCATTTATACCTGGCGCCCCATAAAATGAATATTGACAAACATTGTAGACCCAGATCAGACGCCACAGAATGCGGCATTTGATCGGGGTCTTCACTGTTTGCTTTTAATATAAGAATTTCTATAAAACATGGCAATAATAAAATATAACCAGACACCCTTTCTATTTGAAATAGGTAGGTCCAAAGAGTTAAGGTAGCAGAGTCTACTTAATAGAAATGGATTAATAGTGGTCTAAAAGTATTACGAGTGGTAAAGTATGTGTACTCATGATTAGAATTGCATACATTTATAACATTTTGATCTTTTTTTTTCTTTTGATCTGGTGACTTAATAACACTTAATAATTTATCGTTAATAACAAAAAGTTTTGTAAAATTAATCACCTGACATAATTTCATATAATCGATACTCATGAAACGGTGGCCGAGAGCAGTTTCAACGGTTAAATAAGCACAGTCGACTCCCGTTATCTCAAAGGAATTTTTGTTTCAATGCTTGAAGTAGTTTGAGATAAAATAGTTAGAATGCAAGGAATATCTAGCAGCCAATTTGTCTTTTATTTAGTTTTAAACAAGCAGTAAGTTTTAGTTAGCAGTGCTTGAGATAACGAGAGTCAACTATTTCTCATTAACAGAGTCTTTGAGGAATTTTAAAATTGTTTCATTCCAGGATATACCAACACGACTGATCCTGACGATCCAGTTGAAAAATACTCCGAAGATTCCTATAACGAAGACGAAGTGGCCAGTCAATTCACTGTTTCAGTTTCAAGCGAAAATGAGGAGTCTGGCGATGAAGTGTACGCGTCATTTAGTCATCTAAGTTTCTCCGATTCTGACTCATTCATAGAGAAATACAACTTTGCCCTTCCACGACACAATTCCCCTTGGAGTTCAGTAAATGGACATGCTCCCCAAGCGTCTGATAGTCATGAATCTGAGGCATCCAGAAGCACTGCAAGTACTCAGAATTCGTCATCTTCTAGTGAACATGCAAGCGTCGTCAACGAATCACTCTCATCCGGAAGCTATGAAAGCATTATTTTGTCACCAGCGTCTTCCTTCGAAGAAGACATGGACTTTGTCTCAGAGAATAGAAGTTTTGTGCGCAGACCCTTGGAGTTACCACAGGATATTCAAAATAGAGACTACTATGTCAGATTGTGAGTATATTTCATTTCTTTACGATTATTAAGGTGAATTGATACATTTTCAAGGGAGCCATTTCTGCCAACATTGTTTTTGCTCCCTTCTGAAAAGGGACTTATTCTAAAAAGAAAGAATTTACTCCACTTGCGAGCAAATGGTTTCCTTTTAGAATAAACCCCTTTTCATAAGGGGGTTGGTGTGCAGAAAAAACAAACAGGAAGTCACAAACGTTATCTCCCTTGTAAACAAATAGAAGAAAGAAAATCTGTCAAGTGGATTTAGTCCAGACATGCTTTTGTTGAATGCTGATTGTTCAGGGTGGTGATTAGAAACAGTCAGTACTGCGAAAAAATGAGCAGGGGAAAAAATCTATTTCGTATATTCACAACTTGTTGATATAGTGTGTCTGCATTTTGTTTGTGTGAACTAAGAAAGAAATTGGAGTCTAAACTGTGGAATGCTCCCATACAAAGTACCTAATGAAACTAGAAAACACTTTAAACTCATTGTACTCAGCAAGAACTTATCGCCTAAAACAAATAACAGACTACATACTTTGACACAGCAGGAATTTTTAGATCTGCTTGTGTGATCGTTGCTCTCAAGGGTCATTCCTTTTAGAACCAGTTGATGCCAGGGCAGCTGTATAATTCGGATAGCTCAGTAGTTAATAGTTGTACTTCACGTTTAATTGCACGACAGTGATCTCAGACTCAATGACTGCTGCCGACCTAAACTTTTCCTTAGAGGGTGATGCCTGGCCCCGAGGTTATAAAACTTTTTTCATGATCAACTCAGCTGAGTATGAAATTTGTCCTGCGAACAAATCTCAAATTACTGACATTTGCAAATTCTTTCTTACTAAACATAGCTGGGCATGAAATTTTCTCTGCTAATAAATATGAAAATGCCAACTTAGTTGTCATTTTCATATTTATTAGCAGAGAAAATTTCATGCTCAGCTGAGTTAAGCATGAAAAAATATTTATTACCTGGGGGTCTGATGTAATGTCTGTGTTCGGGCCATCCTTGTCTCTACTTGATTTTCTTTAGCTTTGGCTGTCAGTGTTTAAGGTTTTTGTCATGTGTGCTCATATTTATTTCATCACAGTGATTCAATTTACATAATATCTCTAAAGGTTCACTGAATAAGTCAGTAAAACCTTTATGCGAACTGAACATTTTTTTATACTGTGTTTACAACACTTTAACATATAGTGAAGATTTGGTGCGCGTAAACTCGTTAAGACCCTACGGTAGATTTTACTTCTGGCCATTCTAGGGTGGTGGTTCTTGTGTTAACTATTCGTTCTTTATGCGGCCTTGTGGCTCCTCGCTGTGGTGCTTTTTTTCATGTTTCGTCCTGTTTGTTGTCTTATTATGTGTTTGGTTGATCTGGTCTTGCATTGTGATTCCCTCATTAGGGAAGTTGGACTGGTTGCTTTGCTTGTCATTGGTTGTTTGTTTATTCGCGTTGAGGTTTTACGGCCCAGTCAACCCATTAGGATCCTGTTGAGAACGTCAGTTTACCTAATCACACTTTTACGGGCACGCTGAGTCCTCTAAGCGGTTAGTTAGTATTGTGCACATTCTTTCGCCAGCAACTGACAACTGCCCTTCTTGTTTGTTTGGTTGTAACTCATAACATGTGTACTGTCTGTCGTAGTTTACTTCCTTCTTCTCTTGGTATCATTGTTATGTGATTGCGCTTTTTCCTGGACATCTTCTCTACTATTTTAATGAGAAAGGCGGCCTAACTTCATCTTAAAGGAAATGCATCAAATCCTAGCATTTGTAAACTATTACAATGATTACAAGTTACAGTAGACCCTCTTCATCTCAAAGTCCAAGGAACTCTCTGAAATACTTCGAGATATCCGTACCTGGACTTATCTGATTTGCAAAATTGAGGAAAAAAATAAATCGAACAACAATATTTAACAAATGAATAATTTGACCCTGGAGTTAGAGATGTATTGAAAATATTGTGGAAAAGAGGAGAACTTGCTCCTTTGGAGCAATTTCTCCTCTTTTCCACAATATTTTGTTATCTGTAGTTAGATTTCCATGTTATAACAGGGACCAAATTTTCACTTTGAGATAAGCGATTATTCGAGAAGCGAAGTCGAGATGATGAGTCGACTGTATATACACTGTATATACACTGTAGATTATAAGCAATTTCAGAAAAACGTATGCATTTAGATATATTATAAATAATTTTATTTATCAACCTTGTATATTTTAACGTATAAACCTATACTAGTATTTTCTTTTTGTATCAATTATCTTATTACTATTTATGTTATTTGAAGAGTATCGTATAAAACCGAGGCTCCGATTTTCGTTCGTTTATGTGTTATTTTCAAGGGCAACCTTTATACAGATTGTATTTGCTTCACTGCAGCTGGTGTATGTGTGTATGGTGGCCATAAAAAAACTCCCCGTACTAGAACATAGTGCAGCTTTTATTTTTAGTTTTGTTGGGACCATTGAGCCATTTCTGGTACTTTGGAAAATCGAGTTCCGCTTAAGCCGGTACTGTAGGGGTGGGGCGGGCGGGGGCGGACGGTGGGGGGAGAGGGGGGCTAGGGGCGTATGCAGCTCTGCAAATCATATTGCTGTCCAACGAAGAGTCTCAAATAAAACCGAAACAACGACTATTGTTCTTTTATCTATTCCTTGTTTCCAGATGGAACTTTATAAATTTCAATTGCATTGTTTGTTTTATCATTTTAGTTGGTTAGCCCATTCCGAAGGCCAGTCAGAGATCAACCTTACTGATTATAACTTGAGCACAACGATTCGGGATATGGGAAGATACGCCAGATACGATGCAAGATGTAGAGCAAGACATGCGTCTAGTGACGGGGAAGAAGAAGAGCCATGCGACAGGAAGAGCAGAAAAAGAAAAAACGGTGATTCCAATGGACCCAGAATGTCAAAAAGCGAGAATGATATTGACCGTAAGCGGAAACGGTTTCAGTGAAAGATGCGTTTTGATGTTAGATAAAAAAAAAAACAAAAAAAAAAAACAACAAAAAAAAAAACTCTTACTAAAAACATTTGTATATGAAATACATTTCTATATATTTGCATGTGTGTATTAAGTCGAAGCATTTCTTAGATAGTTATAAGTACGTTTAACTTTATGCTGCCGAAGCAAGTGGCAGTTTAAATAGACTGGTATGTAAAGAGCAGTTCCAAACCAAATTTTCAAAAAAAAAAAAAAAAAAAAAAAGACCATCCATACGAATGATTAAGACTGAAAAAGCAGATTCTAAATTCATAGTAAACAAAGAAAAACATAGCAAAGGAAATAATATGTGACACTCTACGAAGCATGGCTACAACATAGAAACAAAGAAAAACAGAGCAAAGGAAATAATATGTGATACTCTACGAAGCATGGCTACAAGCTTCCGAAGAAAATGATACAGGACATGTCTGCGGCGTTAAATTCTATGCTTTGATAGGGCGCTTCAGTGGATACAAACGTGCTTGGGCTCGCCAAGGTTCTTGACGGAAATGCTTTATTACTTAAAAGAGAACTTTCTTAAGTAAAAGAAAGCTATATTTCACTGAAAATTAAAAAATACCAAATCAAATATTCCATATGTTTCCATTAAATTACATTTTGTTTGAGTTGAGACCTTGTTTTCTTTTCTACTTTTAACTCTTTATACTTATATGATAAATTTAAAGACTAGCTAATTACATCAGTGGGTATTTTTGGTTTATTTCCTTGAAGAAAAAGAAGACTTTACATTGCATGAAAAGTCAAGTCCTATTTTCTGGAAAAAAAAAGAAAAGAAAACTATTAATCATTTTGTCCGCCAATATTGTTATTAGTGTACTAAGAGTTGAAAGTTTTCTGTTATTCTTAGAAAAAACTTTTATAACTAAACCAGATTCTTGAATCAAGAGTTTGTTTGGCTGTACCATCCAGTAAAAAAGATACATGTAATTTGAATTTGCATATTACTCATTAGCCGGAAGTCAATATTTTACTTAACGCGGTCCATTTAATATATTATCATTTGGAACATAGATACGTTAATTAGAGAGAGAGAGAGAGAGAGAGAGAGAGAGAGAGAGATGTTTCTATACTACACAGTTTACAACCAATTTGCATAAGGTCATTGTTTTGGGTTGAAGGGTGGCTGAAAGTCATTGAAGGGGTAATATATAATTCTACAGTCGAACTTCAATGGCTCGAACACCTTTGGGACCATGGAAAATTGTTCGAGCCATGGGTAGTTCGAGCCATGGGTTGTTCGAGCCAATGAAGGTTAATCATGGCGCCAGGTCGGGAAGCAAATATCGCTAATTCTGGGAAATCTATCGATCTTCTACACAATAATTGTATGTTGAGTGTACTCATTAGAATCGCCTCGAAGGGGCGATTCTAATGAGTTCACACAACATACAATTTCATAATGAAATAAGAAAGCTTCCTTAAATGTTTGTTTTCTTGATATATCGGAAGAATTTCGTAGGCACTCAAAACCGAGTTCGAATTAGCCATGGTGAACGAGCCACCGGTGTTCGAGCTATTGAGATTCGACTGTATTTCAAACCATGATTTATTTCACGAAGCAACGCCTTCCCGAGGCACCGAAGGAGGAATAGGGCACAATCACTGACAAAACAGTGGCGTAGTCAGAACGGAATTATTTTTACGCACACCCAGGAAAAATCTTGAAAACTATGCCTAGATTTGCTTCTAAAGTAAGGGCTACTCTTAAAGGAAAGAATTTGCTCCTGCATCACGAAAACATACCTATATAATGTTGACCCCCTTAAACCCCACTTTTATACAGTAAAATTGGAGTTTACAGGGGTATACATTATTTCCTTATTTCTGCTGAAAAACAGAGATTGTGGGTACTCGTTAGAACCGCCTCCACCTCGACGAGGCGGTTCTAACGAGTACCCACAATCTATGTTTTGAGCAGAAATATGAAAAAAAGAAATAAAAAACGTTCAGTTTTTGGTGGTGAAATTTTCAATTTATTTGAATAGGCGTGTTTTCGAATGGAAAGGAGCATTTTTTTCCTTTAAAAGCAGCCCCTATGGTAAAGAAGCAAAGTAATTCATGTTAATGTCACTTTGTTATAAATATTTTTCTTGTGCATGTTACGCACAGTAATGAGCTCTACGCCTATGAAACAAAACAGCACAACTGCAACTACCGACATAGAAACAAAGAACTGCTAAAGACGAACCATCTTAGAACCACGCCTTTGCTTGTAACGGTCAGCAGAAAAAAGAACTTACTTGAGCTTAAACTGGTTTTATGCGATCGAAACCTCGACCACAATGCAGCTCCACTAAGGACAATATTTAAGGGAACCCCTTGACTTCTCAGAGTACTTGAAAATTCGAAGCCGTTTTGAAACCTCACAATCGCTAGCATGCCCAGAAGGTGTCATGCACGCATCAATGCCCGCGGGGCATGGGCCAGATACCGTATAGACATCCCTTATGCCATTAAACGTTTGCTTCTTTCTACATGAATTTGGGGCTTCCCTTAAATATTTCCCTAGAATATATGATCGGTCTACGTAAAGGTCTTCTACATAATCAGTTCAATAGCACTGCAAATCAAACATAATCACAAGCAAAACAGAGTTCAATAGCGTTCTGAATTGTATCAACTTAGGATAATGTTGGACTTTATTACGTAATGCGCAATGCACGAAAAGCGGCCTTATGCAAGTTGCGGACAACGCAGGCCCAGATCAGCTTCGCATTCGCGCAGGCTGATCAGGGCCTACGTTTTCCGCTTACAGAATCAATGGATATTGTAGTATATGTCTGCACGGATGCACATGCTCATCTGGACTTTCGCTGTTCGCAAATAACATGAGCCAATTCCCCACGTTGTACATCACAAGAAAAGTGCATACACGTTCATTGACATTATCATTTCAAAAGTATGCAGTTGACTTCAGAAATATTTCATTATATCGTCGGGATGGTTGGCAATTATTCGTCTTAGGATTTGCCTTTATTTAGGTGCGTAACTTTTTTCATATTTTAAACTGTCATGTCATATTTTCCAAAAGTATTTTGACAGACAGGGTCGAGCAGCTAGCGGTCTACTGTGTCTGATCTGGGTCTACATTGTTTGCTCAGGCCTGTCTGTCCATATACTTAGGGTTATTACGGTAGTATTAACCATTCAAATAATAATGTTATGACGTTTTTCTTTCTTTCTTTCTTCCTTGTTTCATTATTATTATTATTATTATTATTATTATTATTATTTTGGCTTGGCGCTTTACTCAGAGGAAGTAAATTTAAAGAGTTTTGTCGTAAAACTTTTTGTTGTAACTATCTATGCAACGCAAGTTTTATTCTATTCCTTGGTTAAAAAATATATTCATTTTGTAATATTAAAAATGGCAAAAAGGTAGGTTTTCAACAAGTTCTGATTTTTTTATTTATTTTTTAAATATCACAATATTGTTGTGAAACAGTAATGATTTAAAAATCAGTGGAGAAAAACAAAACGTAATTTAGGTAAAAAAAAATCACCTTACTATAGAAAAGCATAGATCAGATCAGTTTATTGACACACCAGGATAAATATTTGAGAACAAAGCACCGAAGCAGAAAAGACAAATGCACCTGAAAAGACGTATTTCATTTTAGTTAAGTATTCTGACTGGCCTTCTTTTATCAGAAGAAAGAGAAGGCCAGTCAGAATACTTAACTAAAATGAAATACGTCTTTTCAGGTGATGTTGAAAGGCTAGATATTCAGAGATTTTAAAAGGACAAGCTCAACTAAATTCACTCAAACAACAACAACAATAACAACAGAAGCAAACAAACAAACAACAACAACAACAAAAACACAAACAAAACAAAATTAAACAACAACAACAACAACAATATACAAATAAACAAACATACAAAAAAAAACAAACAAAAAAAACAACAACAAACAAATTCAACAACAAAACACCAACAACCTCTAACTCTATACTTCCTGTGTAGCTTTGTCAACATGGGAGCCTCTTCGGATCAGAAACGACTTTGTGTCATATGCGACCTACATAGACTTAGATCAGCCCATGAAATGAAAGTAAAAAGATTGCCTTTGGGAACACAGAGTACATTACTGATAGAAAATGGGAGTCTCGGTTTTACTGAGACTCTTCATGAGCAGTAATGAAGTTTGCAACACAGCTTAAGCCCTCTAGCGTATACATGAGCAGAACTCCATTTTCAAAGATACACTGTAGCCTCTTTATAACACGGTTCGTTATAACACGGTTCAAAGATGGATCCCTAAAATGTATAGATTATTTTGAAAAATGACCATAAATGGTCATTTTTCAATATAATCTGCACATTTTTGTTTGAATATAACACGGTTGTTTAACTAACACGGTTTATGCTATGGACCCCAACAATAGTGTTATAAAGAGGTTGTGGTGTACCACAATGAGCCCAGTGATCCCAAAGGAAACGCAAATATAATCAGCACTGTGGTGAAGTTTGATCACACGCTACATACCGTCGCTAACATGCTGCAGAGAGTTTTATGGTTCTGTTAGCAAACAGAGCAGGCTCTCTGATCAGACCTCTGATCAGACTGATCTGGGTCTACACTGGTCATTAAATGTCGTTAAGATCGATTTCTAGTTTGGAGGGGATATATTATAGGAACCAGTAATGAGAAATAGAATGGACAGGATTTGTATTTTAAACTCCGTGAAAAACGTTTAAGCGGAACCTTCATCTACACTTAGTACTGATGTTTTCTGCGAGATTGATCGACGTTGCAGGAACCTTTAGAGATTCCTGATCCAGGGGCTGCACTGTTTGCGACTTATCAGTCAGTTTTGCACAGACCATCAGGCAGTAAAAGCGGATTTGTTGAAACTTAAGGATAAGTATGGTAAGGAGAAAGGAGTCCAACAATTTAGGTATAAATATGGGATGAACTGCAGTTGTACATATTATTGGGAAGTTTCGTTCGGATGATTTTTGCGAAGTTATAGAGCTTTTCATTTCTCGAATACATCACGTGAACTTCCTTGTGATTTCTGAAGCAGAAAAAGTCTGAGCATTTCTTTTCACGGTTCTGTTAAAACCCCAGAAATAATTCATAAAATCTTTTCCTATTAAACCGTCCATCGAAAAGGCACATAAATTAACACGGTGCAAGCACATTAGAGAAGTCCCGAATCTGAAAGCTTAAATTTTAACCTGCTGACTACAATCAATGAAAGGCAGCATTTTTTAAATATTTCCAAGAAAATAATACTAATCAGTTCATTTAAATTGAAGGTAATAATCGTTGCAGTTATTCACTTGTCCCTCCAAATGATACTGACACTAACAGTGCTATGGACAAATTCAGCATACGGCAATTTGATGATATTTTTCTTATATCCAGAAAACAGAATTAGAGATTTCATACTAATTATTTCCCAAGTAGACAATTTGCATGAAATGTCAAATCCTATTTTCTGGGAATATTAAGAAAATATTTCAAAAATTTTTACCGAGCATGCAGAGCGCTGAGATGACATACGACGTCATCGTGGTTAAACAATTACCGATTTCAGCGCAATTCTTCGTAATCATGATAGGTTGATACCCATGGTCTCTTCGGAACCACTTTAGAGGCTTTAATCCACCCAGAGTGTAATGTTGATCAGTTTGAGTCAACATATCAATGTTTGAAATATGAGTCGAAAAGGGAGCGAAGAGTGAAGAATCAGATTGGCCTGTGCAGTCCGATAAGAGTAGTCGCTATTCGCTAGCAGGTGTTACCACAAGCAGGCTTCATTTAGATGAACAGCTAAGACCATGGTCAGACTGTGCGCAAGCACAGGCTGGTCTAAGGCTTCGCTGTATACGCGCTAATGTCCTTTTATTTTGACGAGGCCCGTAATAAGATATTATACAATATCGATTATTTCAATTTATTTAGATCGCAGCGGTTTTATTGTAAACTCAGTTGTGCACCAAAGATTCGACAATCTTGGAGGCACAAGAATGCTTAGATCTCAACTATTTTCAATAATATGGTTGTCAATTCTCAATCTCACGGGTGGAAATCAGGGGAACTACCACGAAAGTGACACTGCACATGGAATTTAGCACACATATTTATTCGTCCACCACTTCTTGTCTTAGCCGTGCTCTAGCTTTGTATCATTTTAAAGATAATACTGGAATGGCAAGCGGTGTATTACTTTTCGAGGTTCATGGCGACACATATGTGCAACCGCCATTATATAGCTTGTAATTTTTAGACCACATGCGCGGACATTTTGCATGCATAATTCAAAATCTCCCTCTCTCTCTCTCTCTCTCTCTCTCTCTCTCTCTCTGTTTATGTCTCCCTCTTTTGTTCACTCACTGTCTACATTTATATGACGACATTGTTGTAAAGCGTGATACTTATGAAAACTGGCCACTATACCCACAAAATGCACGAAACATTTGCCCTGCATTCTTCCTCCTGCTGGATAGCATATTCGTGAGCAATTTGAATGTTTAAGTAGACGGGATAACCTGGTAGATTTCCGTCATTTGTTACTAGGGGGACAACTTTTATGACTTCCTGTTTGCTTTCCGGCACACCAAGCTCATTACGTAAAGGGGTCTTCTCTAAAAAGGGAAGAATTTGCTCCCACCGGGAGCAAATTCTTTCCTTTTAGAGTAGACCCCCTTACAGAAAGAAAGCAAAAACATTTTTTGACAGAGTTGTCTACCTTGGAAGTTGGTCCTTTCACCTTTAACATAGCCTATGGGTTTACGTGATGTAACGTAACTTAAATCAATCCTACATTCTCATTTTGTACTGAACAGCGTACAATAGATTGCCATATCATTGGCATTTGAGCAAGAACCGCGCACTTTGTCTGGCATGACGTGTCAAATGTCATTATCATACATTATAAGTTTTAATACTTTGAATGTCAACTCTAGACTGGCTGCATTCGTTTCTACATTTCTATTTTACTGTTTTTACTGTTATATTTAGACTAAGGTACATAACAGAGTAGAATATTTAAGCTACACAAGGTTGAGCACATTGAAAGAAAATATAAAGGCTGATGACAGACTAGGTTAACTCATCAGATGAAAATGTTTATTTTATTTATTTTCAAAGGGAAACGCAAGCCTTATATAAAATATGTCTCACAATGAAGACCTTAACAAAACACAGAATTTGATACAAGTTTGATACAAGTTTGATCAAAATCAGTCAATGAATAATAAAGTTATTACTGTTCTGTTTGAAGATTTTAATATGGCCAACATTGGCGCCGCATTTTTTTTTATATTTGATAAGATTTCAAGTATTTTAAAATTTTTAACTTTTCACTATTTTTATCACCAGAGAATTTGTTTTAGAAAATATGTTGCTTACCACTTTAGGAAAACATTTCCTAAACATTAAGATAAAATGTCCATCCATATAATTTTTATTTTGATTATGCATATTTAATTAGGGTTGTGTGATGTCACAAAGCCTAAACATGGCGGCCTCCATGACAATTCATTACGAAAACACTCCTATTCAAATATATAGAAAATTTCACCTCCAAAAACTGAAAATTTTCAGATACAAAAACTCCGATATTTTCCATATTTCTGCTCAAAACATAGATTGTGGGTACTCGTTAGAACCGCCTCGGCGAGGCGGTTCTAATGAATACCCACAATCTATGTTTTGAGCAGAAATATGAAAAATAATGTATACCCCTCTAAACCCCAGTTTTACTATATAAAAGTGGGGTTTAAGGGGGTCAAATTTATATAGGCATGTTTTCGTGATGGGATTTCCGATATTCAAACTCTAATAACTTTCTTATTTGCCGGTCGATTTTGACAAAACTTGTATCAAAATGTTTGGCTTGTAAAAATCTATCATGTTAGACATACTGGTGTTCCTACATTGCCTTTCCCTTTAAGAAAAAAAATATAATGTTCGACTTGTTGTTTGTGAAAGAAAATAACTAACCGTTTCCCATATATCAGGGTGGCAAACGTACGTCATAGTCACGTGGGTAAATGATACGGAGCACACGAAAATCCTTTATAAACAGTGCCGCTGGAAAGTAGAAAAAGGGTAAATATTTTATGTCACAGGTAGTTTTCAGACTACATCTATGATGCAGCTACCCCAGAAACGGCTCTAATTACATCTTCTAACTATTCCAGCTCCCAATATTGGTCCGTTTATGAGCTAACCTCGATCAACCAAAGTTTTCCTGCAGATGGGAACACACCATGCGCTGAAATCACAAAGATAAATGGCGTTTTTGCTGCTTCGTCGACTTTTTAGAGTAATTTTGACAAACACGGTTGTCACAAATATCATTTATTATTTGGTCCCGAGCAACATTGCACAGTTTGTCGACAGATCGATTGACACTGAAACGCCACGACCGAAAATAAGTAAAAAAATTCCAGATAAGGAACACATCCAAATTCAGTGCATTGTGGAAATGGTATAAAACGTCACCATTTTTCATCTGTAAGTGTATTTTAGGCGGTTTATCGTAATGTCATTTTCTGTTCTATCCGAATTTCTCTTAGCAAGCCTTACAGTTAACTTTTTTGCTCAAACTTCGTCACTGAAAGTTCGAGATACTCGTTTTAAGTTGATTGGCCAATAGCGAGAAATCAGCTCATAAAGTCTCGTGACTTGCGCATCTCTTCGTCAAGAACATCTTTCTCGCAAGATCTAACGATACCTCATTCAGATCTCGCACATTTGACGCTTTAAATTATTGTGGGATCTAGCCAATTTTGGCTTAAATAGCAGATGAAGAAAGCAGTTGTATTCTGCATGAATTTCCCAGATATCGTTGGCCAAAGGCGACCGGTCAGTGCGTGATGGGGCGCTACCTGTCGGTGACAATGCAAAAACAGTTTAACAAAATGGCGACTGACATGGAAAGAACATACCAACTATTTATTTTTCGTTTCGTTCGATGATATTGAATCTCGAGATAAGATCTACTTATTTTGTTGACATGAAATGAAAGATCTGACCCCCATACCGCGGTAGGGAGTGAGAATCTAGGTCTTTTCGCCCCAAAACCACACCACCCCTAGTCTTGTCGCTCAAAAGACGTTTCGACCCTTGTCGTTTCGCCCCACTGGTCTTTTGCACCCACTCCCCCCTAGTTGTTTCGGTCTTCTTATCGTTTCGCCCCTAGTACATTTAAAATGAAATGCAGCATAGAAGATAAGATCTTTACATCTTATCAACAGAGTAAGATACCTAAGCTGCTGTAACAAGATCCTGCTTTATGATTAAACAAGGCAAATATTTGTAATACAGATCAGCCTGTCTACCGTCGACTCTGAACGACGTATATGATGTTTACCTCCGAGATAGCATGGTATATTTTGTTTCTGTATCACCGAAATCGCTTCTAGGTAATTTCTGTAGCTGTACAAGCTGGTTTTAAACTTACCTGATCAAAACCGTGACTTCGCAACGTCTGAACCGCCCCTTTTTGGTTTGCTTTGAGATAGCATATTCTGACTAATGCCTATACATCACGAAAACATACCTATATAATTTTTACCCTTGAAACCTCACTTTCATATAGTGAAACTGGGGTTTACAGGGGTATACATTATATTCTTATTCCTGCTCAAAAACATAAATTGTGGGTACTCGTTAGAACCGCCTCGCCGAGGCGGTTCTAACGAGTACCCACGATCTATGTTTTGAGCAGAAATGAGAAAAATATTAGCTTTTTTCATCTGAAGATTTTCAGTTTTTAAAGTTAATTTTTGCTATATATTTGGATAGGCATGTTCTCGTAATGAGTTTCTATATTCTTTGCTGAACAGGTCGATTAAAGTCTTACCTGATGGAACCAGGCAATCGTACCGTCTGATCTGCGCCTTTGTTGTTAGCTCTATGATAGAATAATGGTGTTATATTCTGTATTTTGGGTTTGAATGCTATATAGTTTTTTTGCTAAGCCAGCCGGAAAAACGGAAACCCTGCATCTTTACAATCTGATATGCGCTTTTGTTGTTCATTCTTGAATATTATAATGCCGGTAGTTTCTCAGTCCGGAGTTTAAATGCTAGAAAGCTTTTTTGCCAAGCAGGGCAGTTTAAATTTTACCTATGCAAACTTTGCACTCGTACGGTCCGATCTGTGCCTTTTAGTGTTAGATTGTACGATAGTACAATGTTTCTAGTCTATGATTTTCTATATCTGAATTTGAAGGCTCGAGCGTCTGTTTGCATAGGAAAACACCATATAACTAGTCAAAGAATCGTTAGGGTAAAACAAATAAAACCCGAAAAGTATCATGATGAATCAAATACGAGGACTCAACAGATACAATATATTGACGGGCTCCTAGAGATCGATGGGATGGCAAACAACACCACTGAAAATTTAACGTAAAAAAGAATCATCAATTAAAACCTATGTCAATGTATTTACCCTCTGTTCAAATGTTTGAAATATAGCAAAATAAAAACTGATACAACAAATGGTAAAAGTGCATGATCAATTCTGCGAAAACTCACTATTGACGTGAAGCTTCCTTTTTCCACGTTTCCATGGCGTTAGATGTTGTGATGTCATTTAAAAGCATACAGATGTGACTACCAGAATTCTACAAAAGTTTGGTGGGATATCTTTAGCGCGTTAGCGCAATGGTGGTAAAAAGGAGAAGCTGAAGGCTTTTTCCGCCTTTCCATGTTACATGTTATAATTAGATCTAAAGTTGATCAGTTCTTGTGCGTTACTTCTTAATACTTTACTCTGTGTCTGTCTGTTGTAAGCAAATAAATTATTCGCGATGGATTTTAACAATTTCATAACTACAAGACCATAACTCCAATTTCATAACTCCACCCCTTTATATTTATATTAAAAAAAAAAAAAAAAAAAAAAAAAAAAAAAGAGAGATAAAATATTTCAGTTAGTGTGATAAATGATATGGAACACATCCGCTGTACATAATGATATAGACCACACATACAAGGGAAAAAGATACAGAACACACAATTTATGTGTGGCTTTACGTTTTATATTCAGGTATGGCGAAACGGAAAACACACCTGACTATCAAAGCCTCTAGGTCTCGGAAGAAAGGCCTTAGACTTGGGAGATGAAAGGAAGCACCACTGATTCCGCGTTCGTGTGTAAAATGGCCGGGTCTTCTAGTTGTCATAGCTCCACCACAAATTTCCGTGAAGAAAAAAACAACAAACCTTACCCATTAAATTAACAGATAGAAAGAGAACATGTTGGTCGAGATCACCAGGTTCCCCGTTGTGTAAAGGAACGCCCCATGGATGCCAGAAATTTAGGCCAACACCCTGAAAGTCACCAGCAACGAAGCGGTTACGTGGTAGTTCGGCTCGTTCACTTTTTTCAACCGAGACATGGAACGATATATTCGAAGCAGTTCCATTAGTATTCACAGCCCAACAATTAGCCAATGTCGGGGAATGCAATGTATCTTCAAGTAGCCATAACAATTATGATCCCCGGGCTTCTCAAATGTCAGATACACTGCAGTCTATTTCAATTTCTCAAACGTCGCTCGAACAAGAAATTCAGGAAACGAATGCTATTTTATCCGATGTACTCAAAACTCATGAATAATCCGGAACAAAGAAATCCTTTCTGGATTTCTGCAGACTTGTTCATTCTAACAATTTTTATTGGATAATATTGCATACCTCAAGTGGGCCGAGGTTCTCTCATCGTCTATGCGTTATAGTGATCAAACAAAAAGTTTCGGAAGCTTGGATGGAGGATCTTCGGTGGTAAGTTCATAAATTTCATGAGTGGACATAAAAAAACATGTCTCAGGATTTCTTTGTTCCGGATTCTTCAAGAGTTTTGAGTACATCGGGGAGAATAGCATTCATTTTCTGAATTTCTTGTTCGAGCGGAATTTGAGAAATTGAAATGACTGCAGTGTATCTGACATTTGAGGAGCCCGGGGATCATAATTGTTATGGCTATTTGAAGATACATTGCATTCCCCGACAATGGCTAGTTGTTGGTCTGTGAATACTAATGGAAATGCTTCGAATGTATCGTCACATGTCTCGGTTGAAAAAAGTGAACGAGCCGAACTACCACGTAACCGCTTCGTTGCTGGTGACTTTGAGGGTGTTGGCCTAACTTTCTGGCGTCCATGGGGCGTTCCTTTACACAACGGGGAACCTGGTGATCTCCACCAAAATGTTCTCTTTCTATCTGTCAATTTAATGGGTGAGGTTTGTTGTTTTGTCTTCACGGAAATCTGTGGTGAAGCTATGACATCTAGAAGACTCGGCCATTTTACACACGAACGCGGAATCAGCGGTGCTTCCTTTCGTCTCCGAAGTCTTAGGTCTTTCTTCCTAGACCTAGAGGCTTTGATAGTCAGATGTGTTTTCTTGTTCGCCATACCTGAAAATAAAACATAATGGCACATATAAATTGTGTGTTCTGTATCTTTTTCCCTTGTATGTGTGATCTGTATCATTATGTACAGCGGATATGTTCCATATCATTCATCATACTAACTAACTGAAATATTTTATCCTTTTTTTTTATAAATATAAAGGGGTGGAGACAAGTCTTGTAGTAATGAAATTGTTAAAAGCCATCGCGAATGATTTATTTGCTTACAACAGACAGACACAGAGTGAAGTATTAACAAGTAACGCACAAGAACTGATCAACTTAAGATCTAATTATAACATGCAACTTGGAAAGGCGGATAAAGCCTTCAGCTTCTTCTTTTTTACCACCACTGCGCTAACGCGCTAAAGATATCCCACCCAAATTTTGTAGAATTCTGGCAGTCACATTTGTATGCTTTTAAATGCCATCACAACATCTAACGCCATGGAAACGTGGAAAAGGGGAAGCTTCACGTCAATAGTGATTTTTCGCAGAATTGATCATGCACTTTTACCATTTGTTGTATTAGTTTTGCATTTTGCTATATTTTAAACATTTAAACAGAAGGAAAATACATTGGTTTGGGTTTTAATTGATGATTCTTTTTTACTTCAAATTTTTTGTGGTGTTGTTTGACATCCCATCGATCTCTAGGAGCCCGTCGACATATTGTATCTGTTTAGCCCTCGTATTTGATTCATCATGATACTTTTCGGGTTTTATTTGTTTTACTCTAACGATTCTTTGACTAGTTTTATGGTGTTTCCTTATGCAAACAGACGCTCGAGTCTTCAAATTCAGATATAGAAAATCATAAACTAGAAACATTATACTATCATACAATCTAACACTTAAAGGCACAGACCGGACCGTACGAATGCAGAGTTTGCATAGGTAAAATTTAAACTGCCCTGCTTGGCAAAAAAGCTATCTAGCATTTAAACTCCGGACTGAGAAACTACCGGCATTATATTATTCAAGAATGAACAAAAAAAGGCGCATATCAGATGCAGGGTTTCCGTTTTTCTGGCCTACTTAGCAAAAAAGCTATATAGCATTCAAATCCAAAATAAAGAATATAACACCATTATTCTATCACTGAACGAACGACAAAGGCGCAGATCAGACGGTAAGGATGCATGGTTCCACCAGGTGAGACTTTAATCGACCTGTTCAGCAAAGAATAGAGAAACTATTGGCATTAGTCATAATATGCTATCTCAAAGCAAACCAAAAAGGGGCGGATCAGACGTTGCGAAGTCACGGTTTTAATCAGGTAAGTCTAAAACTAGCTTGTACAGCTACAGACATTACGTAGAAGCGATTTCAGTGATACAGAAACAAAAGATACCATGCTATCTCGGAGGTAAACATCATATGCGTCATTCAGAGTCGACGGTAGACAGGCTGATCTGTACTTCAAATATTTGCCTTGTTTAATCATAAAGCAGGTTCTTGTTTACAGAAGCTTCGGTATCTTACTCTGTTGATAAGATGTAGTGATTGTAAATTCTCTGCTGCATTTCTTTTTAATTATACTAGGGCCGAAACGACAAGGGGATCGAAACGACTAGGCAGGAGGGGGGTAACGACCAGTGGGGCGAAATGACAAGGGTCGAAACGTCTTTGGGGCGACAAGACTAGGGTTGGGCGAAAAGACCTAGAATATCACGAATATCACTCCCTACCGCGCTATGGGGGCCAGATCTTTGATTTCATGTCAACAAAATAAGTAGATCTTATATCGAGAGTCGGTAGAATTCAATATCATCGTACGAAACGAAAAATAAATAGTTGGTATGAACTTTCCATGTCAGTCGCCATTTTGTTAAACTGTTTTTGCATTTTCACCGACAGACAGCGCCCCATCACGCATTGCCCTGTCGCCTTTGGCCAATGGTATCTGGGAAATTCATGCAGAATACAATTGCTTTCTTCATCTGCTTTTTAGGCCAAAATTGGCTGGATCCCACAATAATTCAAAGCGTCAAAAGTGCAAAATCTGAATGAGGTATCGTTAGATCTCGCGAGAAAGGTGTTCTTGGCGAAGAGATGCGCATGTCACGAGACTTTATGAGTTGATTTCTCGCTATTGGCCAATCACTTTTAAACGAGTATCTTGTAGTTTCAGTGACGTAGTTTGAGCAAAAAATGGTAACTGTAAGGCTTGCTAAGAGAAACTCGGATAGAATAGAAAATGACATTAAGTTTAATCGCCTGAAAATACATTTACAGATAAAAAATGTGACGTTTTATACCATTTCCACAGTGCACTGAATTTGGATGTGTTCCTTATCTGGAAGTTTTTTACTTATTTTCGGTCGTGGCGTTCCAAAGCAAATCGATCTGCCGACAAACTGTGCAATGTTGCTCGGGACCAAATAATAAATGATATTTGTGACAACCGTGTTTGTCAAAATTACTCTAAAACGTCGACGAAGCAGCAAAAACGCCATTTATCTTTGTGATTTCAGCGCATGGTGTGTTCCCATCTGCAGGAAAACTTTGGTTGATCAAGGTAAACTCTCAAACGGACCAATATTGGGAGCTGGAATAGTTAGAAGTTGTAATTAGAGCCGTTTCTGGGGTAGCTGCATCATAGATGTAGTCTGAAAACTACCTGTGACATAAAATATTTACCCTTTTTCTACTTTCCAGCGGCACTGTTTATCAATGTTTTTCGTGTGCTCCGTATCATTTACCCACGTGACTATGACGTACGTTTGCCACCCTGATATATGAGCGCACAAAACCCTGATCTACCGAAAACAAGAAAAAGAAGAAATGACGCCAAAAACAAAATGAAAAGTTGTGGCCAGTACCACGTGCAGTGTATCTTTGTCACGTCGCTTATAAATAAACCACCCTACAGAACACTGAAATAAAGAAATAATAAGAAAGAGAAGAAAAAGGTACAAATTTGTTTTGGTGAAAAGCCTCTAATCTCGAGTTACGGCAAGTTTGGTTAGGAAAAGAACTAACCATTTTCCATATATGATCGCACAAAATCCTGATACAAGAACAAACAAAAAAAAAAAAAAAAAAAAAGAAATGACGTCAAAAACAAAGTAAAATGTGACGCAGTAACCCATGACCATAGCCACATGCAGGGTACCTGTGTCACGCGGCTAATAAATAAACCATCCTGCAAAACAACCAAACAAAGCAGTAATAACAAAACCTAGTTTGTAGCCAGTTTTTGTGTGTTTAAACTTCCTAATACCCTATTGTCGAACTTTAATGACCCCTGGTTCGGGTGATTTATGGCTAATTTCAACTGATTCACTCAAGACTTGCGGTCTCTATTAGGTGTTTGATAGAAGATTTAATACTGTATTTAAACTAGATAATTTAAATGAGTCAAATAAAGTTGAGTGTAACCTCGCTTATAAGATAATGTTACAAAGTGATTTTGGCTTTTACAACTATTTTGTAAGGCCAGCGATCTTAAGGTGAATGGATATAATGTCAGAGGAGGTAACTGTCAAACAGTTTTGTCTCCTTCTGAAAAAGGGATCTACTCTAAAAGGAAAGAATTTGCTCCCCTTGGGAGCAAATTCTTTCCTTTTAGAAAAGACCCCTTTTCAGAAGGGTCCTGGTTTGCAGGAAAGCGAACAGAAAGTCACAAAAGTCGGCTCCCTTGATGGAAAATGCGAATCTTCCTTTGTTCAGATAATCCGAAAAAAAAATTACTTTATCCTTCACCTTTTTCATCCAGAAATATATCGTCCAATCTATAAAATATATGCACATGCTATAACCAATACATTGATACTTTAAGCGGGCAACTAATACCATGATAAGACTACACGAACGCACAGACAGATCCGGGCCTTCATTACCCTCATATGAAATTAGAATACTTTGCTTGCGTTGTTCATTGTACAAGTTTGATTAAATGAGTTCATAATAAACGGAGTAGGCATGGAAGCAGATAAAGCCCATATCAAAGGCTTTTATTCTACTAACTAGTAGAATTATTAGCCTATGCGCATATTAAATAACTATTGCAGTATCCTATTGCATAAATCTTCATAAAATGCTTTCACGCAGCTGTCATAGCTGTGCTGAAAAAAAAAATCAAAGACCATTCTATTTTTCGAAGCTTTGAAAGTGATTTTAGCTTCTAATAATGAGGCCCCGTATCCTAGCGGATTGCGCCTGCTGAATGATTGCGGGTTTGAGCTAGGCTCAGACTAACAACTGAAAATTCCCTCTGTTCACACAGCATTGATCAGATACCCCTTTTTCAAGCCTGGAAGTAAGGAATAAAATGACAATAATCATTATTCACATAAAAGTTAAATTATGTTTTCTGTTCTTAAAAAAATCAGCCATTTGTCGCCTTTTGAGTTCTCTCACTTGCAAAGAGTTGAAGAGAAGAGTAGACTCCAGAATGTTGTAACTGAACTGACGAAAACAGAAAAAGAAAGTGAGTATATTTTTGATATATAAAACTCTAGGCGACTCTCCATTTTCGCTGCCATCAGCCTTCCCACGAAGGGCCCGAATTCCAAAACGCATGGCTATATATTATTCCATATGTATAAAATTGGTACATTCCCTTCTCTCAAGACACAGGATACTGGGGAAAAAGACATTGGTGGACATGCGCAAATTTTATTGATACCAATTAAAGATGGCGTCGTCGTTTGGTTTGAAGCCCGGCTCATCATCTTGTAATTCGAGGAAGCAAAGTCAATTGTTATTTTGTTGATCATAAAGCATGTAGCCTCACGAATATCATATGAGCCAGCGCATTACAAAACCTATAATACGACCTGTGTGAGAAATAAAAATGCAATGCTACAATTTTGCTTTGCGGCCTAGGGCTTAATTCAGCCAAGTCTAATTTTCTCTGGAAAATCATGAAAAACAACAACAACAACAAACAGCAAACAAACAAACAAAAAACGACAAAACAAAACAAAAAAAAAACAACAAAAAAAAACAACAACAAAAAAACAACAACAAAAAACAAACAAACAAACAAATAAAAAACAGTTAGTACTCTTAGGGTTAATTCAGCTAAATGTGGTCTGACCAACATGAGCTAGCAAAGGCGTGTGCCCAGCTAGCATTCTACGTAAATCTACATCGGGCCGTCATCGGCCCGTCAGCTACCCTGACGGGCCGATGACGGCCCGATATAGATTTACGTAGAATGCTGACTGGGTGGTCACCTGTAGGTACAATGTCATAACTTCATGTAAACCAATAGAGGAACAGTCATAAAGTCTCTCATATCAGGCTAGATACATGGTAATTTACATGAAATAAAATAAGTTTCAAGTGCCAGTCTGACGTCATAAATCGATGATTTTCTACCTTTGTAGTGTGGAAATCCAATTTTCGCATCTTCTGAATTAATCATTATCGTACATATAACAAACGAAACTGGACACCGCAGTTTATTTCGTCTGTTCATAAGGATGGCCTACACCCAAACATAAAGGACTAAAAATATAGTTCAGAAGTTTATCTGGGTAAGTTTTAGGTATTTCTGATTTCATCCTTATTTTTGTTTTTGTTTAACGCTTTAGAAGCATACTGGGTAAATTTCAGCACACGACATTTTGAAACATTTTATAATATTCCTCAGAAAACAGGATTTGACATTAAGAGACAATCTGCATGAAATGTCAAAGCTGTGAAGTTCATTGGTGGACTACACCCAGTAAGGACAAAAAAATACCAGAGATGTTTATCTGAGTAAGTTTTTAGATATTTCCGATTTCATTTTATCATTATTTTTGCTTTTCTTGACGCTTAATAGCATGCTAGGTAAAACTTTCAACACTCGATATTTTGAAATATTTTTCCTTATTTTCCCCAGAAAATAGGCTTTGGCATTTCATACAAATTGTCTCCCTAGGAGACATTTTGTAAGAAAGGTCAAAACCTATTTACTGGGGGAGTGGGGGGGGGGGGGGGGGGGAGAAAAATATAGGCTGAGGAAATAGCCAGGGAGTGGCAAAAGCTAATAGAAAAAAAAATCCAAAGGCATTTTCATGACACGAACAAGGTATTGAGAACTCTTTGCCCCATAGGCGATAATAATAGGCATTTGCAAACAGCATAGATCCAGATGAGGCGGCTCATAATGAGTCTTCTCATCTGGATCTGCTCTGTTTGACATTCAGTCTTTCAACTTTACATATAAACTTCTTTCCAAGCGATAGTTTAAAAAAAAAAAAAAAAAAAAAGCAGACGACAAATGTCGTCTGAAATTTGTGCAGTAATGCTATAAGCCTCAACGTCAGAAAATGTACTTTCTACCATGTGCGCTAAAAAAGACCCAATTTAGCCTGCGCATTCGCGCATTTAGGTAGCAAAAGATGCAAAGTTTCTTCATGCAGACAACAAAGACTCAGGCTGATCTGAATCTTCGCTGGGCGCACACGTCCAAAGGTACATTCTCTGACGCTGGGGCTCATTTATTATGATTTTTTTAAACTAATTGCTTTTGAGCCAGCGCATGTCAAAACCAACAAAATGGCATGTGCACCCAGCGAAGACTCAGATCAGACTGGGCATCCGCCCAGTCTGATCAGAGTCTTCGCTGTCCGCATGAAGAAAGCTTGGCACTAAGCTTCCCACTGAACGCACAGCGAAGACTCAGATCAGACTGGGCGGATGCCCAGGCTGATCTGATCCTCGCGGGCGCACATGCCATTTTGTTGGTTTTGTCATGCTCTGGCTCTTTTAATAGTTGAATGAAAGTATTTCTGCACAGAAAGAAAAGTGGTAACACTTGACCCTCATTTCGTTATCTAGATCTATGTGGCTTACAAATTTAGTTTGGATCGCCTAAGAGTAAATAGATATAATCTAATTTGGCCTTAACTTATTCGATTAAAGCAGTAATTTTCTAATGTGCCATTTTACGAGACCTTCAATATTTTACAGTTATATAATTCAATAAGTTTAATTACAAACTTTAACATACGACGGAAATGCATGGTGCACATTATAAGCGGGAATAAATTAAGGTAGCATCTTTTTTTTTCTTTCCATACGTTATTAGTATTATCATTATTGAAAAAAAAGTATTATTTTTTTAACTTTTCGGCTTTAAAGCCTTCTTCAGCTCATATTCTTCTACATTTAACTACATTTTAAAAAAATTTGAAGCGACTATGACTTGAAATTGTTTAAAAATGGTCTTGAATATAGAAAAATTTTAGTTGAAGAAGCCGAAAAGTTTTCGCGTTTTTTCCCCCATATTATCCCTGCTAGATACAACTTACTTTTTATTATCATTATTGTTGTTGTTTCTTGTTCACTCCTTGTCTTCAGAAGGTAATGTGTAGACTGGCACCAGTCCCCAGTGACTAAATATTTTTCTCATTTTCCTATTTGATAATCCCCTAAAATAAACCAAAAAATATCAGGACTATAAAGGCTGGTCACTCGTGACCAGCCTTTGTAGTCTTGATATTACTTTGGATTTATGTTAGTGGATTAATATACAGATTAAACAGATTATTAGAAAAAATAGTTAGTCACTGGAGACTGGAGCCAGTCTAGGTAATGTACTTCTTGAGTTTTTGTGAATTCGGCTTTACGAAGCAATGTATGTTGTAACATTCCTCAAGAGTACGGCTGAAGTTAACATGTTTATATAAGCATATAGATACAGTCGAACATCAGTGGCTCGAACATCTTTGGAACTATGGAAACTTGTTCGAGATATGGGTTGTTCGAGCCACTGAGGGTTAATCAAGGCGCCAGGTCAGGAAGCAAATGGCGATAATTTAGGGAAATCTTTTCGATTATCTACATAAGAATTGTATGTTGAGTGTACTCATTAGAATCGCCTCGAAGAGATTTAAATGACTACACACAACAAACAGTTCCATGATAGAATAAGAAAATTTCCCTAAATATTTGTTTTCATGAGCTATAGGAAGAATTCCGTAGGGACTCAAAAACGAGTTCGAATTAACCGTGGTAAACGAGCCATCGGTGTCCGAGCCATTGGAGTTCACCTTATATATTTTTCTTTCTGTCACTAAGTTTTGAGCAACAATATTCGGTCATAAAGGCCTGGCCAGTTGAAACCCTGATTAGGGTCTTCACTGTTTGATACTCATCCAGCTGTTTTTGTCACACGAAAATTGGGCAGTAAATCGACTTGATCAAATTCTAGGACATGTGCCGTTGGAATTAACTCTTTCCCTGCCACAGGCGATAATAATAAGCTTTTGCAAACAGCGTAGATCCAGATGAGACGGCTCGTAATGAGCCTCTCATCTGGATCTACGCTGTTTGACATTCAGTCTTTCAACTTTACATCTTTAAACCTCTTTCTAAGCGATATTTGTTAAAAAAACAACAAAAAAAAAAAAAAAAACAAAAAAAAAAAAAAAACACACACACAAAAAAAACAGACATTTGGCACCGAAATAGTTAAAGGGTGCCGCTGGTAGATTTTCTGGGAGACAACTTTTGTGACTTCCTGATTGCTTTCCTGCATATCAAGTCCCTTCTGAAAAGGGGTCTACTTTTAAAGGAAAGGATATGCTTCCAATGGTAACATTTTTCCTTTCCGAATATTTTGGGTCAATATTGGTATCATCTTATCAGGAGCATGCTTTGACTAACTGAAATACTATTCTTTTTATTTTCAGGGAATACATAAGAATGGAAACCGTTCAGATCAAGATAGACCCCTGTCCCGACAATAATTTCAATTTCCAGACATCTACCAGGACTAGAAAAGTGTCCTTTGATCATGGAAGACGGATTAATTACACAGACATAAACGGGAACCATGGACACCGGATGTTGAATCGACGCAAGAGCAGTTTCGACGCTTCAGGCCTATTAGCGAACCTTTCTGTCAGAGAAAATAGCATCTCTGAATGTGAATCGGCCACTGACATTCCTGACTGGCAGAAATCCCTTATTAAACAGATTGAAACACTTGTGGTGAATTCCAAACAATCAGACACCCTGACAACAGACCTTGACAGCGAGCTTCAGGTCATAAACGAAGGTGTCGTTCCAGAAAAAGTTTCAAGTGAGCGGTCTCGGTCAAGGCGTAAAAGCGTTATGCATGTTGGAAATTCATCCCATAATTTTCTTCATCCTAATCGGAAAGTTAGCCATGGACATAGTAGCCATGACAACGTTGCACTGTCTATAACAGGACACGTGCCACATCCAAGTGTAAACAATAGACGTCGGAAAAGTTACGCGAACATTGAACACCACGTAGCAAGAACACAACGCTCCGGAAGTATCGGAAATCTGAAGGAATCACTTCCGTTTCGTGGAAGACTGAACAGTGTTTCTGTGCATGGTCCTTTTCAGATTCCACTGATTAGACAAAGAAGAAAAAGTACCGTTAAACAACCCACATTTACTGTGTCTAAAATTACAAGTGTTCAGAGGAAATCATATAACATATACCGGAGACGAAGACGAAAAGAGTTGCGTCATATTGAACAGGTAATACCTCCACAGATAAAAATTGAGAATTCCGATGATGATTTTGCCAATGACAATAATACAGAATATGATAATCCTGGAGAAGAACCTAATCATGATAATTCTAGAGAAGAACCTAACCACTCAGTAGATGCTCCAACTGAAGATGTAAATAGTTATACTCCTGATACGGTAGAAGATACGTGTAACATTAACCTGAATGTGGAAGAACCGATACCGGTAACTCGCAGGAAGTGTAGTATTCAAATGAGATATTGGGAAATATCCAGAAAGTTAAGACAAAGAAGGCGAGAAAAGAAAAAGGGAAATAAAATGACAGAGAATGATAATGATGAGGAGAATACAGAAACTGCGACACTTGGAAACGACTCTCAGTAAAGAATTAAGTGCTGATTTGAAAACAAAAATAAATACCACAATGTCAGAAACTTACCGTAGACATTTGCATCCAGCGAAGATTCAGGTCAGCCTGCGCTTTCGCGCAGTCTGATCAGGGTCTTCGTTGTCTGCTTGAAGAAATCTTGCATCCTTGGCTATCCAAAAGTGAAGATTTTGATCAGCCTGCGCGAGTGCTGATCTGAATCTTCACTGGGCGCATATGTCCGAAGGTACACTTTCTGACATTTCGGATCGTTTGGATAAATTTGCACTTGCTACTGACTTCACTTTAGAGGTTGGCAGTGTTTTCCCTTTTATTTTCCATCAATATTCTGGTAGTGAGAAGGGCCACTTTAAACCTTAAATTTCATCAGTGCCTTATCTTGTTTTACATTACCGTATGTACCCTAAGTATTCGGACAAACAGGCCTGAGCATACGCACACATTGTCCCCACAGAACACACTCTGCAGAACAGCGTCTGATAAGGGTCTGCACTTTTTGCCACCCATCTGGTAGTTTTTCTTAACACAAGACTAGGTAGTAACATGGATTTATTTAATTTTTAGGTATGGTAAGGAGTTCAGTTGTCCGAATACTTAGGTCAATACGGTATTGATGTGTTTACCGGTGAAAAGTAAAACTTTGTGTGCATTCAGGAACTAAAATCACCATTAAAAATAAATACTACCTTACTTACCATAAGTATTTGGGGACCCTTAACTCCTTATTGTACTTGTCTAAAAATCTGAACATGTCCAGTTTACTTCCTGCTTACAAGCCATCTAATACTGCTGGAGCCGACCTCGATGGCTAAGTTGGATGCGCGTCCTACTGGTGATCAGGAGGTTGCGGGTTCGACCCCCGCCGGGTCGGCAACTGTTTGTTCTAGCCTGTCCGTCCGAATACTTTGGGCAAACGTGGTACTTTATTTATTTATTACTGTCGATATTGATACTTATAATTTATGTGTTTTGTCATGCAGATACATGCCTTTATGATGATAAGACGTATTTTTATGTTTTTATAACATACCGTATTCGACCTTGTTACCGCACATATCCCTATAAGCGCACAATCAAGCAGTTTCTTAGTCTTCAGATTACAGCCCGTGTACTTCTATCTACTTCTTTATAAAAGCATACGTTGTTGGTATTTATTTGAATTGACTCGAAACAATTCAAATGAGTAGCAAAAATCTATTTTATATACATATATAAAAATAATACAAAAATCGTATAAGCATCATTAAATACGTCCCTCACAAGTCCTTCTGCTGATCCTTCTTATAAGATGGATATTTTACAAGTTTTCCCCGTAATTTTGAAAAATCTAGGTGCACAGTGCGCTTAGTAGATCGAATACGGTACCAACCCTAAACAGTGACCCGAAGAACGGCCTTAAATACTGGGACGAACATACTTAAGCATACAATTCATTGTTTACCAGTCAGCTAAATCACCGGATACCTTATTTACCCTGAATATTTGGGCAATGATCGTGTTATCGCCCTTCGCATTTTCTCACATGGAGATTTAATCTTCTGTTAAAGTACAGTACCGCTTTTTTTCCCTTTGGGCGACCTGATGGAAGAGTTTCTGTAACTTTGCTCCGCAATTAGGTTTGTTTACTCTTTCAGCCTGGCAGATTAAACAGATGCAAACAGTGTTGATCCAGATGAGACGGCTCGTAACGAGCCGTCTCATCAGGATCTACACTGTTTGCCATTCTGCTTTGGATTTCAGACTGACACCCTTATTTGCATTAGAACGGAAGAGTTCACGTCAGAAATTCGGGGATGGAAGAGTAAAGCTGTCCCAGAGATCACATACACATGTTGGTTTCAACATTTATTTATAACTTTCAATACATAACCACAATTGTTAACAACTAAAAAAGGACCAGAACGGAATCATGAAATGCTGTAATATAGTTCTTTTCCTTAACATCAAATTATATACGGGGACTTAGTATTCCGTCACTTTATATAAGGGAGACAACTTTTCTGATTTCCTATTTGCTTTCCTACTGCTCCCTTCTGAAAAGAGGTCTACTCTGAAAGGAAAGAATTTGCTCCCAAGGGAAGTAAATTCTTTCCTTTTATAGTAGGTCTGTTTTCAGAATGTTGATAGAGTTGCCTCCCATAGAAGTGTATACTTTCCCCTTAATTAAAATCAAATTGTGAACAGATGGCGAGTATTTTGTATAAAACGTTTAATCTATTCAATAATGTAAACTGTGCGCTGCTAATTCCGTACCAGATATATCAACATGCAACAAATATTGTATTTGTAAAATTCATAACATGTTTTCGAAAATTGGATACATTTATATATTTGTGTGTGTGTGTGTGTGTGTGTGTGTGTGTGTGTGTGTGTGTGTGTGTGACAAAATACTCAGCTACTTATTAACCAACGCCACCGCTAAAATTCCGCAATTAAGACCACCTTTGGGACTACCTAAAAGGTTTTTGGATTGGAAAAAGCTGCTCTTAATAGCAGATTGTTCTGCATTTCGAGTGGTCTTAACCCTTGCATTGCTGAATAAATTAAGATGCCACGCCCACTTCTAATTTCCAGCCAATCAGATTACTTGATCAGAGGTTTTGATAGAAATTCACATATTTAATGACAAACAGTTCAGTAAGAAAAATATTTCAAAATGTCGTCTGCTGAAAAAAATGTCTCGGAGCTCTCGGTATTATTCTCGTCATTCTTCATAGACAAGCTATGTAGTTTGCAAGTCTGCACATGCCTCCCCCGCCCCCCCGCCCCCCGCCCCCACCCAACACCCCCCACCGCACCCCCACCCCCCCCCCCCCCCTGCACCGACTCAAGTAGTATTCGATTTTTCAAAGTAATGTGCTAAATGATCCTAAAGAAAATAAAAATATAATATGCCCTATGGTGAGGTACGGGGAGACGTTTTACGGCTCACACACGCACTTAAGCCTTATTTCAAAAGAAAAAAAATATCTCCACTTCGCCATCGACAGACACACAGTTAAACATACAAGTATTAACACTTAACCCACTTGACTACCTATTGCTGTATATAAAACTGCTGGATGTATGGCAAACGGTGTCAATTAAGAGCCTAACAGGTGTCTACCGTTTGCTCAGGACTGGATCAGAGGCCTTGCTAAGTAGGATTATTTGATGATAGTTCGGGGATAATTTTCTCCTGTTCTCCATAAAAACATATGTTGTTGGTACTCATTAAGGTCGCCTCACCGACTAATGAGTACCCACAACAAACGTGATTCTGGAAAAATAAGATTGGGTCATGGGACTTGTTAAAGGAGGAATATTTGATGATTATTCCACGATAATTTTCTCCAGTTCTCCTGAATAAAATATGTTGAGGTATTCATTAGAAGCGCCTCACGATGCGCTTCTAATGAATACTCACAACATATCCTTTTATGGAGAAATAAAAATAATATCCTAGAGCCATCACCAAATGCTTCTTAACAAGACGTCCTCTGTGGCTGTTCGACCACTTAATGAAAATATCGTACAGTTAACCCTCTTTATACCGACACTCGAAACAACGACAAAATATTTTATATTGATAATCTGACTGGTACGAAACCTTCGCTCAAGACGTGCACAGTAAGCATTCTACAAAAGTCTATAGCGGATCGTTATCGGCCCATCAGGGTAGCTGACGGGCCGATAACGGCCCACTATAGATTTATAAAGAATGCTAGCTGTGTGATTGTACTTTATACTTAAAGAAAACATATGGTTTGGTTTTTAGTTAAAACTGCCTCACTGAGGCGATTCTAACAAATATCCGAAACATACATGAGGGAGTAAAACAAGACGTTTCTTACAGATCATTCTGATCATTAATGGTTCTTGATAACAGCAAATTTCTTTTAATGGCAACATCTTTGGGAACAAATCGAGGGTTGATCGCAAGACTGTAGTGAACATATTTTTGAAACCCTTTTTAGAGGTAACTTTGACCCCTTTGTAAACAATGCAAATTTAGATGCCATTGCTCATACGAGCAATGGCACCTAAATTTCCATTGTTTACAGAAAGAAATGTTGTAATCATGGTGAGGAGATTAAGTATTGGGAAAAACAACCATCTGACTTGCTACAGTCTTGCGATCAACCCTCGAAATGTTGTCGTTGTGACGAAGGAGCCTTGTACATATATAACACTGTTTTCTGCCAACTTGAACTAAAAATTTCGTGACTGTCCAGATTAAAGAAAGAATAAGAAATCACTCTGAATCCATTAATATACACTCATTTCTCTGTAAGATACTGTAGCAGGTTCCTGCAAATATAAAATGAATATTTTGATAATTTATGTGGCCTCGTGAGAAATGTTCATCATGTCAAAAGTGAACAGCAAAACAAAGTCCCTTTACTCTAGTGCACCAGTAATCGCTGGCCCCACAGCAGGGACAATGACTTTCCAATCTGCAAAGTCTTGGGTATATGCCTACTGTCCTTTCGACATCTTTCGGAAAGACGTTTTTTGCTTGGCGTTTTGTCTTAAATGAAACTGTTTTGTTCTGATAGACCATATCTTATCAGAAACATTTGTCTTTTCTGTTTCTGTGTTTTGTTCTCAAATATGTACCCTAAAATTAAATTTATCACCAAAAATTGGTCTGACCTATGCAATTTCTACAGTAAAGTGATTTTTTTTTTTTTTTTTTTTTTTAATTTTTGTCGAAGAAAATATTTTTTACTTTTCTTTGCCGAATTTGAATTATTGATGTTTCACAACAATTATTGTGAAAATTTCAGAAAAATGAACAAGCAGAACTTGTTAAAAATCTGCCTCCCAAGTTACCTACCCTACAAATTTCTGCATAATTTGCATTTATTTTTACTACGGGAAAAAGTGTAATTTTTTTTATTTTTTAAAAAACCATTGGCTAGAATAAAACTTTTTTTTGCATAGGTACGAGTAGTTACGACAAATTGTTTTGCATTAAATCATGACAAAAGTTTGTGAATTTACTTCTTCCGTGTAAAGCGCCAAGCAAAAAACGACTTTCTGAAAGATGTCGAAAGCACAGTAGCCTAGCCACTAGGCGTTAAAATGAATAATATGGCAATAAAGCCATCTATTTGCATTAAAACAAAGTATAATATTTTAGCTAGTCTAGTATTCTTTCTCAAATACTTAGCCAGTATCTACCAAATAGTCTTGCCATCATTAAGAAGTTGACTATCTTTTAATAAAACAAAACTGATCAGACTCCTATTATCAGACTAGTAGCTAGTCTAGTATATGCCCTGCACTGCGGTGACATTTTGATTTGTAACAACCTTTCTAAAAGCTCCGCACCTCACTCACCATTACCTCTCCGTCCCCGTAACTTCATTCTGTGTTCTACATTCAATAAAACAAATAATTGACAGCAGTGAATATCTAAATGGATAGTTAATGTGGTTGTGAAATGGCTACCTCTACAAAAAATCTACAGCCCCACTACAATCTTTGTAAAGATTATTTAAAAGAGAGAAACCAAATCAGAAATATATTTTGTGATGTAAAGAATCAGGCTTCATCTTTCGTTCTTCCTCATTACGAAACATGCCTATTCAAAAATACTGAAAATTTTACCACCAAAAATGAAATTTTTCAGCTAAAAAAAATCTGATGTTTTTCCGATTTTTGCGCAAAACATAGATTGTGGGTACTCGTTAGAATCGCCTCGACGAGGCGGTTCTAATGAGTACCTACAATCTATGTTTTGAGCAGAAATAAGAGAAATACCCCTATAAACCCCCAGTTTTCCTATATAAAATTGGGGTTTAAGGGGGTTAATTATTTAGGCATGTTTTCGTGATGTGGTAAAAGTGAAACTGACATTTAATGTCTTTTTGACCAAAAACACTTTTCTCTACCTATTGTTACGGAACAACATCTAGAATACTCCCATAGGGACTGCATATGGGTGTTTATGCAAATGATATAATTAATTTATTTAAAGAACACCACTGACATCCTGTCTATTCTTGCAGGAAATCTAACGCCCGACACATCCATGACACAGCCGGGACACTTCTGAGATAAAATAACGGCGCTTAAACCCCTCTATACCCTTCATGTGCGCCGGGATTGCAAATGACTGGTGCATAAGTATCCACAGGCCTCCAGAGTTAAACTTCATTTTATCCCATTGATTTAAAGGCCCCAGTTATTCAAAACATCGCTAGCTTCTTGAGCTCGTTTATGACAAACTCGTTAATTGTTGTAGCTAAGGTATTTTCAAATACATTGATATTTTTGCTGCAAAAATATGAGTAGCAAAAGCTGTGTTGATATCACTTTGTAGTAAGAGTATGCAACATGAAAATAGTTCAAGCTCTTTTTAAATGTGTTAGTGGACAAACTCCTATATTCCAACCAATGTTTAGATACGCCTGATAAAATCAAAGTTGACAGACTTTCCAGCTTCCACAAAATTGAGCTAAAATGGCAGGGAGAGGTATAGGTGTGGATACGGAAACATCATTTTCGTATATCAGAGCATGTTATTCGACGTAAACCGAAATGGTCCTGCTGCGAGTCGCTTCTAATGAATATCCCCACAAACATATTTTATGGAGAAATCCAGATTTATCATCAAATACCCCCTAAATAACAGCAGGTCTCGATGACTCGGTTGGATGCGCGTCCGACTGGTGATCAGGGGGTTGGGGATTCCATACCCGCCGGGTCGGCAACATTCTTTCTTGGAGTTATGGTTCCTACCGTTCCGCTGATTCAAGAAGGGCAGGTGTCAGTTTCTGGTGAAAGAATGTGCACAATACTGGTTAACCGCTTAGAGGACTAAGCCTGTCCATTAAAAGTGTGGTTAGATAAAATGACCGCGGTCGACATGGCCCCATTCGGTTGACTGGGCCGTAAAACCTCAACACAAACTCCTAACTAACAAGTCCTATGCTTTACTCATTCATAACGTTTCTGAATCCCTACACAGTATGGCATCACATCACGAAAACATGCCTATATAATTTTGACCCCCTTAAACCCCACTTTTATATAGTAAAACTGGGGTTTACAGGGGTATACATTATTTTTCTTATTTCTGCTCAAAAATATAGATTGTGGGTACTCGTTAGAACCGCCTCGTCGAGGCGGTTCTAACGAGTACCCACAATCTGTTTTGATCAGAAATATGTAAAATATAGGAATTTTTTATCTGAAAATTTTCATTTTTTGGTGATGAAATTTTCAGTATATTTGAATAGGCATGTTTTCGTAATGCATGTCACATAAAATCTGTAGAGGCTGCCCTTTGGAAACAAACAACTCATAAAAGAACGAATATCAGTCTCCTTTCACAGAGACTCTTGGTATGACAGCAATATAGTTTACAAGGTAGTTTACAAGGTAGCATATGACCAAATACCAACATACACGTAGGACGGGATTCGCCCATGAGCATCATTTTCTACTTTTGATGAAACTAAGTTAGGCATTGGCTAATAGTCCAGGAAAAGCCCCAGCCAGTATGATTCGGATCTACATAGTACATACTGCATTGAAAAGCTTGTCGCTTACCTTTGGACAGTTCTCCCCTGTATACCATTTCTCAAACATAGCTTTCTTGATTCGTTTGTACTACAAAAGTAAAGTTGTATTTAAATATGTCGAGACACGGCATTTCCAACAAAATTGCATGTGTGTCCAGAGAAGACTGATCAGAACGCGTATTCGCGCAGACTGATCAGAGTCTTCGCCACAGGGTACTGCGAACAGAGAGACTCCTATCAACAGTGCTGTGCTCTGGATCCTCGTGGGGAGGGTGGGGGAGGGGGGGGGGCCGGGAAGGAGCGGTGGTGCGGGAGGAGGGTAACAGAGATAATAGTGGTGCGGGTGTGCGAGCTAGTATTTCAAAACCTACCACATTCATATTCCTGGCCTTTGAAAAAACGGACCCATTCATATACTAGATCGTCTGAAATGTTGACCCATTCATATACTGTCCTTTGATTTTTTTGTACCCATTAATTGCTTGTAGCTAGACAAATATTGCAGTCAATTCATTGAATAATAAGAGAACATGCAGCCTCGAAAAATCTGAGCGAAAAATATGTGCATATACCGGGATGTAAGAAAAGTGGGGCCTCTCATATACCAATCAATAGACTAGCTACTAGTCGGATATCAATATTATTTTCATCAATCAATTATAATTATTAATTTACTTAATGAACTAAGGGCCATCTACTACTTACAGCTTGCCTCACCTCTTTGATAGCAGCAACTAATCTTGGAGATATTGATGTCAGAGACCAACTATTAGAGACTGGCTATACAAGATGTCATACGCAAATTTGAATCAGCTTATAGTTAGTAGTGATAAAACATAACATCAAGGTCTAGGAGCTAGTCTAACCAATCAAGAATAATTGGGTCAATTATACACTTTTTATTAAAAAGAAATGGGGCTAATCATATACCTGGCAGCGCTGAAAAAGGGGCGGGGTGGGCGGGGAGTTAGGGGGGAGCATTCGGCACGAACATCCATACTATGCCATATATAGGAAGTTACCCTCCCCTCCCCCAGCTTTTGCGGGTACCAAATGATTTATTTCGTAAATTCAATATTTAGACCACCCCATTAAAAGACCAATTTTAGGCATCCCCAAACACGGTCTTAACAGTGGAATTTTACTGAATTGACACGGCAAAATATAACATTTCACAGTGAGTTTGAAAATTCTTCAGAATCTCAATAAGGGTATTAATTTTCATGGAATTATGCCAAGGAAGGCAATAGTCCCTGCATCTTCCATGATTGGTATAAAATCTACAACCTTTGCATTTAAAACAATGATAATATAAACCTCAACGTAAAAAAAAAACAACAAAACGTACTTCTGACATGTGCGCCCAACGAAGACTCAGATCAGCCTGCGCATTCGCGCAGTCTGATCAGAGTCTTCGTTGTCCACATGAATATTCTTTGCATCGGCTTGGCTATCCAAGATGCGCCCAGTGAAGATCCTGTTCGGACTGCACGAGTGCGTAGGCTGGTCTGAGGCTTTGCTGGGCGTACGTTAGTAGGTATTTTTCTCAGGTTATGGCTCATATGTTTTTACTTAAAGGCTCCATATTCTTCAAAAATAGACATTTTATTATCCAAGAAAGGTTTAATAAATTTATATATAGTATTAATACAATCATAAAATGTGGCACCTGACAGCCTGTAAAATTTCAGTTAGTCTCCCGTTCTTGAATGGATCAAAATGAAACGATTTTTATCGTATCTCTGAATTAATGTTGCCAACATGAATTCAGAGATACAAAACAACAACAACAACAACAACAACAACAACAACAACACACACACACACACACACACACACACACACACACACACACACACACACACACACACACACACACACACACACACACACACACATTTCATTTTTGATCCACTTCAAAAACGAGACACTAACTGAAATTTTACAGGCTGTCAGATGCCACAGTTTATGTTCATGTTAATACCATATATCAATTTATCAAAACCTTTCTTGGATAAAAAAAAAAGTCCATTTTTGATGAATATGGAGCCTATAACGCTTAGCAGGTTATGAGAAAATTCACTAAACGACAAATTGATGATACTTTTCTTACTTTTCCGAGCAAACAGGATTAGACGTGTCATGCAAAATGTCGTCTGCTGAAAATGTTACACAGCATGCTGGACAAGATAGTTTGCACGTTGTTCATTTTTTGTAGTACATGACCCACAACGTCAGAAAAAAAAAAAGTTAATTATTGAAATTATCGTCTCCCAGCCTCCACCTCCTCCTCGCCCCACCCCTACCCCACCCAACCCTCGGATAATGCATATTATATTCAACCTAATTACCTGTAAGCGCACAGTCAAGCAAATCCATAGTCTTCAGATTACAGCCAGTGTACTTTTTGTCTACTTTTTATAAAGGCATATGTTGTGGTACCCATTCGAATTGCATCGACTCGTCGATGCAATTCAAATGAGTACCCACAACATATGCTTTTAAACAGAAAATCAGAATAAAAACAACAACTCAAAACATCGCATAAGCATCATTAGATAACTCCTCCGCTGATCTTTAGTATAGTGGATACCTATTTTACCACAAGTTTTCCCAGTATAGTGAAAACCCTTAGCGCACGGTGCGGTAATAAGGTCGAATACGGTACTCACCTTGTAATCACGATAAAGTTTGACTGCCTTGCAGTCAGGACATTGCTGGCCAGTGTTCGGACCACAATAACCATCATGTTTTTCGTCCGGTTCACAAAACTGTTTTCCACAATACACAAGACCAGTCCACCCTTGCCACTTCCCCATTTTTATGATCTCGTTCAGTCTTTTACTTTTCAAGACCCTGCAAGCCGGACAGGTCGGACCGCCATTATTCCTGGCATCACAAATAGCCTCCGTGCCATCCTGTCGACGAAAAACTCTTCCACAACTGAAAACAGTTTCCCGCCAAATCCCATCGATCTTTTGAAATTTTTCTGGTCGGTAGTTATTAGAACGAACAGGCGGGTGAAGTAAATTGAGAGCGACTTTGTCCAACTCACTCATGTTTGTCTTATCCAGCTTGGTTTTCCAGACGGGTGAATTATTCTTCTTTATCTTACTGTTTTGATTATAAAGCATGACACTGTTAGGATCAAACGGTGTAATACCCAATATACGAGGGTGGGCCAGATATTGACGGGAATCAATGTCTGGCTCGTATATAAATGCATAAGCTTCACGTCTTTGGTGTTGATGTTTAAAACCTAACGTATGAAGGAGTTCGTGGGTAGCGAGGTCGGTCTTATCAGGAATTGGATTACTTCCAAGAAATATGTTTGCCCTGCGACCATTGATGATGTTTCCTTTTGCATTACCCGACTTCACCATTTTTTCATTAATACCTATTGGCGTAGACACCTAAAACACAATCAGGTTAGATATTTTGAAATTTATCCGTTATATATAATAATACATTACGAAAACACGCGTATTCAAATACAATGTGTACTAAAAAAAATTTACCACCAAAAAATGAAAATTTTCAGATAAAAAAATCTGGTATTTTTCAGTCTGGTCAAAACATAGATTGCGGGTACTCGTTAGAACCGCCTCGGTGAGGCGGTTCTAACGCGTACCCACAATCTATGTTTATGAGCAGAAAAATAATGCATACCCCTGTAAACCCCAGTTTTACTATATAAAAGTCGGGTTTAAGGGAGTCAAAATTATATAGACATATTTTCGTGATGATAAGTAAAGATACTCTGGAAATGCCACAATCACAAAGCATAACCCTCCCGATCCACCAAAAGAAGGAGAGATGAAGAACAAATAAGTAAGGAACAAATGCTACATAAGAAACCAGACAAACAAAGAGGAATTGCAAGAGGGATACCGCACTGGAACGGACAGTACTTAGGCCAAAAATAAAATTTTGTTTGTTTGCAATTGCCTACCTACCCACCAAAATCCTCCCTACCCAAAATAATTTTTGACCATTTGGCATTTTTTGACAGCATTTTTTTTCTAAATGGCAAATTTACTATGATCACCCTAAATAGTAGGACAAACAAGCCTGAGCAAAAAGGGCAGACCTAGATCAGACTACTTCAAGGAGCAGCCTGACCTGGGTCTGCACTATTTGCCTTTCCACCTGCACATTTTGGGTACACCATTTTTGTTCAAATCGTACGATGTTGTTATCTCAGTTGTATGGGTATTTACCGTAACAGTGTGTAAAATTTTATGTAGAATACTGTAGTATTTGGGCTATCTATTTTTTTCATTTTGCAGAAAAAAAAATAGGCCACCCTACCTACCCTAAGAAAAATTCATGGGTCGGCAACTGCAAACAAAGTATTTTTTATGCCTGGCCTTACCACTGTCAAATAAAAGACTTTTTTTCTGCAAGTAAGGTTTCAAGCTTGTAGTAGTTTTTTGGTTTTGGTATCTGTCTAAGAGTAGCCCCTATTTTGGAAGCGATTCTAGGCATACTATTCAAGATTTTTTCTGGGTGTGCGTAAAAAACTAAACAAAAAAAAAAAAACGCCGTGATTACGCCACTGCTGTACGGCTGTTCACTTTACTTTCCGTTTATTATTTTTAGGGTTTCATTTTTTCTTGATCTGATGTTAGCATTGCTGTGTTGCATTGTGATCACCTCGCCTAGGAAAAGGGAACTGGCTGCTAAAATTTAAGACGGGCTAATAAGAGCTGAAAAGATATAGAGAATATTTACTCTTTTGCTGTGAATACCATCGAGTGTAATGAAAACATCAGTATTTTCACGAGTGCGAAGCACGAGTGAAAATTTGATTGTTTTCATTACACGAGATGAAAATTTTATGGTATCCACTAAAAGAGTAAATTTTCTTTTTTTTTTTTGACTGTTTACAAGCCAATGCGCGTTTCTGACGTCATAACTAACGTCACCAAACGAAACATGTACGTCATGGCGTCGACGTTCAGTGCTTAACATGTGAAACGCTGGAGAGACAAAAAGTTTCGGCAAATCAAAATAATCTTGATACCAAAATGTTCCTTACATTCTAACTAAGAAAATGCATACCAACACTTGATAGTTTAGTTCAGAAACAAAGAAGTTAGAGGTGGTCAAAAATCTGAAGTGGAGGTAAAGCCCACTTCTGAAACAATGAAGAAAACAGAAGTCGTCCAAAGCGAGGAGTGAAACTATAAATCGTATCAGTCACTAGTGAAATGATACGATATCAATTCACTAGTGATTGATACCACTTTTATTTTCACCAGATATACACTGATTTCACCGCTAACATTAAAATAAAATCGATTATCAGTCCTGCCGTTGTGATCGATAATCAATTAGTAATCGCTGAAAATTTGGTAATAAATTTATCTGTCTGTCTGAGCATGATCTTACCATATGTTATACGTTACTGTATGTATTTTGTCAGACAGGCCTGAGCAAACAGTGAAGACCCAGATGAGACGCCGCAAAACGCGGCGTCTTATCAGGGTCTACACTGTTTGCCACTAATCCAGTTATTTTTAGACACAACATTGGGTGGTAAATTGTACTCGTTCAAATTTAACATACAGTAAGGTAAGACGTTGAGGTGTCTGAATACTGACGGTAAATACGGTAAAATAACAGGCTCAGAAATCAAAAGCTCGATTATTAGCAAATTTGTAACGATAATCAGTTTTGTGGAATTTATCGATCAATGAATCGGTTATCCGATTAATTGTGGCAGCCTTAGAACTTGCTTGCCTTTTAATTGGTTTTCAAAGTGTTTGCCGTCCGTCCGTCCGTTCGTTTACTCTTGGTGTCATTGGTAGGCTATATTCTGTGGTTTGGGCTCTTCTTTACTATAGTTTGCGATTATTTGTTTCACCAGTGGCGAAGCCAGAACGGAATTATTTTTGCTCACTCAGGAAGAATCTTGAAAATTATGCCTAGAATCTCTTCACAAATAAGCTTTACGAAAACACGCCTATTCAAATATATTGAAAATTTCACCACCAAAAAAATGAAAGTTTTCAGATAAAAATTCTGTTTTCATATTTCTGCTCAAATCATAGATCGGGGGTTCTCGTTAGAACCACCTCGCCGAGTAAAATTATGATCAAATCTTCAGTGATTACTAATCGATTATCGATCACAATGGCAGGACTGATAATCGATTATCTTTTCAGCTATGATTAGTCAGCCGAGTATGGGTCCCAGCAAAAGATTATCACTTGGTAATATGTAAGAAATGAATGAATTATTTGTGGTTTCATTTGGGTCCAAAGCATATGATTATGATTTAAGTATACCAGCCAGCGAAAGACAAAACCTACAATAAGACCTGCGTGACCAGCAAAGTAGAGATAAGCCTGTACATCTACCCAGTATGGCAAGGGTTCTCGTGTATCCCTCTTTGGATAGCTTGGAGGCTGTAGAAGGCACATGCGATCAGCGAAGACTCTGATTAGACTGCGCGAATGCGCAGTCTAATCTGAGTCTTCGCTGGTCGCACAAATCGTATTGCAGGTTTATCGTGTGCGCTGACTCATATTTTTTCCAACAGTAAATATGATTTTTTTCGCAAAAGTGAGACATAAAGATCCAACCTCTTTTTCGGGCAGTGGCATTATGTGTATTAAGGGTTGATTTCTTCTTGGGAACTTCGTTACTGTCAGAAGTATCCCCGGAGCGACGCTGTTGATATTCTTAAGTGCCTCTTCTATTTGACTCCTCCAAGTAGGTTCATCTATTCTTTTATCAAGGTAGACAGAAATAAGCAGTCGTTTGTCTGCAAGAGTTCTTCTGGGCTGCAGTTTGTAGTAAGGTATCCCGGCGTCTCTGTCAGCAACTGAGTAAGGGATGGGAATATTTATCAAGCTCGTCACTTCTTCCTCTGGAAACTTTTTCTTTAAAAGATTTAGATGACAAGCGTGTTGTTTCGTTAGTTCCAGACAATCCTGCGGAAAATAATAATAATAAGATAATTACTTTGAGCGCCCTTAGCAAATTCAGAAGATGATACGCCGACAGTATTCTTATATACAGTCGACTCTCGTTATCTCGTTATATATATGAATGTATATATATTCCAGAAAATAGAGCTTGACATTTTATGCAAGCTGTCAGCATAGAAGACAAATTGCGTAAAATGTTAAACCTTAGTTCATGAGAACAACTAAAATGTGTTTCAGAATGTCATCTGTTGAAAGAATTTCTAAGTACGCTATGCGTTAATACCATATCTAGACACTAAGTACTGGAACAGTCAGGTGTGAGCAAACAGTATAGGCCCAGATCAGATGCCACAGAACGCGGCGTCTAATTAGACAACACTGTTTGCAACCGTCCACCATTTTATAGGCAGATCAACTCAAGTAATAAAAAGTAGTCATCAGAAGAGATGGCAAATCAAATCCCCCAACTGAACTGTCACTTCTGGATTTGGTGTATATTTCAATAAGATATCATGGAAATATTGTAACAGCGCAAAAAGATGCGATAAACTTTATTAGTACTTTTTTAAGTAAACAACGACCCAGTCAAGATGTTGTTGCATATACGACTCGTGAAAGCCGCCAAGAAAACAAGAATACGAATTGATAAATTTCTATCTAACTCCATTGTTAAAGGCTGTGAATCGTATGCAAACAGCGATGGTGATGTATGGCAGAACGAAATAAATTCCTACGCAACAGTTAATTAAGCCGAGTTGAGAAGAGAGAAAAACAACTTTTTTCCACCAACAGATGATTGGTCATGTGAACAAAGTGCACGTAACTTTCCGATCGGGATGATTGGTCATGTGAACAAAGTGCACGTAACTTTCCGATCGGATTTACGGAGAATTACGGAACCGCTATTACCTAATAGTAAGTGTGCTTAATTGTAATCAAAGATTTATACCTTTTTTTTTTGTTTACTGGGCAGGCTTAGTCCTCTAAGCGGTTAACCAGTAGGTATTTTTTTTTCTTCCACCTCTGGCGTTGCTGCCTCCGATGGAGATGTGTTTATCCGTCCACCTCCGGCATTGCTGCCTCCGGTGAAGGATAGAACGTACATCCAACGTGAAAACACTGATTTATACCGGCGTTACAAATCAGAGGAGCTTCACTTTTGTTTCCAACTGGTTTTCCTACACTGTTGTTTTGATAATTGTATTGTCCGTAAAATTAATTAGAATAACTATTCTGATACTCCAAGTTCCACGAAAATAATTTATGCTCTCACTGAAGTTCTGAAGAATCTGCTCACTCATTGTGAAGGAAATATACATGCTTATCATATAAACACATACATACCAAAAAAAAAAAAAAAAAACTTCGAAAGTGATTTGATTATAATCACTATTTAATTGATTATATTGTTACCTCCCTTGACCTAACTTGGCTACGGAAACTATATTTTCTCCTATAATACTTTATTGCACAGTCCTCAGAAGCATTTTATAGCAAACTAAGGACAGCTTAATCTCATTTGGAAACAGTACTTTCAGACAATAAAAAGTAAGGTTATAACAAAATTAGCTTCGGTATCAACCTTTAACTTCTTCCCAAGAACCAACCAGAAAGGAAATTACTATAAAAACAAATTGAGTCTGAAATTGCTCGCATAAGCCGCAGAGTGCTTCTCAACTACCAAAACCTAGTACATTATAGCACCTAAACTGCCAAAACCTAGTACCTTATAGCAATTCAGTTACCACAACCTAATACCTTATAGCACCTCAACTACCAAAACCTAGTACCGCATAGCATCTCAACTACCAAAACATATAGGACCTTATAGCACCTCAACTAACAAAATCTAGTACCTTATAGCACCTCAACTACAAAACCTAGTACCTTATAGCACTCAACTACAAAAACTCAGTACCTTACAATACATAAACTACCAAAACCTAGTACCTTATTGCACCTCAACTACCAAAATCTAGTACCTTATAGCATCTTAACTACCAAAAGCTTGTACCTTATAGAACCTCAACTACCAAAACCTAGTGCCTTATAGCACCTTAACTACCAAAACCTAGTACCTTATAGCAACATAACTATTAAAACCTAGTAACTTACAGTACCTCAACTACCGAAACCTGGTACCTTATAGCACCTCAACTACCAAAACCTAGTACCTACTACCTTTCAGCATCTTGGCTACCAAAAGCTAGTAACATATTGTACCTCAACTACAAGAACATAGTACCATATTTCACCTCAACCACCAAAAACCTAGTACTTTATAGCACCTCAACTACCAAAACTAGTACCGCATAGCATCTCAACTACCAAAACATATAGGACCTTATAGCACCTCAACTACCAAAATTCTAGTACCTTATAGCACCTCAACTACAAAACCTAGTACCTTATAGCACTCAACTACAAAAACTCAGTACCTTACAATACCTAAACTACCAAAACCTAGTACCTTATTGCACCTCAACTACCAAAATCTAGTACCTTATAGCATCTTAACTACCAAAAGCTTGTACCTTATAGCACCTCAACTACCAAAACCTAGTGCCTTATAGCACCTTAACTACCAAAACCTAGTACCTTATAGCATCATAACTATTAAAACCTAGTAACTTACAGTACCTCAACTACCAAAACCTAGTACCTTATAGCACCTCAACTACCAAAACCTAGTACCTACTACCTTTCAGCATCTTGGCTACCAAAAGCTAGTAACATATTGTACCTCACCTACCAGAACATAGTACCATATTTCACCTCAACCACCAAAAACCTAGTACCTTATTGCATCTCAACTACCAAAAGCTAGTAACTTATTGCACCTTAACTACCAGAACCTAGTACCATATTGCACATAAACCATCAAAACCTAGTTCCTTATTGCACCTCAACTACCAGAACCTAGTACCTTATTGCACCTCAACTTCCAAAACCTAGAACCTTATTACCTCTCAACTACCAGTTTATTGCACCTCAACTACCAGAACCTAGTCCTTATTGCAACTCAATTATCAGAACCTAGTACCTTATTGCACCTCAACCACCAAAACCTAGTACCTTATTTTACCTCCACTACCTGAACCTAGTACCTTATTGCACCTTTACTGCCAAAACCTAGTACTTTATTGCACCTCAACTACCAAAACCTAGTAACTTATTGCACCTCAACTACCAAAACCTAGTCCTTATTGCAACTCAACTACCAGAACCTAATACCTTATTGCACCTCAACTACCAAAACCTAGTATCTTATTTTAGACCTAGTACCCTATTGCACCTCAACTACCAAAACCTAGTAACTTATTAAACCTTTACCATTCTCTTGGCAAATTCAGCAGACCACAAACTTATATATTATTTTCTGATTATTCCCATAAAATAGGCTTTGACATTTTATGCAAATTGTCTCCAAAGGAGAGAGTTTGCATAAAATGTCAAAGCCTAGTGTCTGAGAACCCCCCTACCCCCCCCCCCCGCCACCCACCCACCCCCCCCCCCCCAAAAAAAAAAAAAAAAAAAAAAAAAAAAAAAAAAAAAGAAATCAACAACAAGAAAATATTAAAAAAAATATCGTCTGCTGATTTTTTCCAGCATGCCTAAATTAAATGTCCCTCGAACATGTGGGTAGACATATGGAGGGAATATGCAATACGAGTAGGTACTATTGCATATGCACGTAGAGATCACAAGATGTACGAGGCACTCCAAGGAATTCCAAACAAGTTGCATGTATCACCAGCAGATACTTACTTCAGCCTGCGAAATCAGTCTTTCTGATTGGTAAGTGCACTGTTCGCCGTGTGGATGGGTATTGTCTAGGTTGTATATTTTTTGCTGAGTATCTAAATGTAGGATATTTCTGGGATGAGTCAAGTACTTTTTTGTGAAAAAAAACAACAAAAAACAAACAAACAAAAAACTTGAATCCGATATAATGTTTTGGTTGGACCCCTATCATAAGCAATCCAAATCTGGTGTTTATTATACTCTAGCATTGACATAAAGGATTCTTGGGTCCATCCATTTTCCCTAGGGACCCACGTCATCAAATTTTAGGAAAAATTTATATAAATAAATAAGACATGGACCACTGGCCCATTTTATGGACCAATACTAATTTTAAGCCAAAAATATCCCTGTTTAAAATATATAGAAAAAATGTGCATAATGAACCTCTATATGTATAGTTATGGAAAGTAAACACCGTAAAATGATACGAGTCTAAACACATCCCAGCGGGAACACAACGTTGAAACAACGTCAATTCAACGTCAAGACGTTGAATCAACGTTGAATCGACGTTGTCTCAACGTTGTGTGCCTGCTGGGATGTTGTTTTCTGACGGCTGTGCGAAGTTGGTTCTGAGATCTGAGTTCTATATCCAGTTCTGAAGCAGACGTAACAAGAGCTCTTATTTCGTCTACCAGCTCTGAATTCAAAATTTGAATATAGAGTTCTGAATTCGCTTCACCTGCTCTGATTTTATCTCGAAATTGGACTACTGCGAATTCAGAGCTACGAATTTGTTTCCCAGCTCTGAATTCAAAGACTGAATATCGATATCTGAATTCTCTTACCAGTACAAAATTAAGCTCTGAACAGAACTAGTGCGAATTGAGAGCTCTGCAGCCGCCCTCCACTGCTGAATTCAGCTGTGAATTCAGTTTGAATGTAGAATTCTCTTGGCAAAGATTGCAAGCGGTAGACAAGTTCACCTGCTTTGGAAGCACATTATCAAGAGTCGTGCACATTGATGAGGAATTCAATGCCAGCATTGCCAAAGCAAGTGCAGCATTTGGCCGACTACGTGGTAGTGTTTGGGATCGAAGTGGAATCAGACTTGACACAAAGCTGAAAGTCTACAAAGCTATGGTGCTGCCAGCACTATTGTATGCATGCGAAACGTAGACAGTTTACCAACGGCACACCAAAGGACTGAACCACTTCCATACAAGCTGTCTTAGAAAACTTTTAAAGAGTAAGTGGCAAGACAGGAGATTGCAGACACAGAAGTCCTGAAAAGGGCAGGGATGCAGCGTGTACATACTCTGGCACAGTTAAGATGGACAGACCAAGTTACCAGGATGCCTGAGGAACGTTTGCCAAAGAAAATCCTCTATGGAGAACTGGAAATGGGCAAACGCTCCCATGGTGGTCAGAAGTAGCGATACAAAGACACCCTCAAAACCTCCCTCAAGGATTTCAACATACCAAAAGAATCATGGGAACAAATAGCACAAGACAGAGCAATATGGCGAGGCCTCCTCAGAAGAGATGCTAGTGAATATGCGGCAAAAAGAATCAGCGAAGCCGAGCAGAAACGTGCACAGCGCAAAGTCAGGGCTGGCATCACCAACAGAGTTGTCTTGCTCTGACCTCTGTTGTTCCATTTGCAACAGACAGTTTAGAGCTAGAATTGGTCTGATCAGCCATCTTAGAACACACAAACGGTAGCATTTCTCGCATGTGATTAAGATTGGTCATTGTCAGTAATGACAGACGAACTATTAGAGTTGTCAATTTACTTCCTAGATCTGAATTCAGGTCTGAAATGGACCTGTTTGAATTCAGAGCTCTGAATTCGCTATCCAGCCTTAAACTCAGGATTTATTTCAGTTTGAATCTAGAGCTCTGATTTCTTCCGCAGCTCTGAAATAGCCAGTACTAATTCAGAGCTCTGCATTTGTCTGACGCCTCTAAATTCAGTTATGAATTCAAGTATTGAATGTAGCTGTATAAATTCGCTTCATCGCTCTGAATTAGACTCGAGTGAATTCAGAGCTCTGAATTCGACATGCAGATCTGAAGTCAAAGATTAAATGTAGAGATCAGAATTAGTTTCCAGTTCTGAATTCAGCTCTGTGTTGGGCCCGTGCGACTTCAGAGGTCTGATTTCGATCTCCAGCTCTGAATTCGGCTCAGAATTTAAAGTTTGAATGTAGAACTCTGAATTAGTACCAAGCTCTAAATTCAGCTATAAAATAAATTCGTGTGAATTCAGAACTCTGTATCCATCACCCAGCTTTCAATTCAGTGCTGTATTTACAATGTAGTTTGAATTCGCTTTCCAGCTCTGCTCTGAATTGGACCTGTGCAAATTCAGAGCTTTGATTTCGACCCCCAGCAGTGAATTCAACGCCGAATTTAAAGTTTGAATATAGAATTTTGAATCAAGGCCCAGCTTTAAATTCAGCTCCGATTTGGACCCGTTCGAATTCAGGGCCCAGTTGTTCTAAGCATCCTTAGCTTAACGAGCTCGTAAGTAGCCAAAATGTTAACTTTTCTAGTAAGTACAATATTTGTTTCGCAAAAGCAAAGCAAAAGCTACTCACATTTTTTTCAGCCAAAATATAAGCCTATATGCCGTATTTAATGATCAAAGTTTTAACCCTTGCCATGCTGAATATTTAAGACGCCACGCCCACTTCTAATTTCCAGCCAATGAGATTACTCAATCTGGGTTTTTGATAGAAATTCACATATTTAATGACAAACAGTGCAGATCCAGATCTGTTGGCTTTTCTTTTTTTTACCAAAAACTATCGCTTGAAAAGAGGTTTATACGTAAAGTTGAGAGACTGAATTTCAAACAGCGTAGATCCAGATGAGACGGCTCACATATCTGGATATATGTTGTTTGCAAAAGCCTATTATTATCGCCTATGGCAGTGAGAGAGTTAAACGCAGCAGACGACAGAAATAGTATTTTGCTGGAAAAAAAAAAAAAAAAAGCATTACTGCTTAAAACGTCAGGAGACATTTCGCATTAAATATCGACTAATATTTACTACGAAACAGAAGAAAATAGAAATACTAGTTCAGAATGTTGTATGCTGATTTAAAAAAAAAAAAAAAAATTATACAGCATGCTAAGTGTTTAAGAGGGCTGCGCTCACAAGGCTCAGTCAAACAGAAGACTCGTGATTTTTTTTTCCGCAAAATATTTTGCATCTTTTGAACAGTTAATTGTAAACCCGTCTTATGTGATCTCCAGTTATTCTCGTTGATGAGATTTGACGTTAGATGGACCGAGCTATGCAAAAGCGTGTCTTCGGGCATATGTGGACAGCGAAGGCCTAGATCAGATTGCGCGGATGCACAAGACCAGGGTCTTCGCTGTCCGCTTGCAGCATAATTGGATAATATAGAATGTATCAATGGCGAACAAAGGCCCGGATGAGATTTTGCGCGTGCGCAGCATGATTTGAATTGCGCATATTGCGCATGTTCGAAGGCACTTTTTCGCTTGAAGCTGCCAAGATGGATTAAATTATATCAATAATTATTAATTTTATACCGGCTCGAATAAATATAATCAACACAGCAAGCGTTTCCATATTTGCTACAAACAATTAAGTATATATATATATATATATATATATATATATATATATATATATATATATATATATATATATATATATATATATATATATATATATATATATATATATATAATCGCAAAGGCCGCTATTTTGATTGCACCAAAAGCCACCTCAATGTATGGTTAGCCGAAAATTGTCTCATCTGAATTGAAAATTTGCAAGAGTTCGCTAGTGTCCAAGAACGCTTTCAGGGTTCAAATTTAACTTTTTGACAGCTTGCTAAAATTAGCAAGTGGCATTATTTCTTACTTGCTAAACCTTTCAGCCAACTTGCTTTTTCACACTTATAAACACAGTTAAATGTGGCTTTAAACCTTAGCACTCTGGGTTAAAATTTCAGCAGACATTTTAAAATATTTTACTTATTTTTCCCAGAAAACAGGTTTTGAAATTACATGCAAATTGTCTCATGTAATGTCAAAACCTGTTTTCTGGGAAAAATAAGAAAAATATCTTCATTGCTTTTGAAAAAGAAATTGCAAACTTCAGCAACAATGCCTCAGGTTCTGCCAATTAAAGAGAATCTTTCCAACTTGCTAGAATTAGCAAGTGATGGAAATTGCAGCTTGCTTTTTGAGGGAATTAACCAGCATTTAGCAAGTTAGCAAGTGCTAAAATTGATCCCTGCGCTTTACCCTTGTAAACGCAGCCCCGGTGTACCGTAGTTTTTTTTTTGTTTTTTTTTTTTGTAGAAAAAGCAAGGTAAAAATCGGTACTAACTTCCCATCCAGCATAAACTTCATAATTTGTGCCGCTCTCCGTTAGTCCATCCTTCCAGTTTCCGTACTTAGTCTTCTGGCGATCATTTTCTACCTTTTGAGACCTCTGGAAAGTCGATAAAAAAACAAACAAATTTGCCCTGAGTATTTGCTCTATAACTCCAGATAAGGCACTATTTAGACCAAAATGGTTGATAATTTTCTTACTTCTTTACAAAACATATGTTCTTGGTACTCATAGTCATTAGAAGTGCCTCAGCGAAGCGCTTCTAATGAGTACCCACAATATACCGTTTCATGAAGAAATTATAAAAAAATATTTTCCTGATAGACACTCATCTGCAGCGATGACCCATAAACATATTTGTCCTTATTAAATTTAAACAACTCTACTTGTAGCGTGTCCAAAATTGCTGTATGAGCGGCGAACAGTGCAGATCCTGACCTGATGCCGCGTTCCGTGGCGTCTGATCTTCGTCTGTCTGAAAACATTAAATACAGTAAAGAATATTCAGAACATGACATACACAGAGACCTAAAGCCTTAACCGGTCTACGCATTCGTTCAGTCAAAGGAATGTACGGCTCGTACTCTTTGTACGTTAAAAGTAATTGGCTGAGTTATATAGTTTATTCAGAGGAATTGTTCACATAGGTTTTTAATGGAGAAATAAGAAAAAAATGACTCATAATTATCACTAAATACTCCTCCTTAACAAATGTTTGAGAATTCATCAAGGTATTCTCTGACTCGCATTTTGACAGTTTTTACCTCCCCCCCCCCCCCCCCACCCCCCCCCCCCCCCACCCCACAAAAGCCAAAAGTGTTCTGGATCCTAAAAAATTTTCGGGTAAGGTTCCTTAGTGGTGCATATATATGATCAATCAAAACTTTTCATTTATCTATGACTTTATCATTATCATTATTTAGGCAATTACTGGTCTCTTTAAAACAGCAAACTCCTAAATGTTATTAAAAGACCCCTTAACCACACCAGGAAGTGCCTGGGACCCTCATTTTAAAACCCTGAGGAAAACCCCTGTTTCATGGATGTTTTGAGAATAGTCAAAACTAATGACCGAAGGAGCTGTGGACAACATAATGGATGCAGGCCGAGGGCATTAGTGCTGTGATGATAAGAGAAGAAGAGAGAGGGTGGTCGTAATCGAGGTTTGGGCTACTTTTAAGGAAATTTTACACGTCAACGAAATGCATTCTGGTCTTTGTCATTGAAACAATCCCTCTCTCTCTCTCTCTCTCACACACACATGCACGCGCGCGTGCGCTTCATCCTTGCCATTGTGAGACAATTCTCTCTCTCTCTCTCTCTCTCTCTCTCTATCTCTCTCTCTCTACAAATCAACGAAGTGCATTCTGTCATTGAGACAATTATCTAGTTCTCTCTCCATCACACATCACCAAGGTGCATTCTTGTTTTTGTCATTGAGAGAATTCTCTCGTACTTTGTCTGACCTCCTTCTTTTTCTCGCCATTGAGACAATTCTCTCTCTCTCCATAACACATCACCGAAGCACATTTCGGTCTTTGTCACACACACACACACACACACACACACACACACACACACACACGCGCGCGCGCGCGCGCGCGTCAACAAGGTGCATTCTGGTCTTTGTCCCTGGGACAAAATGATATTTGCTGGAAAGGTGTGTGGCAAATATCTTCTTTGTTTTCAAAATCAACTTTAGACGAGAGAGAGAGAAAAAACAAACAAACAAAAAAAAAAAAAAACAACAACAAAAAAAAACAAAAAAAAAAAAACAAAAAAAAAAAAAAAACAAAAAAAAAAAAAAAAAAATCGCCTGAATTCGTATGTTGTTCAAAAATATAAAATTGCTTAACTCAGATAAAAATGCAAATCATATTCGGAACATATACGTTCTACTGACACCAAGTATTTGTGTGAAAATAGGTTATGGTCAGAAAATGGTGCCGCATTGTTTGAGTCATTGCTAAGGACAAAGTGTATGCTAAGTAAGATTTTTGAAGTACAATGCTGTCGGCCAACTGCGCCCTTAAGTTAGTTACTGGGGGCATAATTTCAATACAGATAAATAAATAAATAAAAAGAAAAACATGCATTTTAGCGACACCTCAGAGCTTTGCCAATGTACAGCCAAATGGACGTTGTGTGTGTGTGTTGTGTATGTGTGTTTGTGTGTGTGTGTGTTTTCATTTCTGGTTTAAATGCATTGTTCATGTCGGTCATCAAATGTCGCTACCGTTTAAAATGTTCGGCTAATTATGCGCACCTGGAAAATATTTCTTCCTTATTGTATAACTATGCTATGGTCTGGTTCTTCAAATATATATACTTGAATAGATCAGAGCAGTTGATGAAATGTGAATAATACAGTTTATATTTTCTTGCGAAAGTCTTGTTAATTGCGATTTTCGTGCATGTGTTAGCCTACGTTTTTTTTTGTTTTTTTTTTTACATAAACACACATTTTCATAATCATTTTACACCTATTTTGAGTTTGCCATTTGAAAATAATTTTATACTTCCATTCAATAGTATATCAAAATAATGTAGGCCTTCCTAAATCAAATGAAGAGGTTTTGATGTTTGATCAAAGATCATTAAAACTATTTGAATGGGTAGGATTAGCCGATGCGCAGAATTAGCCTACATTGCTGTAGTGCTTTTACCATTATTCAGAAATGGACTTGAACACTAGGATGGTCGCAAATATTGATGGATAGAAACCCGTACGCCTTTGTTCTACCTGCTTGCTTAAGCAGGTGCGACAAAAGGGTCGAAAAACATGACCTTAGACGTAGAAAGACAGCTCGTGAGGTTGTCACATCAATGGCGTGGCAGTTGACTTCGATCTCGGCTACCGAAAGATATAAAAATACGTTTCAAAACTCAACAGACTAGACATTTTCCGTTGGATTTGATAACCTTATTTCATCATCAATTACAACACGGCACAAGTTATTAGAAGTTTATAGCATAAAATCGGTAAACAAACATTTATCCCCGATAACTTTTGAAATTCAACCGCTTCTAAGAGTTCCAATGACGTAGGCAGAAAGAATGATGACGAAAACAACTGATGACCTCCTTAGGGCGTCCTGTTTGACTGCATTTTACGCACTTAATGTAGGCCCTACCTTTTGTTTCAAGTAAAGTCCCCAGATAACATTACACGTCGCTGCTGATGCTGTGACACTTCGAATGTTTATAAGCATGTCGTGAACAACTGCAATTTCTGCTTTCCTTTAAAAGGGCACAGGGCACCAATTGTGTTAGATTTGGTGATTGGTGCAGTTATGCAAGGGTTCCACTTAAGTGCGAAAAAGACACATTTTCGCAAAAAAAAAAAGGCCCCTTTATTTATTTATTTATTATAAAATGGAAATGATGATTAAAATGGTAAATAAACGATCTGCAATGTTTTACCATGAAGAATTTTGTCTGTTTTTATTGTTTAAGTCTTTTCAAATAATGAAATAATAATATAAAAACAAAGCCGAGAGCAGCTCCTCAATGCACTTTTTGCATTAAAATGTGTACGCTATTCGAGTTCGATGTAACGTAAAATAATAAAATTTGTTTAGATTCAAATGCTGTGAGTAAAAAAAAAAAAAAAAAAAAAAAAAAAACGGAACCTCAGAAAAAGGCTAGTCTTTTTTTTTTTTTTTTTTTTTTTTTTTTTTAAGTTTAGAAGAGGACACTAACAGCTGATCGGCTAACTATAAATGATTTTTATCTGAATAAAGTTGCCCAATAAAACTCATTGAGTCGCATAATTCGTAACAAGATGTAATATTTAGCCTACTAAGTAATATTGAAAATATTTTTGTATATCGAGTTCAGTCATGTCATGTTGCATTGGTAACAAAATCACATCCATGTAATGAACAGTGAACACACCGAAAAATCCCATTTAGACAAATTAACTAGTGTGATTTTCATAAATTGTGTTATTTTTGCCAAGTACGTAGGCAATATATAAGGGCGGTCTTTCTTGGTAAATGCCTGGCACTAAAAAGGGTCTTTACTTTATGGTTCTATGCAAGTAGACCTTGACAGTGTGAAACTAGAAGGCCCAGGTCTTTGATATTTGGTATGTAGTGTCATCTACAAAACCGTTATCAAGATTATTCAAGTTACAGCCCTATGGTCAAAAATGGCCCACCCCAGTGGTCAGTTGATATCTGACCTGAACACAATGTGCTCATGGCAAGCTATTGTGATCGTTACCAACCATCCGTTTTCGTCGTGCGTTCGTCCAATCCCACCTTCTTTATTGTATGGATTTTGACGAAACTAGGATGGAATGATCCCTGGGTGGTCTTCTTTTAAAATTTCCGGCCTCGGTGGCAGTCGGATGCACGAGGTGAACCCGAGGTGGCGGTTTCGATCCCTACCGGGTCCGTGCCATGCTTTCCGAGATTGATCATTAAAATTTTCCGCGGTCATTCTCTCCCTTCCGCTGATTCAGTGGCAGTTGGCAATTTCTGGCGAAAGAATTAGAGGACTAAGCCTGCCCAGAAAAAGTGTGATGACGTAAACTGACCGACGTGACAGGACCCTAATGGGTTGACTGGGCTGTAAAACCTCCACTCAATCAATCTTTTAAAATTGTTGCACACACACACACACACACACACACACACACACACACACACACACACACACACACACACACACACACACACACACACACACGGGTTTCTAGACATCGTGTTGACAAGGTTTCCCCACAGTTATAAAGGCAAAGTCGAAAGGGGCAGAACAGAATCAGCTCAAAAGTTTATCAGGTGATCTAAACAATGATCCCAAATATTTGGCAAAATGTCAGGATTCTACTTTTAGCAGTTATCTAGATATTGTGTTGACAAGGTTTTCCAACTGCATAACTGAGTCAATATTTTACGGACTTTGATTAATCAGGTCATCTAAACATTGACCTTAAACTGTGTGCAAAATATCAGAATTCTAGCTCGTGCAGTTATCTAGATATCGTGTTGACAACGTTTTCCCATTATAATACAGGCAAAAGTCAAAAGGGGCATAACTCTGTCATTTGTTTTACGAATTTCGCCCAAAGCTTAATAGGTGTTCTAAACATTGATCCTGAAAAATATTAGGATCCTGGCTCAAGCGGTTCTCAAGATATCGTGTTGACAAGGTTTTCATTTTGTTATAATACTCGTAGCTGTCTGAAAAGTTACATAATTTCGTCAATAATTCACTTAAAAGATAATCAGGTCGTCTACAAACTGATTTTAAACTGTATGCCAAATATCAGAGATCTAGCTTATGCGGATTTCTAGATATCATTTTGACAAAGTTTTCCCGCTGTACCGATACAGGTTGAGTCGAAAGGAGCATAACTATACCATTTTTTACGCATTTCGATCAAAAGTTAATCAGGTCATCTAAAGATTGACCCTAAACAGTATGCAAAATATCAGGATCCTAGCTCCAGCGGATCTCTAAATATGGTGATGACAAAGTTTTCCTACTATTATAATATCAAAGTCCACATAATTCCATCCATATTTTATGGAATTCGCTCAAAAGTTAATTAGGTCGTCGATATTGTTATAAGAGCAAAGTCCAAAAAGGGGCATAACTCCCTCGATATTTGCTCAAAAATTAATCAGGTCTACACACTGATCATAAACTATATGCAAAATATCAGAATCCTAGCTCAAGCGGTTCTCTACAAGGCTTTGCTATTGCTACAATGGCACTATTTAGAATAGAATAGAAAAAAAAAACGGGCAGAACTCTGGCATATTAGGTCCGACCGAAAAAAAAAAAAAAAAAATAAATAAATAAAATAAAATAAAAATAATGGGTTCGCTTATTTTTTGTGCTAATGTCAAGTATAAAATTTCAAGTTCCTAGCATAAGCCTTTCTCTAGTTTCACAAGCACCTAAAAGTGGTAACGCGCAGACGGACAGGGCCAAACGTATATGCCCCCAACTTTTTAAAGTTTGGGCATAAAAATATTTCATGTATAATCACCATTCTTGTAGATTATCCTTCAGGGCTACCCGATCTTTGACCTCAAAATAAATGTAGGTCACAGTGACCTATATTTCACAGTTCAGTGAATCACCTTATACCTTGATTTTGAATGATTGTGTTGGGGTTTAACACGTCAATCCTTGTGGGTCATTTTGTGTCGCCTCCCACAGAAAGGGAGAAGAGATAGTAGAGAAGATGAAAGAGAGGGACAGGGGAGAAAAGATATATGAGTGGAAGTGAAAAAAAAACAGAAGAAATAAAACATTCCCTCTGTACCCTTACCTGCTGCAAGGATAGTAGGCCTTGCCCAACTGTAAGCCAATATCAGTTGGACGCCCCGGTGACGTAAGATACACGACACCTTTGCCTCACCCAGCCACCCCAAACTTTATATCTTGAAGAATATCTGTTGTATAAGCATCATACTTTCGGATTCTGAGTCTGTATGACCCGGTTTGAGTTCAAAATAAAATTAGGTCACAAATATCTTATTTCACAGTCCAGTGATTTTGTTTTTTTTAACTTAGCCTTTTTTAAGTTGAGGCGATGGCACTGACAGGGATATATTTGCCGCACTTGGCATTTTGTCTAGTTTCTAATAAAACGGTCATGTTAAATAACACACTGAATCAGATGCTTGCACAAAAAATTGCTAATGCTTTCTTGCAAATTAATACGAGGGTTGTGCAAAAAGTTCTGTCACTAATAGACTTCCTTAGTTTTATCCCAGGTATATTTTAAAATGCTTCACTGCACTTGAATGGTGTGTTGAATAGCTAACAATACCCGTTTATTTCGTGCAAATTGCTTTCCAACTGACCGAGTTATTTTAAATTGAAAAAGATGCAGTCATATACACTGACCAATTCACTTGTTACATTGGAACATGGACCAGAAGACTGAAATTCGTAGCTATATTAAATGCCGCATTAGGCTTACTATAGATTCAAAGCAGATATTTAATGAATTGTGTGGTATATATGGACTTCAGACCATTTCAATGCGCACAGTTTTTAGATGGGTTAAAGCTTTTAAAGCTGGGAAATTTTCTATTGAAGATGATACCCGTCCTGGAAGGCCTAAAACCTCTGTTACCAAGGCTAACATCGCTGCTGTAAAGATTGTGGTCGAACAGGATGCGCGATTGTCTGTCAAAGATAATGCTAGTTGTACTGGCATATCAGAAGGCAGTGTACAGACAATTCTGAAAAAGCGTTTGGACCTGAGAAAGGTTTGCGCTAGGTGGGTACCTCATTTGCTCACTGAGGAGCAAAAGAAACAACGCCTTAAATGTGCCCGGGAACTTCTGAAAACATACAAAGGCTGTAATAGTCGGGTTATTTCTAACTTGCTAACAGGTGATGAAACCTGGGTGCACATGTTTGAGCCACAAAGAAGGGCTGATAATAAGCAATGGAAGCGAAACGATAAAAAAACGCCCATGTTTTGCCAAGAGAACCATAAGTTCGAAAAAGATGTACGCAATTTTCTTTAATTCAAGTAGGCCAGTCGTTCAGGTGTCTTGCCCATCTGGTCATACAGTCACTGGCCGATTCAACAAGAATTCTATACTGAAGAAAGTGAAAGAGTTTTACAATAAGAAACGACCAAGCAAAGGATGTCAGGAGTCCACCTTTTACATGACAACGCCTCCTCTCATAAGTGTGGAGGTTGTTAAGTCTTATTTGGCTTCTGAAAAGGTGAAAGTTTTAAACCATCCACCTTATTCACCTGACCTAAGTCCCTGTGACTTTTTTTTTCCAAGGTTTAAGAAAATGCTTTCTGAAATAAGTATACGTCTAGAAGTTCTCTTGGCAGCGCTATTTATCAGTGTCTCCAACAGATACCAAAAGAAGACTATTTATCTGCTTTTCGCGACTGGGTAAAAAGGTTACAAAAATGTGTTTCAGTAAAGGGGGAATACTTTGAAGGTTTGTAATAAAAATATGCTTGATAAAACGTAGCACTGAAGTAATCCGAACCCAGTGACAAAACGTTTTGCAGGACCCTCGTATCTTTGATATTTTATGTATATAGAGTTATATTAACATCAAATAGTAGATATTTTTCTATTCCACATTTACAGGGTGATAAACTTAGTGACTAAAGTTGATGTTTTATCTTTTTTAAAATTGAATTTTAACGATATCTTTTATATATGAATTTATGAAACATATGCCATTGGACAAACGGCTTCAACGGCTTTGAAGGAGTTGTTGTTTGAAAGTTTTAACAGACAGACGGACGGATGGACAGACGACAGTCAAAAGGTGATCACTAAAGCTCATCCTGAGCATAGCTCAGCTAATAAACAGACATTAATTTGTTCATGCAAATACTTGAACTCATGAGCAGTCAATGAACACCAAAACGTAAATTATACCAATAGTTTATTGAATATGATATATGATATATGATATATATATATATATAACATACACAAATGACGTAAAGGATCAGATAACAAGTCAGTTATAGCTTATATGAAATAATCTATTGTTTAAACCAGTGATGATAAATGGCATACTTTACGTTTTGGTGTTCTCTTTTATTATCATTGTTATAATTCTGTAGCTTGGTACGAGTATTGTTAATTAATTATATTAGCGACCTACTTCAAATCTTGTCCATATATCTACATGGATGAATATCATAAGTTTAACGAAACGTACATCTTGTCGGTCGATACACGGACTTTTTTCTTGCATGAGTGTTTCAGTTTGCAGCTTATAAATAAATGTTAAGAATAAACAGTTACTCAACCAAAACTCTTATAGTGCAGACTAGGTCTGAGTCAATGCTAAGTAAAACAGACAAAACAAAAAAAAAACAAAAAAAAAAAAAACAACAACAACAACAAAAAAACAAAACAACAAAAAACAAACAAAAAAAAGAACATTACATAAATAATCATAAAAAATATCACGAAACGACAATCTTTAAAAAGATAAAACATCGACTTTAGATACATGTAGTAGATTTTCCACCATTTTTACAAGGGAGTCATCTGTTGTGATTTATTTTCTGTTATGTTCTATTATGACCCTTCTGAAAAGGGCTCCATTTTAAAAGGAAAGAATTTCTCCAAGAGGGGTGTATGTGTGTGTGTGGTGGGGTGGGGGTGGGGGGGAGGAGGTGCTTTTTAGAAGATAGCAAAAACAGATGTGTCCTCATTTGAAAGTACATCAATTCCCCTAAAATGGGGTTGTTGGTGGTGGTGGGGGGGGGGGTGCAGGGAGGAGAACAGGGTGCTTTTCAGAAAATAGCAAAAACAGTTTCCCCTAAAATGGGGTTGGTGGTGGTGGTGGTGGTGGTGGTGGCGGGGGGGGGGGGGGAGGGGTGCAGGGAGGAGAACAGGGTGCTTTTCAGAAAATAGCAAAAACAGTTTTGTCCTCCTTTGAACGTACATCAATTCCCCTAAAATACTCAGAGGCCATATTTTTTATGGAACCACCAGAATTAAGAAATTTCCCAAACTAATAACCCATTGTAGACTGAATGAACTCCCCACACTATATATTGGAAGATTCTAATTTCGATTTTAAGTATGTCAGGCTATATGTGATTTAGATATTCCTAAGGAAAAATGGTTGGACTATTTGCAAACAGTGTAGACCCTGATCAGACACCGCGTTCTGTGGCGTCTGATCTGGGTCTGCATCGTTTGCAAATTACCCTTTTAGGGGTCTCCAGACTACGATAGGATAATTGGAATTAAAATAGTATCATCTTCAAAAAGAGACTCGTTCAGGCTTTACATAACAAAGGGAAGCTATGTTTGTATGGTGGACTAAATTGGTACAGTCGACTCTCGTTATCTCGAAATTGCTTATCTCGAATAACCGCTTATCTCGAAGTGAAAATCTGGTCCCTGTTTTAACACAGAGATCTACCGAAAGGCAACAAAATTTTGTGGAAAAGAGGAGAAATTGCTCCTTAGGAGCAATTTCTCCTCTTTTCCACAATATTTTCAATCTATCTCTTACTTAGGAGTCAAATTACTCATTCATTCTGTCAAAGGTGGTTGTTCGATTAACTGTTTTCCTCAGTTCCGCAAATCTGATATGTCGAAGTACGGATATCTCGAAGTGTTTCATAGAGTACCTTGGAGTTCGAGATAACGAGAGTCGACTGTATATTGTTATGTTTGTATTGCAGCATTGTCTTATCAATTGCAGCATGCCTTGATCATTGTGATTTAGTGGAATCCAATCACATGCTTTTTAATGTTTATCATGCTGGGTAAATAAATCAACAGATGACAATTTGAAAGTTTTCTTATTTCTTCCAGAAAACAGGCTTTGACCTTTCATGTGAGATAATTTGCAGGAAATGTCAAATTCTGTTTTCTGGAAAAAATAAGAATGGTACACATCACGAAAACATACCTATATAATTTTGACCCTGTAAAAAAAACCCACATTTACATAGTAAAACTGGGGTTTACAGGGGTATACATTATTTTTCTTATTTTTGCTCAAAACATTAGATTGTGGGTACTCATTAGAACCGCGCGAGGCGGTTCTAATGAGTACCCACAATCTATTGTTTACAGGGGTATACATTATTTTTCTTATTTCTGCTCAAAACCATAGATTTGGGTACTCATTAGAACCGCCTCGCCGAGGCGGTTCTAATGAGTACCCATAATCTATGTTTTGAGTAGAAATTTGAAAAAATATCAGGGGTTTTATCCGATTTTTTTCAGTTTTTGGTGGTGAAATTTTCTGTATATTTGAATAGGCGTGTTTTCGTAATGTGACAATTTGAAAGTTTTCTTATTTCTTCCAGATAACAGGCTTTGACCTTTCATGTGAGATAATTTGCAGGAAATGTCAAATTCTGTTTTCTGGAACAAATAAGAATGGTACAGGTTAAGAATCATATTTCAAGAAGATATTTTTCATTTTCATTAATTTTTATTGAAATAAATTACATTTAGAACAAGAAATTGCAAACTTCCCATAATTTGGATAATGGATGACTTATAGACTTCCTGGATTTGTGATGCTTGGTTGGTGGCTGGCAGGCTAAAGAAAGTGACTGATACATTTTGTATTAGTGTAAGCCTGTATTGATGCAAGATATTTATGTATAAATTAAATATAGATATCATTTCAAGCCATGGTACTCAGTAAAACTTATCCAGATTTTCTGGGAGAGCATCCATGTGCCTCAGGTGTCTTGCTACGTTTAAAAACCTACTTTGAGCTGTAAATTGGGATCCAGCTGAAACAGGAATTGTCTTGCAATCTACATGCAAGGATTTTCCAAGCCTAAATTTTGGGACGGAAATTGTCCCCAGTTCTTCCTTTTTTCAATTTGGTAACAAACTTCCCAAAATTTATAGATAATTTCCAGTTTCTCCTTTGTCAATATTTAGAGTAAAATTAGAATTATTTATTAGTGTACTAATTGCTATAAAGTAATTATCCCAAGTTGAAACAGTATGTTTTTTTTATTTCTTCCAGTTTTGTAGATACTTGCGCTCTAATTTCACAAAGTATACGGCCCCTGGCCCATTGTTCAAAAGAATAGGAAATCCCTGATATAGCAGAAAGCATGTAAAAACTTGGCGAGGAACATCTTTTAAGAAAAGAAGGTACTTTTTTAATGTTCTTTAAAGTATGAACAACTTTGGGTCACGAGGAAAGTAAGTCAACCTCATGTAAACTTTGCTTGCGAATAATGTTGTCCATACTTCAATGAAAAAATTGCCTTTTATTACTTATAGCCATATCATTTTCCATTCATTATTTGACAAAAAATCTGGGCCCAGTTGTTCAAAGCTAACGACGTCGTTAGTTAACGATTCGTTAAAATTTACATCGACTGATACGCAAATATGCTGAAATTTTTTGCTGAAAAAATGTGAGTAGCTTTTGCAGTGCAAAAGCTACTCACATTTTTTCAGCAAAAAATATCAGAATATTGTATATTGAATCGCTAAAACAGTTAACGAAATGACCCTTAACGAGCTCGTTAAGCTAACGACGCTTTGAACAACTGGGCCCTGGTTTGAATGCTAAAACTGAAACAAGAAAAATTTTCCTATTAACACCGGAACAGCATTGCTGACGTCATAACGTCGCTATGGTTTGAATGCTAAAACTGAAACAAGAAAAATTTTTCTATTAACACCGGAACAGCATTGCTGACGTCATAACGTCGCTATCGTCCAATCATATTGGAGAGAACCATGGTTTATTTTGATGTCACTTAATGATCATGTGATATAGCATGAATCAACGTATTCATTGACGTTGAACATTTTGATTATTTCTTCATCAAAACATATGTTCCAGATACTCATTAGAAGCGCCTCACCTAGATGTTTATAATGAGTACCCACAGCATATGTTTTAATAGAGAAATAAAAAGATTCAGTTGAAAAAAAAAATCTTATATCTAGAGTTATGGTATAGATTGTGTGGCTACTCTAGCTTATGTAGCTCTTTACCCCTTTTCAGAAGGGATACAGCAGATCCCTATCAGAAGGGGGATAAAATCAGTTTTGACAACTGTATCCATTCCTCTTAAATACAGCCTAACAATATACCTTGTCATGCTGAATAAAGTAAGATACCACTCCCACTTCTAATTTTCAGCCAATCAGATTAGTAGTAATTTCAGTAGATAACATTTTGAAATATTTTTCGTTGGTTTTCTCAGACAATATGATGTGACATTTCATGCAAACTGTCTTCTACATTTTGCATTAAATGTCATATCTTATTTTCTGGGAAAAGTAAGAAAAAATATCATGTTTGTCATCTTCTGACTCTACCCAGAGTGGCTAAGTGTTAACCCTTAAAATGCTAAGCAAAGTTGTTGCAGACGACATTCTTATTTATGTTCTTATTTTGTTTTTGGTTTTAGTAATTTTGAAGAAAGTGGGTATTTTCGATGAAAATACGGTTTGGCATTTCATGCAAATCATCTGCTAGGCAGATAAGTCACATGAAATGCCAAGCCTTATTTCCTCTGGAAAATACTAAAAAAATGAAAATGTTTGCTGCAGTTGTGCTGATTAGCAGTTTAAGTGTTACTGACCTTGTTATCATCGTACAATTTGACTGTCTTGCAGTCGGGACACTGCTGCCCAGTGTCCGGACCACAGTAATTATCATCTGGTTCACCAAACCGTTTCCCACAGTACACAAGACCAGTCCATCCTTGCCACTTCCCCATTTTAATGATTTCATTCATTCGTTTACTTTTCAGGACTCTGCAAGCCGGACAGGTTGGACCTCCCGTATTTCCAGCATCACAGATCGCCTGTGTTCCATCATGCCGGTGAAACACTCTTTTACAACTGAAAACACTTTCTCGCAATGTTCCCCCTATCTTGTGTGTATTTTCTGTCCGATATTGGCTTGAACGAACAGGAGAATAAAGTAAATTAAGAGCCACTTTGTCCAACTCACTCATTCCCCAAATGACCATCTCTGTCTTCCAGATGGGAGCATTAGTATTTCTTATTACACTGTCAGTATATTTATACAGCATGATGCTATTTGGATCAAATGGGGTAATACCCAAGATATTAGGATGAACCAAAATATCCTGGGAACACGTATCTGGCTTACAACCCAGATCATATGTAAACGCATAAGCTTCACGCCTTTGATGTTGGTGTTGAAATCCTAATGCATGAAGTATTTCATGAATTATCACATATTGTTTTATAAAAATATTATTGGAAACTACTTCTCCAAGATGTATTAAAGCCTTTTTATGAGAGATGATATTTCCTTGTGTAAAACTAGAAACCAAGTTTTTAGCACTTTTTGCTATCAGTATTGTTGCCTTCTGTTTGTCCTGAGTTATTGTCAGATAAAGACCTGGAGCAGCTTCGTTTATAGAATTGAATGAACACTCTATCGCATGGTGCCACATCTGTTTATCCAGTCTTTCATCAAGATAGACATAAACATGGAGCTGTTTGTCGACAAGAGTTTTCCTTGGCTGCAGTTTATAGTATGGTATACTGGCATTTCTATCAGCAGTGGTGTTAGGGATAGGAATGGTTTTTAACTTTGACACTTCTTCCTCTGGCAGGTGTAGTCTTAAATCATCAAGCCAACATGCATGTTGTTTAGGCAGTCTGAGACACTCCTGTTATAATAATTATATCATAAGTATTTATTCTGTGCATTTTGACACCATAACTAGACAGGATTTGAAAATTTCATGTTATACATTAACCCTTGTTATACTGAATAAATTAAGATGACACGACCATTTCTAATTTTCAGCCAATCAGATTACTTGATTCAGATTGTTGCAACTGATCTGGATTTACACTTTTTGCAAAGGCAGGGTATATCCGGGTTCAGCATGACCAGGGTTAATTATATTTTTCCCAGAAAATGGGTTTTGACATTTCAAGCAAATTGTCTCCAGATCGAGGAGACAATTTGCATGGAATATGTCAAAGTCTATTTTCTGGAAAAATAAGATAAATATATCTGTTGATACATATATTTCTGTTGACGTATCAAAAACATCAAAAATCGCTAGTGAGTGAAAAACAGTGTAGACCTAATCTGTGGTTTGTTGCTCAGTCTTGTGTGTACAAATACTTGTGGTCAATATAGTAGCTCTAGAAAAGATTTTTTTTTTCATTCTATTTTGTGGAGAAAGAAACATGCCGTATTTTGGACTGAAAACAAGCATCTAGCAATAAACTATATATGCATGTACTGCTATGTGTACTGGTACAATGTACTAGTATATTTACCCTACATATTCGGACAAACAGGCCTCTGTGTAGACATGATCAAACTGCTCCTTGATCAAGGTTTACACTGTTTGCCATTCTATCACAACATTTTAGACAACTCATCATGAAATCAAATGAAGTGGTTCAAATTTTAGGATAAGAATGATAAAGAAATATGCATTTTGTCTGAACATTAAGGCCAAATACAGTACTACTACTGCTTCTGCCAATAAAGCTTGTACAGTAAAAATCACAAAGCCATTAACCTAAGTATGTAGTAACAAGTGTTAACTTTCACAAAAAGCTTGGTCTATGCTAAGCATAAACCAAGCTTTTTGTGAAAGCTAATACTTGGTTATAATAATGTTGAGCAGTCCATGTGAAATAGCACTCGACCAGTACTTGACCTTTCATTAAGTACTTCTGGAGCAATGGCAAACTCTAAGACATGGGTGTACACAATAATAGTAACAGTTATGACATATGCAACCAGCAAAGACTGAGATCAGCCTGCATAGTTTAGGTGCCAAAGGCTGTTAAATGAGTCAGCCAAAAATCGTAGAAGGCAGCACTGTAGCTTGTAATTATCAGTGAATCAGTGTTAATTCTTACAGTGCCAATCACAACAACAGCAGGCAATACTTTACTTTTTTTTCTTTTACTTTTCGAAGAAAATAAGCCTTGACAGTTTATGTGAATCGTCTGCCAAGAAGACGATTCACATAAAATGTCAAGACTTACTCTCTCGGAAAAAAACAAATGTCGTCTGCTATAAAGTGGCACTTTAAGGGTTAACAGTTGTAATTGCTTCTCAAAATCATTTCCTTTAATCATGTCTCCAAATTATAAAATTATTATCCGATTTATAAAATCGTTATATTATTTATTACTAATAGATTCTATAATTAATAAACAGGTGACTGAAAGGTTACTATGATCTTTTTTTTCCTCATAGATTCTTGTTAATTCTTTCCCCGCTAATGACGACTTTTGTCGTCTGCTGAAAACCTTTGCAAACAGTATGGACCCAGATCAGGACGACAAAACATCAGACTCTGATTGTATTCCTGAAAGATTTTTTTTGTCACAGTCCATTTAAAAAAAAAATCTGCAGACGACTAAAAAAACATGCAAAATTACCCAGCATGCAAAGGGTTAAGATAACTTTTATATGTTATTTGCTTACTTCTTTTTGCATGACCCTTGACCTCATTATCTCTGATATATACATCTGAAGAAGAAATTTTCTACTTAGAATAAAATACTGTGGAAGACATTAAATTTTCTGTGATTACATGCTAAAGCCCCAGAATCGCAGAAATAACAATTCTGCAAAAAAAAAAAAAAAAAAAAAAAAAAAAAAAATCAGCACTTCGGTATTTGTTTTGACAAAAACAAGATTTTAACACGTCATGCTGAATAAATTAAGATGCCACGCCCACTTCAAATTTTCAGCCAATCAGATTACTTGATCCAGGATGTTGAAATACATTCACATACTTAATGACAAACGGTGCAGATCAAGATCAGTTGGCCAAATGACCTTGATCTACACTGTTTGCAAAGGCAGGGCATATCCTGGTTCAGCAGGACTAGGCTTACAAACGATGTACTAACTTCCCATCCTACATAAACATCATTATTCGTATTTGTATCTTCCGTAGGTCCATTTTTCCAGCCTCTCTCTTGTGTCTTCTTGGGATTCTTGTCTCCCTCTCGTGAAGTCTAGAAGACAGATACCAAGTATAAAGAACCGTGATGTTTCATAGCATTTTTTCAACAGAGAAATGCTATTTTCTTATTTCTCCACAAAAAACACACGTTTTTGAGATATACTCAATAGAAGCACCTTATCGAGACACTTCTAACTGAATACCCACAGCATATGTTTTTGTGGAAAAATTAGGATCCCCTCTTATCTAGCCTGGCACCATGCTATGAGTTTTACATTTCTAATCTATACAAAGGTAAAATACTCCTCATGGACTATTTCTCTGCATATATCAGTTCCTTTACCAGTCAGAAACTCAGCCAAATCAGAGAGAAGGACATACAACAGTTTTAATTTGATTAAAGCCGGATAGATTCGCCATGGTTTGACGAGTTTCTTTCATGGCTTAAGAGCGAGTGTACCCCATCGATCTAGTTTTACACCAGAATCGTCAAGGGCGTAATATTTGTGTTCAAAATCAACAAAAAATTCCAATGCAGAGTATGCAGAGTTTTATTTTGACTTTCACTATTTAGTTTCAGCACGGTGTGGCCAAAAGTTTTTGGTTAGCTCAACAAAACCTTGTTGCATATTTATAATGGTCCAGATGACCAGCGAAATTAAAGCATTTTAATTAGTTATCGCTCTCTGTATTAATCCTTGACCATTATCAGCCCTCAGGCTAAAGCCATCGGGCGGATAAATGAGTCTCTGGTTGATATATCGGGAGATAAAGCCATGTGAAAATCTCTAATTATAATTAAAGTCTGTGAATCGGGTAACATGTGCCTATCTGATACTCTGCGATAATAGTCGTAGTTTGTTTCGGACTATTTTTGGAAAAAATGATAACATCGAGTGCGCACCAACACATTCTGTCGAATGTACAGGGTGTTATACATGGGATGAAATTTGGATATTGATTTATTTGATTGGCTGGACTGTAGCAGTTTTGTTTCGTTTCGTTTTGTTTCTTGTTCATGTTTTGTTTGCTGTTAGTGCCTGCACTTCCACCTCTTCAGTTCGATGCCACACAGGTGACACTGTTAATATTCCAATTAAAAAATTTGTTTTAATATTATCTTTGTTACATTGATATTCAGTAATTTATTAGCTCTGGGGGAGGTTATACGATGTCAGTCTCTGTCGTCCGTCGTTAACACATTTCTCAGTCGTCCGTCGTCTTTCCAAATATATTTTTCAATTGTGAAAATTAATTCAAACACCTGGACAGGGCAAGTAACCGGGTCATTTCATGTCAATTTAGACAAAAGAATACACATTTGTTATAAAAGGCTCTTTACATGCCTGAAACTGTATTTGAAGAACTTCTTACATTGGATTTCATAAACAAAATGCAACCATAAACGCGCACTACTTCTCTTAGAAAAGGAAAGAAACACCATGCCATCAGAGCCTATATCATTATATGCATATAGCGAATTATGACAGGTGGTGTTCCTCGCACAGTCCGCTAAATCACGCAACAAGCACCATCGTTTGTTGCCTTTTTCACAGAACAGACATTGAGGTCGGGACCTATGGCTTCAAATTTCCGTTGCTGGATTGAAGATGGATTCTCATTCAATTTCTTTTGAATTTATATTTGATAAAAATGTTTAGCTAGTCGGACAGTATTGTTTAGGTCTTGTGTCGCTAATGATGGAGTACAGTATGCGCGAGTCGGTCAGTCAGTCGAAACTAATGGGAACATTTCAACAGGTCCTGGTTTGAAGATTCCGAACATTTAAACTCCGGCAGCTATTATACGTAACAAAGATTAAAAATTGTTCGAAGATTTTACATCGGTATTTACAGAAATATTTCAATAATTTGGGTTATACAGACCTAGATTTACCGTACTGACGAGCGACAGAAGAAAGAAAATCACTGATTCAGCAGCACATGATCTTTTATACATAAATACTGAATCATTGGATGGGAAAATGAGAATAATAATGGCAAACTACTTTATTTTCTCTCTCAAATTCCGAAAACCGCGTTGTAAACGGATGCTTCGTTGCTTACTTACCTAAGATTAACTACAGCGCTCCACTACTGTTTATTTGCCACTAGTAAGTTTTTTGGTGTACAGATCATGGCGCTTCCGATTTGAATCACTGTCCGGTTATACACTGTGTTAATAGTGATGGCATTTCATTTTCTACTCAACTTTCCATTGATTAAGATTCAGATCTACCTATTCAACCTAATTACGGCATATACAAATGTACCCTATAAGCACACAGTCAAGCAATTTTGTATAGTCTTCAGGTTACAGCCCATGTATTTATATCTACTTTATAAAGTATATGTTGTGGGTACCCATTCGAATTGCCTTGAAGAGTCAATGCAATTCGAATGAGTACCCAGTACCCACAGCATATGCTTTTATAAAGATCGACAATCAGACATAAATATAGAATAAGCACCATTAATATTCCTCTTATGAAGTCTGCTAACCTTTCTTAAGTGTGCCTTTATTATAGGTGCAGATTTTACTAAAATGTAAAAATCCCCAGTAATTTTGAATATTCTAAGGGCACTGCACGTTTATTAGATCGAAAACGGTAGGTCTTGTAATGTTCTGCCGTCCGACTGAGAAGTGATATTCTTATGTTGGACATTGTCTTCTGCATACAGAAGGGCTCTAAGCAAAATTGTAGCAGACGACATTCTAAATGTTGTTATTATTATTTTTCAGTGAAAATAAGACTTGGCATTTTAAAATTTTCAAAAAATCAAAATGTTGCCGGCTGCAGCTATGATTAGCACTTTAAGGATTAAGTTATCAAGGAGATCATTAAAGGCTCCATATTCCTCAAAAACAAACATTTGATTATCCAAGAAAGTTTTAAAAAAGTATTAATACGAGTACAATCATAAAATGTAGCACCTGACAGCCTGTAAAATTTTAGTAAGTCTCTCGTTCTTGAACTGGATAAAAAATGAAATGATTTTATCGTAACTCTGGATTAATGTTGCCAACATTAATTCAGAGATACGATAAAAGTCATTTCATTTTTGATCCAGTTCAAAAACGAGAGACTAACTGATTTTTTACAGGCTGTCAGATACCACATTCTGTGATCGTATTAATACTATATATCAATTTATCAAATCTTCCTTGGATAAAAAATGTCTATTATTGAAGAATATGGAGCCTAATTAATATAAATAAGAAAACAAGACCAGTCCTAGGGCTGAGCCTTCAGGGCTTACAGATTTATAAGACTGATGTGACTGGGTCTGATCGATGTAACATAGGACATGTGAGTGTGCCTTCACAGCATTGGTAGAGGTAGGGTTAGGGTAGCGGAACGAAGAAGTATGATGAGGAAAAGGAAGCTACCCTACAGCTGGAAGATGCCCTACTCTACTTTTGACAAATATTTTGCACATGCTGATTTACTCAGACGAAGTACATTTGCAAACTCAGTTTTGTCATGATTCAATGCAAAACTATTTGCTACATATACTTATCCATCAAAAGTTTTACTCTTTTTGTTGGTTTTAAAAAAAAGAAGCTATTTTCACTTTTACCTATATTAGTACAAATCAGCTTATAAATGGTTATAAATTATACAAAACTAGAAACTTATTTTCAGAGACGTCCCCTCATCTCCAACATTCTTAGTGGCATGCTGACCTTGAAAATAACGTCAAGGTAACCAAAATCTTATCAAACTGACGACATGTCCCAACGATATATCCATGCAAGTCTGACGAAACTCTGCCCGTCAAATTTGACCTGAATCCATCCACTGGTTTAGGAAACATACGTTATTGATTTTTTTTTAGATAGAGCAAGTCCTGCTGTGATCTTGAAAACTGGGTCACGGTTACGTAAATATAATCAGCAATTAAAACAACCATCCCATTATACTATAATATATGACCAGAATCCATCATCTGGTAACTGAGATATGGCACTGGAAAGCTTTATTTCAATAGTGTAAAAGTCTTGTGGTAACCTTGAAAGTAGGGTTATGATCACAAGAATAAATCAGCAATTAAAACTATTACAATTATACTACATAGAATTTCTCACCTGCATTCATCTGGTATTGGAGATAGGGCAAAAATCTTAAACATTTTAAGTCCTGTGGTGACCTTGAAAACTGAATCAAGTTGATACAGTGTTGAAAAGCTTTTTGTAAAAGGTGCATGTGCTCGAGTGATCTTCAAAATTGGGTCAAAGTCATCAAAATATAACCAGCAATTAAGACCATCCCATATTGCAAGTCTGACCACCCATCAACCAGTTATGGAGATAATAGTATAATAAAATCTGTAAAAGTTGTCCCTGGGAGTACCTAAACACAAAATATAATGAAAACTGGAGTCTTGGTTTCCTGGAGACTCTTCATATGGCAGCCCTAGGCAGAACTCAATTTTCCGGGACATCGGAATGTAAGTATTGTGTTAACCTCGAAAACTGCACAAAGGCCACCAAAATCCCAGTAAGACAATATACAAAGACTGACCAGAATCCATTATTTGGTTTTTGAGATAGGGCATTCAAAAGCATCATTTTTAATAGTGCAGCCCTTCATGACCTTGAAAACTGGCCCAAGGTCAACAAAATCTAATCAGCAATTAAGACCACCTCAATTATACTATATACCAAATCTGACAAGAATCCATAATCTGATTACGGAGATAAGGCACTGGAAAACTTTATTTTAAATAGTGTAAGTCCTCTAATCAGCATTTAGACCATCCCAGTTATACTATATACCAAGTTTGACCAAAAATCATTCATTGGTTCTAGATGATAGTTCTTGAAATAGCTTGTTGAAAAGCTTTTTAGATCAAATCTGGAAATCTTTGCACCCTGTGACCTAAATTAGGCCTATGCCAAGGTCACCAAAATCTAATATGCCGCCGCCTCCACTGCCATCTCAGTTTTTTTTAACCATGCAAGTCTGCAAATCTGGTAAGAATCCACACATTGATTCAAGTGATACAATATGTTTCAAACACGCTATGCGAATGCAGACGAAAATGCAGACGCCGAAATGATTCCCCTTCCCCTTCGGTGCGGGATATAAATATAAAGGGTTTTGGTTGCAAGTCTTCAATAAGTTCAATTTATTCAAAATTTCAATTACATTTGTCCTTCGTTTCATGTAAAATCCACAGACAAAGCAACCTGTCATAAATGAAGCTGTCAAACTTCGTCGTAAGGATGCGGCCATAACGCTTTAAAACGAGCTGTAACTCCTACCACTGCAAAGGGTATAGCTTCAACTGCACACAAAACCTCTGCTTCTGTCCTTTTGACAGCTCTCGGAAAGACGTTTTTTGCTTGGCGTTTTATTTTAAATGAAAATGTTCTGTTCTGATTGACCATATCTTATCAGAAACCATTTGTATTTTCTGTTTCTGTGTTTTGTTCTCAACTATGTACCCTAAAATTAAAGTTATGGCCAAAAATTGGTCTGACCTATGCAAATTCTATTGTAAAGTGATTTTTTGGAATTTTTGTCTGAGAAAATATTTTTTTTACTTTTCTTTGCTGAATTTGAATTATTGATGTTTCACAACAATATTGTGCAAATTTCAGAAAAATTGAACAAGTAGAACTTGTTGAAAATCTGCCCTCAAGTTACCTACCCTACACATTTCTGCATAATTTGCATTCATTTTTACAATGGGAAAAAGTTAAAATACTTGATTTAAAAAAAAAAAAAAAAAAAAAAAAAACAACGACTAGAATTTTTTTGTGAATAGGTAGTTACGACAAATAATTTTGCATTAAATCGTGACAAAAGTTTGCAAATTTACTTCTTCTATGTAAAGTGCCAAGCAAAAAACAAAAAAAAAAAAAAAAAAAAAAAAAAAAAAAAAAAAACACACACAAAAAAAAAACGACTTTCTAAAAGATTTTGAAAGCACAGTAGTCGAGGAGACAGGCTCGAACAATAACTATTCTACCTAATAAGCGCACATTCAAGCAATTTAGTATTCTTTGGTTTTCAACCTGTGTGCTTTTATCTACTTGTTTATAAAAACATGTTGTGGTACTCATTTGAAGTGTCTCGAAAAGTCTACCCACAACATTTTCTTTTATAAAGAAAATCGGAAAATAGTATTGCATAAGCATAATTAAATACACTCCTCATGAAATCCTCTGCTGATCTTTCTTTGAAGTGTGCCCTTATTAGATGAATATTAATAGATGAAGTTTTTCCAGTAATTTTGAAAAACCTATAAGCGCACAGTGCGGTAATTAGGTCGAACACGGTATTTATTTTATTTATCTCACAATCACGGAACGCAGCCTTCCTGAAGCATTGTAAGAGAAGAAGATATGTGAACAAGTAATGACAATTCACAACGGCTCAGTTGCAATAATCGACATATACGAACAAAAAAGAACTAACTGCAACAAAACACAATAAGTTCAGTCCCTATGTCATCCCCAATTGCCCATAATCGAACGTGTCAATAAACCACTTCGAAATTGTTTCTGAACGTTTTTATCTTTGGCAATATAAGTTTAAATAAAGGGCCAAACTTCAAGCGCCTGTGAACAGAGGATCCGCCTTTGATTGGTCTGCAGATACAATCAATTCTGGTGGTGGTGTAGACTGGTTTACTTCATCTAAACCTCACCCTTAATTTTGATGCAGCTCAAAATTGCAATTATTTGTTAGGTCCACGTAGGGTCCTCTGCCTTATCAGTGAACTGTTACAGTAAACCAAACAAGACAAAATATTTAGACGTAAACGTCTAAGTACCGGCGCAAATTTTGTTCATGTTTACATAGAGATATGGGACAAGGGACTTCACTGACACAGGCGATAATAATAGGCTTTTGCAAACAGCATAGATCCAGATGAGACGGCTCATATGTCTCATCTGGATCTACGCTGTTTGACATTCAGTCTTTCAACTTTACGTATAAACTTCTTTTCAAGCGATAGTTTGTTAAAAAAGAAAAGCAGACGACAAATGTCGTCTGAAATTTGGCACCGAAAGTGTTAATGTTTGCTTTTATTAAGCTTATGAAATTTATTGATTGAAATGAAAATAAAAGAGACATTAATCTGTTTTATAAAACAGTTTGTAATAAGACTTTTTTTATATTTGCCGGGATCGTCACAAACCGACGATCCCGCCAAATATAAAAAGTCCTTAGTGAGCTAATCGAATACGCTAATCCAAAGCTATATTCAGTGACCGGCGCGATTCGCGTGCCGATGTGAGCTGGGTGGCCTAGTGGTTAGCGCACTCGACTTTCAAACGGGATATCGTGGGTTCGAATCCCGCTCAGGTCGAGACAATTTTCAGATCATTAGTACGCCCAGCTCATACTCGACGTGCTCTGGGTTGAGTATAAAGTGGACAGGGCGGCGCTTGGTGACAGACAGCGGCACCAAGAGTGCATAGGTGATCCATGAAAGCAAGGCTGTACAAAATACATGTACATAACAATCGCCGCTACCTCTACGTGCCTCGAGTGCCTGGTAGCGTTAAAAATCTGCAAAACAACAATCTCGCGCCGGTCAATAATCATTAAAATGCAATGAAACAAAAATGCAAAATGGCTCATGGCAATCTGAATTCAGAGCAAACGAAAATCACATGTTGAACCACGATGGGCCCAGCCACAGTAAGCAAATATTCAGGCGCCAACTTTCTGAAACAGATTGAGGAAGGAGCTACATTCAGTCCGAGGCCCGACTAGCCGAGCAATTAAAGAGTGGAGAAAAGTTAGTAAGTAAGTAATTTATTTATGCATTAAGCCATATGGCCCATGAGCACATATAAAATTTCAACATACATGATATGCAGGATAGCGAACATACATTATACATAGTAAATCAACATGAGAATCAATACCATTGTATTGGTATCAACCACAATGATAGAGTACAATGAACCCTCGTTACAACGACAGCATTTGTTTCCAAAGACGTTGCCATTCAAATGACTTTGTTGTTGAAAAGAATACTTAATGAGCAGATTGATATGTGAGAAAGGCTTTGTTATGTTCTTATTTCCTCATACAACATATTCTTTGGATATTTGTTAGAATCGCGTCTCTCTGAGGCGGCTCTAATAAACATTCAAAACATATGCTTCTTTAAAGTATTAACTACAATATTCTAGCAAAATTTGTGGCAAATTGTTACCTCTTAAGCGAAGGTTTCGTGACAGTCAAATTGTCATTTTAACGAATTTTATCGTTGTATCGAGTGTTGGTATAAAGAGGGTTGTTTGTAACAACCATGCATGGAGTTTAGCGCAAAACATTTTGTTGTAACCTTATTTCATATTGATTGTAAATCGTTTTTGATTGTTCCGAAAAATCAATATTATCAGCAATGCTTCTGAATTTACAGACTATTTAAGTTGCCACAAAATTTGGAAAATTTGGGTTCCAATAGGTCTTCCTGCAAAAGTGTTTTCAAGCCAAAGTTATATTAAGAATGACGGCTATGAAACCTAGAAAATACTTTAAACAGTTTATGATACCGGTACCCCTGTTTTAAGCAGTTGAACAGTTAATTCCGGTTATTTATTCCTGTATTTAATGCAAGCAGTGTAGACCCTGATCAGACGCTGTGTCCTGTGGCGTCTGATCTGTCTACATTGTTTGCCAATGTCCCTTTTATGGGACGCTAGGCATAAATGGTTTAATTAACACATTACATGTACTTTGAAAAGGTCTGGCTCTCAGGAAACGCACACTCAAAAAGTCTAAATAAATGATTAAAGAATATAAAGAAATAAAAAGACGCAAGAAGATAGCAGAAACTTAGGACGCTTAAATATACTAGGGCGAAAAAGAAACGCCGGGTAACCTTTACAGATAGTTTTAAAGTATTTAATGTAATGTTACATTCATTTTTTATATATTTTTGTTAAACCTGTCATCTTTATTGAACAAGCTGACAAAGTTTCATTCGATTTTCTGTGACGATTTTGAGAAAACAATACACACTTTTGACAGTACCCCTACTTGTGTAGTTCATTATTCTAGGCCAAGCAATAGAATATCTGTTGCATATTCTATGTACCCGGCGTTTCTTTTTCGTCCTAGTATATATATCGGACTGATAAGACTGTGTATGCTGTGGATCTTGGCTTTCATTGTAAGTATACGATCATATGTCCGAAGGAAAAAGCTCAAATAATAGAAAGAACTAGGTAACTATAGAGATACGGATCGTGCAAAACGAAAGTGTCCTCGGCCCATATGCGGATAGCGAAGACCCTGCCAAGTATATTCATCTTCACACCATGAGCATCGCCTTAACACTTTAAGCATTATTACTAATAAAGGCACGTTTCAACATGTAGCATAAACAGACCATCCTGTTTTTACGTCCGGGGCCAATCTCCGGGGCTTGGGACCCATGGAGGGCGCAGTAATAGTTTTTATACCCCGCCATAGGATAGTGGCGGGATATTATGGTTTCACGTTGGACGTCCATGTGTCTGTCCGTCTGTCCGTCCGTCCGTTTTTCGTTTCCGGATGACAAACCTATTGATAACCATAATTGAGTAACATACTTATCATCAATGCCATTTTATATACCTTTTTTTTTTTTTTTTTTTTTTCATATGATTCCGCATGTCGATATTTTCAAATCTAAGTGAAATCGAATTTATCTAAAATTTCTCTCACAAACGCACAATATTTTACACATATATTTTTGCACAGTTTATTTCACAAACAAATATCAACGTTTCGGCTAATTAAAACCTTTTTCAAGAGAGTTAAATGTAACTTTGAAAAAGGCTTCAATTAGCCGAAACGTTGAGATTTGTTTGTGAAATAAACTGTGCAAAAATATATGTCTAAATTTCTGTTATTATTTAGCAGACTAAATTTGCGATTTTTCCCATCTTGAAACGCAGCCGCCTTAGTTCTTCTGCATAATATGCACAATTTATCATGCGACCTTCCTCAAGATAATCCACCATGAAAACGCCCTGACCATCCCAAAAGATAGAGGCCATCACCTTCTCTGCTGAAGATTCTCTCTTAAATATCTTGAGAGTGGGTGAGCCAGGGTGCTTCCATTGTATACTCTGCTTTTGGCCTCAGGATCAAGGTGATGGACCCAAGTCTCATCTTGGGGCACAACTCCACGCATAAATTTCTCAGGGTCATCTGCATAGAGAGACAGGAAATACTTAGAAATATCAAGCCTGCTCTTCTTCTGATCTTTTGTCAACAATTTGGGGACCCATCTAGCTGAGATCTTGGACATCCCTAAGAATCAGTCAAGATATTCTGAACTGCCCCAAAACGTATGCCTATTTGTCTAGCTATATCACGCAAGCTTCTTCTCCTGTCACACATGATCAGACTGTGCACAAGCTCAACGTTTTCGTCTGTAGTAGCCTCTTTAGGTCGCCCAGACCATTCATAACCCTCCACGCTCTCCTTCCTTCTTAAATCAGCAGCCCATTTCTCCACCATGATGTAAGAAGCAGACTCATCCCCAAGGGTTTTAATGAAGTCGTCATGAATTTCTGCGCATCCCCAAAACCTAGTTTGGGTTTTATGGCCCACTTCCATAACAGTTACCCAGTCAGCATTCTACGTAAATCTATATCGGGCCGTCATCGGCCCGTCAGGGTAGCTGACGGGCCGATGACGGCCCGATATAGATTTACGTAGAATGCTAGCTGGGTATCTACTGTAAAACTTATCTATGAACAGCAACAATATAACTGAGCCAGCGCTCGACAAAGCCTACAATTAGACGTGTAACCAGCTAAGACTCAGATCAGCCTGTACATCCACCCAGTATGGCAAGGGTTCTCGTTTGTCCCTCCTTTGGCTAGCCTTAAGGCTGTAGAAGGCACATGCGATCAGTGATCAGACTGTGTGGAGCGCAGGTTAATCAGAGTCTTCGCTGGTCGCAAAAGACCTATTGTAGATTTTGTCGTGCGCCAGCTCACAAATAATCACAAAAATGGTCATCAGTAACACAATTCTAGGAACAGCATTTAATAATAACTGAAGTGCGCAGTCTGAGACGGAATGTCGTCACAAAGCCTGGTTTTGGAAGGCATAGCCTGCAACCGCATCTACAGTCTGTTCAGGACATTTATACTCTGCTTGCAGAATCACTGGATAGTTTAGATTGAAACGCCTGTGTTTTAAAACAGTGGATTTATGCTAAATAATAGGACACACCACTTTACCATAGGCGTAGCGCTCATTAGGCGCATTACGCATGAGTAAGAAACATGCAGTAAAGGGACAATAACTAACATAAATTATTTTGCTTTTTTACCATAGGGGCTATTCTTAACGGAAAGACTATATCGCCTGGAGGAATAGGGACTACTTTTAAAGGAAAGAATTTGCTCCTCATCTGGGAACAAATTCTTTCCTATAAGAGTATTCCCTATTTGGGAAGCGATGCTAGGGAGAACTTTTCCAGATTTTTCCTGAGTGTGCGTAAAAACAATTTCATTCTGGTTACGCCATTGTTACCGTGCTTGTCCTAAAATTAAATAAACTGATATACCTAAAAACTCGTCGTCACGCACTCACCTCACCTTAATCTTTACTTCAAGTTGAGTATCTTCTGCTTCTACTGGCGAATCTTGACGGGCTTTTCTATATCATTTGTTGTAGGGCAAAGCGAGGGTTGAGCGCAAGACTATGGTAACTCAAACATATTTTTGAAACCCTTGTTTAGGGGCAACTTGGACCCCTTTGTAAACAATGCAAATTTAGGTGCCATTGCTCATACGAGCAATGGCACCTAAATTTGCATTGTTTACAGAAAGAAATGTTGTAATCTTCATAACGCCTTCATGGTGAGGAGATTAGGTTTGGGGAAAAACAACCATCTGACTTACGCCAGTCTTGCGCTCAACCCTCGAAATAGCAGATAGCGGTAAACTGGCTTAATACGATGTTGATGATACTGAGGCGGCTCTGGAAGCAGTTCAGAGAGGGTACCTGAACCCATTTATGTCGAGTGGACTCTTCTAGTTCAACTCTTTGGGCATGTCCATTGCCTCTATAAGGTGTATCTGTTAGTTTTGTTTTGTTACCGTTTTTGTAGACATTTCTGTATTTAATTCAAACAGTGTAGACCCTGATAACACGGCGTCTGGTCTAGGTCTTCACTGTTTGCCAATGCCCCTTTTATGGGACACTAGGCATAAAGGGTTAAACACTGATTCTGGTAAAAAGTTCCACGAATCCCTGGCTATTCTATTGCTGAAACCATTTCGGCTAACATTTAAACGGGCTCTTCGTTTAAACAGTTCAACCCTTGTCCTGCTGAACCCGGATATACCCTGCCTTTGCAAACAGTGTAGATCCAGATCAGTTGGCTTCTGAAGAAGCCAACTGATCTGGATCTGCACTGTTTGCCATCAAGTATGTGAATTTATATCAACAATCGGGATCAAGTTATCTAATTGGCTGAAAATTAGGAGTGGGCGTGGCAGCTTAATTTATTCAGCAGGACAAGGGTTAAGGGAGTGGCCTCTGGTTGTTCTATATTTTGAGAGAGTAAATAGCTTATCCATATCAATCATATCTATTCCATGTACTATTTTGTACTTATACTAGATTTGCATGCTCTCGTCGGTATTCTAACGTTGGCATTCCTGTGTTTCAATCTTTCTTCGTATCAAAGATGGCGTATACGTTTTACATGACGGGTGGCTCTTCTATGAACATTCTCAATAATAATTTTGTCATTGTTATGCAGAGGTGACCAAAACTGCTGGCGACGCGTACTCCTAATGAGGTCTAACGAAGGGAATTGTAGATTCAGAAACATGTCATTATCTAGATACATGTATGTAAAGGTTCTAAACATTATACCAACATTTCTAGTTGCAACGTTCATTTTTGAGGTTTTATGCTCTCTAAAATTCAGTTTTTTTTTTTTTTTTTTTTTTTTTGTTTTTTGTTTTGTTTTGTCTTTTGTCAGTGGTCACTCCCAAATCTTTTTCATGGTCTATTTTATCTTTTTTATCTTAACTACTTTTTTGATTTAAAGCAAAAATAAAAAGTGTGGCTTACAGTCTAAACCCTGATCAGATATCCAGTTCTCTGGCGTCAGATACCCAATTCTGTGGCGTCGGATCTACACTGTTTGCACGTGTCCTTTTTTGATAGAGGTATGTAAAACTTGAACTGATTGAATCAGTTGCACAAGTTGGACTGGCAAACACTTGAAGAGAGACTCAGGCCCATCTCTGTCTCTTCTATGAAATAGTAAATGACCTCGTGGCCGTGCTCCTTCCCGATTAATCAGCCCCGCACTCATAGGATATCTAAATATTGTTGCCCCTATACCCTAGTTTTTTAAAGGTTGAATCGTCCAAGTCATTTTTTTTTTTTTTTTTTTTTTTTTTTTTTTGTTTTACTCCTGATGATGTCTCAGCCTTCTTTTCGGTCTAAGATTTTTAACCTGTCACAGGGGCGGATTCAGAGGGGAGCGCGCGCGCGCGTGCGTGTGTGTGTTGTTCAGTTGAACCCTCTATTGACTCAAAATTTCATTTTTCATGGGGAGTTTTGGAAAATTTTATATATTTGGGATACCGTATTTATCCTAAATAGTACGTCACATCCATTACTCTTTACCGTATATTTTTCTTCAGCCAGCCCAACTACTTATGAATGTGTGTAAAAATGTTGGATGAGTGGCAAACAGTGTAGACCTTGATCAGACACTGCGTTTTGTGGCGTCTGATCTGGGTCTACACGTTTTGCTCAAGCCTTTCAGGCCGTATCATGACGTAGAGTGAGCGGTAATTTGATAAAATCGAATTCCTTGATCCGCCCCTGTGTCATCTTGACATCGACTCGCTGTCGTGCTTTTACTTTTTCTCTTTACACCCTGCCAAAACGCGAGGACGTAGGCAGTATTCGTTATCTACAGATGTACGAGTCTTTGGTCTTTTCAACATCCCTTTCAAGGTAGGTAATTAAGTCCAGTTTAAATTAGAAAATAAACTGATTTGTCTCCCTTAAAATTAACCGCTTTTTCGTATGTCGCAAATTGGCATATATTTAATTTATTTTATTATATTAAAATCCAATGCATTTCCCTCTAAAATTGTTTGAAATGTTCTATATATGAAAGAAAATAGATTATAAACCTTTTAATAAGAAAGCCCTCCAAAATATAACGACAACCATAAGTATTTCTTTCTCTTTCCGCGCGTTCTGGAACACGCGGTCTGTCTTGGCTTCGAGTTCGGTCAATGATTTAAGATCAAATTTAAGTCACTTTCGAAAACAAAATGGATGTGACAACGCTTGTCGAAGTATTGAGGGCCACATTGGACCCAAACCGGCGTGAAGATGCTGAGAAACAGCTTGAAACGGTATTTTATTTAATTCACATTTTCGTGACGTCATTTTCTAACCTATCCTGCTCGGCATCAGGCAGTACCGGTTAGTGAAAAGCGTGTGAAAGTGAATGTAATAAAAGAAATGCTTTTCGGAGAGAATGAGTTATTTACATTCAATAACAGCCATAATGAAGTCGGTTTGGATGTCAGCATTTTTCTCTGTATGAAAGAATGTGGACCGGTATCAGCTCCTATTTGTGTAGTTTGTCTAGGCTAGAATCTGTTTACCGACTAAAGCTGCAGGTTTCATTAATAAAAATCTCTACTTTTCCCAGACATCACCAGTAAAAATTCTGATCAGGGAAGAGGGGCATCTCGCATTGTGTTTTCACTGAAATTCCAGGGTTGATTATCCGAAAATTATGTCTTGCAAATCATTCATTTACCTCCTCATTACATAGGTCTCATGACACGTTTGAATACCAAATCAATAACTAGATATCGTTCTGACACAAATGACCATCATGGGTTGACATCATTAAACCTGTTCTCATCATCATCATTACAAATGTAAGATGGTGAATCCGGTAAATATGTTTTTTATTTCTCCACGAAATATATTAAGGGTACTTTTTAAGTATCCACAACATGACCCCATTGGGTTGACTGGGCCGTAAAAACTCAACACAAACATGCATCTTTGCAAGATGCTGGATGAGCTGTAGAGGCCAACAAAAAGCCAACAAAAAGCACAGTGGGAGCAGGCCTCTCTGTACTTCCACAAAATCCATAGTCATTTTAAGACCTTGGTAGATCAAAATAGTGGACTCTTGCACCTAGATTGAAACAAAGTAGATCAATGGCTGAGGTAAACCGATAAAGGCTGGCACAATTAATCCGATAATCGATTATGATAAATTCCACAAAATGATTATTGTTACAGATTTGCTAATGTAATCGATCATTGGATTTCTTTGTGTGTTACTTTACCGCATTTACCCTTATTATAAATGATTATTGTTACAGATTTGCTAATGTAATCGATCATTGGATTTCTTTTTGTGTTACTTTACCGCATTTACCCTTATTATTGGGTCACCTCATCTCCTTACCATACTTTATCTGGCTGGTCTCTGTGGCTCAGTTGGATGTGCTGTCAGTCTGGAGACCAGGATATCGCGGGTTCAACCCCCGCTGAAGTCAGCAACATTCTTTCGTAGAGATTGATCATTAAATATTTTCTACGGTCATTCTCTCCCTTCCGCTGATTCAAGAAGGGCAGTTGTCAGTTTCTGGCGAAAGTATGTGCACAATACTGGTTAACTGTTTAGAGGACTAAGCGGGCCCAGTAAATGTGTGGTTAGGTAAACTGACCTCGCTCGACACGACCCCATTGTGTTGACTGGGCCGTAAAACCTCAGCACAAACAAACAAACAAACCATATTTTGTCTGAAATTTGAACAAGTACAATTTATTACCCAAGGAAATTAGCTGAATAAGTGGCAAACAATGTAGACCCTGATGAGATGCTGCATTTTGTGGCGTCTCATCTGGGTTTACACTGTTTGCTCAAGCCTGTCTGGCCAAATATGTACAGTAAAGTATAACATATGGCAAGAGTCATGCTCAGACAGACAGGTAAGATTATGACCTATCTTTAGTGATTAATAATCGATTATCGGTCAGAATGCCAGGACCGATAATCTATGCTCTTTTCAGCTCTGATTAGCCAGCCCTAAAACCAACTGCGCTCGACATGACCCCATTGGGTTGGCTGGGCCATAATCCTCAACACAAACATTTCCAACACTAGTTTGGATAACATTCTAGAATTCTTTTCAGTTCTTGCAAATTTTGACGGAAAATCGCAAAAATGAATAATTGTTCTTCAACCACCAAACCTTTCACAAAATTTCCCACCTATAAATAGATTGTGTACTGACTGCTCAGCTGGTGTAGATGAGCACTGTCGTGATATCCCGAAATTTATTATTTCAAACTCTGAATCATCGGTATTAGAGGCGAAACTGATTCATGGAAATCATATCGCGATACTTTTTCTGATGATACACGTATCATATCCAGAGTTCTCGGAAACGCCGAATCTGGCGTATTTTTACGCCTATTTTTGCTTTTGTACGGGTAAAATTTCCTTCCGAGGATTCTCATTTACGCTCTATTGCCACCGGAAGTCCAAACTGAACTTCAAAGACGTACCGTGGACTTCCGAAATTTCTTTTGTCCGTCGAAATCGATACCCGAGAGATCCAAAAATTGTCAAAAAGCCCGCCCACTTTTAACGAGTTGTATGATGTTTGTCCCGCCTACTTATTGGAAATTCCCTACCTGTGTTGACTGAGCTTAAAGGACGTCCTACTTTCCGCTTGCAGGAGTTTTATTGACATCAGTGTCAAGCGTCGCGGCACCCTTTTGATGGCTGCGTGATCACTGTGCTTATTTGTCACGTGTGCTGAGTTGATTAATTGATGTTTGTATAATTAAACTTTCTTCTGCGACACCCGAAAATATTCGGTGAAATTGTATGAAGTCATTATTATTTTCAAATATTCACGTCTTAAAATCTTAAATTATTATTTTGCTAAGAAAGTGTGTCGTCTGAAACTCGGACCCATCATTTTGATGGGTCCGAGTCTGAAAACACCTCAACACTTCCGGGAGTTACCGAGTGAAATTAAATAAATAAATACAAATTATGCACAGAACGCAAATTTTAAATCTATTCGAATTTAGAAGCTTATGTTTGTCATGACAACAAAAGCCATTTTTCGAATGAGAAGAAAACATATTTTTCGTCAAAATTTTCTGAAAACCCGTTTCTAAATTCATAGCCTTGTTCCGGCTGCGCTGTTTACCAGCGCGGAAAAGACGCAAAGTAAGTCTAAATATACAGGGTTCTCACTAGAATTTTAAAAGTAGGAGTCCGGGACTCCCTTTTTGTAAAAAGTAGGAGTCCCAGCCAAAAAGTAGGAGTCCCACTCCCCCAAAATAGGAGTCCCATTATTTTTTTTTTTTTTTTTTTTTTTTTTTTTTCATGACTCTCCTTTGATAGTGAGCATGTTCCCGGTAACTTCATTCTCCTTTGATAGTGAGCATGTCCCCAGTAACTTCATTCTATAAATATCTGATGGAGAATCAATTTCCTTATTTTCATATACTTTTTTATGGTGCTTTGCATTATGTATTATTCCGAGCAATGCATGTAACCAACTGGTAGTCTTATCACACAGCCTGATGTTGTTAATTCAACGGAGTTGGCCCAGAAATTCGGATGACGTCATATCTCCCTCATGGGGAACTAAAGACATCTTTGCAGATCAGATACCTGTTTTACTTGCATGGTAAAGATCGTCGCACTTAAATTCAATACCCCACCGTTCGTCGCTGTCTGTTAAGTGATCTCGAGTGTTCTGAGTGAAAAATATTTTAATCAAAGCCAACGAAAGCTCCGTTATATTCTATCGCAAACTTATATATGCAATATATCCGCACATTCTGATCATGGACACCTCTTTTGAGTTTCCCGCAAAACGTCATTTCAATGTTTACATTTGCACCGTGCTGCGATCAATACACGCTACGAAAAAATGTCCGGGACTTCTTCACCAGCTGAAATTTCGATCTGCTGCTTTGATTTGCCGTATAAGTCTTGATAATTTAGTTTTGTTTTTAAATATGTGTCTGATTCGTATGCGTTTCTTACAAGAAAATGCTCTACAATGCAACATGGAAATAGTTCAGTTTTCTCCCAAAAAGGTTTCCCGCCATGCTGTCAAATGACGTTACCCTTACGAGCACGCGCTACCGTTAGGAGCACGCGCTTTCTTCATGCGGACGCAATGGAAAATGTAACTTATACTAGAACAGTCCCAAATTGTATACCGTCGTCCGGGGTGCATCTGAGCTGTCCTATTAGACTCTTTGGGTTATTATTAGACTCACAGGGCTTACGGGATAGATTCGATGGGACTTAGAATTATTTTTTTTTTCAGTGACAAGCAGGAATGACCGTTTAGATGCGCAGACTGTTATCTCGCCAAGGGATAAGGTACATTTGTCGGCTTTTAACTGAAAACAATAAGCGTTTTTTTATGTTAGTGATGAAAATTCAGCGTCCGAAAATTTTGAAATGGAAAAAAAAAATGATCTATTAATAACAAAAAAAAAAAAAAACCGCCAGCCTCAAGCATGACACCTGCGTGTGCGTTTTCGATGAATCAGTCGTCGGTGCATGCAATACACAGTGAGGGAAAGGGTCGCATACCGGTGTCAATTGCATGCTTTAATTACTCGATCGCTGAAGTGTGAACTGCCAACACCTGTTTAACTACCGCTTGCTTAGCAAATAACGGTACTTGTTGCAGGTGTGAAAAGCACGCGGCGGATTACTACTGTTCTTTTAAGATGCTACCGACGGTACGAATAACACGTGGCGGACTTTAGACTTCAGTCAAATAATCCGATCATAATTAGTAGCAGTCCCACGGGAAAAAAACATGCGTCCGGCGGACTCGGCTTTGGAAATTTTTAGGAGTCCGGACCATGATTTATGCGTCCCGGGACGCAGGATTCTGCGTCCCCGAGAACCCTGATATAGGCGAATTGCGATGGTTTTGCTTGCTATTCTCCGCGATCGAACGTTTTGCTGTTGGTAACTCATCGAGAGCTGACTTTTATTTGTTTGTTGTTGCACGAGTCGGCGCCGTTTTCCTGCAATTTTTGTGAAGTAAGCAACTCGCTTGCTCGTGTTGATCAGCTTCAATCCGAGCAAATATTTCATTAAATACATTTCTGCAAAATAATTTCAGCATAGTTTGTTTTCAAGAAAACATGTTTTGGGTGTTTTTTTTCATGTATTTTCTTTTCTTTTTTTCTTTCTCTGGGCTTTGAAACAAACGCGAAGTTGGACCAATGTTGATGCTTTCTCTAAGGTCCGACATACAAGTACAGGCTTTCCAAAAAGATGCGATCGAATTTTAATAAGGGATAAGGATATTTTTAAAACACATCTGAGAGAAGTGTATATCATGATGATTCTATGTGACACTGAATTAAGAACCTTTGTTCTACTAAAGAAAGGGCAGACCGCCGCAGCAGGGAAAAAAGTGGGACTTCCTAGATTTTCCTGTGGGACTTCAAATTTGAGGGGTAGGAAGTCTGGGACTTCCTGAGTCTGGAAGTTAATGGAAGTCCTGTCACTATTTCCTAAGCCCCAAAAGCTTTTGGATCCTTACCAGACACTCAGTGGTCAAGGTTAACTATGTTGAAAAATGAAGTTGTCCAGACAATGTCCTTAAATATTAAGTTTTCATATTTAGCCGAAAACTCCAAGTTTTCTAGGTCAAACTCCTATTTTTCAATTTTAACTCCAACTTTTCTCAGAGATGGATTCTTAAACTCCTGCTTTCAAAATTCTAGTGAGAATTCTGATATCATGGGCTAGTGTTGCGATACCTGATGATACATCCAAAAGTACAATTTCCAAAGAAAATGATAGCTTTAACATATATCATTACCATTTTTATAATAAATTACAAAGATCTAAAATGGCACTGAAGTATGTTGATGACTTATATGACAACAGGGGCATCTTACACTGGCATTGTTACACAAGAATGAACCTCTGATATGGTCACATGACTTACTGAAAAACGGAATACTACCAAAATACCGTGAAAAATACAGGAATACCTGTGAAAGACACCTACACATGTACTAGCTACAATTAATAAAGAAATATTATGTCAACATAGGAAAAGGGAGACTAAAGTAATTGCAAATAATTTGCAAATTGTCTTTGAAGTCTTTGATAACATTGTTGATAGTCTTCTAATTCAGAGCTGGAATACCACCAGAATGCCCTTGAAAAACATGACTAACCAGCACTTTAAAAAAAGACTACATAAGACTTTTGAATATATAGCTTATAATCAGTTGAGTGAACAACTTGTCCTCATATAACATTGCGCCGAACGTTTGCGGAAAATATATAAAAGAAGCATAAAGCAAGGCTGCTACAATAGTCTCCCTTTTCCTATGTTGACATAATATTTCTTCATTAATTGAAGCCAGTATTGGTGTCTTCAGTAGGTGTCTTTCACAGGTATTCCTGTATTTTTTTCACGGGTATTTCGGTAGTATTTTGGTAAGTCATGTGACCATTCCAAGAGTATTAAACTTTTAAGCTGTGATTTATGCATGAAAATAGTATCATGATGCGTATCATATTGTGAGGCAAGTATCGCAATATGTTGTATTGTGAGGTGACTGTACCATTACAGCCCTAGTTAGTATTCCTTATGTCTACGGCAGTGCATGTTTCTGGGATGTCACCGCGATACTCGGCTAATCTGGGAGCTAATGTGTATGATCTATAGATGGGAAAGCAACTTCTGATCATCCACACATCCAGCAATTTTAAGATACCTGAACAGATAATAAAATGGACTAAAGTCTTAGGACATGTATGGTAAGGACTTAATGTGTCCAAATATTTAGTAGAAATACAATATGTACTTAATCTCACCCTACACTGTTTCTTAACTATTAAAATGTATAACAAAAAAAGGTGTTTTGTAAAGGTTTTTATCATGGAATGTTGTTTTCTTCATACAGGTACACAAGATCATTGGGTTTGCTCCTGTGTTGCTTCAAGTTGTGATGGAAGAAAATATTGATATGCCAGTAAGACAAGCAGGTAAAATTTGTACCCTGTTTACCCTGCATATTCAGACAGTAAAGCCTGAGCAAGCAGTTTAAGGCCAGGGCCCAGTTGTTCAAAGCATCGTTAGCTTAACGAGCTCGTTAAGGGTCATTTCGTTAACTGTTTTAGCGGATTCAGTATACAATATTCTGATATTTTCTGCTGAAAAAATGTGAGTAGCTTTTGCACTGCAAAAGCTACTCACATTTTTTCAGCAAAAAATTGCAGCATATTTGCGTATCACTTGATGTAAATTTTAACGAATCGTTAACTAACGACATCGTTAGCTTTGAACAACTGGGCCCAGATAAAAAGAGTCCAGAAGGAACTGTTTTATCGGGTCCACACTCTTTTCCTTTCTGCCAAAACAATTCTAGACACCTCACTGTGTAGCCAAACTTATGTACAAATTTATTTAATTTAGGCCTATCTGTCTCAATACTTAGGGTTATTGTAATATGATTAAAGATCAAAAGACTTGTAGAGACTTATTTAACACAACATTTTGAAACAAACTCTGATAGGCCTCGGTGGCTCAGTTGGATGCTCCGTCCGACTGGAGACCAGGAGATCGCGGGTTCAACCCCCGCCGAGGTCGGCAACATTCTTTCGTGGAGATTGATCATGAAATATTTTCTACGGTCATTCTCTCCCTTCCGCTGATTCAAGAAGGGCAGTTGTCAGTTTCTGGCGAAAGAATGTGCTCAATACTGGTTAACCGCTTAGAGGACTAAGCCTGCCCAGTAAACGTGTGGTTAGGTAAACTGACTGCGCTCGACATGACCCCATTGGGTTGATTGGGCCGTAAAACCTCAACACAAACAAACAAACTCTGATCATATTTTGCCAAAACTTCACTTACCTAGGAGGTGGGCAAGTGACACATGATTGGGTTGCCCACTTGAAAATGAGCTAGATTGGGGGCAAGTGGGGACCCTCGTATATATTTCTATCCCTTTTTATGCCTGCCAAATGCAGGAGTGGGGCATACTTTGTTTCACAGCCATGTTTGTCTGTACGTGCCTATGTCACACCAGAGTTAACAAATGAGTTTGCATTCAAATTTTCAACGACAGTTACGCCAGTTTTTCTCCTCTTATCTGGAACAATGTGAATCACACAAGTGCCTGGTTCTCCACCCAGCACACAACTTTTAAGTTTGTTGTTTTACTGTGATATTGTGCATTTTAGGTGTGGTGTATTTGAAGAACATGATAACACAGTTCTGGCAGGATCGAGAATCTGAGAACCCAAGTGATCCTGTACCATTTAACATCCATGAACAGGACAGACAGGCAATCAGAAATACCATCGTGGAAGCCATTATCCAAGCCCCAGATCCTGTGAGGTGTGTGAGGACGGCAGTTCATATTAATCCTCTGCTAGGCAAACTATTTATATTAAAGCCATTTTCTCTGAAAAAAAAAAAAAAAAAAATCAATAAAAAAAGTTCTGTAGAATTTTAGTCAAAAGAGCACCAGCACTCTACATCTCAATGATTTCAGATTTCAGAAATCGGTATCAAAATTTATGACTTCAAGACCAAGGCAGCTGACCGCGTTAGAGGTGATTACCGCATAGCGGCAAAACATATACCAGGCCTTGTTTACCCACACCCACTTTTATACTCGTTACTGGGACCGGAAAAAAAATGATTAATTTTCTACCTCGTTGAAATACTTATGTCCTGCTGTTGAAAATGGCACGGATCATGAAAGAAAATGTGTAGTATTTGTGTTCACTATTCACATATTTTCAGACCATTATCTCGTAAAAGAACCTGTTTAATATTAATATGGAACAAACAAATTTCCACTGATTGTTTTTTCATTTACATGTATAATCTCATTTATCTGTCACATGTTGAAAGTGTCCAGGTGAAGAAAAATCACATGTTGCTTTCCTCCTTTGTTGTTTATTTGTGCAGAATAAATGATCAGGAATGCGGGTAAATCTATCTATTCTTAAAATACTGCAAGGTGCATGATGTCATTTTTATTGGGATTCATCTCAACAGTCTTTTTAAAAAGGGTTCATCTCAGCTGTGTTTTTGCATTATGGACGAACAATACTGTTGTAATTTGTTTTATTATTAGCTCACCTGTATCAGGGTTTTCCCTCAGGATTTGAAACCAAGGGTCCAATTGACTCATTGATCTTGAGTTAAGGGGTCCATAAATAAGATTTAGGTGTTTATTGTTTTAAAGAAATTAACTGTTTCCCAAACAGTTATATTGCTTGCCCTTTAGATACAAAACAAAATTCAAAGTCAAGATTACGCTGATGATAAATGCATCAATCAGGACTCTAATCCCTTAGTTCTGGGAGTCCAGAACATGATTTTGGGAGTAAAATAGTGCCAAAAGTGAGAAAACCCTGCCTGTATGAAAGTACAGGGCGCTACTGTTGTTTCCCTGGTGTTGGCACTGGCATTAGCAGCACACTTTTTTTGTTTTACGACAAAATTGTTTTAAAACCTTCAAATCTCTACAGCCCTGGCCAGAACCCTTTGTTATTTAGAATATAATCATATAATAGCATATCGTTTTATTCTGTAACATCATACCTCAGGGTGGGTCTTAGGGGGAAAAAGTTAGGTCAAACTCTAGTTTTACAACAAAGTTTTTTAAAAGTTCATATCTTAGTAACCACGGCCTAGAACCCACTCATATTTGTAATATAATCATAGCACAGCACAACCTTTTATTCTAAATCATACCCCAGGGTCAGGCTCGCGGGTTGGGCTTAGGGGTCAAAAATGAGGTCACACTCAAAAGTTTTACAACAAAGTTTTTTGATCATGCATATCTCAGCAATCACTGGACAGAACCATTCAATATTTGGAACATACATGTAATTATATCACAGCATAACCTTACATTCTGTAACCCTATACCCCAGTTTGACCCTTGGGTGGGCCTTAGGGGTCAAAATCTAGGTCACACTCACTTTAAAGTTTTCCACTAAGCCGTATTATAGCTAGACAAGGCGCAACTCAGGTGAGTTATGCTGTCCTGCAACAGCTTTTGTTATTAGCTCACCTGAGCACGAAGTGCTCATGGTGGGCTATTGTCGTCAGTCAACGTCTGTCGTGCGGCGTCAACAATTGCTTTAAAAACCTACTCCTCCTACACCCCTGGGCAAATTGACTCGATACTTGGTAGAAAGCATCGGGGTGACTTCTAGAAATGGTTCCAATCGGGAATCCAAAATGGCCATCTTGAAAATCTGTTTTTCGCTTCTTCTCCTGAACCGAAAGGCTAATTGACTCCAAACTTGATAGGAAGCGTCAGGGTGACTTGTAGATCAAAACTAGATAAAATCGTGCAAATCGGAAATCCAAGATGGCCGCCATGGCAGCCATCTTGAAAATCTATTTTTGCTTCTTCTCCTAAACCCAAAAGCCAATTGAATCCAAATTTGGTAGGAAGCATTGGGGTGACTTATAGATAAAAAATAGCTAAAATCGTGCCATTCGGAAATCCAAGATGGCCGTCATAGCAGCCATCTTGAAAAATCAATTTTTCTCTTCTTCTCCTGAACCGAAAGGCCATTTGACTCGAAACTTGGTAAGAAGCATTGGGGTGACTTGTAGATCAAAAATAGCTAAAATCGTGCCGATCAGAAATTCAAGATGGCCGCCATGGCGGCCATCTTGAAAATCTGTTTTTCGCTTCTCCTAAACACAAGAGTCAATTGACTAGAAACTTAGTAGGAAGCATCAGGGTGACTTGTAGATAAAAAAAAATAGCTAAAATCGTTCCGATCGGAAATCAAAGATGGCCACCATGGCCGCCATCTTGAAAATCTATTTTTCGCTTCTTTTCCTGCACTGAAAGGCCAGCTGATTCGAAACTTGGTAGGAGACATTTGGGTGACTTGTAGATCAAATGCCAGTTGACTCGAAACTTGATAGGAAGCATCAGGGTGACTTGTAGATCAAAAGTAGCTAAAATACTTCTGATTGGAAATCCAAGATGGCTGCCATGGCCGCCATCTTGAATATCTATTTTTTACTTCGTCTCAAGAGCCGAAAGGCCAAGCTTGCTAGGAAGCACCAGGGTGACTTGTAGATCAAAAATAGCTAAAGTCCTGCTGATAGGAAATCCAAGATGGCCGCCGTGGTGGCCATCTTGAAAATCTTTTTTTCGCTTCTTCTCCTAAATCCAAAAGCCAAGTGACTTGAAACTTGGTAGGAAGCATCGGGGTGACATAGATCAAAAATCACTAAAATCATTCCGATTGGAAATCCAAGATGGCCGCCATGGCCCATGGCGGCCATCTTGAAAATCTATTTTTCACTTCTCTTGAACCGAAAGGCTTGTTGACTGTAAACTAGATAGGAAGCATCAGGGTGACTTGTAGATCTAAAATAGCTTGAATTGTTTGGATCAGAAATCCAAGATGGCCACTATGGAACTCTTTTTTTCGCTTATTTTCCTGAACCAAAGGGCCAGTTGATTTGAAAATTGGTAGGAAGCATCGGGATGACTTGTAGATATAAAAATAAATAAAATCGTTCCAGTCGGAAATCTAAGATGGTGGCCATCTTGAAAATCTATTTTTCCCTTCTTCTTCTGAACTGAAAGGCCAATTGACTCGAAACTTGGTAGGAAGCATCGGGGTGACTTGTAGATAAAAAATAGCTCAAATCATTGCGATAGGAAATCCCAAATTGCGACCAACTTGAAAATCTGTTTTGAACTTTTTCTCCTGAACCGAAAGGGCAATTGACTCAAAGTTCATTGGAAGTATCGAGGTGACTTGTATATCAACAGAAGCTAAAATCATTCTGATTGGAAATCCAAGATGGCTGCCATCTTATTTATGTTTATTGTATTTCCCTGCCACTGAGCTGTTTACATGATTAAAATCATGATTCTTCAGAAACCACTTAGATATTTTCCACCAAATTTCACATTGATCCTACTATTGAAATGCGATTGAGAGTTTGTTCAAATGATCATGCTCCATTGACTGTCATCCCATATCTGCAGTGGCTATGTCACTCAGGTGAGCGACCCATGGCCCGTGGACCTCTTGTTTAATGTTCCTTTTTTTTTTTTTCTTGGTAGTCATTGTCGCACTTGTGTTGCAAACAAAATCAGCTCTTAAAGCAGGTGAAGTCGTGACGACAGCTTGCGGTAATTTTAGAATGGTGTTGCACACAGACTGATGCAGTTGCAGCTTTCTTTAAGACAATTTAGTTTAAATGACAGCTACAGAATTAGAGGGGAACACAACCTTAAAAGGTATTGTGCTTTAAAGTAAAGAACTTTACAAACAGTGAATTTTGACACAAATTTGATCAAAATTGGAGGAAAATTAAGTAAGTTATAGACAATTGAATATTTTAACATTGGTGTAATGGGCGCCGCCATTTTGAATATTAAATGAGGTTTCATAAAAATTAAAATTTGTTTCATAAAGGTAGTTATTCTCATAAAGTTGGTTTATTTTGGGGGAAATGATTGCTTCTCACTATAAAAAATCTGCAGCACAATTATTCTTAAAAACCCTTTATAATTTGGTTTTTCGTATTTAATTTGGGCTGTGTGACGTCACAAAACCAACAACATGGCGGCATCCATGACAGCCGTTTTAAATATATTCAAACCACCATAACCTCCTTATCTCTAGGCCGATTTTGAAAACTCTTACATCAAAATAAATGGCTTTTTAAGCACTTTACTCCAAGATATACTTGCAACTTATATTGCATTCCCCTTTGCGTTCACTTTATCCCCAGAGGTAGGTTGTCTGCAATGGGTAATTGATGCTTGATCACCATAAATTACCGGGTTGAAACAAAAGCATTTTTTCCTTTGTATTTTTGTGTATTTTACTTTTAAAAAAATTGGAGCCATTGATCAACCACATTACATTGATATACACAGTAAAATGATGAGCGTTCTATCAGTGTTGCGTTGTATTTCCTTCATAAAATACTCATTCTCTTGAAATTTTTAAGAATTGTCTGAGTGAGATGATTCTGATATGATCTTGGTTTGTCACTTTTCTTGAAGATTAAAAGTGAAAATGTATCTAATTGACACCCTGATCCTTTATAGAATTGAAGCCAGGGTTGACTGAATACTTATAAATAGCAATGAGATAGCACACATTAAAGCAATGGTTGGCTGTCGGTTGTGTACATAACCTTAAAAGTGGATGTCAGTCGCAGACGAAAATTCTGCAGAATTTTATAGTTTTGAAAATCTTGTTCATTATACAACAAATCTGCTCACTACATCCAGGGACCTGTTTGGAGATATCAATGCCTATTCAACTTTTATGCTGGATGTTTTTATAGCGTATTTACCCTAAGTATTTGGACATCTTACTACTTAACCATACTTGTCCATAAATTTGACATAATCCAATCTACTACCTGTTGATATCTAAAATATTGTTGTATATATGGCAAACCATGTAGACCCTGATCAGATGTGGCAGTCTGAGACATCTGATCTAGGTCTACACTGTTTACAAAGGCCTGTCTGTCCCAATACTTAGGGTTATTACGATAATATTTAAAAATTTCTATAGAAAATTTGATTTGGAAAAGATAAAATTCGAATTTGAGTACATAAAAGGATTTGCTTGATTTGATATTGATATATATTGTGCATCCTTTAAATACTTGCTTCAATATAATCAATATTCCAGAAGCAAACAGTAAATGGTCAGTTAGATCTGTAAGTCTGCCATATTTGTGCAAAACCTTTAGAACTAGTATTTTGCTATATACACATTTTCATTGAAAACCTTGTAACATTATTTTTGTAATGACAGATTTTACTTAAAAATTATTCAGGAAAAAAAAATAAATAAAGTAATCTAAATGATGATAAAAAAAACAAACAAAACATTCTGTGAACTGCAGCCAGTCTGTTCATCTTTATTTGATAATTTAATTTTCCAGATCACCATTGCTGGCTACAGGTATTATAAATCAGTCATGTTTTACCCTATTTCTAAAATTTGATCAAGTGCAACTTGCTACCCGATGTGTCTAAAAATTGCTGTATAAATAGCAAACAGTGTAGACCCTGATCAGATGCTGCATTCTGTGGCATCTCATCTAGGTCTACACTGTTTGTTCAGGCATGTCTGTTTGAATACATACAGGTAAATACGGTAAGCTGCTTTTTCCACCCTAAAGAAAGTTGGCTTTTCTTACTTCTCAACAAAAACCTGTTTTGGATACTCATTGGAAACCCTTTGCCAAGGTACTTTCAATAAGTATCCACAACAGGTTTTTGTAGATGAATACAATGTAAATAATAAAAATTCATGTCTGGATATCAATCTTATCTAGAAGTTAATATCAATAAAAAAATCAATAAAAAAATCAATATATTGCAATTACCCTAAGTATTGGGACACGTTATCTACTTACCATACTTCTCCTAAAATTTGAAATTGTTTATTCTAAAACCTCTTGGTGTGTCTAAAAAATTGCTGTATGTATGGCAAATAGTGTAGACCCTGATCAGACACCGCGTTTAGCGGCATCTGACATGGGTCTACACTGTTTGCAAAGGCCTGTCTGTCCCAACAGTTAGGGTTATTATGGTAAGCAATATTTTTTGGTCAAATTGTAGCCTTTGGTTTGTGTTCCAGGGTGCAGCTTTGTGTATGTCTCAGCACAATTATAAAGCATGATTATCCAGGACGCTGGCCAAACATTCCCGAGAAGATAGCATTGTTTATTCAATCAGATAATCATGCCACATGGATGGGTGCCTTTTTATGTCTCTACCAGATGGTGAAAGTTTATGAGTAAGTAATAAAATAAATTTTTGTCTGACAGATAAACAAGTTGTAGCACAACTGTTTTGTTAACAAAGTATTAGATACTGCTTGTATATATAAGCAGGCACCAAAACCATATGTGGGATCACCCCTAATTTTAAGATAGATAATACTACTTAAGGCAGTATGTGAGGGGTGGGTGGACCTAGAAACATCTGAAGGTATAAATATGTCATAGGGGTGGTTGGGTGAGGCAAAGGTGTAATGTATCTTACATCACCGGGGCGTCCTACTGAGATTGGCTTACAGTTGGCCAAGGCCTGCTATCCTTGCAGCAGATATGGGTAGAGGGGGAATATTTTTATAAGACCTTATTATTTCCTAACCTTATCACAGATTTTAGTCATGTTTGGCATTTTTATACATATTGGTCCAAAATTTTGCACAGTACCATTCCACCACCCTAGGTCATTTCAAGGTCAAGGTCACGGGCTTAGAATTTTCATGTTAAAATTTTACGTCAAAGTTTTTAGGACCTCATTATTTTTTTATTTGATTGATAAGCGCGAGTTCAGGCGAGCTATCCTGTCTGGTGACAGGTCTTGCTCATTTTCCTCTTTCTCCCCTGTCCCTCTCTTTCATCTCTACTATCTCTCTTCTCTCTTTCTCTGGGAGAGGACACATAATGGCCCACAAGGGTTGACGTGTTGTTAAACCCCAACACAATGAACCAATAAATATATCATATTTTCTACTTAATAGGGGATTGAAATGTTGCTGAAGTTTTGAAATCTTTTCATATAGCAATGTTTTATCAAAAACCAAAGTTTATGTATTATTTACAAGACAGTAACATAAAACAAAATCTGGTTGTTAAGCAGTGAAAGCTGAAAAATTAAGCCATGTATTGAAAAGAGATTTTAAAGCTTAAAGGATGTTGCAAGCAACATGCCTTAATGACCGTCATGGAGACTGAGCATGAAATAATTTCTGTTGTCATTCTCCCCCTTCTGTTGATTCAGGACTGGAAGCCTATTGTCAATTACTGCCAAAAATATGTGCACAAAGTACTGGTTAATTGCTTACAGGATTAAGTCTGCCTGTGAAAAGTGTGAGTAGGTTAACTGACCTACTTAAAGACTGGACTGTAGAAAAGGAAATGTTTAGAATTTCATCTGCAGCAGTTGTGATTGGCACTTTAGAGATTATTATGTAGAGCTCTGTTGCCAGTATGTAGTGCCTTAGTTAAGGGCCAAAGCATTTAGGTATTTTTGGCTGTTATTACCTGCCCATTTCTCATTTATGACCATCGTGGAGCTGAGCATGAAATAATTTCTGTTGTCTTTCTCCCCCTTCCGCTGATTCAGGAAGCTAATTGTCAGTTACTGGCAAAATGATGTGCACAAAGTTCTGGTTGATTGCTCTCAGGATTAAGTCTTGTAAAAGAGTGAGTAAGTTAACTGATCAGCTTGACCATTACAGTGTTTAATGGACTGTAAAAAAAAAAAAAAGTTTAGAATTTCATCTGCAGCAGTTGTGGTTAGCACTTAAAAGGTAACAGTGTAGAACACTGTTGCCAATATCAAGTTCCTTAGTTAACCCTTGTCATGCTGAATAAACTCAGATGCCACACCCACTTTAAATTGTCAGCCAATCAGATGACTTGATCCGGCAGGCCCCCATAGCCTAGTGGATAGGAGAGTTGACTCTTAATCCATTAGGTTTCTCACCACTTAGGTTTGAGCCTCACTCGGGTCATATGTGGGAAAGCCAGGTTCTGCATGTGGACGGTCAGGTGGTTTTTCCCCGGGTTCTTTGGTTTTCGCCCACCTTTGATGAACGATCAGCTCAATATGTGAAATATTCTTGAAAGGGCAGTAAAACCTAAATCAAAAAAACCCAAAGATTACTTGATCCAGGTTGTTGATATAAATTCACATACTAAATGACAAACAGTGCAGATCCAGATCAGTTGGCTTCTGAAGAAGCCAACTGATCTGGATCTACACTGTTTGTAAAGGCAGGATATGTCTGGGTTCAGCAGGACTAGGGTTAAGTAAGTGTCAAAGTATTTCTGGCTATTTTTACTCGCCCATTTCTCTTTTATTTGGATTCAGGATTTTTCTTTCATTTCCCTGTTTAGCTAATGGGGGCAAGATTTACTGACATTTGGGTATTTACCCCTAAATGAATTCAATTTGAATTGCTTTTTCAGAAATTTTAACCCATTGTAGTCTGGGGGCCCCTAAAAGAGTAATTGGCAATTAGAGCAGACCCAGATCAGATGCGTGTCTGATCAGGGTCTGCACTGTTTACAAATAGTTTAGCCATTTTTCTGTAGGAATGTCTAAATCTCATAGCCGCACATACCTAAAATTGAAATTGGACTATTCCATTATATAGTGTAGGGGAGTATATTCAATCTACAATGGAATAATTGAATAAAGCCCTCAAAAAGCAAGGCACTGAATATGTCATAAAACAAAGCTTGCTGAATTGTAGGTATAAACGGCAAGAAGAAAGAAAGATTTTGGATGATGCCATGAAGCTGTTGTTACCTATGTGCTACCAGAGATGTACACAGCTATTAACTGATGTGTCTGAGGCGGCTAACTTACTGCAGAAACAAATTTTAAAGATATACTATGCTTTTATACAGGTATCAATTTCACAACTGTAAATATTAACACAGCACTTAAAATATTGGCCCAGTTGTCAACTCTTATGTGTTGTTAGCTAATGTGATGTTAAAATTACTATCTTGAAATATGGCGAATACATTAATTAATATTATAAAAGCTACTCACATTGTTGCAGCAAAAATATCAATGTATTTGGAAAATAACTTGGCTACAACAATTAACGGGCTTGTCATTAACAAGCTCGTTAAGTTAACTATGCTTTGAACAACTGAGCCCTGGGTATTAAATATGATCCTAAAATACCTTTTCACCTAAAAAGGCCCTTTCCAAAAATGTAATTATGATTTGCAAAATATTTTTCTGAAAAGATCAAATTAGTCTGTATTAACAGGGAGCCGGCCTCAGTGGCTGAGTTGGATGCGCCGTCAGACTGGAGACCAGGAGGTCGCGGGTTCAACCCCCGCCGAGGTCGGCAACATTCTTTAGTGGAGATTGATCATGAAATATTTTCTACGGTCATTCTCTCCCTTCCGCTGATTCAAGAAGGGCAGTTGTCAGTTTCTGGCGAAGGAATGTGCACAATACTGGTTAACCGCTTAGAGGACAAAGCCTGCCCTGTTAACGTGTGGTTAGGTAAACTGACCGCGCTCGACATGACCCCATTGGGTTGACTGGGCCGTAAACCTCAACACAAGCCGGCCTCGGTGGCTCAGTTGGATGCGCCGTCCGACTGGAGACCAGGAGGTCGCGGGTTCAACCTCCGTCGAGGTCGGCAACATTCTTTCGTGGAGATTGATCATGAAATATTTTCTACGGTCATTCTCTCCCTTCCGCTGATTCAAGAAGGGCAGTTGTCAGTTTCTGGCGAAAGAATGTGCACAATACTGGTTAACCGCTTAGAGGACTATGCCTGCCCAGTAAATGTGTGGTTAGGTAAACTGACCGCGCTCGACATGACCCCATTGGGTTGACTGGGCCGTAAACCCTCAACACAAACAAACAAAACCTCAACACAAACAAATTAAATTAACAGGAAAAATTTGCATTGTCCCGATGATTGCTTATAATTAATCATTGGTTACTTTTGCCTCTTGTGACTGGTGATCAGAAAGAATGTAATTGGAAAATTCTATTTAATTCTGAATTTCATTTTGGGAAAAAAGAAGTCACCTTACTACTAAGGCTGGCTAATCAATCGATTATCAGTCCTGGCATTGTGATCAATAATCGATTAGTAATCACTGAAGATTTGGTAATAATTTTACCTGGTTTTGAGCAGACTCTTATTCTTACCATGTTATTCTTTACTGTATGTTGGTCAGGCAGGCCTGAGCAAACATGTAGACTGCAGAATGCGGCATCTCATCAGGGTCTACACTGTTTGCCAATCATTCAGCTAATTTTAGACAAACAGTGGGGAGTAAATAATACTTTTCAAATTTTAGATAAAGTATGGTAAGAAGTTGAGGTTACCAAATACTAAGGGTAAACACGGTAAAGTAACAGACACAGAAATCCAATGATTGATTGTTAGCAAATCTGTAACGATAATCATTTTTTGTGGAATTATTCGATCAATTAATCGATTATCTGATTAATTGTGCCAGCCTTACTTAATACCCACTGAAGTTTTGGGTAGGACTGCCTATAAAGGGGGAACGAGGTTGGCCCAGATAAAACATTTCTTTTCAGCTAAAAAGTATGAATATTTTTGTTATTTCTGCATGAAAGCATGTTTTGTTGATACTCGTTAGAAATACCTTGGCCTGGCATTTCTAACAAGTACACACAACATACGTTTTCATAGAAATAAGTAAAATATTAAGCGGCTTAAAGGCTGACTCTATAGCGCAGTCAGTAGCAGTAGGGACAGTAGGCTATATGTGGAAAGGACAGGGCTGCATTCCCTCCCATCCGCTTTAGGGGACTCAATAAACCAAGATTATTATTCATATGCAGTAGTGTACCAGTTTGTTTGTTACAATTTAAAAAGTTTTCTTGATTATAGAATTACCTGCCACTAGACACAGTAACAAAAGAAATCTTCACCCAGTGGATGGAGTTGATCAGACAGATTGTGGACAGACCAGTCCCTGAGGTAGGACAGAAGACATGTTAAGGAGGAGTATTTTTGAGGATAGTTGTAGGATAATTTTCTCCATAAAAACATTGATTGTGGTAGTGTTGCCACTGATGGTCAGTTATAATTGATCATCAGTCACTTTTGTCTATTGTGACTGATGATCGGAAAGATTTTTTTAGAGTCGACTAATCGGAAAATTCTATTTTTAGAAACTTATTTTTATAGGCAAGTTATAAAGAAATGAAATACAAAGCTATCTATTCGGGTCATTCTAGATTTGTGGTCAATAAAAGTGAAAAAAAAAAAAAAAAAAAGATAAAATAGCCTTAAATAAGTCAGCCTAAAAGTACTGATGTTTTTCTTATTTCTCCATGAAAACATATGTTGTGGGTACTCATTAGAAGTCTTCATAGAATATATGTTTTCATGGAGAAATAAGAAAAATATCATCTAGATACCCTCATTGATATGGAGCAATGAATAAGTACCTAAATTAAGAGAGAATATATTTTCTATACGTATATTATTAATTGATGATCAGTCGGTTTTACAAAACCGATGATCGACTATGAAATTCTGGCTGATTCCCAACACTCAGTAGAAGCGCCTCGGTGAAACATGGAGAGTTGACCCTGCCATTGTTGGCTTTTAGAAAGACGGTAGAAGGTTCTTGCTTCCTCTGAAGCAAGTTCAGACGTTAGGCATGTTCACTCCTTTTATTTCTCCCTTTATTTGGGAGACAGCAGAACATGACTGAAATATTGTTTACATGTCTGCTAAAAGTCGGATGGAGCAGAAATTTGGTGGAAGGCATTTGGGCAGTATGGAGATTAATAATTGCTAAAATGGTACCGTTCTGATATCCAAGATGGCCACCATGGCAGCCGTCTTGGAAAATCTTCAAATCACATCTGTTCCTGAACGGTAAGTCTGATTGTGCTTAAACCTGATGGTAGGCATTGGGGTATTATGGAAATTCAGAATTGGTAAAATCGTTCAGTTCCAATATCCAAGATGGCCACCATGGCAGATTCCACATCTCCGATGAAACCACATCACCTCCCAAATCCTTAGTCAGATTGAGCCGAATTTTGATGGGAGGCATCAGGGTGACGTGGAGATTCAGAATTGCTAAATGGTTCAGTTCCAATATCCAAGATGGTGGCCATGGTGGCAATCTTGAAACTCTTCAAACAACATCAGATTCTGGATTGCTAAAAGCAATCTGATTTGATAGCCAAGATAGCCACCATGGCACAATGTAACATATCATGATCAGCCTAATCCAGGTGAGCGATATCTGGCCCACTTGGACCTCTAGTTCTTCAGTGGATTTCTTTCATATTTGGTAGGGATGAAGAGAGGATGACCAGTAGGTGTTTCACGTGCAAGAGAGACAACTTTCACTTAGTTATTTAAATAACCCGACCATAATGCCATTAGGCGTTTTTCTTGTTGTTTTTTTTTTTTTTTTTATTGAAATTCTGTTTTTATATGTTTGTCTTGCAAAACACTCGATGGATGGGCAAATAATGGAGATGCTGATCAGGGTGCTCCATCCAGATCTACATTGTTTGCATAAGCCATTTTGTTGGAAAAATTGGTGTACAAAAGTTTAAATAGCTACATTTTACATAATTCTTTCTATTTAGCAAACCAATCAAATCGATGAGGATGACAGACCTGAGTTGGCTTGGTGGAAGGTGAAGAAATGGGCAGTACATATCCTTGCTAGGACTTTCGAAAGGTAAACAGAGGACTTGTTAAGGAGAATATTTGATTCATTCACAGTAAAAATACGTGTTATGGGTGCTCATTAGGAGTGTGAGTGATAGTGATTGATCGTGAAATAATTTGTATGGTCATTCTTTCACTTCAAGAAGATCAGTAGTCAGTTACTGGCAGTATATGCACAAAGTACTGGTCAACCGCTTGGAAGACTAAGTTTGCCAAGGAAAAGTGATTGATTAGGTTAACTGGCTGGCTCAGGATGAGCTTAACATTGTTAACTGGGCCATAAAGTCCAAATCAGATCAGAATAAGCAAGTGATGTGTAATTTCGGTTTGGTATTTAAGCTATGTAGTCTGCGTATATTATGATTTATTATCATTTTAAACCATTGGTCTGTAATATCAAATGTTAATGTGACAAACAGTTCAGTGCTCAATTGTTAGTGTTGCATCAACAATACACACTTCTTAAAATCTGGTATGATACTCCACCTGACAACAATCTACCCAATACATGTACTTGATGCTGAATGCTAAGCAAAAGAGCAGCTAATACCTTTTTTGGAGTATATAGTTTGTTTGTGTTGAGGTTTTACGGCCCAGTCAACCCATTGGGGTCATGTCGAGCGCAGTCAGTTTACCTAAAAACACAGTCACTGGGCAGGCTTAGTCCTCTAAGGGGTTAACCCATATTGTGCACATCCTTTGGCCAGAAACTGACAACTGCCCTTCTATGGAATGACCATAGAAAATATTTCATGATCAAATCTCCACAAAAGAATGTTGCCGACCTGGCGGGGGTCAAACTCACAATCTCCTGATCACCAGTAGGAAGGGCACCCAACTGAGCCACCGAGGCCAGCAATGTATATTGTATGATTTGGTTACTGTTCAACCCCTGACCTTTTTTATTCACAAAACATTTGCTATTTTGAAAGGAAAATGAAAAGATACTTGGGAATAGTTTGGATAAAGGGATTGTACTTGGTACACTTCTGCTATAGTTGGAAGTTATGCTCCACTAGTACACTTGTTCGCTTTTAGATTAATATACCAAAGACCACATGGGGTGGTCGGGTGTGGCGAAGGTGTTTTGTATCTTACATCACCGGAGCATCCAACTGATACTGGCCTACAGTTGGGCAAAGCCTGCTATCCTTGTAGCAGGTAAAGGTAGAGGGGGAATGTTTTTATTTCTTCTGTTTTAACTTCCATTCCTGTTCCACTTTCTTCTCTGTCCCTCTCTTTCATCTCCTCTACTATCTCTTCTCTTTTCTCCCTTTCTCTGGGAGATGACACAAAATGACCCACAAGGGTTGACTTGTTGTTAAACCCCAACACAACCAACAACCAAACAACAACACCAATATAAATTTCCCCTTTTATTTCATTATTTTCAGATATGGCAGCCCGGGTAATGTTACAAAGGATTACAACCAGTTTGCGGAGTGGTATCTGAAAGCTTTCTCTGGTACGTGAAAAACGTAGACAAATGGTCTTTTTTTCTAGCATTAGGGGCAAAACACATGGTTACTGTTTAATATAGGTTACCAGGGGACTTAATAAAGAGAGTATCTGATGATAATTCTGCGATAATTTTCTCAACTTCTCCATAAAATCGTGTTGTGAGTACTCAGAAGTGCCATGCCAAGCCCAGGCACTTCTGCTGGGCTCAGTGGCTCAGTTGGATGCGCCGTCTGACTGGAGACCAGGAGGTCACGGGTTCAACCCCCGCCGAGGTCGGCAACATTCTTTCATGGAGATTGATCATGAAATATTTTCTACGATCATTCTTTCCCTTCCGCTGATTCAAGAAGGGCAGTTGTCAGTTTCTGGCAAAAGAATGTGCACAATACTCCCCGTAGCCTAGTGGAGTTGACTCTTAATCCATTATGTTTCTCACCGCTGTGGTTCGAGCCTCGCTTGGGTCATATGTGGGAAAGCTAAGTTCTGCTTACGGATGGTTAGGTGGTTTTTCTCCGGGTTCTCCGGTTTTCGCCCACCTTCGATGAACGATCGGCTCGATATAAGTGAAATATTCTTGAAAGGGCCGTAAAACCAAAATCAAAAAAAAAAAAAAAAAAAAAGGTGCACAATACTGGTTAACCGCTTAGAGGACTAAGCCTGCCCAGTAAACGTGTGGTTAGGTAAACTGACCGTGCTCGACATGACCTCATTGGGTTGAATGGGCCGTAAAACCTCAACACAAACAAACAAACCAAGGCACTTCTAATGAGTACCCACAACACACTTTTCATAGAGGACTAGTTGATGTTTTATCTTCAAATTGAATTTTTGCCTCATCTTTTTAAATATGTTTAGAGTCCTTCAAGGTGGGACTTACGAAAACTATATGTTCAGGCAAACTGAAATTCTCTGAATTTCACATCAGTTACCGCTTTACTCACACATAACAGGAGGCAGAAACCTTTTTTGAGAAGTTGGCTATCATTCTCCTGAAAAACTTTCATCAGAGACTTATTTTTCCCCTAAATCCAGTATTTAAAAGGATACACAAAAATTCAGTTTTAAAAGGCTAAAACATCAAATTTAAGCCTGCCCAGGAAAAGTGTGGTTAGGTAAACTGTCTGGCTCGGTATGATCTTAAATAGTGTGACAGGTTATTAAACTCCAGACCTATCATAGAGAAATAAGAAAAAGTGTCTCTGGAGTACCAGAGGAATTGTTAAGGAGTATTTGATGATAATTTTGGGATATTTTTTTCTTATTTCTCCATAAAAACATGTGGCTACTCAACATACCTATTTATGGAGAACTGGAGAAACTTATATCATATTTTTTTTCCTTAACCATTCCTCTGAGTACAGCCAAGAATTTAGTTCTGGAGGTAGCAAAAAAAAAAAAAAAATGATTGGACCCAGGTTCTGTCACTTTGTTTTTGCTAATGCAGTTGTATATTGTGGGCATCTCTGGCAGGAAACCAACTGTTTTAATATATAAGCGGCATGCTCCATTTTGTAATCCCATGGATATGTACGAAATGTCTGGATGTGACTGAAATATTGTTGACTGTGTCATTTACATTTTGATGACCTTGACTTCTTTTTCAAGTTTGGGAACTGTTATTTTTTTATGAGAGCAGTTCTGCATACAGTTTACTATTATATTTTAGGAGGTATAATTCAAGTACTTCTAAAGGTATTGGACCAGTACCGACAAAAGATGTATGTGGCTCCTAGAATACTGCAGCAAGCTTTAAATTACTTGAATCAAGGGTAAGACCATGTTCTCTCAGTTGCTGTATTATGCCTAAATTATATTGAATGCATTTAGTTCATGCATGTACTTGGATGTTAGTGTTACATATTGGTCCAAATTGGACAGATAAAATATTGATAAAAGGTTGTTTAGGGTGCACCCTATTGGTTGTCTTTGATGTGTAGAATGTAGCCCTAAAAGTGTTTCATAATGTCCTATGTTAAAGTTTTTAAGAATCTCCTGAATGTTCCAGTGTATTATCTGTATCTCCTAGCAAGGCTGCATAGTGCAGTTGATAGTGCCACATACTTTGTATTACTTTTGACTGGCTCGACATGACCTTAATAGTGTAGACTGGGCTATAAAACTCCCAAGTTAAATCTGTATCTTACGAATGTTGAATGGATTTTGTACTTGGACTGATAATTGGTCTTATGTCAAGCACTGTCCAAAGTTATCTGTCCCCTCAGTGTCACTTTGAGGTCAAATTTTTCATATTTTGGCCAGTGTGAATTGGGCATTGTCATTCTACATTTATTTTGTGCAATGACAGGTCTTATTGAAGAGTATTACACCTAATGATTTTTTGCATTTATTTTTTTGTGGCTTACAAGATTAGCATGTTTTTGCTTAACTGTATGCTAACCTTCTACTATCAAATTTACCCAAGTATTTGGGCAGACATGACCTGAGCAATCAATTTAGACCCAGAACTGATGCTTCAGATGGTGGGCATCTGATTAGGCAGGGTTTTCAGTAAAAAATTTTAGAGAAGGCCAGAACAGAGTTTGAGGCTGCCAAAAGGACTACTGCCTACATTACCATATTTACCGTATTTATTCGGACCGACCTGAGCAAACAGTGTAGATCCAGATGATACTGCAGCTTCTCATCAGGGTCTACACTGTTTGCCAATCCTCCAGCAATTTTTAGACACAACAAAGGGTAGTAAATTGTACTTGTTCAAATTTTAGAACAAGTATGGTAGGAGATGAGGTGTCCAACTACTTAGGATAAATATGGTACTGTAATGCAGCAAAAGAGGATTTTAGGCAGAAAAATCCTTGAGAGTCATTTTGGCCTTTAGCCGCCTCTTAATGAAAACCTTCTTAGGATTTACCCTGTTTGCCACTCACCCAGCAGTTTTTAGATACATGAACAGGTAGTAAAATTGACTGGTTCAAATTTTATGGCAAATATGGTAAGGTGTTACAGTGTCTAATTACAGTAGAACTTCAATGGCTTGGCCAGCTTAAGGACCATAGAAACTTGTTCGAGACATGGGTAGTTTGAGCCTCTGAGGGTTAATCATAGTGCAAGGTCAGGAAACAAATGGCGATCATTTAGAAAAGTCTTTTCGCTTTTCTGTACAATAATAGTCTATTGAGTATACTCATTAGTACAATTGACCTAAGATACTTATTTGAAGATGTACCTGCTCATAACACACTTACGTTTTGAAAATACATGAATCTTTTTAACAAAATATGACAATTTTAATTTCTTTTTAACTTCGTTCTAGTTTTACATTTTAGGCATGTATGACTTATCATAATAACCGATACATTTCAAAACCAGTAACCGATACATTTCAAAACCAAGTTAGAACACCATTTAGACGCTAATGACCCTCATGCGTTGATGCGTCGTTAAATCTGAAAACGTCATCATCATTAGAATTGTCTCTAAGAGGAGATTTTAATGAGTACATACAACATACAATTTCTTGATGCAATAAGAAAATTTCCTTAAATATTTGTCTTCTGGAGCTATCAAGAATTTCGTAGGGACTCGAAAACAAGTTCAAATCAGCCATGGTAAATGAGCTTCTGGGTTAGAGCTTTTGAGGTTTGACTGTATTTAGGATAAATACAGTATTAACATTGATATTGTTGGTACAGGGTTAGCCATGCATTCAGCTGGAAGTTTATGAAACCACACATCCAACCAATCATCCAGGAAGTTATTTTTCCCCTGATGTGTCACAGTGATGCTGATGAGGAGTTGTGGAACTCGGATCCACAGGAATATATACGTATCAAATATGGTGAGTAAAAATGGAGAAGTGCTGCCAAGTCCTCCCCCTTACAGTTCTAGGACAATCCTTTAGCATAGCAACAGATAAGGCACTTTTTTCATCCAAAAACTGCTGATATCTTTCTTATTTCTCAATAAAAACATGTTGTGGTTACTCATTAGAAGCGCCTCTCTGAGGTGCTTCTAATGAGTACCCACAATGTAAGTTTTTGTCGAGAAATAAGAAAAATATTATGTGGATACCCCCTCTTATCTGTAGCTATGCTTTAGGACATGTTACAGAGGAATTGTTAAGGAGGTGTATGTTATATTTTCTTATTTCTTAATAAAAATGTTTGTTGTGGGTATTTATTGGAAGTGCCTGGATGTTTTATGGAGAATTGGAGAAATTATTCCAGAATTAACCATTAAAATGCCAAGAAAACCTTCATCTGAAAATGTCATCTGTTTATGTCGTCTGCTGAATATTCTTGCAAACTTTTCAAACCTGTTTTTGCGTCCAGGCAACAGTGTTGACCCTGATCAGACTGCTCCTATTAGTCTGATCTGGGTCCACACTGTTTGCAAAAATGACTTTTAAAATCACAAGCAGATGACAAAGCAGACGACAATTGTTGTGATCGGCAGTTTAAGGTTTAACATCAAGTATTTGTCTATTGCAACTCCTCTGATGTTAGGACACACCTTGTGAAATTAACAAACACATTCTGATAGTAGAAAAATTCATGAGTATTTTGTATGCAGTGAGTGCTATTTCCTTTAATCCATTGAAGACTGAGACACCTAAACAGGTAACTGGCAAACAGTGCAGACCCAGATCAGATGTTGCAGAATGTGGTGTCTGATCAGGGTATTTACTGTTTGCAAATACATGTAGTTAACCATTTTTCTATAGGAACATCAGCATCATACAACCTGACATACCTAAAATTGAAAATGGACTCTTCCAATATATAGTGTGGGGGAGTTTATTCAGTCCATATTGGGTTAACTAAAAATTGTCGATACATGTATTCAGATTTGTCTATTTATGCAGGAAAACATAGGTTGTGGGTACTTATTAGAAGCGCCTTGGTAAGGGGCTTCTAATGAGTACTCACCACCTATGTTTTCCTGGGCAAATATGAAAGATTTTTATCTTGATAACCATCTCATCTGGAGCTGTGTAATGATCATATTGTACCATATTTACTCTTAGTATTAGGACATCTCATCTCCTTACATACTTGTTCTAAAATTTGAACAGATAAATTTACTACCCAATGTTGTGTCTAAAAACTGCTGGATGAGTGGCAAGAAGTATAGACCCTGATGAGATGCCGCAGAATGCGGCATCTCAACTGGGTCGACACTGCTTGCTCAGGCCTGTCTGTCTGAATACGTAAACGTGGTAATGCTTCAACTAGTGGTACATGTATTTGAGAAAAATATTGTCGTGTTTGTAAAATTTTTGTTTCAGTGGATGAGAATATTTTATCTAACTGAATGGTATTTTGGTTACAGATGTGTTTGAAGATTTCTTATCTCCTGTGATAGCAGCACAGACACTATTCTATTCGTCTGCCTCGAAAAGAAAAGAAGTTTTACAGAAATCAGTTGGTTTCTGCATGCAGATTCTTACACAAACGGACACCAATCCAAGACAGAAAGATGGTGCTCTGCATATGATAGGGGCAGTTGCAGAAGTACTGTTAAAGGTAATTACAGATTTTTTTACACGTTTTGGTTGTGTGATGATATTGAAGACCGAACAGTTTCTTACTGGTGTGTTCCTGGATAAGACTTGGGTTTAACCCCATTTGTCAGTCTGTGTATATCAGCTGTGTGACTTATTGAAACGATATAAAACTTTCTTGTACGAGAAACCTGATTTAAAAAAAGGCTATACTGCTGTTGTACTCTTAGTCAGTAATGAACATTTTGTTTTGTAAAATAATAGATCTTGGGGGATTTTTCTTGGGGTATTAGCACCCCATTCTCAGTTGAAATTTCATTTTTGAATTGTGCAAATTCCCAACAATTAGAGGTTTACCTTAGGGAATATTCAGTCCCTGTTTATTTGAAATGATCCCAAATTAGAAAGGCCCCTTTCCCAAAATTGTAGAAAAATCCCTGAGAACTTCTTTCCAGATTTTCAGAATTACCATACATTTTGTGTCAGTTATTTAAATGTACTGTAAATTTTCCAGGACTCTTTTTTTTTTTTTTTTTTTTTTTTTGGGGGGCCATGAACAGCTTAATGCTTAGCATGCTGTGAAAAAATTTCAGCAGATGACATTTTGAAATATTTTTTTTTTATTTTTCCCAGAAAATAGGTTTGGCATTTCATGCAAATTGTCCCCTAAGGAACTGTCAATTTGATGTATGCTGTATTTGCCAGAGAATGGTAAAGGTTATATATAATAGCAGTTTTGTTTCAGTCTTCATGCACAGAAAATAGCTGCATAACCTGCTTATAGAGCCAGAATTACCACCATGCATTTTAAACATGTATTTAATTTCAGAGAAAAATATACAAAGATCAAGCAGAACTGATGCTTACAACACATGTTTTTCCAGAATTCACTAGTCAACATGGTTTCCTTAGAGCAAGGGTAAGTATTGAGAGTAAGTGAAAGAGAAACCTAAAAGCTGCTTTTCAAAAGATTATAATTGTTTTAAACACAATAAAAGATGATCATACTGTGCAATACAAGGCACTTTAAAAGAATAAGGTAAATGTCCTAGAATTTCAAAAACTGTATTCCATACTTTTTATACCACACCACATGGTAGTGGCATGGTATTATGGTATCACATTGGTTGTCTGTTTGTCTGTCCATCTGTTGAACGTCCCTCCATCTGTATTTTTGTTTCCGGACAATAACTTGAGTAAATGTCAGTTGATTTTCACCAAACTTGGTGTGTGCATTGACATTGTGGAGATCTGGTTTGAGATTGCTAAAGGGCCAGTTTAGTCCATTTTTGACAATTATCTGTCTGCGATACGATAATGGCGAGGTATTATCGTTTCACATTCTTATTTTGCAAAAAGTTAGCTTTTTATGCAGTTGTTCCTTAACCCTTGTCCTGCTGAACCCGGATATTCACATATTCAATGCCTTTGCAAACGGTGTACATCCAGATCAGTTGCCTTCTGAAGAAGTCAACTGATCTGGATCTGCACTGTTTGTTATTCAGTGTGTGAATTTATATCAACAACCTGGATCAACTAATCTGAATGGCTGAAAATTGGAAGTGGGTATGGCATCTTAATTTATTCAGCATGACAAGGGTTAAAATGCTTAGTAGAATAGCAAATAGTGTAGACTCTGATCAAGAGTGTTTGATCTGGGTCTGCATGATTTGTATATGCCATTTTGTCAGAAACGGTGGTGTATAAAATTTTAGGACATTTACCATACTTCAGATGACCATCTACATTGGTTGCATATGTGATAAGGTAGATTTTTATTTACCTGCCTTGGAGGCTTAGTTGGATGCGCGTCTGACTGAAGATCAGGAGGATGCGTGTTCGACCCCTGCTGGGTCAGCAACATTCTTTTGTGGAGATTGATCATGACATACTTTCTACGGTCATTCTCTCCCTTTTGCTGATTCAAGAAGGGCAGTTATCAGTTTCTGGGGAAAGAATGTGCACAATACTGGTTAACTGCTTAGAGGACTAAGCCTTCCCAGTAAAAGCGTGCTTAGCTAAACTGACTGCGCTCGACATGACCCCATAAGGTTGACTGGGTCATAAAACCTCAACACAAACAACAGATTTTTATTTGTAGATGCTCAGGTACAGCTTATTGTGCCTGCTTTTTTGTATCAGGAACATGGAGCTACATAGGAGTCCAATTTTCCATCTTCCCATTCATCTATTTGTCCATTTGTCAGCCAGTTCTAACGTTGGCCCTGGCATTTAGCTCTTTTTCTTACAAACTTAAAAACTGACCTTAAGACACAACAATCTACTGAGCTTCTAACAAACCTATTAAAATACTATGACACATCTAATTTTCATGCATGGTACATTTTACAGGCTTGCTGGGTGTTGCGGTACTTCAGCGAGTTAAAGTTCAAACAAGAAGCAAATCTCTTTCGAGCTCTAGAATGTACAAAAATCTGCTTATGTACTGACAAGGAACTCCCAGTAAAAGTCGAGGCTGCAATAGCTCTACAGATGTTGATCACAGAACAAGATAAAGGTGAATTTGTAGCTCTTGATTTTTTTTTTTTTTTTTTTTGTTTTCACCCAAATTTATTATTTCTTCTTTGAGTCCTACCAAAGACTTTAAAAATAGTACTAGCTGCTCTTTTGCTTGGCACTCAGCTTTAAGTAGAGCTAGGAATCAGAACTGGTCACTTCAGTGTCAGTATAATGTGACTGGGTGGGATATCATTTCAAGTGCTTGGGGCGTGATATTTCAGTAAGGTAGCACTCAAAAAGTGAGCATTGAGCTCCCTGCCATATCCAGTCACCGTCACGATATGAGTGAAAGATTGTTGAAAGGACGTAAGGCCCAAATAAAACAAAATTCTTCTTTCTCTGTGAAAATGTGTCATAAGTTTATACGTTTATACTAGAATTGCCTAAATTGTGGTAATTAACAATGAGTCGCCACAAAAGTTTTTGAGAAGAAATAAAAATAACAAGATTTCTTCGTTGTCAACATTTATGTCAACCCAAGCCTTTAGGTGTATCACTAAATAACTGTTACGCCTACAGTCATCTTGCCTTGCATACAGGTGCTTCCTGACATGGACCTAATGTGGTGGAATTTAACCATGAATTATTTTCAGGGTCAAGTGATTGTTCCATTTTTTTTTTGGGACACTTGTGATATAATTTGAACATATCCTTTGGCTACCTGATGAGGTATCTAAGGTATCTAAAAAGCACTGATGGAATGGCAAAAACTGCAGTCCCTGATCAAACTGCTCCCTTACTATCAGAATATTTAGCCCATTGTAGTCTGGAGAGACCTTAAAAGGGTAATAAGCAAACCGTGCAGACCCAGATCAGATGCCGCAGAACATGGCGTCTAATCAGGGTCTCCACTGTTTGCAAATCAGCCATTTTTTTCTCTAGGAATACATAAATCACATAGCCTGACATACTTGAAATTATAATCTTCCAATATATAGTGTGGGGTGTTCATTCAGTCATCAATGGGTTAGAGCAAATATGATAATTGCTATTTTGACAAATAAGAAGTACCTTTGAATATGCAGATTTTACTGTATTTACCCAAAGTGTTTGTTCAGACAGGCCTGAACAGAGCAGACCTAGAACAGATGCTGCATCTGCCAAAATTTGGCATCTTCTGATTAGGGTCTACATTGTTTGCTGTTTACTCAGCAGTTGGAGGCATCATCGAATAGTCAAATGACGTTCTGCAGAGAGGAGTGGTTCAGTAGGTGTATTTGATGTCATTTTTTCAGGCATTTTTCAATTTCTCTTGAAAATATATATTGTGGGTTCTCATTAGAAGCACCTCCTGAGGCACTTTTAATGAGAAAAATTATCCCAGAGTTCTCAACAAATGGTCCTCTGGCAAATGCAGTACATTATGATTTCAGCGAAGAATTTTATGAAGCCACATGTGAAGACAGTTATACTGGAATTACTGAAGGTGATTCGGGAGACAGAAAATGATGATTTAACTGGAACAATGCAAAGGCTTGTTTGTACCTATGTTGAAGATGTCATTCCCATTGCTGTTGAAATGATGTCACATCTAGTAAGTCTTAGTTGTATTTACCTGGGCCCGGTTGTTCAAAGCATCGTTAGCTTAACGAGCTCGTTAAGGGTCATTTCGTTAACTGTTCTAGCAGATTCAATACACAATATTCTGATATTTTGCTGAAAAAATGTGAGTAGCTTTTGCACTGCAAAAGCTACTCACATTTTTTCAGCAAAAAATTTCAGCGTATTTGTGTATCACTCGATTAAAATTTTAACGAATCGTTAACTAACGACATCGTTAGCTTTGAACAACTGGGCCCTGAACTATTGAGACAGAAAATGCCAAAGGATATTATATTGATCATAATCAGTCTGTTTTGGATTGTTGCCAAATATAAATGGTGATTGGAAATGTTGCAAATCAGTTGGCCTTCTGGGGATTGAGGGGTTGGGGGAGTAAACAAGTGGAAAACATGCAGGTTTAAAAATGAGTATCTCTGCATAAGCCAGAAGCACAGAAACAACTTGCTTTGTGTAATTCATAATTTTCTGCTGGTAATTTACACAGTTATGCATCTTATCTGGCTCCTGAAACAGCATAGTGTAGCTCAAAGTAAGTTAGGATATCCACATAAATATTTCTCCTCAAAAAGAAGCGTCCAATTGGCCAAATGGTTCGCGCTTACCACCGGATCCTGAGGTCCCGAGTTCGAATCACACTGGAGGCAGACTTCTGCTCATGACTGTGTGTCGCATTGTGCAGTGTCTTTCATTATCACACTTCCATCGTCTTAATATGACTTAATAACATTGCAAGTGATGTAAAACATCAAACCATCATTATTGCATAAAAAGCAGTGCCGCACATTATTAACAGCCGTGCATTAACTGGCGAAAAGCCGTGTATTAACAAGGCAATTCACGCGCTGTTAATGCATGGCTATGCAACTTTCAATATGCCTGTACCAGGGCCACATAATTGCTGCTGTCAAGATATGTGTAGTGCCTGGCCCTTGAACGAGCATAGTCCGTGGAAATTTTCGCGAGACATCAGTGAAATGGCGAAACAAAATAGTGCAAGAAATAATGGGAAATGTAGCAAATGTTTTTAATTTTTATGCAATAATAGCGATGGAGCATGGTTTTTCAGTGCATTAACATTCGCCAGGTCCCTTGGGAGGTGTTGAAAACCGCGGCCTTCGGCTTCGGTTTTCAACATCTCCCACGGGACCTGGCGAATGTTAATGCATGAAAAACCATGTTTGATCCCTATATTAGAGAAGTGCCTCAGCAAGGCCCTTCTACTATGTGGAGAAATTAAAAGAAGTGTCATTAGTTTTTTGGTTAAAAAAAGTACATTATCTAGCTTGTGCTATGAGTGTAGATCCTAATTAGCTGGCTACAAGCTGTCAATGAGGAGGGAGGAAAATATTTCTGTGTCACAGTTCTGTTTCAAGCTGTCTCATCTGGATCGAGAGGACTTCAAGGAACATGTTGATAATTACAGGATAATTTTCACCATTTCTCCATAAAAAATATATGTTGTTGGTACTCATTAGAAGCACCTTGGTGAGGCGTTTCTAATGAGTACCCACAAGATTATTATGGAGAAATAGGAAAAAATATTTCAGAATTATCATCAAATATTCTTCTATTCCTCAACAAGTCCACTATAAAAAAAAGAAAAAGTCCCCTGTCAATTTTTTTTTTTTTTTTGTCTGGAGGGTTCATATGATCAGTCAAAATGGTATTCTGAGAAATTAATATATATGTACACTATAACAGTTCCTTTTTTTTTTCACAGGCCTCAACATTTTCTCAAGTTATGGATACAGACTCTGATGGATCGGAAGAGAAGGCTATTACGGCTTTAGGTATTCTCAACACCATGGAAACTATACTTACTGTGATGGAAGAGCAAAAAGAGGTACGTCAGAAGGGTATTTAACTATTTAGTAAACATGTTAATGCTTAGCATGCTGGGTAAAATTTTCAACAGGTGACATACTGAAATATTTTTATATTTCCAAACAGGTTTCTCTATGAGGCCCTTCTAATGAGTACCCACAACATAATGCTTTTGTATAGAAATAAGAAAAAATATTTTTTTCTGGATAATCCTCACATAGCTCTTAATAAGATGCTTTTTTTTTTCAATTCAAAAGTATGATATTTTTCTTATTTCTCCATGACATGCTGTGGGTACTCATTAGAAGCACCTTGCCGAGGCGCTTCTAATGAGTACCACAACATATGTTTTGGTGGAGAAGTAAGAAAAATATTTTAATACCTGAAACCCACTCTTATCTAGACCTATCTTCGCTTATCTGAAGTTATGGTACTAGGTCAGTAAATTATAGGTACCAGAAACTCTGATTACTGTCATAATCCTAGATATTGGGACAGACAGGTCGAGCAAAAGAAGACAGATCAGATACTGCAGAATGTGGCGTCTCATCAGGCAGGGTCTATACTGTTTGCCACTCATCCATCTTTTTTGACACATGAGCAGCTACTCAGATGGAATCGTTCAAAGTTTATGTCAAGTGTAGTAAAGAGTTGTCACAATTTAGGCTAAATAGGGAAATCAATTTAAGCCATTTACGAGGTACAATCAAGAAGTTCTTGGCCCGATATACTTTATGATGAATAAATAGAAATGAAACCCCATTCTGTTGATAATTTTATCTTATTCAACATCTTTCGTAGAAAGAATAAAATTTCAAAGCTATTGATTTCAGTAGGAATTCGCTGCAAACGGGAAGGCTGTGTAAAACTGAGAAAATGGACAAAGTTGAAGTCAGAGCAGTCATAAAGTACTTCTGTAAGAAGGGCATGTCCCCGAAGGAAATTCATGACAAATTCATTAAAACCCTTGGGAATGAGTCTCCTTTTTACGTTAGAGCTTGTGCACAGTCTGATCATATGTGACAGGAGAAGAAGCCTGTGTGATGTAGCTATTCAAATAGGCATAGGTTTTGAGGCAGTTCAGTCTATCTTGACCAATATCAGGGTTGTCCAAGGTCTCCGCTAGATGTGTCCCCAGAATGTTGACCAAAGATCAAAAGAAGAACAAACTTGATATTTCTAAATATCTCCTGTCTCTGTATGAAGATGACCCTGAGGAATTTATGTTTCATGTTGTGCCGCAAGATGAGACCTGGGTCCATCACTTGGATCCTGAGGCCTAAAAGCAGAGTATGCAATGGAAGTATTCAAGCTCACCCCCTCCTAAGAAATTAGTTTCTTCAGGAGGGAAGGTGATGGCTGCTATCTTTTGGGATAGGAGGTTACCAAGATGGATTGGCCGGCCTCGGTGGCGCAGTTGGATGTGCGTCCGACTGGAGACCAGGAGGTCGCAGGTTCAACCCCAGCCGAGGTCAGCAACATTCTTTTGTGGAGATTGATCGTGAAATATTTTCTACGGTCATTCTCTCCTTTCCGCTGATTCAAGAAGGGCAGTTGTCAGTTTCTGGCGCAAAGAATGTGCACAATACTGGTTAACCGCTTAAAGGACTAAGCCTGCCCAGTAAATGTGTGGTTATGTAAACTGACATGACCCCATTGGGTTGACTGGGCCGTAAAGCCTCAACACAAACAAACCAAGATGCTTTATCTTGAGGAAGGTCCCACGATAAATGTATGTAGAAGAACTAAGGCGGCTGCATGAGGAGATTGTGAAGAAAAGAGGAAAGTTGACTCAAGGTGTTCTGCTCTTGCAAGATAATGCACCAGCCCACACATCTTCAGTTGCTATGGCTGCTGTGACTAAATGCAGCTTCAAGGTTCATCTCCTGTATCCTCCAGATTTAGCCCCTTTATATTTCTATCTGTTTCCAAATCTGAAACTAACCTTCATGGTAGGAATTTGGAAGCAGTGAAGGTATCATAGTTGCTGTTGATGAGTACTTGCGGGACCAGGAAGAAGGTTCTATTTTGAAGGGATAAGCAAACTGGAACCACATTGGAGAGAGTGCATTGAGGCAAAAGGAGTTATATTGAAACATAATGGCACAGTTTCTGCTCTTGGTCATTCCCAAAGTACAGTGGCCTAGAACTTTTTGATTATCCCTGGTATATATGAGTGGCTATAGTGTATACACTATATATTAACAGCCATATCTTGGTTGCACAAATGCACATGTTGCTCTTGCTCTTGTATTTTTGGACGGGTTTTTATAAAATCTGTCCTTTAAAATAACCATGTCCAGGCGGGCGAGCGGGCGTCATTCAAGGTTTACCTTTTTGAAAAACCCGTCCATAATGCTGTTAGGCATTTTTGGGTGGGTTTTTTAAAAAAAAATCTGTCCTTTAAAATAGCGATGTCCGGGGCGGAAGGGAGTCGGGCATCATCAGAGGTTTACCTTTCGGTTAATCTTTTGAAAAACCTGTCCATAATGCCGTTAGGCGTTTTTCTTGTTCTTGTTGTGTACGAGGGGCATTCATTTAATGTTGTCATTGGGATTCTACAGGGCGCGTTATTAATCCCATTCGCATTTTGTTTACTTCAACCCTTCGAAGTATTCTCCCTTGACGGAAACACACATTTTAAGTCTGGAAATCTAGTCTGTAAAGGCAGAGAAGTAGGCCTTTTTAGGTATACCCTGAAGACACTGGTAAAATGTACTACCAAGTGCACTTCGGGATTTATAATGACGACCAAAAGGGGTAGTAAAGGAAACAGGAAAAAGTTGCAGGTCTGGCGAATAAGGTGGATGAGAGAGCTGAATTACCTTTTCCTCTTTCAAGAAGTCTTGGACAAGAACACACTTGTGAGCATGTGCGTTGTCATGGATAAGACACAGATCTCTTAAACCGGTTGCAGGTCTACATTTTTCATAGTGTGCCTTTACTTTTGAGTGTATATGACTGAACCATCTTGAACTTTCAATAACTTTTGAAAGACTGAACTTGCGGGATTAGATCGAAATTTCATCCTATTATAGAAATCACTCCCCCGTGAAATCGCCAGTTTCCACGTGCTCCTTACAGCCACTTGGTATGGTGGGCCATTAGTGACACAATAAATGAATGCCCCTCGTATAGGATGATGTTAGTTTTCTTATTCATTGCTAGATATAAAGGAGATATTTTATTTCTACCAAACTCTATTTCCATTTTGTTTTCAGATTATGGTCCAGTTAGAAGGAATAGTATTAAGTGTGATAGGAATAATTTTACAACAGAATGTTATAGGTTTGTACATCTTAGAACATTCAAATATTTGTGTCTTAATGTCAGAAAACATACCTTCTGACATGTGCACCCAGTGACGACTCATATTAGCCTGCATATCTGCATTGCCCGCATGAAAAAACCTTGCATCCTTGGCAATCCAAAATGCACTGATCAGACTGTGTGAATGTGCAGGCAGATCTGAATCTTCCTTCGTGGGGGGCATGTCTGAACATTGCAGCTCATTTATTGTTATCCCAATGTATTTCAGAAAAAGTATCATCCCTCCAATTCAGGCAGTTATAATAATTGTCATCCTATACTGTTGAACAGTTTAGATACCTGAGTAGCAGTGTGGGGAAAAAGTACTAAAAAGTACTTTGCATCTTTGGTTAGCCAAACTGTGCCCAGTGATAATTTAGTTAAGACTGCGTGAATGGGTGGGCTGATCGGAAACTTTTGCTGGATGCACATCTGAAGGAGTATTTGGTGATAATTCTGGGCTAATTTTCTCCAGTTTTCCATAAAAACATATGTTGTGGGTGCTTATTAGCAGTGAGGTGCTTCTTATGAGTACCCACAACATGTTTTTATGGAGAAGAAAATTGTCCCAGAATTATCACCAAATACTTCTTAACAATTCCTCTTGAGTTATAATTTCATTTATACTGAAATTTAATAGTGGCAAGATTTTTGTGTTTGAATTGAGTGACTGGCTTGCTGTACCTGGATTTTTCACATACTTTGTGCCGACATCATATTGTATGTAGTAAACGCCAGGGAGAGTAAATGTGTGTTTGGTCTGTTTTTATACTGTCAGTCATTTGACTGCTTTGTTAACAGAGCCACACTACAATACTATTGTAATATGTCCTAGTCACTCCTTGGAGCAAGGTGCTTCTAATGAGTACCCACAACATATGTTTTTATGGAGAAATAAGAAAAATTGTCCCAGATTTATCACCAAATACTCCTCCTTAACAATTCCTCTGGGCCCAGTTGTTCAAAGCTAACGATGTCGTTAGTTAACGATTCGTTAAAATTTAAATCGAGTGATACACAAATATGCTGGAATTTTTTGCTGAAAAAATGTGAGTAGCTTTTGCAGTGCAAAAGCTACTCACATTTTTTCAGCAAAAAATATCAGAATATTGTATATTGAATCTGCTAAAACAGTTAACGAAATGACCCTTAACGAGCTCGTTAAGCTAACGACGCTTTGAACAACTGGGCCCTGACGTTCTATCATTTCATTTATACTTACATTTGATAGTGGCATGATTATAGCGCTTGAAATGGGTGACTGTCTTGCCTGGATTTTTCACATACTTTGTGCCTACATCATATTGTATGTAGTAAATGCCAGGGAGAGTAAATGTGTGTTTGGTCTGTTTTTATACTATACTGTCAGTCAGTTGATTGCTGTGTTAACAGAGCCACACTACAATACGATTGTAATATGTCCTAGCCATCCCTTTGGGGGAGGGTCATAGCAGCAGATAATAGGGGGGCATCAAGAAAATATCTTTCTTATTTCTTCACAAAAACATATGTTGTAGTGCAACACATGGCAGACACATAGGGATCATGTTGTCCTTCCGCGTCGTCGTCGTCATTGTTGTCGTCGTCACACTTTTTGTTTCCGTTCAATAACTTTTGAAGGGATGTTTGAATTTTATTCAAATTTTGCAGAACTTTATATTATTATAAAATACAGGTCAAATTCTATATTGGTAATCATCCGCCAAATTTTAGGTGAGTTTTGGCCCTTTTTCGACTTAGTTTTTGTTGTTCGTTTCAGCTCAATTACTTTTGAAGGGATGCATTGATTTCATTCAAACTTTTCAGAACTTTATATCAACGTAAAATACAGGTCAAATTCGATATTGGTAATCATCCGCCAAATTTTGTTTTCGACTTATTTTTTGTTGGTGTGTTGATATTGGTTTCCGATCAATAACTTTTGCAGGGATGCATTGATTTTATTGAAAGTTTGCAGAAGGATGTATCATTGTAAAATACAGGTCAAGTTCGATATTAGTAATGATCCGCGAAATTTTAACTGACTTTTTCGACTTACTTTTTAGCTCGCCTGTACGAAGTACAAGGAGAGCTATTGTAGTCACCCCGGTCGTCCACGTTTGCGTTTGCGTTCCCGTTCCCGTCACACTGCGTTAAAGTTTTTCAAATGCTTATATCTCAACAGTCACTCCTCACAGAGGCATCAAATTTGGAACTTAGGTACCTTGGAGGGTCTTCTGAGATTCCAAGAGAATAAACCCCTGGGTTCATGCCCCTGGATGGGGCTAGGGGTCAGAATCTAGGACACCTTTGTAATACTGTGTTAAAGTTTTTCAAATTCTTATATCTTGACTTTCACTCCTCATAGAGCATTCATATTTAGAATTTGGGTACCTGGACGAGTCTTCTGAGATTCCAAAAGAACATACCCCTGGGTTCATACCTCAGGGTGGGCCTTGGGGTGGGGCTAGGGGTCAAAATCTAGGACACATTTGTAAAATCTTATATGCCTACAGGTTATAGACACAACTGGTTATACATCAGCTAACTATGTGACATCGGTTTAAGTGTAAGAGAGTGAAGGTCATGGTGACCTACATTTTACGGTCCAGGTCACCTAGATCTCACGGTCCAGTGATTTTGCCTTATATCTTGAATACTATTTGTTGGATAAATGTCACCCCTGGGATATTACTTCCATGTGACCCAATAAATGACCACTTACTATATCTAGGTGATTGTGACCTATATTTCATGGTTCAGTGATTTTGCCTTATATCTTGAATACTATTTGTTGGTTAAATGTCACACCTGGGATATTACTTCCATGTGACCCAATGAATGACCACTTACTATATCTAGGTCATTGTGACCTATATTTCATGGTTCAGTGATTTTGCCTTATATCTTGAATACTATTTGTTGGATAAATGTCACACCTGGGATATTACTTCCATGTGACCCAATGAATGACCACTTACTATATCTAGGTCATTGTGACCTATATTTCATGGTTCAGTGATTTTGCCTTATATCTTGAATACTATTTGTTGGATAAATGTCACACCTGGGATATTAGTTCCTTGTGACCCGATTATTGACGTCAAAATATATCTCTGTTGGTGTGACCTATATTTCATGGTTCAGTGATTTTGCCTTATATCTTGAATATTTGTTGGATAAATGTCACACCTGGGATATTAGTTCCATGTGACCCAATGAATGACCACTTACTATATCTAGGTCATTGTGACCTATATTTCATGCTTCAGTGATTTTGCCTTTTATTTTTATTACTATTTCATGGAGAATTGTCATACCTGGATTATTATATCTATGTGACAAAATGATTTACATACAAATACATCTAGGTCAGTGTGACCTATATTATATGGCTTAATGATAAAAATGTTACAATATAAAATGTACCCAGCAGGCGAGCTCGCTGTCCTCCGACAGCTCTTGTTGTTGGTGTGTTGATATTGGTTTCTGCTCAATAACTATTGCAGGGGTGCATTGATTTTATTGAAAGTTTAAGAAGGATATATCATTGTAATATACAGGTCAAGTTCAATATTGGTAATCATCCGCAAAATTTTGGCCAAGTTATGGCCCTTTTTCGACTTAGTTTTTGTTGTTGGGGTAAAATACAAGGTAAAGGTATTGTTTCCCTTCAATAACTTCTGAAGGGATGCATTGATTTCATTCGAAGTTTGTAGTGAGGGGTTGCCTTTAGGGATAGGAGCGATTATAAGGACCAGTGTTTTTTTCCTTTTTTCATATCAAATGGTTGGCGCTTTAAGGAGGCGACACATCCAAATCTGGGAATTCTAGTTTTCTCTATGGTCTTTCTCTCCTTTCTGCGGATTCAAGAAGGGCAGTTGCCATTTTGTGGCAAAAGAATGTGCACAAGTACTGATTAACTGCTTAGAGGACTAAGCTTGCCACGGAAAAGTGTGGTTAGGTAAACTGACTGGCTCGACTTGACCATAACAGTGTTGACTGGGTAGTTAAACTCCAAACCAAACCAATCCAAACTTCCCAGGATGAAGCATTTCAAACCGTCCTTGACCCAGTTGTTCAAAACTAACGATGTTGTTAGTTAACGATATTGTTAAAACTTTTATCATTAAATATGGCATATATGCTAATATTTTTGCTGAAAAAATGTGAGTAGCTTTTGCAGTTGCAAAAAAAGCTACTCACATTTTTTCAGCAAAAATACCTGTGAATTAGATCTAGTACTTACTAGAATCTAGTACTTACTAGAATAGTTAACATTTTAACCTCTTATGAGTTCATTAAGCTAATGATGCTTTGAACAACTGGGCCCAGTAATAATAATTTGTTGTCTTTTACAGATTTTTATGAAGAAGTTTTATCATTGATATACAGTCTAACTAGTACTCAGATATCCCAGCACATGTGGCAGGTGTTTGGTATGTTGTACGAAATGTTTCAGAAAGATGGCATTGACTATTTCACAGGTGAGTTTATTTTGTTTCTGTTGTAGCAAAGTCTTGTCTCGTAGGTCCAGATAAGAGGGGAAATGCACATGACAGTGGTGGAGTATGATGGTTTCACATTGGATATCAGTGTGCGTTAGTCTGTCCCTGCTTTGTTTCCGGATGAAAACATGAGTAAACATCAATGGATTTTCACCAAACTTGGTATGTGCATTGATATTGTGGAGATCTGATCTGGGATTGCTAATGGGGAAATTTCGTCAAAGTTTGGAGGAGTTATCTGCCGGAGACACGCCCATATTTTCATTTCTGGACGATAACTTGAGTAGATATCAAGGGATTTTAACCAAACTTGGTACATGGCGAGATATTATAATTTTATGTTTTTTTTTTTTATTTTTTTTTCTGTTTTTGCCATGAAAATGTGGGGATTATTGTAAGTTTCTCACTGAGGCACTTTTATGAGGCCCACAGCAAATGTTTTTTTTTTTTGAAGAAAAAAAAAATGAGTATTTTTCAGATGCAAAAAGCGTCTTATCTGGAACTGTTTGCCAATCAATACCCTTTTGTCTCCAGACTAAAAATTGTTAAAATGTGTGATGCACAATTCAAGAAGAGGGTTTTTATACCATATGCAAAACAGAAGGCCCAGATCAGTAGTAGGTTAGATGATCAGTTTGTCGAAACATTCCCACTGCCACCCTCCTTGCCCATGTGTGTTCACCAAATAGATGGGCTATCTAGTGCCTCCTGGCAGGGCCTGAATTTTCATTTGACCACGTCAAGTAACAGGCCCACAAATTGTCTCAACAAGATTAAAACATTATTAACACCATTTAGTTAGATGACATATTCTGTATTGTCCACCTTCAAATGGACACCAACAAAGACACAGGCTGATCTGGGCCTTGGCTACCTACACATGACGTAAAGGTCCTTTACATGCATACATTAAAATTAATATTTGCTGTGACCTGACCCACCTTCCTGTTCTCATCTTCTACTGCTTCCAACAAACTGAGAGTTTGACTTTGTTCTCTATTTTCAGATATGATGCCAGCCCTTCACAACTACATTACAGTGGATACTCCAACCTTCCTCTCAAATCCCACATATCTGGAAGCCATTTACAATATGTGCAAAAAAGTGAGTAAATACACAACTTCATCGCCCAGTTGAAGTGTCCTGGTGGGTGAGAGGTTACATTCCTGATTTCAGATCACCCTGTCCCGTGTTTTAACCCATTATAGTTGGAGACCTGTAAAAGGGTAATTGGCAAACAGTGCAGACCTGGATCTGAAGCCACAGAACCCGGCAGGGTCTCCACTGTTTGCATATAGTTTAACCATTTTTCTCTAGGAATATGTATATCTCATAGCCGAACGTACCTAAAATTGAAATTGGACTCTTCCGATATATAGTGTGGGAGAGTCTATTCAGTATACAGTGGGTTAATCCTGATGGAGGCAAATTCAGCTCATGACTGTACAGCTCTTAATTGCACAGAGCCTTCTATTATGGCCTTTCCTTCATCTCAGTGTTACAGACAACCCTCTTTATACCAATACTCGATACATCGACAAAGTTCGTTATAATGACAATTTGACTATCACGGAACCTTTGCTTAAGAGGTAACAATTAGTCACAAATTATGCAAGAATATTGTATAATTAATTTAATACTTGAATGAAACATATGGTTTGGATATTTGTTAGAATTGTCTCATTGAGGCAATTCTAACAAATATCCAAAACATTATGTTCTTTGAGGAAATAAGAACAAAACAACACCTTTCTTGCATATGAATCTGCTCATTAAATATTCTGTACAACAGCAAATTCATTTTGATTGCAACGTCTTTGGGAACAAACATTGTCGTTGTAACGAGGTTCACTAGTTAAATCATCATCATCATCATCATCATCATTGCACATAACATGGACAGTGTAGTTTGAATTCGAGGCCTTTGCCTAGTATTTTATAACTTCAATTTTTTTTTATATATCAGCCCTAGTATTTAACCTATGCGACAATGCCTGCCGCTGAAGTTTGTTTAGTTTAATGTGCCTTTAAATTTGGACGTGAAATTACTTGCAGGTGTTGTCTGCAGATGTTGGTGAGGATGCTGAGTGTCATGCTGGCAAATTGTTGGAAGTTATTCTGTTACAATGTCCAGGTCAAGTAGATCAGGTGAGTAAAAGTAGTAAACAGTGGTGTATCATGACAAACGTTTTATATCTTTAATTGTTTACTCAATTCTAGGAATATTAGCCGGCCTCGGTGGCTCAGTTGGATGCGCCGTCCGACTGGAAACCAGGAAGTCGTGGGTTCAACCCCCGCCAAGGTCGGCAACATTCTTTCGTGGAGATTGATCGTGAAATATTTTCTACGGTCATTCTCTCCCTTCCGCTGATTCAAGAAGGGCAGTTGTCAGTTTCTGGCGAAAGAATGTGCACAATACTGGTTAACCGCTTAGAGGACTAAGCCTGCCCAGTAAACGTGTGGTTAGGTAAACTGACCGCGCTCAACATGACCCCATTGGGTTGACTGGGCCGTAAAACCTCAACACAAACAAACAAATCTAGGAATATTAAATTGTTCACTCTATTTTAGGAACGTTTTAGCGTCGTAGCTGCGAGGCTGAAACTTTCCTAGGATTGAGTGAACAATGAAGATATTATAATTAATTTTTCTTCCTTTAAAAGAAAAAAGTTTTGTAATGTTTTTAATCTGAGGAGCCACATGAGAAAACTTAACTTCTTATGTGTGCCCAACAGAGACTTAAGTCTGCTTATGCATTTGTGCAGTCTGATCAGTTTTCATTGTCCACATGAAACTTTTCAACAAATCCCCGAACAGCATGCATAAATGTAAAGGCTGCTCAAGGAGTTTGTTCCCCGCATTATTATGGCTCAGGGCACTTTTCTTACATTGTCTTGTGCATCTTGTTATTCACAGAAAAAATTAAATGAAAGAAATGCGATCAGGGTTCAGTTGTTCGAAACTAACGATGTTGTTAATTAAAGTATCATTAAAACTTTGATCATTAAAATATGGCATATACGAAATATATGAAAAAAACATTTTTTCAGCAAAAATCACTGTGAATTAGATATTTTATTTACTAGAACAGTTAACATTTTGACTGCTAACAAGCTCGTTAAGCTAAGGATGCTTTGAACAACTGGGTCCAGAAATTAATGTCTCCATTGTGTACAAACTTAACCCTTCTCATGCTGAATAAATTAAGATGCCACGCCCACTTCTAATTTTCAGCCAGTCAGAGTGCTTGATCTGAATTGTTGCTATAAATTCACATACTTGATGGCAAACAATGCAGATCTGGATCAGTTGGCTTCTTCAGAAGCCAACTGATCTGGATCTACATTGTTTGCTAGGACAGGGTATGTCGTGCTCAGCAAGAGAAGGGTTAAAGCTCAATGTGATGAACTATACTGAGCTACAACGTCAGGAAATGTACCTTTGTACATGTGCATCTTCATTGGGTACATGTTAGCAGGCACATTTTCTCACATTGGGGCTCTGTATGGTCTTGTTTTTTTGTTTTAGTATATCAGAAGATATTTGTCAAGTGCTTTAGAAAGTGTTGAAGGCTTCAAGTTTTAACACACTTTCTGGGCTTGGAGAATGATACTACATAGCTCCGGATAAGGCGCTTTCTTTCTTTTTCAACAAAAAAGTACTGATATTTTTCTTATTTCTCCACAAAAATATGTTGTCGCGATATGGCTGAAAGATTGTTGAAAGTGACATTAAGGTCAAATCAAACAAACAAACACAAAAACTTCAAATGAGTACCACAGCATGTTTTAGTGGATAAATATGAAAAATATTATGTAGATACCCCCTCTTATCTGGAGCTACAACCATAGAGGTTATATTTGATCTCAACAATGCATGTCTCTCCTTGAAATTTAAACACACTTTCTCTTGCAGATTGTTCGACCTTTCGTAGAACTTGCCTTACAAAGACTAACACGTGAGGTGCAAACTTCTGAATTACGGACAATGTGTTTACAAGTTGTGATTGCAGCTCTGTGTTATAATACCCCACTTTTATTAGAGACAATGAAAACATTGGAAATTTCAAATATTCAAGGATCGTTATTACAACAGTTTCTTAAACAGTGGGTGCATGATGTAGACTGCTTCCTTGGGTAGGTAACAATTTTTTAGACCCACACTTAGATGATCCACTTCAAGCAGATTTATGAAAAGTACTTGTCCAGAATTGAACAGATTGTGCCGATGTAAAGGCTGATCTGAGATTCTGTTGTTTGGCTGGATCTAGTGATTTTGTATTTCAGCTCCTATATTAAGATAGGTGATATTTTGTATTATTTTTCTTTTTTCACTTTATAAACATATTGTGGCCTCCAGTTAGAGTTTTCTGGCTAAGAATTCTCAGTTAACGCCATGGCGCATGGCATATTTGTTAAGAGCAATAACAACAAGTCATCTGAATTACTGTATTTTTCCTCGAAATATTGAGGCCGAGGCACTTACAATGAGTACCCACAACATATAGTTTGATGGAGAACTGTTTAAAATTATCCCAGAATTATCACCAGATACTCAACATTTCCTCTGATGAACAGTTTACATTAATAATACAATGTGTAAAAGCAGATTTCTCATTTAATACTTTTTCACATCTTATAGGTTACATGATAGGAAAGTGGCTGCACTAGGCTTATGTTACCTCCTTGGTATGACACAGGAAATGAGGCCACAGGAAGTCCATGATATCAGCTCGCAAATAGTTCCTTCTTTACTCATCCTGTTCCAGGGATTAAAAAGAGCATATGAATGTAAGTAGCCAGCTCTACTCATTACCAGGATTGTCATATTTACCAATGACGCAAAATGACCTGCAAGTGTTGAAATGTTGTTAAACAAGAACTCAAAAAATCATACTTACCGTACTCACTACAAGTATTGGGATGCCTTATCTATTCACCATACTTCTCCTAAAACTTGAAAATGACCTGTTCCACTGTCCGCTGATGTGTTCATAAGATTGCTGGACGAGTGGCAACCAGTGTAGACCCTGATCAGACGCCGGATTCTGGGGTGTCGGATCTGGTTCTACACTGTTTGCTCAGGCAGACTGTATCATATTTTATATTTTGTATGCTCCAGTTTGGATCCCAACTGCATGCCTTTCAGCCATCACTTTTAGACTTACCACCAAGGCCTAGTTGTTCAAACTAACTTTACATCAAAATTTCTATCTTAATCATCATATCATATCATCATAATCGGATTTTTGATTAACATGCAGATACAGGGGCAACATCCACATCAGTGGGCCCTTTTCCAGATAGCTGGCATGCTGCACGCATGGCAGATCTCACACCAGATCTCCAGGTATGTCTATCATGAGGGTTGATAGCTGAGAGCTTCACTCTCTGCAATCCCTCTCTGTCAGCTGCTTCCATGTCATCTTAGGTCTTCCAGACCCGGGAGACCCACGCTTTCCATCAATCTGTATGTCAAAGGCTGTCTTGACTGCACCATTGGAGCATTCCACATGTCCATACCATCTGAGTCTTGTCTCCTTCAGAATGAGGTCCAGATTCTCAATGCCAAGCTGCACAAGTAGCTCGTTGGACCTGGTGGTGACAATGTCTTGTGGCCTGACATTGCAGATCTGTCTGATCATTGCCCTGTCATTTCGCTCCAGACGCTGGAGGTTTGGTTTTGTCATTGGCCAAGTCTCGCTGGAATGGAGCATTGCGCTCCGCACACATGAGTTGTACATACGGCCACATGTTTTGAAAGAGAGGTGGCGTGAAGAGAGAACTGGTAGCAGATCCTTGAACTTCTTCCAGGCGGTTTTCACACATGTTGTGGTTGAAAGTTCACAGCCACCTGCTGCTGAGAGAATGTCTCCTAGGTTACTAAGGTAGCAAAAGGAAGCTACCACCTCAAGCTTGAGCCGACCTTAGTGGCTCATTTGGATGCACCGTCCGACTGGAGACAAGGAGGTTGCGGGTTCAGCCCCCACCGAAGTCGGCAACATTCTTTCATGGAGATTGATCATGAAATATTTTCTATGGTCATTCTTTCCCTTCATCTGATTCAAGAAGGGCAGTTGCCAGTTTCTGGAAAAAGAAGGTGCACAATACTGGTTAACCGCTTAGAGGACTAAGCCTGCCCAGTAAACGTGTGGTTAGGTAAACTGACCGCGCTCAGCATGAACCCATTGGGTTGACTGGGTTGTAAAACCTCAACACAAACAAAAACCTCAAGCTTGTCAGGTCCGACCTGGACCTCCATCTGTGGTCTGCCATCCAAGGGGCGTGCAGTTCCCTTCCCTGGCACCGTGTACATCTGTAGTCAGGGTCTTTTGTCAAGCGCTTTTTGGGGGTGGTCGGGTGGTGCGAAGGTGCTGTGTATCTTACATCACTGGGGCGTCCAACTGATATTGGCTTACAGTTGGGCAAGGCCTGCTATCCTTGTAGTGGGTAAGGGTAGAGGGGGAATGTTTTTATTTCTTCTGTTTCTTCACTTTCATTCCTGTTCCTCTTTCTTCCCTGTCCCTCTCTTTCATCTCCTCTACTCTCTCTTCTATCTCTTTTCTCCCTTTCTCTGGGAGACGACACAAAATGACCCTCAAGGGTTGACGTGTCGTTAAACCCCAACACAATCAATTTGTCAAGCGCTTGAGCCCACTGCATTTCTAAAAATATGGCATATACAATCTTGAAATATGGCAAATACATTGATATAATTTTTGCTAAAAAAAATGAGTAGCAGCTACTCACATTTATGCAGGAAAGGAATCAATGTATTTAAATACCTTAGCTATAACAGTTAACAAGTTTAACCAGCTTGTTAAGCTTACAATGCTTTGAACAACTGGACTGATAGTAAAATGGATTTATTATAGGAATGAATATTATTTTTGTGTATTTTATTGAAATGTAAACTGGGGGGAATCACTCATAAACTAAGTAAAGCCCGAAGGCTTTACACAGTGCTCCACATAACATCAGTGCAGCCCTAAATTAGGGTCCTCTTGCACCAAACATGGGTCAGTTTGAAAAATAGCCAGTACCAAATACAGATGCATTTACCATTACTGTGTGGCTTCTCCGGTAACCAGTAAGACCACAACATTGTGTCTGCTTTAAGATGATGTGGCACAGTACAAGAACATACAAGTTGAATAGATGCCATGCCACACTGGATTTATTCTGTATACATATGATAAGGTTCTGTTTTTACATGTTGCATCTGAAATATAAATTGATGGATAAAAATGACTTATTTTTTCTATTGACAGCTCGAGCAGAAAATGAAAATTCCGATAGTGATGATGATGATGACGACGATGATGAGGATGGTGATACTGTTGGAGGTAATGTATTAAATACTTGCCCTACATGTATTAATTTAGATTGTTAAGAGGTTTGGGGTTTATGCTTCATACTAAGCAAATTCATACATACAGTCATTGTGTGTGAAAGATAAGTATTGAGCTCAAAGCTCTAGATAAGAGAGGTTACCAGATATGACCTCTGTAGATTGGCCTTTTTTTTTCAGCTTAAAAGTATTATCAGATATATTTTCATATTTGTCTTCAAAAACATAGTTTGTATACCAGTTAGAAATGTCTCACCAAGGTCCTGAATGAATTCCGACAGCCTGTGTTTTCATGGAGAAATAAGAAAAACCTTTATCTGGATACTGATAGGTATAGATAAGGGTGGGCACCAGGTAAATATTTTTCTTGTTTCTCCACAAAAACATATGTTGTGGGTACTCATTAGAAGCACCTTGGCAAGGCGCTTCTAATGAGTACCAACAGCTTATGCTTTCATGTAGAAATAAGCAAAATATCAGTACTTTTGGATTGAATAGAAAGCATCTTATCAAGAGCTATGATACTCCTCTGATCTTGAGGTGTGTTTTTTATGTCTGTCTTACGTTGCTACTTCATGTTGTGTTTCAGATGCATTAGCAAGTGATGAAGATGAAATTGATGAAGATGGTCAACAGTATCTAGAAAAATTAGAAAAATCGGTAGGTAACTACTTCTCTAAAATACGAACATACTTCCAGGTTAATTGTTTTTGTTCTTTTCTTATTTCCCAACAAAAAATATTATGGGTACTCATTGGAGCAATTTTTGAGTACTTTCTACATGATTTTTGTATGTGTTCTGTAGATCTGCATATGTTGAATTAAGGCTGATGAAATTTGAGGGGGTATATTGTTCTTGCTTTGTCCATTTGTTTGTTAGTCAAGCTTCACATTGGGTGTAGTATCTCAGAAAGTATTGGATTATTGATATTTGACAGACTTATATGGTTGGGTAGTAGATCACTTAATTAACTTCTGAAAAATGAAAAAAAAAATGGATTTTATGTAAATTATGCCTCTTTTGTATGGTATTTTGTAGGCACAAGAATATATTCCAGGGCATTTATAAATGCCTGCCTCGGTGGCTCAATTGGATGCGCCGTCCGACTGGAGACCAGGAGGTTGCGGGTTCAAGCCCCGCCGAGGTCGGCAACATTCTTTGCACGCACTATGAACCGGTTGCCTTGACCTAGATTTCATGATTGAGTGACTAGATTTTGTGCTCCATTGACTTTCATAATTTTAAGTCGAGTGTAGCATCAAAGTGTGTAGCAGTGATAGCTGTGAATGTCTAACCATACATAGCAATTGTCCTTTATATACCCTTCAAGCCCGCACTATGACCTGTAGCCCTTGACCTAGATTTCCCTCTTAATTGACTTTGTCATGATTTTATGTCAAGTCTAGCAGTGCAGTGCATTTCTCTGTAGCTGTTATAGCTGGGAGTGTCAAACCTTGCATAGTAATTGTCCTCAACATTTTTTTTTCTCTTCAAGCCCACACTATGACCCGGTGACCTTGACCTAGATTTCATGCTCCATTGACTTTGTCATTATTTTACGTGGAGTCTAGCAGTAAAGTGTGTTTCTCTATATAGGTGATAGCTGCAATGGTCTAACCATGCATAGTAATTGTCCTCGACATAATCTTCAAGCAAGCTCTATGACCTGGTGCCCTTGACCTAGATTTTGCACGCCATTGTCTTTGTCATGATTTTACTTGGAGTTTTGCATTAATATGTGTTTCTCTGAAGCAGTGATAGGTGTGAGTGTCAAACCGTGCATAGTAGTTGTCTGCAAAATTATCTTCAAGCATGCACTATGACCTGATGCCCTTGACCTAGATTTTGCACTCCAATGACTTTGTCATGAGTTTAAGTCGAGTCTATCATTAAAGTGTGTTTCTCAGAAGCGGTGATTGCTGCGAATGTCAAACCTTGCATAGTAATTGTCCTTTACATAGTCTTCAAGCTTGCACTATGTATAATGACCGGGTGCCCTTGACCTAGATATCGTGCTTCAGTGACTTTGCCCATTGCAATTGTGACATTGACTTCCACGGAATTTTGTTTCTATATAATCAATACCTTTTTGGTTGGATACAACAGGGTTGTTTTAGTAGCTGACACTTTTGTTGCTTTGATTCCCAACAATAGTATTATAAAGTGGTTGTGGTGTACCTTGAGGTTGTAAAAGGAAGGTGTCAACTGTAATTACCTTAACTTTTGGGACAGACAGACCTGCTCAGTGTAAACTCAGATCAGACGCTGCAGAACATGGCATCGGATCGAGGTCTACACTTCATTGCCGGCCTCGGTGGCTCAGTTGGATGCGCGTCTGACTGGGAGATCGAGAGGTTGTGGGTTTGAACATTCTTACGTTGAAATTGATCAAGAAATATTTTCTACAAATTATTTATACAGCATACAAAATATTAAATATTATACAGTCATTCTCTCCCTTTCTCTGATTCAAGAAGGGCAGTTGTCAGTTTCTTGCAAAAGAATGTGCTCAATACTGGTTAACCGCTTAGAGGACTAAGCCTGCCCAGTAAAAGTGTGGTTAGGTAAACTGACCGCGCTCGACATGACCCCATTGAATTGACTGGGCTGTAAAATTTTAAGGACAAGTATAGTAAGTAGATAATGTGTCCCAATACTTAGGGTAAATGCGGTAATGTAGAGCTGTGATAGTATTTTTTCTCTGACTGCAGGCAAACCGTGATGATGACAGTAATAGTGATAGTGACTCATTGGATGATGATGCCGAGGAAACTGCATTAGAAAGCTACCAAACCCCGCTAGATGATGAAAATTCACCTATAGATGAATATATAATCTTTAAACACATCTTTTCAAGTAAGTGTGATAACTTAAAATATGGCCAAGAGGGTTTATGCTCTTTATTCTGATACAAATTTGGTGAATAAAGTTGTTAATACAGTTGGGCCATGCTATGAGAAAAGACATAGCATTACATAAGATGTTTGTTTTTGAGCCAAAAAATATTAACAATAACCAAATAGGAACATTTGGTGATAATTCTAGGAAGTTGTTAGTTTTCAACAGAATTATGGCCCTTGATTGACATCAGAATTGAGTATTTGCTTAATATCTTGAGAATGAATTACTGGGTTTTAATTAAAATTGATGTGCACATTGATACTTGCTAGAACTAGGTTGAGATAGAAAATGGGCCAATATTGTTACTTTTCAACAGTTAAAGCCCTTGATGGACATCAAAATTGTGATTTTGCTTTATATCTTCTTAGATTTGATAAAAGTTTGCCGTTGGCACTTTAGTCTGACTGTCCAAGTTAGTGATGTGAATATCTTCTACTGTTTTTGTTAGGATTTCATAAAACTTCACAGATATTGGCATCATGTGATGAATAGCAGTGTATGACATAATTCGTTTCAATTCAAGTTACTTTTAGAGTTATGTGTCCTTGTCACATCTGTTTTATATGTGTACAAGTTTAACTATTACCTATGGTACTGTGGGAATATTATTAATGCTTAGTAATGTTCTAGTTAGCTTGTAGTATCAGCATTGCATACAGACATTTCTATTTGACACAGGTTTCCATTGGTGGGATATTTTGCTGTTTGATTCTTTTATTTTAGTGCCCAAGCCTGTCGAAGACAGCAATGGGGCATATAGCGTTTCAGTGATGTTATGTTTGTACATGCGTAAGTCTGTACGTGTGTATATCATATTCGTAACCAGAGTCTAACAAATGTTTAAGTTCACATTCAAATACATTGACATTTACGTCTGCATTTTTCTTGCAGGTCACAACTTGTGTATCTTTTGGGCTAGGAAATTGAAAATTGGTATGCTACTTTTCCAGACCTGAACCTTCAACTCTGTGCTAGAATTGCACCCGGGTCCTGCCCTGGGTCAAAATGTATAACAAATGATCAGATTGAGCATTTGAAAATTAACCCTTAAAGCTCCAAGAAAACCTGCATCTGAAAATGTTGTCTGTTTATGTCGTCTGCTGCATATTCTTGCAAACTTTTCAAACCTAAAGGAACAGTCTAATCTGGGTCCACACTGTTTGCAAAAATAACTTTTAAAATTACAAGCAGATGAAAAAGCAGATGACTATTGTTGTGATTGGCAGTTTAAGGGTTAGTTGTTGAAATGTATGCATCCAGATGTTTTTGCCATATGGGCAAACACCAAAGGGCGGGGGCATTTGTGTACTTTGGACATATGTGTAGTTTCTATATGGACAAGCCTGAAATTTTCAGGCATCCCTGTCATACAACAGGTTGCATTAAGTTTTGGGTATGACTCAGCTGGGATTTTACCCCCAGCTCTCACATTGAACAACTATTCGTATGATCTTGATGCAGTCTCACATTGAACAACTATTCGTAGGATCTTGATGCAGTCCATTTTTTCTTTCAGATTTACAAGGCACTGATCCAAACTGGTATACATCTGTCACAGGGCAACTAACACCAGAACAAAGTAAACAGCTGGAAGACATATTTAAACTAGCAGATCAACGGAAGGCAGCTGCAGGTATGTCCTTCCTAATTATGTTAACCCATTTATGCTGAGTTGACTCCTCTACTTCAACTCTTTGGACCCGTCCATTTCCAGCAGAATGAGTATATGGTTAGTTTTTATTATTACCATGTTTTATAGAAATTCCTGTAGTTAATGCAAACAGTGTAGACCCTGATCAGATGCCACATTCTGCAGTGTCTGATCTGGGTCTACAGTTTGCCAGTTTCCCTTTTATGGGATGCTAGGCATGAATGAGTAAATGCAGATGTGAACAGTTCTTAATCCTAAAAATGCCATTCAGGTTCAACATAGCAGCAGATGACATTCTATTTTTTTTTTTTTTTCAGAAAAAAAAAAAAGAAATAGAGGATAGTTACTCTTTTGCTGTGAATACCATAAATATTTTCATTTAGCATAATGAAAACATCAGTATTTTCATGAGTGCGAAACATGAGCAAAAATTTGAACATTTTCGTTACAGGAGGTGAAAATTTGTATAGTATTTACTTAAAAAAAAGTAAATTTTGTTATTATTTTATTGTTTACATGCCAATGTGCGCTCCTGACATCATAACTAACTAACATCACCAAACAGAACATAAACTTCATAGCTTTGACGTTCAGTGTGTTTACATGTAAAGTGCTGGAGAGACATGTAAAGCGCTGAAGAGACAGAAGCAAAAAGTTACAGCGAATTATCTTGTGACCAAAATGTTTATTACATTCCAACTAAGAAAATGCATACTAGCACTTAATAGTTTTGCTTAGAAACAGAGAAGTTAGAGGAATTCAAAAAATTGAAGTGGAACAGCATCTGTTAGGGAAACAATGAAGACAGCCAAAGTAATCCAAAATGAGTAGTGAAAATAACATTGACTTGTTATTTTTCACTTGTGAAACTATCATATACTTTCACTTGTGAAAATCAGGGCAAGAGATAAGGGGAGTATCCAAAAAAAATATCCATATGTTTTGAGCAAATACCCAATTATTTCTAAAAACTTGGGTATTGATACCCAATTGATTTGACAGAGTACCCAATTCTTTCCAAATTCAAGGGTGAAAATTAAAGTTTCAAGGCCAGAAAGGCACATGATTCCTATTTTATATTATGATTTCTGCACATAATATGCATTTGTATTCTTCATATGACAAATATAATCATAAAATTAATACAGTATAATGAAATACCATGTTTTAAATACCTAAATCAGGCTTTTTTGTGCTCTTTCCTTCAGTTTTTTAAGTTTTACCTATTTTTCATTTTTGGGATATCTGTACTTAAACCAAAAATGATTGATAGTGTTGAGGTTTTATGGCCTAGTTAACCCAATAAGGTAATGTGGAGCGCAGTCCGTTTAACTAACCACACTTTTAATGGACAGGCTTGGTCATCGAAGCGGTTAACCAGTATTGTGCAAATTCTTACGTCAGAAACTGACAACTGCCCTTCTTGAATCAGCGGAAGGGAGAGAATGACCATAGAAAGTACTTCATGATCAGTCTTCACGAAAGAATGTTGCCGACTCGGAGGGGGTTGAACCTGCAACCTCCTGCTCACAAGGCGGATGCGCAGCCAACTGAGCCACCGAGGCCGGCCAAACCAAAACTGAAATAAGAATTTACCCAGTTGATTAAAGTTTGATGGGGTAAAATACCCAAATGCCCCCAAAATGATCTGTTGCTCTGGAAAATATCATTTTTATTAATTTCTGATATACATTGATTTCACCGCTCGCATACATGCTATATCTCACACTGTTAGATAAAATCTCACAGAACTTGGCCCATCTGGAAGGCAATGCCCATAAAAAATTCAAATCTCACAGAATTTTCAGACATTTCTACAACAGATTTTTTGAAGAAACAAACATAAGTCACACACTGTTGTGGTTTTCACAAGCTCCTTACATGAAAAAAAAAAAAAAGACTAGACTATGTTGGGGGAACTCCAAAGTGATATTTAAGAAAATCTCACAGAATTTTGTCAAATCTCCCTTAAAGTTTTGCCTTATCTCACAGATTTTAGTCCATAGCTTATGGCACATATGCGCTGGCAGTAAAAAAAAGTTACTATTTCATGAATAGGCGGATGATTCACATGAAATGTCAATCCATATTTTCTCAAAAAATAAAGTTTATATATATATATATATATATATGTGTTTTTTTAGAACCTTGTTAGCTGCTGTTGTAATTATGCCCCCAACTTCAAATATCTCAAGAACCCTGAGAGCTTGGTTCATGAAATTCTGCATGCAATCAGGAATCATTGTGTAGATGACCCGATTAACTTACAGATTAATTTTGTCAGAGTTATGCCCCATTCCAACTTCGGCATTTTGTATGGACAACCATATATTTGGGAGCAAAGTGTTTTGCAAACACATTTCCAGTTTGGGGATAAATCCTAGCTCCAGATAAGAGGAGTGTCCAGATCAGTATTTTTTCTTATTTCTTCACAAAAGCATACTTCTGGGTAAAGCATATTTCGAGGGATGATTGCAAGCCTCTAGCAAGTCAGATGGTTGTTTTTCCCCAAACTTAATCTCCTCACCATAAAGGCGTTATGAAGATTGCAACATTTCTTTCTGTAAACAATGAAAATTTAGGTGCCATACGAGCAATGGCACCTAAATTTTCATTGTTTACAAAGGGGTCAAAGTTGCCCCTAAACAAAGGTTTCAAAAATATGTTTGAGTTATGACAGTCTTGCGCTAAACCCTAGACTTGTGGGTACTCGGCAAGGATCTTCAAATGAGTGCCCAAAACATTATTTTGATAGAATAATAACAAAAATATTATTACTGTTTGGTTGACAAAAGCACCTTATCTAGGCTGTCACATGCAGGATATCTTTTTTGGACTTGTTACTGTCTGTACCCAGATCAAATGATGCAGAACACAGCATCTGATCTACATTGCTTGCCATATATCCATCAGTTTTTACACACTTTGATAAGTACACTGCAGCGCCGTTATAACGCAGTCGTCAGGAGCCACGAACCCTGACCGCGTTATACGTGGTCCGCGTTATACTGAATCGTTTTTTTTAATCTGGAAACTGCAGTGGTGCGAGTGGGTGGGTTTGTCATAACCCCACCCACTTGCACCACTGCAGGTTCCTCCAGTTATTATGAGATATTACACATTGCATGTATGTTATATTATATGTTCCTTTTTTATTTATTTATTTTTTTTATTGTTGAAACTTTGTGCATGTACCTTGCCTGATTTCCGTTTCATTCTTTTAATCCAGTAAATAATAAATTTTTAAGCTTAAATTGTTTTGTTTTCTTTTATGATCATTCAAGGGAACTAACTGCAACAGTCTTGCATTATGGATAACTGTGTAATAAACAACGTGGCCTTTACCGGAAATTGCCTTGAGCATGAGCACAGTTGATCTGCGTGTCAAAAAATAACCTTTGTTGCTCCTTGGAAAAACTCAGCAGATGACATATTGATGACAAATTGATGATATTTTTCTTTTTCTTTCTTTCTTTTTTTATGCCCCCAACTTCAAAGAAGTTGGAGGGGCATATTGCTTCTGGGTTGTTCGTCCGTCCGTCCGTCCGTCCGTCCGTCCGTCCGTCCGTTCGTCACGCTTTTTGATGCGTAGCATAACTTTAAAACCGTGAATGCTACTGTTTTGAAATTTCATATATGGATTCCTCATGAAAAAATAGCTGACACGTATTTTTTTTCTTGACAGGATTATGCCCCTTTTCTGAGTTATGGCCCTTTGAAAAAATATGGATGCAATCTTGTCAGCAAAATATCTCAAAAACTATTAAAGCTAGAGCCTTGAAACTTGATGAATAGACTGGTAGTGATGAGTAGACAACCTGATTAACTTTTGAAGAAATTTTGAAAAATACTTCTTGAGTTATGGCCCTTTGTAATTTTGGGCAATTTTACCTTGTCAGCAAAATATCTCAAAAACTGTTAGAGCTAGAGCCTTGAAACTTAGTAAATGGATTTGTAGTGATGAGTAGATGACCTGATTAACTTTTGAAGAAATTCTGAAAAACACTTCATGAGTTATGCCCCTTTGTAATTTTGGGCATTTTTATCTTGTCAGCAAAATATCTCAAAAACCGTTGGAGCTAGAGCCTTGAAACTTAATGAATAGACTGGTAGTGATGAGTAGACAACCTGATTAACTTTTGAAGAAATTTTGAAAAATGCCTTTTGAGTTATGGCCCTTTGTAATTTTGGGCATTTTTACCTTGTCAGCAAAATATCTCAAAAACTGTTAGAGCTTGAGCCTTGAAACTTAGTAAATGGATTTGTAGTGATGTGTAGATGACCTGATTAACTTTTGAAGAAATTCTGAAAAAACACTTCATGAGTTATGGCCCTTTGTAATTTAGGGCATTTTTAACTTGTCAGCAAAATATCTCAAAAACTATTGAAGCTAGAGCCTTGAAACTTGATGAATAGACTGGTAGTGATGAGTAGACAACCTGATAAACTTTTGAAGAAATTTTGAAATATACTTCTTGAGTTATGCCCCTTTGTAATTTTAGGCATTTTTATCTTGTCAGCAAAATATCTCAAAAACTGTTAGAGCTAGAGCCTTGAAACTTAGTAAATGGATTTGTAGTGATGAGTAGATGACCTGATTAATTTTTGAAGAAATTCTGAAAAATACTTCATGAGTTATGGCCCTTTGTAATTTTGGGCAATTTTACCTTGTCAGCAAAATATCTCAAAAACTGTTGGAACTAGAGCCTTGACACTTGATGAATAGACTGGTAGTGATGAGTAGACAACCTGATTAACATTTGAAGAAATTTTGAAATATACTTCTTGAGTTATGCCCCTTTGTTATTTTGGGCATTTTTATCTTGTCAGCAAAATATCTCAAAAACTATTAGAGCTAGAGACTTGAAACTTGGTGAATTGATTGGTAATGATGAGTAGATGACCTGATTAATTTTTTTGTAAATTCTGAAAAATATTTCATAAGTAATGGCCCTTTGTAAATTTGGGCATGTTTCCCTTGTGAACAAAATATCTCAAAAACTATTGAAGCTGGAGCCTTGAAACTTGATGAATAGATTGGTAGCGATGAGTAGATGACCTGATTATGCCCCCAGTTTCGAATGAAATTGATGGGGCATATTATTTTGCCTTCATTTGTCCATCCGACTGTTTGTCCGTTCATCAAGCTTTTTTTGTGCATGCCATATCTTAAGAACCCTGCACGCTAGGGTTTTGAAATTTTATATTTGGGTTCCCAATGAAAAAATAGCCGACCCATATTTTGTTTCTTGTCTAGCATGTTTATTTAAAGTTATGCCCCTTTGAAAAAAATCAGAATTAAATCTTGTGAGCAAGATATCTTGAAAAGTATTTAAGCTGGGTTCTTGAAATTCGATACAGTGAGTGGGAATGATGTGTACATTACCCGATTATATTTTGAGAGAATTCCATGAAAATATTGATAAAGTTACGGCCCTATGCAGTTCTGCTCATTTTGACCTTGTCAGCAAGATTTCTCGAAAAGCACTTAAGCTAGGGTCTTGAAATATTATATGCTGATTGGGGATGATGTGGAGATTACCTGGTTTGTTTTTTAGGGAATTCCATGAAAAATTGATGTAGTTATGGCCCTTTGTAGTTCTAGGCATTTTGACTTTTTCAGCAAGATATCTCAAAAAGTATTTAAGCTAGAGCCATGATATTTGGTATACTGATTGGGATTGAGGAGGAGATCACCTGAATAAATTTTGAACCAATTAAATGAAATGTTGGAGTTATGGCCCTTCGCAATTTCGGGCCATTTAATGTCGTTGCTTTATTGTGTATAGCATAAGTTTAGAACCATGTATGCTAATGTTTTGAAATTTCATGTTTTGATTCCTCATGAAAAAATAGGTGATCCGTATTTTTTTCTTATCCCAATCATCTCCTATTTTAGAGTTATTTCCCTTTGATAAAATAACATTGAAATCATATATTTGTACTGTTGTTACCGTCATGGCTAAGCAGTGTTGGAGTCAAACAGTGTTAGAGTCAGGCAGTTGGGGGCATAGTGTTTTACAAACACCAGCTCTAGTTTTTTCCATACAACAAATTTTTTCATGCAAATTTTCTCAAGTTTGCATGCAGTGTCAAAATCTTGCAGCCTGAGGATAAAAGAAAAAAAATATTTCAGAAGGTGGTCTGCTAATTATATTCACACAGCATGCTAAGGGTTTATCAACAGGTGCAGAAAAAAAATCAATACCAACTGTTACTCAGATGTTAAGTACATGATAAAAGGGACAGGCTTACCTGCTTGGTCAGTTTTTATTGCAGCTGTTGATTTCTTTCACAATAAAAAAAATCTAATCTCAGATATTTTTATAAAGAGCACTGACCAGTCTTTTTGATTCATATTTGTCCAGAAAGTACATCTCGTTTCCCAGCAGCCTATTTCCGTTAAACAAGGGTAGCAGTACTTTTTAACTAAAAAAAACGACGCCTTATCTGGAGCTATGAACTGTCTCAGTGTATTCACACTTGACCCGTTTCTTTGATCTATTTGGACATGCCGACTGTCATAGCTCCAGATAAGAGGGTCTATCCACAGCTCCAGACTAGAGGAGTCTCCACATATTAAATTTCTTATTTCTTCACGTAAACGTTGGTTGTGGATACTCCTTGGAAGCGCCTCGCCGAGGCACTTCCAGAGAGTACCCCAAACCTACAATTTCATGGAGAAATAAAGAAAAATAAGTCTTTTTTAATTAAAAAAAAAAAAAAAAAGACACCTTATCTGGAGCCATGGGCTGTGGCAGTGCATTCACACATGTCACACAAACGGATTAATTATCAGACTACCATTACAGCAAAAAGGACAGTGAAGTGTTGATTTATGACTGTGTTAGGATAATGATGTAATTAATTTGTGTTGCGTAAGTTACTCTTATTATTTCTCTTATAATACATGAAAATTATCGTTTAGCCCTGTGCCAGTTACCGTAGTATGGCTTTTAAATGGTGCGCGGACGTTATCTGAAATAGCCTAAAGACAACAAAAACTGATGAAAGGTTTGGTAAAAAAGAATGAGTAAATCAGCGAGTATATGTTCACGGCTGGCGATTTTTAGACTGCCACGTTCCGCGGAAAAAGGGCAACACTTTCAAACTGGTTGGGGAAAAAAAAACGGGAGCCACGGCCCAACCGCGTTATAACGGTTTCTGCGTTATATGCGACCGCGTTATAACGGCGCTGCAGTATAGTAAAATGGGTGTGTTCAAATTATAGGACTAGTATGATAAGGGTTAGGTGTCCAGATACTTAAAGTAAGTATGAAAGTATTTGACCAGTTTGTTGAAGTGGCCGAGTGGTTAACGCTCCATACTTTGGATCATTTGGTTCCGTGCTCGAATTCGCTAGAAGTGGAATTCAGCTCATGACTGTACAGAGCTTCATTGCACAGAGCCTTTCATTATCATCCTTCCATCATCTCGATATGACTTAAATTAAGTTGAAAGGGACGTAAAATACCACCATCATCATTGACCAGTTTGTTGATTCCTTTGACTAGTTATATTGATTGATTAGATTTTTTTTGACATAATTTTCATTCATTGCTGGAGTATAATGTACAAGCTGTCAGAGGTGGGGAAGGGATAAAAGTTACTGGTTCAAGTTGGGATGGGGCTTTTTAAAAGTAACTTTATTTTTTTTAGAAAGTATTACTGATCTTAGTTTGACATGAAGAAAGGTTCTTAGCTTCTACAATCTTTATAAAACATTCTAAAGATATGCAAAAAAAAAAAACAGACTCCAACCACGGAGCTCACAAAATAGGTGGGCTGCCTGATGCCTCTACAACTGAGCTGCTAATAATTTAGGCAGCACTTGAGTATGTCATCTGTCTGGGATCAGGCAAAAGTCTCACAAATTCAAAGGTAACATTGTGACATGACTGAAGTATTGTTCTGGAACATTAAACTTCAGCTCTACTTAAAAGTCTGTTTACCGGAATAGTTTGGGTATCTACAGTACAATAGAAGTGATGAAGTTCGAACATTTCTAACAATTGCATGAAAATTTTCATTTGCTTTTCAGAGTCTAAACAAATAGAGAAGAGAGGTGGTTATTCGTTTGATGTTACCACTGTGCCCACAACATTCAACTTTTCATAGTCCAAACCGATGAATCATTGGTAGCTGGCAAGAAAGTGCTATTGAAGAGCCTTAATTATTTCCGCTGTCGGTGTGGATACGGATTGTAACTACATAATGCTTAAACAGAGCCCGATCCAAATCTGTGCTGGTGGATAGAATTATAAGGTTTCATATGGCTAGAAAGTGTTAAATTATTCATATTTCATCATATGGGTCAGTAACCTGTAATTGTGCACGAAAACCATTAAATTTTGGGGACCTGTATGTGAAAACCATCATTCTCCCATCCAACTTCAGTGTCTTTATTAAAGAAAAAAAGAAAATACTGATACTTTCTTCATTTCTTCAAACAAAAAATGTGTGGGTTCCAGTCAGAAATCTAATATGAACTTCAGGCCTCATATTGTTCAGGCATTTGCAGGATTTTGTGCTTTTAGAGCTTGACTTTTTCTTGATTTCAGGCTTTTAGGTTTTGATTTTTCCATGTACCGTATTCGACCTAATTATCGCACATGCTCCTATAAGCGCAGTCAAGCAATTTAGTAATCTAAAAGATTACAACCTGTGTTATTTTATCTACTTCTTTATTAAAAAAACATATGTTGTTGGTACTCATTAGAATTGCCTCTACAAGTAGAGGCAATTCAAATGAGTACCCACAACATCTGCTTCTATAAAGAAAAAAGAAAAACGTATCGCATAAGCATCATTAAATACGCTCCTCATGAAGTCCTCTGTTGATCTTTCTTTAAAGTGTGCCTTTATTAGGTGGATATTTTACCACAAGTTTTCCCAGTGCTTTTGAAAACCCTAAGCGCACAGTGCGGTAATTGGGTCGAATACGGTTTATTCTGTTTAAAAGGACTGTTTAACGGTGCAAAAGCAGGCCTTTCAGGCATGGAAAAGCTTGGACAGTATGAGGCCTGGAACTTGTTGCATGTTGTGGAGAAGTAAGAAAATACTTGCTGGAAACGTTTGAATTACCTCACAAAGGCAGTTCTCATGAGTATGCACCACTTAATGAAGAAATAAAAAATTTTGTCGCAGTTTGAGAAAGTCTTTTCGTACATGTGCCCCTAGTGAAGGCTAGGATCAGCCTGCACCAATATGCAGTCTGGTCAAAGTCTGAAAAGTGGGGTGGGGGTGAAAAAGTGGACTAAAAGCTTAACTTGGTTTGAAATACCTCGAGTTTGATTTTCCAGCAGGTCTGAGCTTAGATTACCTCTAAAATAAATTATTGAATCTGCATTTGAAAATAGATTAATGCTGAAAATCTGACCTTGACATGGCATACACTAAGATCTGCCCTCAGACCTGCACTTCATGATCAGGGTTTGTATTATTTTTTTCTGAGTCTAATATAGAAATTTGAACGACAATGTGAGAAAACCTACCTTCTGAACTGTGTGTCCAACAAAAACTCAGATCAGACTATGCATGAAAAAACTTTGTAACCTTGGCTATCCAAAATGCACCCAGTGAAGATGGTGGATGACTGGAATCTTTGGTGGGTGCACATGTCTGAAAGGTATGTTTTCTGATGTGGCTCATTTAATCCTTGAAATGTCAGTCACAACTGCAGCTACAACAATTTTTGTTTCTTATTATTTTTCAAAGAAAATCAGCCTTGATATTTCATGCAAATTGTCTTGCAGACAATTCTTATGAAATGTTGAGTCCTATTTTCGCTGAAAAATATTAAATAAAATTTTTAAAATATCGTCTGCTATAATTTTACTTGGTGCTCTAAGGGTAAAAAAAGATGAAGCTAAGTGATTAGATCAGATAGCGGAGATGGGCAGGCAGATTTATGTCTCCATGTTCTTCATTCACATTCACAGTAAACACTTTTCCTGGGCTTGGCTTTGTAAGATGCACTAAGATGCATGTGCTTTATAAAATAATGTTTGTGTTGTGGGAAACCCTTTATTCTCATTATGAACAGAAAAGACACAAATGGCATGAACAGTTTTGTTTTATCAAGGTCTAGTTTGCTGCTATGAACTACAAGAAATGATAGCACTAGATTTGAGTGGTTATCCTGATTAAGGTTTCTTATTTATCCACAAAAACATTTGAGCCATCGCTTTGCAAAACCTACAATAAGACCTGTGTAACCAGCAAAGACAGATCAGCCTGTACATTAACCCAGTACGGCAAGGGTTTTCGTTTATACCTCTTTGAATAGGGCAAATCTGCAGGCTGATGAGTTTTTGCTCGTTTCAAAAGTCTTACTGTAGGTTTTGTCATGGCTGGCTCATTTAGAAGGTACTCATTAGAAGTGCTTGAGCGAAGTGCTTTAGAAAGTACCCATATTATATCGAGGGTTGAGCGCAAGACTATAGTAACTCAAAACATGTTTTTGAAACCCTTGTTTAGGGGCAACTTGGACCCCTTTGTAAACAATGCAAATTTAGGTGCCATTGCTCATACGAGCAGTGGCACCTAAATTTTCATTGTTTACAGAAAGAAATGTTGTAATCTTCATAACGCCTTCATGGTGAGGAGATTGGGTTTGGGGAAAAACAACCATCTGACTTACGCCAGTCTTGCGCTCAACCCTCGATATGTTTTATTGGAGATATAGGATTCTTTGTTGAAAAAAGCTCCTTATCTAGAGCTTTGAGAAAAAAAGAAAGAAAAAAAAACTGGCAAGAATTCATGGATTTGTAGGCTTGAAGTATTTTTTGTTGTTTGCGATATAATATGGCATGCAGCTGACTTGTTTTCTCAAACTAGACTTTATCTAAGCACCAGTTTATTTTGAAACAAATTTGATGTATATTTGGTAAAGGTCCAATTCTTTTAAGTTCAACTCCTTTATATCTTAAAATGAAACATCTGGTCTCTTGGCCTTTTAAATAATTTAATTATGAGTGCAGAGAAAACAAAATCATAGTGCCAGATAAGATAGAAATCTAGATAGATATTTTTTCCATAAAAAAACATACATTATGGGTACTTATTAGAAGTGCCCCAGTGAAGCACTTGGCACTTTTAATAAGTATCCACAAAATATGTTTTTGTGGAGAAAAAGAAAAATACTTTTTGGTTGAAAAAAGCCTCCATCTTATCCTGACCATAAGATGCTGTGACATTGACAATGAAGTCTGCAGAAAATAAGTGGGGGAGGGATCTACTTGTCAGTTATTGTGGGGAAAATCCATAGATGAGTTGGTTGTGTCAAATTGTCAGAATCTGTGCCCTAGAATTCTGTTAAATATATTATATAGCGCACAAAGAGTGATCACATTCAATGCACAGACCAAACCAGTATAAATGTTTAGTTACACTTTAATTTAGCATACACATTTAACAAAGTCACAAACACTTGTCAGTAAATGTGTGTTACATTGAAAATGTACATCTGTTATTGCAGTAGTCATTGATATGTCCATATGAAATAAAGAATTGTTATTTTCATACATTCTCACTTGGTGATGGTGCCTACCTTCATGAAAAACCGTGAGATATGGTTCATACCTAAGACACATAGGATCTTACAGAGTTAAGTTTAGTGAGCTATGTAGAGTATATCCCGAAAACAGAAAAAGCGCTGACCAGTCTGTTCGAATGATCTGGGCCTCAGCTGTACTCACATGGTAGAAGGGCCCTTTTCACACAATGTGTGTCAGTTATATGAGCCACAATATGAGAAAGCTGTAAGCATATCTCTTGATAAGATGCTTTTTTCAGTCCAAAGTATTGATATTTTGCTTATTTCTTCACAACATATGTTGTGTGTACTAATTAGAAGTGCCTCAGCACACAACATGTTTTCATGGAAAAATAAGAAAAATATTTACCTGATAGCCTCTCCAGTCTAGACCTATGTATAAGGAATCTAAGTGTAAATCTAGTCTTTACTAAGGCTGGCACAATTAATTGGATAATCAATTAATTGATCGATAAATTCCTCTGATTATCATTACAGATTTGCTAATAATCAATCATTTAATTTCTGTGTCTCTTTACCGTATTTACCCTTAGTATTCAGACACCTCAACTCCCCACCATACTTAATCTAAAATTTGAACAGGTACAGCTTACAAGCTTATGTTGTGTCTAAAATAGCTAGATGAGTGGCAAACAGTGTTGACCCTGATGAGACGCCGCAAATGCGGCGTCTCATCTGGGTCTACACTGTTTCCTCAGTTTGTCAGATCAAATATATACAGTAAAGTACAACATATACTAAGAGTCATTCTTAGACAAACAGGTAAAATTATGACCAAATCTTCAGTGATTACTAATCAATTATCGATCGCAATGGCAGGACTGATAATCGATTATCTTTTCAGCTCTGATTAGCCAGCCTTAGTCTTTACAGTTAACCAATGTTTCCAAATTAGATTAATACCAAACCCGTATAGTGTCATGAAGCAGACTTGAAGCAGATGACAGTCTAATTATTGTTTAATTTGATTTGACATTACATGTGAATCATTGCCCTTATTTTCTCCAAGAAATAAAAATAGTAATAATAATAATGATAATAATAACTCATTTCATCTGCTGCATTTGTGATTGATGTTTTAAGGGATAAAGCACCATTTGAAGTTGTGGCAGACAACAATTATATTTTTTTTTCTGAATTTTCTGTGAAAATGTGGTTTGATATTGCATGTGAATTGTCTGCCTAGCAAACAATTCACTTGCAGTGTTAATGCTTGTTTTCTCCAGTAAATAAAAAAGAAATAAAAAATGAGAAGAATCATTGTAATGTAGTCTGGAGCAATTGTGACTGGCTCTTGATGGTTTAATAAATGAAGATGTTGGTTTAAATAGTGTGCATATGAGGCCAGTCTGGGTGTTTGGTGTTCATTAGTTAAGCTCTGCATTGTCGTAACATTATGTTTATAAAGTCGTAAACCCTGCACCATATATATGGATGTACACACTGGCTTGGAATTTCACTATTCGCTTTTGAGGGGAGTGTTGATTGGTTCTCTATAATGCAGTTTAACTCTTGAAGTGCCATGCAAATTTGTTGCAAGAGAGCCTGCTATTATTTTTAGCTGCAATTCACAGGAAATTTAAGCTGTATTTCTCTGAAAAATGAATTAAAAAAAAAAAAAAAAAAAAAAAAAAAAATCAAAATGCTGTCTGCTGAAGTTGTGATTGGCACTTTATGGGTTAAATGGGTATGTTATGGTTCCAAAATAAAAAGGAGCTGTGCCAACTGCAGTCTAGTCAGGGCCTTCCATGTCCACTGAACAAAACCATTACCATATTTATCCAAAGCATTCTGACACCAGCCTGGGTGGTGCGAAGGTGCTGTGTATCTTACATCACTGGGGCGTCCAGCTGATATTGGCTTACAGTTGGGCAAGGCCTGCTATCCTTGTAGTGGGTAAGGGTAGAGGGGGAGTGTTTTTATTTCTTCTGTTTTTTCACTTTCATTCCTGTTCCTCTTTCTTCCCTGTCCCTCTCTTTCATCTCTTCTACTCTCTCTTCTATCTCTTTTCTCCCTTTCTCTGGGAGACGACACAAAATGACCCTCAAGGGTTGACGTGTCGTTAAACCCCAACACAATCAATCTGACACCAGCCAGCCTTGGTGGCTCAGCTGGATGCCCATCTGACTGGTGATAGGAGATTGCGAGTTTGACCCCCGCTGGGTCAGCAACATTCTTTCATAGGAGATTGGGTCTTGAAATATTTTCTATGGTCATCTCCCTTCTGCTGATTCAAGAAAGATCTGCTGATTCAAGAAGGGCAATTGTCAGTTTTTGGTGCACAGTACTGGTTAACCGCTTAGAGGACTAAGCCTACCCAGAAAAAGTGTGGTTAGGTAAACTGACTGTGCTCGACATGACCCCATTGGATTGGCCGTAAAACCTCAACAAAAACAATTCATACATCTCAATTTTTTCCATACTTGTTCTAAAATTTGAAAAAGTACAATTTACTACCCAATGTTGTGTCTAAAAATTGCTGGATAAATGGCAAACAATGCAGACCCTGATGTACTGCGATATCTCATCTGGTTCCACACTGTTTGCTCAGGCCTGTCTGTCCTAATACATGTAAATATGGTAGGTATCGTAGAATATTTTGACAAAGAATAAAAGGCCTTGATAGACAACATGGACTTGCAGGCAGATCTGGGTCTTTGCTGTTGGAGTAGTGACCTCTTTTGGTGGCTCAGTAATCTTCTGGTGTTTGTCTAGAGACTTTTGGATATCTATACCTGAAAATGCCCATTTTTCACACAAACAGGCCTCATTTCTGTGTTTTGGGAGTTTATTTTAGCATAAAAGTTGTAATAGTGCCATAGCCTTAAATAAGATGCTTATAAACGAAATTGATTGTTTTCAGTTTCTCCAAAACATACATAATGTGTACTCATTATAAGTGTCTCACTGAGGTGCTTCCAATGAGTACTGACATGTTTGCATGGAGAAAAAACAGAGGACTTGTTAAGGAGGAGTATCAGGTGATAATTCTGGGATAATTTTTCTTATTTCTCCATAAAAACATATGTTGTGGGTACTCAGTCAAAACACCTCAGTGAGGTGCTTCGAATGAGTACCCACAACATACGTTTTTATGGAATTCTGGAGAAAATTATCCCAGAATTATCATCAAATACTCCTTATCAAGTCCCCTGGAAAAAAAAATATATATTTGCCAGAATAAGCTACCTTATCTAGTGCTGATGTCACAAATTTGAGGCTTAAGGTATATGTAAACAGAGAATCACCAGTTCTGTTTGTGTTTCCCAGTCAAGAGTGAAGTCCTTGAATAGACCTATTTATGCATGCTTTAGGGATCCATCACTGCTCATATAAGATCTCTTTTTATGTAAGATACAGCTAGCATAACTTATAGCTCCAGATAAGCCGAAAGTACAATGTGGATATTCTTATTTCTCCTTAACCCTTCTCTTGCTGAACATGACATGCCTTGTCTTAGCAGACAGTGTTGATCCAGATCAGCTGACTGCTAAAGCCAACTGATCTAGATCTGCACTGTTTGTCATTAAATATGTGAATTTCTATCAAAAACCTGGATCAAGAAATCTGATTGGCTGGAAATTAGAAGTGGCTGGAAATTAGAAGTGGGCATGGCATCTTAATTTATTCAGCATGACAAGGGTTAAAAACATACATTAGAAGTGCCTCATCAAGGTACTACCCACAAGGTCTGTTTTCATGGAGAAACAAGAAAAATATTTTCTCACGGTACTCCTTATTTGGAGCTATAGTAACTATTTAAAGTGCTATGAAGTTGGTTTTAGAGTGACATAATTCCACAATATTTTTAAAAGCCAGTCTTTTTGTTGATTGGTTGTCACTATAGGTATAAATATAACCTTATCCAGTGACCTGTGACTTCTGGTTTCAGTTTTCTATTTGGCATAACAAAGCTGGGAACCAGATACCTCAGTTCATATGCCAGCTGCTTTCAGCAGCATGTTTGCATACTCATATGACTTGTTTAATATGGATTGTGTTTTTGAGAATTTTTTTAATAAATACATTCCTGATCTGGGTCTGAAATTTTATATATAATTGTGAATGAATTCAAAGCTTTGCTCAAATATAATTCCTTGAAATTTGGAAATGCAACAAGTCATATGGGTCTGCTATATACTAGAACTGAAGCCAAGATTGGGGTGACTTCTGACATGAATTTTCAAGAACCAGCATAGCTGCAGGTAAGGGGAGTATTTTAACCCTTGTCATGTCCTGTTTTCAGCCAGTCAGATTGATCGGGATTGTTGCCATAGGTTCACATACTTGATGGCAAACAGTGCAGATCCAAATCAATTGGTTTCTTCAGAAGCCAACTGATTTGGATCTACACTGTTTGCAAAGGCAGGGTGTATCCGGGTTCAGCATGACGAGGGTTAAGAGATATTTTTGCACCAAACATACCTTGTTGCCTTGACGAGACGATGCTAATGATAAGCTGCAGGATGTGTTTTAGTGCAAAAATAATTATTCTAAAGTATTGCCTCATCATGTGGAAATACATTGCAGGATGACACTTCAGACTACTGTATAGAACCTTCAGTATGAATTTAGCATTTTTCTAACGGAATTATTAAAAAAAATATAAACAAATCAAGTAGTTGATGGTCAGTCCATTTTACAAAACTGATGATTGACTATGAAATTCTGGCCGATGCCCAACACTAATTTCCATTGACATTATTGTAAATATACTGTAATATGACATCATCAAGTAGCTCATTAAAAATCAGACGTGTCTCTGTGCAGTTGGAATTGGACACACTGGGCCCATCTTGTCAGAAGAGCCTTTCTTTAGCTTAAGTTCTTTGTGAAAAGGGACATTTTAGCTGGTTGTTAATACTTAAAAATAATGACTTTTGACTACTTTAATATATGTCGATATCCAGATAGCTCCAGATTAGGTGCTTTTTTTTTTTTTTCAGCTGAAAAGAACTGATATTTCTCCAGGAAAACATGTTGTGGTACTCATTAGAAGTACCTCACCAAGGCATCTCTAATGAGTACCCACATGTTTTTGTGGAGAAATAAGAAAAAATATGTGGATACCCTGGCTTATCTGGATTTATGTATCCAGATATATTTTTCTTTACAATGCGTGTGTACTCACTACTGAGTACCTACAACATGTTTTCCTGGGTCTAGGTGTTCAAAGCATTGTTAGCTTAACAAGCTTGTCAGTGGTCAAAATGTTAATTGTTCTTGTAAGAAGAATATCTAATTCACTATTTATGATAAAAAAATGGGAGTAGAAACTACTTGCATTTTTTCAGCAAAAATATTAACGTTTTAGCGATATTTGATTATCAAAGTTTTATTGATGTGTTAACTAATGACATCGTCAGTTTTGAACAACTGGGCCCTGGAGAAATAAGAACTACCAGGGCTCAGTTGTTCAAAACTAACCATGTGGTTAACGTATTGTTAAAACTTAAGTCATTAAATATGGCATATATGCTAATATTTTGGCCGAAAAAATTTGAGTAGCTTTCAGCAAAAATACCTATAAATTAGATATTGTACTTACTAGAACAGTTACGACTGACCACTAACGAGCTTGTTAACCTAACAATGCTTTGAACAAATGGGCCCAGAAAAGTACTTTTTTGCTGTTGAAAAAAGCACCTTATTTAGAGCTCAGTGGATAATTGAAAGGAAAAAAAATTAAGGATAATACTCGCATTATTTATATTTCTGATGCCTAACCGATTTAGTTGTCTGTGATGAAGATTTGAAAACCAAACAGAATATAAAGTAAAATCCTACAAAATCTCCCTTTTTGCATGGAGGTTATAATGTAATCTTATGATCTATAAAATATTTGAAATGTACCCCAATATATTATAAGGAAAAAAAAATGGATTGGAATTGTTGAGTGTAAAGTATTTCTGTGATGACCTTGATCTCTCCGTATGGTTCTTTATAGTATTTTTTCTTCAGGAGCAATGATAGGTTTATTAGTTAGGCGGTTAAAAGTCCCAGGTTTGATATTATGGAACGGATTTTGAATTCTGCATTGCCATGTGTGATGCAGTAGTAAGCCTATTAAAAAAACTCTATAAAATTATACAGGAATTTTATCTTCAGAGTGAACAGTCTAATTTAAATTTTGTCCAAAAATAGTGCATACATGTTTTGGACATGATGGTTATGGCGCAGTATGACATGGCTCCAGATAAAAGAGGACATCCAATCCACATAATATTTTTCTTATTTCTTCAGGAAAACATGTTTTGAGCACTGGTGAGAAGTGCCTCACTGAGGTGCTTCTAATGAACACCACAATATGTTTTGTTTTGTTTTTTTGTGGAGAAATAATAAAAAAAAACAATACTTTTCAATTAAAAATTATCTTATCTGGAGCAATGAACTATGAGCTATTTTAAATTATTATTGTTCTTTTAGTACCAAACCACAATGGGCCCTACTTGAGAAAACTGTATCTTTGTACCTGTGCCAGGCAATGACTGATTTGACTGTGTATCGTCACAGATGTGCAGGCTGTCACGGTTTAGTCTGCTGACCACATTACATTTTTTCTCACAATGCAGTTCATATATTCATCATAAAGGTAATTCCAGTGAATGCCCACATAAAATATTGTCTTTCTGTATCTGGACCTATGAATTGAAAAGCATTTTTATATCTGGACCTATGAATTGAAAAGCATTTTTTGCATCTAGACCTATGAATTGAAAAGCATTTTTGCATCTAGACCTTGAAAAGCATTTTTGCATCTAGACCTTGAAAAGCATTTTTGCATCTAGACCTATGAATTGAAAAGCATTTTTGCATCTAGACCTATGAATTGAAAAGCATTTTTGTATCTGGACCTATGAATTGAAACGCAACTGAGGCTCAGCCTCAGTTGCTTTTCAATTCATAGGTCCAGATACAGAAACTAAGCCATTATTTGGACATCCACAATGGGTTTACATTAATATTTCTATGGTGGGATTTTAATACTATGTGACTCGCTAACTTAACCATACCTGTCTTGAACTTTTGAACATGTCACTTTTACTAAATGTTAATGTGTCTTAAAAACTGCTGAATGGCAGACAGTGTACACCCTGATCAGGGGGCAACTGATCTAGTTTTTTTCGTTAACTGTTTTAGCAGATTTAATACACAATATTCTGATATTTTTTGCTGAAAAGCTACTCACATTTTTTCAGCAAAAAATTTCAGCGTATTTGCGTATCACTTGATGTAAATTTTAACGAATCGTTAACTAACGATGTTGTTAGCTTTGAACAACTGGGCCCTGATCATTGACTTCTTTGTTTTTTTAGTATATTGTACAGCATCCATTGAGGCACAATGTGAGAAAACGTTCCTTCTGACATACAATTAGTTTTCATTGTCTGCATGAAGAAAATATGCAACCTTGGCTAGTCAGAATGCACCCAGTAAGGGAAGATTCTGATCAGACTGCATGTGTGCAGGCGGATCTGTATCTTCTCTGGCCTACATGTAAAGAAATGTTTTCTGACGTGGCTGCATTGATTATTTAAGCAAGACGAGAACTGGATGGATGCACAATCTGATCTTGATCTTCACAGTTTCTATATGCCCTGATGAACCCTGTTTCCTGTTTATGATACCACCACAGAGTTCACTCACCACTGTGATGTAATTATATATAAGAGCCAGGGCACAACATTACCTACAAGATTGCATGTGCACCCAGTAAAGGCTCAGATCAGCCTAGGCATGCACACAGGCTGATCAGTCTTCGATGTCAGCCTGACAACACTTTGGAATCTTGGCTACTCACTGAGTGTCCTGTGAAGACTAACCAGACTGCAGATGCGCAGGTTTATCTGAATAATTTGAGTGCATATGCACTCTTGTAGGAAATGCTGTGTTCCCGCTTGAATTTAATGGCACTACTTGTTATTATGTACTGGCACAAAATGTCTTTTGTCATCTTTACTGACTGCACTTTGTAGGATAATTAACATCACATGTGCAAACACCAAAACCCAAACCTCAATGTACTTCCAGTCTTGTCAGGGTCTTCCTATGCATCACCATGGAATTAACACAAACTGGACCATTTGACTACAGGCTGTGTCCTGATATGTGTCCTTTGCTGTTTGCACATGCATAACTCCATATATTAAAAAGGGGGTATCCCCAAAATATTTTCTCTTAATTATTCACGAAAACCGTTATCATTAGAAGCACCTTGCTTCTGATAAGTACCTACAAAAGGTTTTCAAGAAGAAATGAGAACTATCAGTACGAGGGTTGAGCGCAAGACTATAGTAACTCAAACATATTTTTGAAACCCTTGTTTAGAGGCAACTTGGACCCCTTTGTAAACAATGCAAATTTAGGTGCCATTGCTCATATGAGCAATGGCACCTAAATTTTCATTGTTTACAGAAAGAAATGTTGTAATCTTCATAATGCCTTCATGGTGAGGAGATTAGGTTTTGGGAAAAACAACCATCTGACTTACGCCAGTCTTGCGCTCAACCCTCGTAGTTCTCAGCTGAGAATATAAGAATCCATCATGAGTGTCAATGCAAGGTAGGGAAATCTCATCCGAGGGGTAGGAATTTCAACCAGGGAGGAGTCCCTGGTTGAAATTCCTACCCCCAGGGTGAAATTTCCCTATCCTGCATGGACTAGCTCATGATGGATTCTTTTTCTCCCAGCTTGAAGTGGATTCCTAGGATTCTTTATTCTCCCACCTTTTACCAGTATGGTCATGTGAGATAGAAGTTTCTCACCTGGGCAAAAAAGCCTATCATATAGGCAAAGGTGGGAGAAAAGCCTCTTACCTGGAGCTATGACAGTTATTTTCATATTCTCTTTTATTTAAACTCAGTAGAATATGATCTTGCATATTTCTTTAAACGGTTTTCTACCTTAAAATTTTTTTTAAATTGACAAAATACGGAGAGGTCAATCTAAGTTATAATTTTTTCCTATGATAAAGAGCCTTGGCACACTATGTCCTTTGACTACTGGAAAACTCTAAAATACAGGTATTTAACCCATTGTAGTCTGGAGACCCCTAAAATAGTAATTGGTAAACAGTGCAGACCCAGATCAGATGCTGCAGAACACGATGTCTGATAGGGTCTCCACTGTTTGCAGATGAATTAGCCATTTTTCTCTAGGAATAGTTAAACCTCATAACCGGACATACCTAAAATTGAAATTGGGACTCTTCCAGTATATAGTATGGGAGTATACTGTATGGGAGTCTATTCAGTCTTCAGTGGGTTAAGTTGACAAAAGGAACCCTGGTTATTGTTTGTTGCAGGTTTGTGATATAAAAGCTGCAGTGTTAGAAACCGTACCTTCCAACATGTACCCAATGAATAATCAAATCAGCCTGTGTATCCGCTCTGTCTGATCAGATTCTTCGTTGTCTGCATGAAGAAACTTTGCATTCTTGGCTGCCGTACACAGGCTAATCTGGATCTTTACTGGACACATGTTTGAAGCTACTTTTTCTGATGTTTTGTTTCCTGTTTTATGCTGTGCTGTACCATTTGTTCTGTTTTTGTCCAAAGTTAACAAAGTACTATTGGAGAATAAAATCTTTAAAAAAAAAATACAAAATAAAAACCTTACAACTTACTTGTGTCTTCTTGCTAAGTCTCCTTTTTGTGTTTTTTTTTTTTTGGTGATCAGGAGGTTGCAGCTTTGAGCCCATCTAGGTGTGGCAACATTCTTTCATGGAGATTGATCATGAAATATTTTCTACAGTCATTCTCTCCCTTCCTCTGATTCAAGAAAGGCAGTTGTCAGTTTCTGGTGAAAAAATGTGCACAAGTACTGGTTAACCGCTTAGAGGACTAAACCTGCCCAGGAAAAGTGGTTAAGTAACTGACCATGCTGGACATGATCCTAATGATTGACTGGGCCATAAAACCTCCACACAAACAAAACACTAGTGGTTAGTATGGTTCATGTATTATTTATACTACTGTAATAACCCTAAATATTTGGACAGACAGGCCTGAGCAAACAGTTTATGCATGTGACATCTGGTCCGGGTCTACACTGTTTGCCATTCATCCAACAATATTTTAGACAAATTACCAGGTAGTGAAATAGACTTTTCAAATTTTAGGACGTGTGATAAGGAGTTAACCCAGCAGGCAAACAACATCAAAATGACGCATTGACGTTGATAGGACGTCATTTTAATGTTGTGTGCCCACTGGGAAGATGTTCCAATACTTCGGGTCAATATGGTAGTTCCTTTAGTCTAAGGTAGAGGTTGTGCTTTGGTTCTTGCATGATCCCTTGTTTTCCTTTTTAAGGCAGACAATAATTCCTTATGTTATTGTGAATAAAATTGTTCATATAATGTATTGCAGAACTCGGTGTTATATTTTACATCCCTGGTATGTTATGTTTGCAGTCCCAATATAACTTGTGTCACACAAAAAAGGGATTTGAGGCATAAGTAACCTGAACATCTGCGGTCTGATTTGGGCCTCCACTCTTCTATAAACTGGAAATGTGTCCAAAGGACGCAAATGTCCCCATCTGAAAAACTTAAACACAAATTGCTAACATCTGAAAAATCTAAGGCAGTGTTCACACTAAAGACTTGATTTGGATCAATTTGCATTCACACTAGCAATCAAGTTGATCCACATAAAGTTGCATTCACACTATGGACTAAATTGATCCAGATTAATTTGATCTGCATCAAGTTGATCCGGATAAAATTTGTGTTCACAGTGTTATTGCATTTGCATTACTAACGCCATCTTGGACGAGGATGGACATGTAACACTATATGCTCTTTCCACCATTCTTCAAATGGCGGGGCATAAAAATCTCTAGACCATGTTGCATTTACTGGTGTAAAAAAGGCCCAAATCAGACCATTATGATTTAAAAGAAGACAAATGACATCCCTAAATTAAACCCATTTGCCTCCTGACCTGGTGCTATGATTAATCCTCAGTGACTCAAATTACTAATGTAACAAACAAAAATGCATGGTCCCAAAGATGTTCAATCCATTAAAGTTGTAGATATGACAAATCTCACCTTATTGTTTCATTTCTAGCTCGCTTGTCACATTGTGACAAGGTGAACTTTTGTGATCACATTTTGTCTTTCATCCGTCGGACGTGCATCCATCCGTAAACAATTTCTTCAAACAACCTCTCCTAAACCACGCATTCAAACTTCACAGGAATGATCCTTGGTCCTCTTTCAGAGTTGTTCAAATGGTTCTATTCCATTGCACATCCAGGTCACAGGAGCTAAAAATAGATTTTTTTTACTGAAAACTTAATCTTCCTGACTGAAACCAGAAGGCCCAATCTAGTGGACCTCTACCAAAGTTGCTCAAATTATAGCCCTGTGATCAAAAATGGCCCCGCACCGGGTGGGTGGTTGGGTGGGGTGCGGGGTGGTGCTTTGGTTTTACATAGACCCATATAGCGAAAACTTTAAAAATCTGAAAGCAGAAGGCCCAGGCCTTTGATATTTGGTAATAGCTTCACTTAGTGGATCTCTACCAAGATTTTTCAAGTTATTGCCCTGTGGCCAAAAATGGTCTCGTCCCTGGGCTGACATGTTTTACATAGACTTATATAGGAAAAAATATAAAAAATCTTCTTGTCCGAAAGTGCAAGGCCTAGGCCTCTTATACGAGGGTCCTGCAAAAAGTCTTGTCACTGGGATCGGAGTACTTCAGTGCTACGTTTATCAAACATGTTTTCATTACAAACGTCCCTTTACTGAAACACATTTTTGTAACCTTTTTACCCAGTCCGGAAAAGCGGATAAATAGCCTTTTGATATCTGTTGGAGACACTGATAAATAGCGCTGCCAAGAGAACTTCTAGACGTATACTTATTTCCAGAAAGCATTTTCTTAAGCCTTGGAAATAAAAAGAAGTCACAGGGACTCCAGTCAGGTGAATAAGGTGGATGGTTTAAAACTTTCACCTTTTCAGAAGCCAAAAAAGAATTAACAACCTCACACTTATGAGAGGAGGCGTCGTGTAAAAGTTGGACTCCTGACCATCCTTTGCATGGTCGTTTCTTATTGTAACAAGTAAATTGGTCAGTGTATATGACTGTATCTGTTTCAATTTGAAATAACTTTCAGTTGGAAAGCAATTTACATGAAATAAACAGGTATCGTTAGCTATTCAACACACCATTCAAGTGCAGTGAAGCATTTTTAAAATATACCTGGGATAAAACTAAAGAAGCCTATTAGTGACAGAACTTTTTGCAGGACCCTCGTATTTGGTATGTAGCATTGCCCAGAGGTCCTCTGACAAGAATATTCAAATTATGCCCCTGGGGTGAAAAGAGGCTCAGCCCAGACTTATATTGAGAAAACCTTCAAAAATCTCCTTATCTGAAACCAGAAGACCCAGGTCTTTTATATTTGGTACATAGCTTCACCTAGTGGACCTCTGCCAAGATTGTTCAAATTATAACCCTGGGACCAAAAATGGACCTGCCCTGGGGCTGACATGTTTTACATAGACTTATATAGGAAAAAAACTTTAAAAAAATCTTCTTGTCTGAAAGTGCAAGGCCTAGGCCTTTGATATTTGGTATGTAGCATTGCCCAGAGGTCCTCTGATAAGAGTTCAAATTATGCCCCAGGGGTGAAAAGAGTCCGCCCAGAGGGGGTGTGGGGTCACTTGTTTACATAGAGCTAAAAGCCATTGGCAATGATTAGGTATAGGACTATCAAACTAATAGGGAGGATGGACCTGAAGAGTAGATGACACAAGTCAAAGATCAAGGTCACCATGACTTTAAGTACCAAAAAAAGCTTATAATTCTGCAATGCTTATGGTTAGGACCCTCAAAATTAGTAGAGATGTTGGTCCTCACCAGTAGATGATCCTGAGGGCATAGGTCAAGGTCACCAGGACCTTAGTACTAAAAAGCTTGATAATTTGGCAACGCTTTGGGCTAGGACCCTCAAACTTAGAAGGAATGTTGGTCTCACCAGTAGATGACACCGAGGGCAAAGGTCGTAGTCAAAGTCACCGTGACCTTTACAGGGTGGCCACACACTCTGGAAAACAGGGAAAATGGTGAAAAAAAATTCCCTGCAGGGAAAAATCAGGGAATTTGAAATTTTGCTGAAAATCAGGGAATTTCAAAAAATCTTATCTTTGTAAGGTCAAAATATTCAAATTTTATAGCTGTATGTGTATTGCTAATTACTGTTGCATAATCAATTGATATCAAGACTTGTTCCCAATTTGAAAATTCTAGTCTTCATACCCACCCCTTGAAACATGAAAAAAGAAAATCCCAACCTGTCTATCCATTCCTTGAACACCTGAATAGGTAATTGCAAACAAGCAATTTTTAAGAATGGCCTTTGACAGTCCACCATGTAACCAAAAAAAAAAAAAAAAAAAAAAAAAAAGAACAAAAAACCCCTACTGTTTTAATAAATTGGAGGTGAAGATGTGGCTACAAGGGGAGGTTGGAGGCCATATATTTTACCAGTTTTGATTTTGACTACCAAGAAAGTAAATTAGCACATGTACATCATATTTTAGATAAATTTTCATTTAATTAAGAATATTGTGACAGCATTGTGTATAAACATGTCACTTGACAGCATTGGAATCAGTATATGACCTAAAAGTAGGGGCCATTGCGATAATATTAAGGTTTTTAATCAGGGAAAATCAAATCAGGGAAAAATCAGGGAATTTGATTGCTAAAAATGTGTGGCCACCCTGCTTTAGTACTGACTAGAATTCTGAGAAACGGATGTGTCACCTGCTTAAAGCACCAACCATTTGATATGTAAAAAGAAAAAAAAACACTATTTTTCGAAATAATCGCTCATCCCTAAAAGCAACCTCTCACTACTTTGTCTGAATTTTATTAAGTAAATAAAGGACTACAATTCCACCAAAATTATTTGGATGATTACCAAAATCAAACTGGACCTCTATGCTATAATGATATACCATTCTGCAAACTTCGAATGGAATCAATGCATCCCTTCAAAATTTATTGAGGGGAAACAATATCTTTACCTTTTATTTTACCCCAACAATAAAAACTAAGTTGAAAAAGGGCCGTAACTTGGCCAAAATTTTGCAGATGATCACCAATATCGAACCTGACCTGTATTTTACAATGTGTATCCTTCTGCAAACTTTAAGTAAAGTCCGTGCATCCCTGCAAAAGTTATTGAGCGGAAACAATATCAACACACCAACAAAATCTAAGTTGAAGAAGGGCCATAACTCAGCCAAAATTTTGCTAATATCGAACTTGACCTGTATTTTACAATGATATATCCTGCAAACTTTCAATAAAATCAATGCATCCATGCAGAAGTTATTGATCAGAAACCAATATCAACACACCAACAAAAACTAATTCGAAAAAGGGCCATAACTCAGCCAAAATTTGGCAAATGATTACCAATGTTGAACTTGACTTGTATTTTACAGTGATAATAAGTTTGGCAAAATTTGAGTGAAATCAATGCACCCCTTCAAAAATTATTGAGTGGAAACGAACAACAAAAGCTAAGTCGAAAAAGGGTCACATCTCAATTAGCAATGCTATGTACATGATTCAAGTGAGCGATATAGGGCCATCATGGCCCTCTTGTTTTTTATTTTCCCCCATTTAATATTTTATCATTAAACCATAATTTATGTTCTCCATAATTTCTATGACCCTGGATGTATTTTGGTGATACTAGGTAGAAATTAGTACTGGCATTGCTTGAAAGTTACCTTATTCTTTTAGGTTATGTCCCTTTCTAATATTTTACCATTTACCCGTGTGTGCCATAAATTCTATGCTTATGGATATATTTTGATATATGGTAGATACGTAGACTGTGTGAAGTAGATGTGTTGAGTAAAAGAAAGCAGCTTATACATTTTGGATGATTCCCTACTAAAACATTAAAACCTTGTGGGCCTGATGGTCTGGCCTTGGAGATGTGTTGGTTACATTTCTCCCATCATAAATGCATGGTCAGTGGACAAATATGGCCAGTATTCGAAGTTCACCTACACTTCAATCCTGTCCTGGTCACCTACAAGTATAATAAGGATTTGATAAAAAATGAAGCCGTTATCCAGACAACAATTCCCCATTATAAGTATATGAGCAATTTCTTTATGCCCCCGCCATTTTATTACCTGCCACATAGTGGCGGGGTATTATGGTTTCACGTTGGTCGTCTGTGAGTCCGTTGGTCTGTCCGTTTTTCGTTTCCGGATGATAACTTGAGTAAACATCAATGGATTTTCACCAAACTTGGTATGTGCATTGATATTGTGGAGATCTGGTTTGGGATTGCTAATGGGCAAATTTCGTCAATTTTTGATGGAGTTATCTGCTGGAGACACGCCCATATTTTCATTTCCAGACTATAACTTGAGTAAATAACAAGGGATTTTCACCAAACTTGGTGAGTGCATTGATATTGTGGAGATCTGGTTTGGGATTGCTAATGGGCAAATTTCGTCAATTTTTGATGGTTATCTGCCCGAGACACGCCCATATTTTCGTTTCAGGACTATAACTTGAGTAAATAACAAGGGATTTTCACCAACTTGCTATATGCATTGACATTAAGCAGATCTGGTTTGGGATTGCTAATGGGCAAATTTCGTCAAATTTTTACGGAGTTATCTGCCCGAGACACGCCCAAATTTTTGTTTCCCAATGATAACTTGAGTAAATGACAAGGATTTTCATCAAACTTGCTATATGCATTGACATTAAGGAGATCTGGTTTGGGATTACTAATGGGCAAATTTCGTCAAATTTTTACAGTTATCTGCTTGAGACACGCCCATACTTTCATTTCCGGATAATTAATAAATAACAAAGAATTTTCACCAAACTTGCTATATGTATTGACAGTAAGGAGATCAGGTTTGGAATTGCTAATGGGCAAATTTCGTCAAATCTTTACGGAGTTATCTGCCTGAGACAGGTACATATTTTCATTTCTGGATGATAACTTGAGTTAATAACAAGGTCTTTTAACCAAACTTGCTATATGCATTGATATTATCAAGGTCTGCTTTACGATTGCTATCTATCCATTGATATTATCAAGATCTGCTTTAGGATTGTTATCTGTCCCTCCATCATTTTCTTTCCAGACATTTTCGCAACGATAACTTTAATACATAAACAAATAATTGCTATGGCGAGGTATTATGCTTGCAGTGCTTTTATTAATGGGATGGGGGGCATATAGTATCACCGCTGTCCATACGTCCGTCCATAACACAAATGGTTTCCGTGCAATATCTTTTGAAAAGATTGGTGTATTGGATTGAAATTTTATACACAGGTATATAATCATAAAATGTAGGTCAAGTTTGATTTAGGGTAAAATCCACCAATTATTTTGAGAGTTATGGCCCTTTTTCGACTTTGAAAAATTTTAAACTTTGAAAAATGGTTTCCGTTCAATATCTTCTGCAAAGATTAATGTATTGGATTCACAATTTATACACAGGTATATAACCATAAAATGTATCCTGTAAAATCCTCATAATTTATGGTCTCTGGGTGGGGGCATCTGTGTCATACTGACACATTTCTGGTTATGCTCAAAAGCATGTAACTCCAAAGTTTATTGGATCCAGCCTATGGTTACCACAGTTTTGGCCAGACATGCCTCAAAACCTAATGCAACCTTTTCCCCTGCCCAATGATGCTACAAATGAAATTTGATCAGGATTATCAAATTGGCACTAGAGATATACTTCTTTAACCCTTGTCCTGCTGAATAAATTAAGATGCCATGCCCACTTCTAATTTTCAGCCAATCAGATTATTTGATCTAGGTTGTTGATACAAATTCAAATAATGACTGGCAAACAGTGCAGATCCAGATCAGTTGGCTTCAGAAGCCAACTGATCTGGATCTACACTGTTTGCAAAGGCAGGGCATATCTGGGTTCAGCAGGACAAGAGTTAAAATTGTGGATGATGACACACCAGAGCACTGGGATACTACTAGCTCACGAGCCTTCTGCTCAGGTGAGCTAATTATGCCATTTTGCCTCCTGATGAGGTGCTATGATTCACCTTGAGTGGCTCATCCATGTCTAGAATAGATTTTCCATTGTCGAAAAGATCTTTGACTTCAATGGCTCAAAAATTCTTATTATACTGGTAGGTGACCAGGAAAGGCATGAAGTGTAGATCAGTTCGAATATGAGCCATATTGATCAACTGACTTTGAACATGTCCCCTAAAGTGCAGAATTTTTTCCCATGCATTTATAATGGGAGAATTTAACAAGCATAGCTCCAAGGCCAGTTGGCCAATTTTGTTTAAATTTACCATGTAGCATCATAGGGCTGGGAGAAAAGCTGCATTAGGTTTTAGTGCAAATCTGGATATAACTGTGGTTAACATGGCAGGCAATAGCTCCCATCGACTTATATTGGGAAAAATGTTGTCCGGATGATAAAGATTTTTCAGATCTGCTTCATACTTGCAGATAACTAGGACAGGTATGAAATTTAGACGAAGTTTGATTGTGGGCCCGATCCGATCATTCAGTGGAGCTGTGTAACCTTGAGCATAAAAATAATTGCCCATATACTTGTAATGGAGAATGGTGTCCTAATGATATGGCCTTCATTTTTTAAACAATCCTTATACTTGTTGGTGTTGGGACAGGCATGAAATCTAGAGGTTTGAATATTGATCAAATTGGGAGTTACGTGCCTTTGAGTGCACACATTTTTCTCATGCATTTATAAGGGAAAAATGGAATGAGCATATCTTCAAGGCCAGTTGGCCATTTTTGTTAAAATTTACCATGTAGCATCATAGGGCTGTGATGCAAATTTTGTTTTGCAACTTTTGTTTCCACTGTTTTGATTAATTTCTGTGGCAATACTGGAAGAATATTGCATAGCATCTGCAGATATGCAATAACTGGTTTACTCTTGAGCAAATCATGGCCCGTGGGCCTCTTGTTGAGTGATGTCTTTTGGATCTCGTATAAAATAATGGTATGTTGACCACTCATTAGAATGGCCTCATTGAGGTGATTCTAATGAGCACACAATATATCTTTTCATGACACGTTTTTAGCTCACCTGAGCTCTGCTCAGGATGAGCTATTGTGATCACTTTTCGTCCGTCGTCCGTCCGTCTGTCCGCCCTTCCTTGCGTGCGTCCGTCCGTTAACATTTTCAAAGGACTTCTCCTCTGAAGCCACTGGGCCAATTTTGCTCAAATTTCATATGGAACCTCCTTAGGGTAGGGAAACGAAAAATTGCTAAAATGGTTGCGGTCTGTTGACCAAGATGGCCACCATGCCCATATATGGTAAAAACCTTTAAAAATCTTCTCCTCCAGAAGCGAGAATGCCTTGGGGCTGAACCTTTGCAGGAATCATCGGGGATGGGAGGTCTACCAAAATTGCTTAAAGAACTATCGTACGTTGATGTTTGACCTTTTTACGGCAAGGTCAAGTTTGCTTCCCTATGCATTTGTATGGGAAAAACCTTTAAAAATCTTCTTCTCCAAAACCGAGCATGCCTTATGGCTGAATCTTTGCATATATCTTCGGGAACAGGAGGGCTACCAAAATTGCTAAAATAATGATCATACATTGACATTTGACCTTTTTACGGTAAGGTCAATTTTGCTTCCTTATGCATTTGTATGGGAAAAATGTTCAGAATTTCAAACAACTCCTCTGGAGCCTCTGGGCCAATTTTGCTCAAATTTCATATGGAGCCTCCTTAGGTTCGGGGCACAAAAGATTGCTAAAATGGTCACGGTTGGTTGACCAAGATGGCCGCCATGCCCATATATAGTAAAAACCTTTAAAAATCTTCTCTAGAACCGAGGATGCTTTGGGGCTGAATGCTTGCATAAATCATCGGGGACAGGGGTCTACCAAAGTTGCTAAAATAATGGTCATACATTGACATTTGACCTTTTTACGGCAAGGTCAAGTTTGCTTCCTTATGCATTTGTATGGGAAAAAACATTTAAAAATCTTATTCTCCAAAACCGAGGATGGCTTGTGGCTGAATCTTTGCATATATCATCTGGAACGGGTGGTCTACCAAAGATGCTAAAATAGTTGTCATACATTGACATTTAACCTTTTTACGGCGAGGTCAAGTTTGCTTCTGTATGCATTTGTATGGGCCCCATACATTTGTATTGAAAAAATGTTGATAATTTCAAATGGCTTTTCCTCTGAAGCCTCCGGGCCACTGTTGCTCAAATTTCATGCGGAGCCTCCGTGGGCAGGAGAATGAAAGATTGCTAAAATGGGTATGGTCCATTGATCAAAATGGCTGCCATGCCCATATAAGGTAAAAACCTTTAAAAATCTTCTTCTCCATAACCAAATAAACCCTGGGTCCTAATCTTTGCACAAATTATGGGGGACAGGAGATCTACCAAAATTGCTAAAATGATGATTCTATGTTGACATTTGACCTTTTTACCTCCAAGGTCAAATTTGCTTCCCCATTTGTATGGGCCATATACATTTATATTGAAAGTATGGAAGTGACTTGTAGATCAACAGTAGTTAAAATTGTTCTGATTGGAAATCTAAGATGGCCATCATCTGGTTTATATTTATAATATTTCCCTGCCACTGTGCTGTTTTACATGTATAAAATCATGATTCTTCAGAAACAACTTAGCCAATTTCCACTAAATTTCACATTGGTCCTTCTGTTGAAATGTGGTTGATAGTTTATTCAAATGACCATGCTCCATTGACTGTCAGGCCCATATATTCTTCTTCAAAACTAAGAACTGCTCAAATGACGATATTTTCATTAGTTGCGATGATAGGATTGGAAAAATGTTGCATAACATCTGCATGTCTGTAGTGGCTATGTCACTCAGGTGAGCGAACCGTGGCCCATGGGCCTCTTGTTTCTAAAATATTCCTAATAATTTCTTGAGCTAATGTAAGATTTTCCGAGGGACTCAACGTGTTTGAATTGGCCAAAGTAAACGAGCCATTGGTGTTTGAGTCATTGAAGTTTTACTGTATTTTGGATAATTTACCCTTCTAATATTTATTCATTAAACCTTGTACAAATACCTAACTCATATGGCCCTAGATATATTTTGATACTTCATATAATTGAACCAGAAGGTGTGTCCTGTAAAGCATATGGAAGTATTCAGGGCCCACTTGCTCAAAGCATCGTTTGCTTAACGAGCTTGTTAGTGGTCAAAATGTTAAATGTTCTAGTGAATACAATATCTAATTCACAAGTATTTTTGCTGAAAAAATGTGAGTAGTTTTTGCAAATGCAAAAGCTACTCACAATTTTTGGCAAAAATAGAGTATATGCCATATTTAATGATCAGTTCTAAAGATATATTAACTAACGACATTGTAGATTTGAACAATGGACTCTGGTGGCCAAGTGGTTAGGGCTCCTGACTTCAGATAATAGGTCCTGGGTTCAAATCCTGCTTGATGGAATTCAGCTCTTGACTGTACGGCACTTCATTGCAGAGACTTTCATTTTACCTCTTCATTGTCTCAGTATGATTTAAATAATGTTGAAAGGGACGTAAATCACCAAATCATCGTCATGTACAGCTTAGGCAAATCTTGGACCTTGTATTTTGGTCTCCCATTCTAATATTTTGTCAATAATGTTGTGTGCTCCATAACTTCTATTCCCCTGGATATTAATATACATGACTTGTCATTTTTCCACATCCATCAAAAAATTGTTTTTATCCATATACTGACATGCTGCTGTCATCTATCATTTTTGATTTTTGAAACCCATTCTGTTGAAAGTTTAATTGAGGGTCATTGATGAGGCCTAAATGGCAGAAAAATGTCTGGCCCGGAAAACATGGACACCAGGGTCCAGTTGTTCAAAGTGTTGTTAGCTTAACAAGCTTGTCAGTGGTCAAAATGTTAACTATTCAAGTAAGTACAATATCTCTGGGAAAGCCATAAGTCTTGCTATAAAATATTTTAAAGACAAAAACAAGAAACAGTATTGTAATTCATTTTAATTTGTAAATGCTTAAAAATGACTAGAAATACAGAAATAGACTATGTAAACCAAAACGGCTTCAGATAAAATGTAAACTTGTAGTATAATATTGTTGAAGTAAGTAAAACATAGAGCCGCAATGTGAGAAAACGTACCTTCTGACGTGTACCCAATGAAGACTCGAAAGTCAACATGCGCATCCATGCAATCTGATCGGAGTCCTACGGTGTTCTAAAATTTCAAACTTTATTCCATACTTTTGCTTTTTATGCAGTTGTTTCCTAAAGTACTGACTAAGTGGCATTGCAAACAGGGTAGACCCTGATCAGACTGCAGTCTTATTTGGGTCTGCACTGTTTGCATACCCCATTTTGTCAGACATTTGTTGTACGAAATTTTAGGACATTACCGTAGTTGAAGATATTTTGCATCCTTGGCTTTCCAAAATGCACCCAGCTAAGATTCTGATCAAACTGTGCAAATATGGAGGCTGATCTGAATCTTTGCTGGGCTCGCATGTCCGAAGGTACAATTTCTGGTGTTGCACCTCAAATGTAAATCTAAGGCCAGTATATCTATATAGCACTTAAAAATAGCAAATTGTGTTCTCAAACAGCGAGATCTGGATATGAGGGATACATGGTTATTTTTCATATTTCTCCCTGCACAGATATTGTGGGAACTCATTAAAAGTGCAGTTCTTCTAATTAGTACCCATATTTTAATGAAGAAACATGAAAAATATCAAGGTGTTTTGTTTTACAAATAGAAACAACAAAAATCCTAGAGCTATAGACTGATTAAACTGTTCTTAAGGGCAGTTTGATCAGGGTCTTCAATTCTTGCAACTGACCCAAGCACTTTTAAATGGGTTTTGGGTAAACATTTCAGCAGAACAACATACAATTTTTATTTTCTTTTTTTTTTTTCACAGAAAATAAGTTTTGACATCTGAGGAGACAATTTGCATGAATTTTCAAACCTCTTTTCTGGAAAAAATATCATTGTGTACTCTGCTGAAGCCCATAGAGTGATAAAGGTTAAGTGGACCTGGCAACAGCAAAATATATACTTTGACCTTTGACTGCAAACAAAACAAATGGATTTGAATGGAATTAATCCTGGTATTGGTACTTTGTTTAGTTTTCCAGAAAGAAAAAAGAAAAAAAAAAAAAAAGAAAAAAAAAAGAGAAACAGCAATTATATTGCTTTTTTTTTTTCTGGCAATTGAAAATCAATAACATATGTGAAAACCTTCATTATTAGAAATCAGAATTAACTGCCAAAGCAGGTGAAAGTAACCCAATCCTTTTATTTTAACACTTAGCATGGTGGATAATAATTTCAGTACTTAGAAAACATTTTGAAATATTTTTCTTGTTCTTCCCAGAAAATAGGCTTTGACACTTCATGCTTTGCATGAATGTCATAGCCTGTATTATGGGAAAAATAATAAAAAATCAGTTCATTGTCTGCTGAATCTGCCATATGAGCTTGCTAAGTGGTCCTGTTGATTTCAATGCATCTAGAAACGGCTAAACTTTTAACCATATATGGGCCATGCCATACAAAAAAATGTATCTTCAGGCGTATGCGGACAGCATGGGCTCAGATCAGCCTGCGTATCTGCAACGGTCCAATCCAGGCCTTTACTGTCCAGTAACAGAATCTTTGGATGCTACAGAATGTATGTGTGATGAGCAAAGACCCAGATGATACTTTGCACATGTGCAGGATGTTCTGAATCTGTGCAAACTGTGCAAATCTGAAGGCACTTTTTTGCTTGACAAGTCCCCTATAATACATACTTTGCTGTTGCCAAGTACAGTTAATCAACATTCAAGAGCCCAGTAAGCATTCTATATAAATCTATAGTGAGCCATTATTGGCCTGGCATGGTAGCTGACGGGCCGATAACAACCCGCTATAGATTTACATAGAATGCTAACTGGGATTGCCCTGCAAAGATATTATTAATATTTGTTATCACAGACAGTACTTTTTATCACAACTTTAACAGTTACTCTAATATTTCAGAGCCTTGGCTTTCTCAGATAGCATTTTCTGAAGCAGCAATAGGTCTTTGTTCTGGATGCCTTGAGCAACATGCATTTTCTTGTAGCCTTTACCAGAAGACTAGAACGCTTCTTGAACCTGCCTCGTCGTTCCTTGTCTGACAGAATTATTGGATTTTGTCTGATGTATATATACCCAGTCTTTGGACAAATGTCGAAGAGCTGAGCTGCCTGATTGACGTCACAATTGTTGTTGTTAACATCACTTCTTGCTCTCTTTGTGTCTCTTGTATTGTCGCCAAGCCTGAAAAAAATAACTATAGCTGTACAAAGTGTTAAAGTAACGCTCAGCATGCTTGGTAAAAAATTCCGCAATCAATTTTGAATTCTTAAAAAATTTTCTTATTTTGTCAAGGCACTTCTAATGAGAACCCACATTCCTGGAGAGTAAAAAATACAGCAACACTTTTTGGTTGCTAAAAGGTGCCCTATATGTAGCCGAGCTGCATACTTTCTGTGAAAAAATGCATACTGATCAGTCTCGGACTGCAAGTTTTTGCAGGCTGAAATCACACTGTGTCTGTCAATGTTTGAATCAGTTTTGCTTTACATTATCCACTTTGTGACCTTGTTATGACATATAATACCTAAAGGGACCGAATACACTTGGTAGATTTTCTGCCATGTTTTTCAAGGGAGACAACTTTTTTTTTCTGTATACCAAGACCCTTTAAAAAGGGGTGTACTCCAAAAGGAAAGAATGGGGGTGGGGGGGGGGGGGGGGGTAAATTCATTCCTTTTAGAGTTAACCTATTTTTAGAAGGAAAGCAAAACAATTTTGACAGTTACAGTACCTGAAAGTGTATCAGTTCCCCTTAAATCCAACAAGTACAGATCATGAACATAATTTTGGTCAATCTAAGTCAGATACTCACAAAATGAGCCACAGCAAGCAAATAATTGCATAACATTCTGGACTTAGTCCACAATGTTATGCAGTTATTTTGCTTGCTTTATGGACTTAGTCCACAATGTTATACAGTTATCTTGCTTGCTTTGTGGACTAATGTTATGTAGTTATCTTGCTTGCTTTGTGGACTTAGTCCACAATGTTATGCAGATATCTTTCTTGCTTTGTGGACTTAATCCACGTTATGTAGTTGTCTTGCTTGCTTTGTGGACTTAGTCCACAATGTTATGTAGTTATCTGGCTTGCTTTATGGACTTAGTCCACAATGTTATGCAGTTATCTTGCTTGCTTTATGGACTTTGTCCACAATGTTATGCAGTTATCTTGCTTGCTCTGTGGACTTAGTCCACAATGTTAGGCAGTTTAGTCCATAATGTTAGGCAGTTATCTTGTTTGTGGTGACTCATTTGTACAAACATTCACTTTGCTAATAAAAGGATCCAAATTATCGTATTTACCCTAAATATTCAAAGAGATATGGCTGAAAGAAGCAGTTTGCACAGGGTCTACATTGTTTGCCATTCAATCAGTACATATATGTACATTTTAAACATAACACTTAGCAGTCAAAATGTACTTGTTCAAATTTTAGTATTACGTACTCATCAATATAGATTTAGGATAAAGCATCTAGAGGACTTGTTAAGGAGTATTTAGTGATAATTCTGATATAAAGTTTGTCCAGTTCTCCATAGAAACATATATATTTTGTGGATACTCATTAGAGGTTCTTATGAATACCTACAATGTATGTTTTTATGGAGATTTAAGAAAAATTGTCTCAGAATTAAAAACTATACCTCCTCAACAAGACCTATAGTAACAGGATCCAGACATTTAAGATAAATAAGAGGGATATCTATATATAAGCATTTTTATTATTTCTTCACAAAAACATGCTGTGGGTACTCATTAGAAATGCCTTGATGAGGCACATCAAATGAATACCTGCAAAATGTATCTGAGAAAAATATTGATTCTTTCGGGATGGTGCTAATGTGAAAAATGTTTGTAGTTTTTAGGTGCTCAGACAAAAATCGGTGCTTAAGTGAATTTTAAAAATTGTATGCAATCCTTGCAACATGAAAAGTGCATAGCATGAAATTAGAGGCTGCTAAGCTGCATTTTTTTTTATGACACAACTCAATTATAAGGAACCAGGCCATCAGAAAAGTTGCCTTCAGTGAGCCATCGGTGTTCGAGCTATTGAGATTTGACTGTATATGTGACCAGTAAAACCCAGACTAAGCAGTGAAACCACACAGACTGATCAGACATTTGCTATACCAAGATATACATGTATCCTACAGTATGCAGTGATTTTTCAAGCATATTCTTCAATAAGCAGTGATTCTATAATCTATAAACAGACTGTGAATACCCTGATTAGACTGCATATGTAAACTGATTTGGGCCCTGGCTGTCTGCAGCAACCCTGATGGCATATATTTTGATTTTCAAATATTGTGGCTCAAAGATAAAAATCTCAGAATTCTATTTTGCACTGTAGTGACTATTACAACTTAACCCTTGTCCTGCAAACAGTGTAGCCAACTGATCTGAATCTGCACTGTTTGTCATTAAGCATGTGAATTTATAACAATACTCCAGATCAAGTAATCTGATAGGCTGATAATCAGAAGTGGGTGTGGCATCTTGATATATATTCAGCAGTACAAGGGTTAAAAGTTTCAGTGTGTTCAGAGCTCCAAACAAGGAACTTTTTCAAGAGTAAAGTATTTATATTTTTCTTATTTCTCCATGAAAACATTGATGCTGTCGGTAATTATTAGGAGTGCCTTGGTGAGTATTTCTAATTAGTACCCACAATAAGTTGTCATGAAGAAAGAAAAATCATACCACTCTTATCTGTAGCTATGGTTTCTCAGTACTTGTTTATTGCTGTTCTTACATACCTGTTCTCTTCTTCATTCTCCAACTTCCTCTTCCTGCTCGGAGTAGCTGGCTCCACTGTAGTCTGCTGTCTCTCAGCTGCCTCAAATGGAATCAGATCCTCAAACAGAGTGCAAGGGTTAGGAAACTGGAATTCTGTACAGCAAGCTTCCTCCAGACTGAAATTACAGGGAAACTGGAACTCTGTACTATTGGTTTCCTGCGGACAGATAGTACTAGGAGGTTGGAGCTCTGTACTGCTGGTTTCCTGCAGAAAGGAAGTACTAGGAAGTTGGAACTCTGTACCGCTTGTTTCATGCAGACTGTAAATACTTGGCACTGGTTTCTGAGCTGGTGATATGTCCAAATCTGGTTGAGGTATGTCCACATGTGCTTGTGTACTGCAACTCGAACCAGATGAGGTTGAACCTAAAATGGCCAAAAATATATACCTATAATTGGTGAAAGACAAATCTAGACTGAGAATTCTGTTTACTATATTTATCTTAATTTTTGGAGTCATGCCTGAGCAAACAGTGGAGACCCAGATCAAGTTACTCATGTGCATTTGATCAGGGCTTTCACTGTTTGCAATTCAGCAAGCACTTATTAACACTTAGCATGCTCTGAGCAGATTCTGAAGATGACTAACAAATGATATCTCTTGTTGTTTTTTTTTTTTTCAAAAAGAAAAAAAAAAAAAATCTGTTGACATTTCTTGGAAATTGTCACCTAGGAGACATCTGGCATAAAATATCAGATCTTATAATATTTTCTGGAAAAAATCAAAATGTCATCTGTTGAAATTATTACCCAGCATGCTAAGTGTTGAACTCCAGGGCCCAGTTGTTCAAAGCTAACGATGTCGTTAGTTAATGATTTGTTAAAATTTACATCCAGTGCTACACAAATACGCTGAAATTTTTTGCTGAAAAAATGTGAGTGCAAAAGCTACTCACATTTTTTCAGCACAAAATATCAGAATATTGTATATTGAATCCGCTAAAACAGTTAATGAAATGACCCTTAACAAGCTCGTTAAGCTAAAGAAGCTTTGAACAAGTGGGCCCTGACTAACTGGTTCAGATATTATAGGGTTAACTATATGGTAAGGGGAATATAGTTTCCAGGTGTTATGGTAACTACGATACATACACAAACATAATGACAATATTCCAACGTATTACCATATTTACCCAAAGTATTGGGACACCTTACTTACTTAACAAACTTGTCCTATATTTGGTAGAGTCCATTCTACTACCTGTTGTTGTATGTCTAAAATATTGCTGAATGCCAAACAGTATAGACCCTTATCAGATGCTGCATTCTGTGGCATCTGATCTGGGTCTATTCACAATTGCACAGGCCTGTCTGTAGCAATACTTTGGACTATTAAGGTAACCATTAACTAATCACTACTGCAGCTGATGACATTTTGATTTTGCTATTTTTCAGAAAAAAATTAAGGCTTGACATTTCATGGGATTCATGATCATAGCAATCAATTCACATGAACTGCCATCTTATTTTCTCTAAAAAATAAAAAAAATTAGAATTTCGTCTGCTACAGTTTTGTTGAGTGTTTTAAAGGTTAACTTTTGGCATCTTGCTGAAATCTGGTTACGAAATGAAATGTAAATTTAAGCACTGTTAGGAGCGGACTGGAATTAAATGACAAGGTTCTTTTTTTTTTTTCTTAAAAAAAAAAAACAAAAAAAAAAAAACATTAGAAATATATTCTCATTATTCTGTTGATAATACAGTCAGTCTATCACAGAAATATTGACAGATCATGAATACCTATAAATACCTCTTCCACAACATGTTCTAAGACTTATGTATGTGTATTATACTTCCATCACCTTTATAATGACACTTAACCCTTGTCATGCTGAATAAATTAAGAACAAGAAGATTACTTGAGTCCGGTTGTTGGTACAAATGCACATACAGTATGACAAACAGTGATGATCAAGATCAGTTGGCTTCTGAAGAAGCTGACTGATCTTGATCTACACTGTTTGCAACGTAGGACATATCCAGGTTCAGCAGAACCAGGGTTAAAAATAACATGTTTATTAACCATTTTTCCAGATAAAATGGGATTTTTGAATGTTATGTGGATAAAAGTTAACTTAGTTTTACTGAGATATCTTGACAAGATGGTACAAAAAAAGTTTGGGATACTTTTAGAATGAGCTTTAAAGAATATAAGGAAAGCATATTGATGATATACCATACATAAGTTTCAGTATGTTCAATAAATCACTCCAGATAAGCTGCTTTTGTCATGGGAGGGGGTGGGTTATGTGTGTTTGTAGGGGTGGTTGGGAGGGAGGAAGGGGGGCAATTTGCTCATGTCTCAAGAGAAAATAAGAACAATTATCCTCAATCAGTTGTCTGTTGAATAAGCCCATAGAGTCTTGAAGGTTAAATGGGCCACACCATGAGAAAATATGAAAACATGTCTTTGGGCATATGCGTCCAAAAAGACCCATATCAGCCTGCACATATGCCATATGCTCAGTCTGATCAGGGCCTTCACTGTCCGCAAACAGAATCACCGATATTACAGAATGTATGAATGGAGAGCAAGGTCCCGGATGATACTTTGCGAATGTGCAGGATGACCTAAATCTGCACATTTCTGCTTATCTGGAGCTGAGATTTTTTGAAGAGTTGTGAAGAAATAAAAGGAAAAGAAAGAAGAGAAAAAGCACCTTGGTCAAACTGTAGAGTAAAGAGATCTACAGCAGAAGACAGGAGAGCTTGACGTGTATCAGGCGAGATGTCTTCCATCAGACAATCCATAATCTGAGACATCTTGAGATCAAGTTCATCACTGAAGAAAGACAACACGACAAATCACAATACAATACAATTACAACACACAATTGGGTTTAGATATGAAGATTACAGGGATATTTCTTGGTTGGGCCCAACTTGTTTTATGAGAAGACTATCAGTGATAGAATGAACATGATTTTATTTTTGGCTAGGCTCCTATCATAAGCAATCCATGTCTGACTATTTATTTTGCTCTAAAATGGTCATTAAGGATTCTTGGCCCACCCATTTTTCCCAAAGGTCCATCAGTGTTGTAATGACCCATCAAAAGTTTGAAAAATGCATTGTTCTAAATAAACAGGACATATCATTTGCAAATAAAAGGCCCATTTTGTAGGCCAGAAATATCCCTTAGATTATGAAATGATAAAAGAAGAATTTTAGATGTGAGTATTTTAGCTCCTGATAAGGCAACTTTTTCAACAGAAAAGTACTGATAATTTTCATATTTCTCCACAAAAACATAATTCCATGGGTATTTATTAGAAGTTCGTTGTCAAGGCATCTCTAATGAGTACCCACAACATATGTTTCTGTGGAGAAATATGAAAAATAGTATGTGGACAACCCTCTTATCTGGAGCTATGGAGTACTCTTTAGAATTGCCAGTAGGACAGTTCTAATGAATACCAGGGCCCAATTGTTCAAAGTATTACCTTAATGAGGTCATTAGTGGTCAAAATGTTCTAATAAATAAAATATCTAATTCACAGGTATTTTTGCTGAACAAATGTGAGTAACACATTTTTTCAGCAAAAATATTAGCATATATGCCATATTTAATGATCAAAGTTTTAATGACATCATTAGTTTTGAACAACTGGGCAGCAATACTCACAATTATATTTTAGTACTGCATTTACCCTAAATATTGGAACACCTTATACAGCATCTTACAATACTTCAACGTCCTAAAATTTGAACACATCTATTTTATTATCTGTTGATGTGTCTCAAAACTGCTGAATGGGTGGTAAACAGCATAGGCCCAGATCAGACACCTAATTCTGTGATGTGATCTGGGCTTATATGTACATTCTATGCTCAGGCCTATTTGTTACAATATTTAGGTTAATAACTTAATTATTATAGTAATTAAAGTAAAGTAATTAAACTGTTGAATAACATATTGTTTACTGAATTTAATATTATCTGATATGAATGCCAAAATATTTGTTTTCAATCAAAGGACCACATAAATTTAGTTTAAACATATTTTATTCAGAACAGTTCACATATACAAACAGTACAGAGAAACATAACATGTAAGCACTGAAAGGATTAGAACGAAAGCTGAAGCTTATAGAGTTCTTCTCCTTAAACATTCATCTGTATACATTGCAGCGGTTTACAAGTATTGGACTATACTGGATAAATACAGAGATAAAGCAAAGCACAGTGAAAACATAAATATCAAAGATATGCAATGAGATTAGAGGTGGGGGTGCGGGGGCGGGGGGGGGGGGGTAGGTACAGGAATACAGGACCCCAAGTTCATGGAAGGTATAATGAGTGGAAGCATGAAATAATTTATCAAAAGCGCTTCGTTTCTAAGATATACTTATGTACTTGCTCAAATATAAAATTATTTGTTTCTTGGGATAATGCTGAGTCACCATACAAAAGTAGATTGAGTGAAGGGGGTTGATGGATTTCAATAGCGTTCAAAAGAATCGTTCGTGGAACCTCGTAAAATCTGCAGTGAAAAAAGTAATGCTGAGAATTTTCTATGCTGCCACAACGACAAAGTGGAGAATCAGTGATGTTTTTCAAAAATAGATCTAAATTTAATGAGCTACATCCAGTGCGTAAACGCATATGCAATATCTGGGCTTTACGCGTTCCATAATAATAATGTTTGGGTACTTTTTGCTTGTCTTGGCTCAGAGAATATTTAAAAGAGTTGAGAGTTGGTAGTTGTCTAATTTCTGTAGGCAGTTTGTTCCATTCTCTAAGTGTTGACGGTAAAAAAGAGTTATAATAAAGGCTTGTATTCGTTCGGATAGTTTGGAGATCATTTGAGTTTCTTAAGTTGTATCGCGAAACAGTGCTAACCTGCTGGGGAAGAAGAGATGAAAGATAAGTAGGCGCTAAGTTATTGACCATTTTGTAAAATAATATGAGTTTATGATTATGTCGCCTTTGCTGCAGTGTTTCCCAACATATTTCTTTGTATAAGTTACTTAAGGATATTAGTTTAGTCGCGCCTGTTGCAATTCTTGCTGCTTCTGTTTGGATTTTCTCCAATTCGTCTTTTTCATATTGTGAACAATTGTCCCAAATAACGTCAGCGTACTCCAAAATAGGTCGTATAAAAGCAATATAAATAGTTTCCAGAGATTTGCGATCAAGTTTAAATTTCAGTTTTCTCATTACATTTATTCTGAACCAAGCCTTTTCCTTGATATAATCGATTTGTTTATGCCAGGTACAATCTTGAGAAAGGTGAAGACCTAGGTGTTTATGTGAGTCCACTTCTTCAATCTGCACATTTTGCATGAATAGGGGCGGGTGGTCTGGTCTAATAAGTCTGCGTGAAATAAGGAAAGCTACACTTTTTGACGGGTTAAAGGTAACTAACCAAGTAGTAGCCCATCTTGAGATTTTCTCGAGATCCGAATTAAGACAAGTTGCGGCCGATGCTGGGTCACTAACGATGATAAAAAGACTAGTATCGTCTGCAAATAGACGGATATTGGAACCGATGTCAGTGACTATATCATTAATATATACTAGAAACAGCAAAGGGCCTAAAATTGAGCCTTGAGGCACACCAGCTCTAATATATGTCCATTCAGAAGATCCACCTGGTAGTACTACACGCTGTCTTCTATCTGAAAGGTAGTTTCTGAACCAGTCAAGTAATGTTCCTGTGACACCAGCAGCTCTAAGTTTGTGAACAAGTCCTGCGTGCCAGACACGATCGAATGCTTTGCTGATGTCACAGAAAACAGCTCTTACCTCTTTGCCAGCATCGAGTGCCTCACAAAAAGTATGGTATAAATACGTTAATTGATTGACAGTGGAGTCGCCAGGAATAAATCCAGACTGAAGAGAGGACAGCATGTTGTTACCTTGGAGATGATTAAACAAGTGTTTAAAGACTAGTCTTTCAAATAGCTTCGCGTCAGAGTTAAGTAGAGAAATTGGACGATAGTTGGAAACAACAGATAAGTCACCTTTTTTAGGAACAGGAGAAACGTTAGCGTCTTTGTAAGGTGAGGGAAAGATTCCAGAGCGTAAAGATTGATTGAACAAGGAACAGTAAGGAGAGGATAACTCGTGTGACAGTTCTTTCAGAATACGATTGCTTATACCATCAGGGCCTGAAGCTTTACCAATTTTGAGTGTTTGGAGAACTGATTCTACCTCAAAGGGTGTTAAGATTATACTATTTAATTGTGTCGTGTAGGAAGGTGAAGGCAGGTCGGGAAGATATGCATTTGCATCGTTTAAAACTGTTTGTCCTTGAAAATATTGATTGAAAATGTTTGATTTGTCAGTTTCGTAGGTGTATATACGTCCATTATATTCCAAGGGTGGTATAGTTGATTTGAAGTTAGGAATTATAAAGGTTTTAAGAGTTGCCCACCAGTCTTTGGATGAGAGTGTATCAGATTTAAGTTTGTCTGCAATTTTTTTAAAGAATTTTTGTTTAGAATCGCGAATCATGGTAATAGCTTCATTACGTAATGTTTTGAATTTGTTCCAATGTCGGTCTAAATTACTTCGCAATGCTTTCTTATATGCCCTTTTTCGTTTTCTTATGTGACGTTTAAGAGCCGAGGTAAGCCACGGGGGGTCAGAGGGTTTCACCTTGATACTACGATTAGGTACACATTCTGTAGTAATTGCTATAATGGCATTTTTGAGATTTTCTACATAGTTATCAATATTGTCATCTTTCAAGGATTCCCAATCCATTTGAGAAGCTTTCTCTCGCAAGAGATTATAGTCACCATTGTTGTAATCCCATATGTGCCTTGAAAATGATTTAGACTTTGGCTTTGAAAATTTAAGTATGCCAAATATAGGACAGTGGTACCGCATCTGTTGGTTTAGGAAAGGGTCACCAACACCACTTAGGATTAAATTATCCTTATTGCTCACAAGAATAATGTCAATAAGAGAAGAAGAATACTCTGTAAAATGCGTAGGCTGATTGATAGTTTGAAAGAGAGAAAACTGTGTACACAAGGAGTCAATTTTTCGTCGTGACTGTAGATCAAGATAGTTAAAATTAAAATCACCGGTAATAATTATGTCAGCAATGCCGGTGTCAACAGCTAAGGAAATAGAATCTTCAATGCTACTTAAATAGTTCGCGTCAGAATTGGGTGCACGATAAAAAAGACCAAACAGAATTCTTTTATTATTATTTGCTACTTCTATCCATACGCACTCTATTCCCCTAATTTCTAGGTCTTTGCGGCGCTTGTACCGAATTCCTTCTTTAACATAAACAATGACACCACCATGTGCATCACCAGCGCGGTCATTTCTCTCGGGGGTATTGTACGACTGAAGAAGCAAATCATCAATTAAAGTGGTTGGGCTTAGCCAAGTTTCCGTAAATGCTAAAATTTCAAACTCAAAGAGTTCCGCGTGTAGAATTTCTAATTTATTTAAGAGGCTCTGAACGTTGTAGTGCACGAAGGAAAGGTGATGGTTAAGATTGATGGAATTGAATATATCAAAGGACATGCTGGAGGAGCTACGCTGACTACTATCAGAGGACACAGAAGCTGGTCCTGGATTTGGATGGATATCACCAGAACATAGCAGAAAAGTACTTATCCATAATATAAAGTCAACAGTTACTAAAATAAAGATACATGTAGCAGATAGTTTAGTGTTTTCTTTTGCCCTTTGTCCCGGTTCCAAATGCTTAATATAATTTAGAGACTTAATATTTTTGTGAGCAGAAGCATTATTTTGCAGACTTAATATTAATGAATGTGCATAAGTAGGTTCACAATGAATTGCTGTAAGCAAGAGCAAATGTATGCTTAGATGGAAGACGTACAAGCGACGATAGACTAGCATCACGACAGTATTATTATTGCTATAGGCACGAGTCATGTAATTGTACCAAGGTAAAGCATGAACAATACTGAGGTCGGGATGCCAGGTACACTAATTTGCTTCAAAAACGAAATTGGACACCCATGAACCTGTACCCACTCCCACAAATCCTCAATGGAGACATGAGTTTTCAAGGAAGACATTATAAACAAAAGCAAAAAACAAAGAAAAAATCAGGGAAAGATAGAACAATACAACAAAACATAGGAGGACAATACATAAATACATAGTCATGTTTAAGTTTCGTTGCTTATGATTAAAAAAAAAACATTTGTATTCTGCAAAAAGTCATCGTTAAAACAATGCTCGATCAACATTGCATTGACATCAATGTTGGTTAACCATTGGCTCAACGATGCTTGCTGACTGGATGGACATGTGAGAATAAAATTTTAAATTAAACATATTTTCATTACTATACATGTGAAGGCAACATATTAAACATATTTAAGTTGAATCTACCTAAACTCAAAACAATTGTGTGTGCGTGTGTGTGTGTGTGTGTGTGTGTGTGTGTGTGTCTGTCTGTCTGTGTGTGTGTGTGTGTGTGTGTGTGTGTGTGTGTGTGTTTGAGTTCAAACTTACGAAAACATAGTAAACATATTTTAATAAATTCAAATTTATTTTCAAGTCAGTCTTGCACACCAATTGTTTGTGTAAGTGAGTGTGCGTGCGTGTATGTTTGTGTGTGTGTGTGTTTGTGTATGTGTATATGATATAGAGAGTGTGTGAAGGTGTAAGTGCGTTACAGTGTATGGTTAGTACTTCCAAAATGTAAAAAAATAACAATAATGCATTTAAAGCACCACTTTGGCTTCAAAAAACCCATAGATAAATGGAACAGTACTGGCTTAGATAAATACAGATAACATCTTTTGATCAAAAAAAGGGTTGCAGGACTAACACAGATTGCATAACTGAATAACATCTGACGAGAAACAAAACACATATAATATGCCATAGACCATTGTAAACATTGCGTAATTTAAAATGCTGAGATTCAATAAATATATCCAAAATATATAATTAGCAAAAAGTAGGCAAGAGTACATGACAAGAGATAATAAAGACAACTTCAAGACGAATGAAATATTTACATAAACGGATTATGAAGAAATTGGCTGATTTGAAAAAAAAAAAAAAAAAAAAAAAAGAGAATATATTAATAATTGTGAATATCAGAAGTCAACACTACTGGAAACATGTTTTCACGTAAAAGCGTATGCATTCAAAATGTCTTGTAATAGTTTGATGAACTTTATTTAATTAAGTTGAGCGTCAGGAATTTGATATTGGATATCCTCATATACAATAAAATGGTGCGTGTACATATTATGTGCAACTAGCCAAAACGGAATTGACATGATAAGGAGTGAAATATTTAATTGAAAATGTTAAAGTAAAAAAAACAGTTACACCATTAAAATAGGCCGAGCCGAAATAAGAAATATGCCTATAATATTTGTAAGGAAAACATCAAGTACTATGCATAGGCTAAAACAAGTATGCAACTGAGATAAGGGAGAAAACTCTATCTGTACATACTATATACTGAGTGCTATTCCCATTCACTGAAACATACTCTTTAACCCATGTGCGTGTACATCATTGTATGACAATAGGAACAAAACCAATAGGACCTGTCAAAATTTTGAGGATTAGTTCAGTAGGGCACACATATAGACCATACTCACACTATCGGAACGCACAGTAATTCTCTCCATTTCTTTCCTTCTCATTTCCTCCCCTATCTCACGCACTGCACCGCGAAATAAGTCTGGTAGCGATTAATGTAATGTAAACTGTGTCGTTATTTATTGAGTATTATTGCTACACGACCACATAAATTTAAATTAAGAGTAAGAACTTGACATCCTTGTGAATGTGGGTAAATATTATAAGGTGTCCGTCATTACATCATGAAGTGCCATAATTATGTTAGGAGCATCTAGATTGGGTAGGTAGTTGTTTTATTTTATTTTTGTAGTTGATGTATATTCCCCCCCCCAACGGAAAAAAAAAGACACACACACACACACAATCAGTTGGCTGACGTTGAGATTCTAAAATTATTTTGTGCGAAACTGCAAACAACCGTTTAATTCCATCTGAGCACAACAACGCAACTGGGAAAAGGAATCACGACCAAACGATACCAAGCCATATGAATCTTCCAACGTATTTGTTCAATCCGGCACCGCCATTTTCCAGACTCTGAGCCAACCAGACCAGTGGTGTTGACGGAAATCGGATGCATAATTTTTTTTTTTTTTTCACGATGACAAAGACCCCAATTTAAGAAAGAAATATGTCTGTTTGTAAAGTAACTTACCATGAAATACCCATGGTATTATTTGCTAGAGAATTGTAAGAATTCATATGTTAGAAGCTTTTTCTTTTAGAGCTGATTTTAAGCGTGCAACTTTGTTTGAAATATGGCGCAAAGTGACGTTCAGGCACAGTCGCCTAGGGCAATGTAGTGAAGGAAGTGACGTCACAGGAAGAGAGCATCTCCTTGGCTGGATCCTTGTTTGTAATAAGCCTTCTTTGAAGCTGGGTACCAGACCATGTATCTAATATTGGCCTGTGTTATAATGGTTCAGTATTGATTTACTTGACCGAAAATTGACATTTTACTTTATTTCTCGAAGAAAACATGTTGAGGTAATTCGTTAGAAGCGCCTCGCACATCTCGTTAGAAGCGCATCGAACATGTTTTCTGGGATGATGAAAAACATATTTGTCTCATTTTAATTAGAACCATGATCCTTGTTCCAGGACGTAAATTGAAATTTCTTCCTTAGGGAAATGGGAACAAGTTGGATGTCGAACATGGTATTGCTACAGCCCTGAGTAAAGCGGTTTGAAAGATTTAACATCCACAAGGCATCGAATATCCTAATGCAGGGGTAATCATATACGTATTGTATACATGTTATAATTGCCTATAACCCAATAGTTGGGTATAATCTTGGAATAAAGCATATTTTCTATTCTGTATAATGTACGGCTGTCCTTGTACGTGCAGTCTTATATGGCCAGAAGGTCAGACCCTGTCCCAGTCGGCCATTGCGGCGTTGGATAATGTCTTCAGCACATCTGTTCCCTTTCATTTCCATTTGGTTACACCAACATCCCATCTTTATCAAACAAGAATTCAGAACGGTTTTGTCTGAACTTCTGAAGTCCGGTTATCTCCTGCTACTGGACTTGCCCAGTTTCTAAACTCCTAGGAAGACTGTCTCTTTTTAATCTAGGTGACAGATGACAAAGTTTCCATGATTGATCGAAGTCCAAGAATTAACGATAGTTGCAATTTTTTATCATCTGACATTTTGATAACCTGTCAATGACCCTTTCCTAATTTTTAATTGCCGGTTAGAATTGTGGAAGGAATAGCCAATGGCTATTCGTAATATTTTCACCAGAATTTGTGCTGTCCGAAGCTCAAATGATGACATTGCGAGTACAAAGCCGAAATTTAGAAAATGACTTAAATATGAGTGTTCTTCTAAAGACAAACGAGAAAAAATACAGAAAATACTGACGGCACCACACACAGCATGTTTTTTTTTTTTTTTTTTTTTTAAGTTAAGAGAGTTTGGATTTGTATTTCTGTGTGAAATCGGATTATCCAGGGGTAGGAATGTACCGACAATAGGGGTCTTATTTTCAGAGTGTCTGGAACGGGAGTCTGTTTCATTTTAAAAAAAACTGGGAAGTGATTCAAATATACCTGACTGGAAAGGGGTTCATGTCTGTCTGGAAAGGGGATGGTAAACTACCTTAGCCTGAAACGGGGATATCATAAATGGCTTTTTGTTAGTGATATGAAGCGCCTGGGTAAATGAAGTCTGACTTCATTCTATCCCGCATTTCCTTTTTATAGCACTATTAGGCACCCCAGATTATTATCAAAGAATATTCATTGTATTACAATTTGGTAAAAATTAAAACATTGTATATACATGTACCTTAGTATTGTGTGATTCTTGTATTTTATATTGATAATATGCAAGTAAATTCTAAAATTAAAAAAAAATAGTCAGACAAACTTCTGTACTTTTTAAATGCACAAAATACCCGCGAGTTTATAGATCTATATTTAAATGAAGTTTTTTTACCGAAGACAAGACATTATCTCCGAGCTACAGCGGCCAAATGGCTAAGAAACAAACCAAACCAAACCAACTGCTTGTTGTTAACTGACTGAGCAATTACGGTTTGTCTACAATGGGGTATATGTTCGTCTTACTTTTTGTCTGGAAAGGGGTCTCAATCGTATCTGGAAAAAAGGTATGGGTCCCGGGCTCCTAATAGCACATCCCCTACCATTTTTGATAGTAAGTTCCCTTCCCCCGCTCCCCCCGCCTCCCACCCCACAGCCCCGCGGGGCAGATTATCCTGTCTTTTTCTCAACAATAACAACTACAATTTAAATTGTATTTAATGAAGTTAATTTTTTGCTTGTCGTATACATTGAAATAAAGGTGTATTCCTGCCATACATTTAAAATAGTAGACAATTTTTAGGAATTTATAATAATTTCCGGCTAGCGCCGAATCTTGTGTTTAGTCGTGAAATTCCGATTGCCTTGTAGATTCAACAATACTGTTGGGGCGGCTGCCCCAAACCAGTTCTATTTAAGCGTTTTTTTTTTTTTTGTTGTTTTTTTTTTTGTTAACGATGGTAACTTCGGTAGGGGCATCCTAGTGTGTTTCTTATTATTTTTTACGGATCGGAACCAAAATGACCAGAAAGCATCCCTCCTTTTAACCGGCATTTGAATACATTTGACAAAATCATTCCCCACATCCCACCCATCTTTTATCTCTCTGTCTATCTCAAAGAAAATATCGTACCTCTTTAAATACTTTACCTTAGAATACTAATCCTGGGCAACTGTGAATTTAATGAAATGACTTACCAGGATATTGCCGTGTTGATTTTCTCCATAGTTGACATTATAATTGTTAATAAAATGTATTTTGTTAGGAGCGTATATCACTGGGTGGCTATACCATTGAAATATGGCGCAAAGTGACGCTGTTCTGGTTGCCCAGGACAACGACACCAAGGAAATGACGTCACAGAAAGGGAGACAATCGTAATTGTTCATTTGTCAGCCAAACTGATTTAGCGAAACTGGGTGTACCTTACAGAATATATCAGGATATCTGGTTACCTCGTATTCTTTTTCCTGGTACACGTGTGGTTCACTCTTGGGGATCATGGCGGAATTTTATTCAATAGAAGTATGATATGAGGCGTACAAATTGCAGAATAACAACAACAACAACAATAAAGATAAGAGGAGCTGAGCAGATACAATAGACCTATGTCCTTGATTCCATGTATGTAGCTAGCAGAGGCTGCTAATCACACCTAGAATTAGGACGTTTCCGAGGTCTACTCGGCAGCATAGGTGTTAGTAACATACCTTGGACCCTATTTTATTATTATTATTATTATTTTCGCAACCTGTATGCCCTTTTTGTTAAATATGCATAAATCTTGGAAAAAAAAAATTCTGATACCCTAGATATAGAACAGAGACAAGGTAGCTCACTTAAAGTCAAAATAACTACCCCAACCAATTTTGGACAGATTTTATTTTCAACATAAGCACAGACACCAAGTAAACCAACCTCCAACATAGAGCAGACTAGTTAAGCTTTCCAAGGAGGTATTAACGAACCCCCTAGGCTAAGCCGTTTTTCCACAGTAAACATCCTAATCTACCTATATCCTTCTGAAGTTTCAATGAGTCGTCTGTGTCTCTGATTTCACGACAGTAAACCAGTCGTCTGCGAAAAGTCTTATTTCTGAGTCTATGTGTGTTGAAATATCGTTTATGTACAGACAGGACAAGAATGGACCAAGAACGGTCCCTTGTGGGACACCTGATAAAACTGGAGCCCACTTCGAAGCTTCACTGTTTACAACAGCTCGTTGTGTTCTATAGCAAAGAAAGGAATCTATCCATCGGAGGGTCTTTCCGCCAATGCCATAACCAAATAATTTGGGTTTAAGAAGTTCATGAGACGGGGTGTCAGAAGCCTTCTTGGTCCAGAATAAATGTTTTAAGCTGTCCTGCTTTGTCCAAAATTTTTACCCAATCTTTTATAACAGTGGTCAACAGAGTTTCACAACTGTGCCTTTTCCTAAATGCATATTGCCTGTCGGACAAGAGCTGATATTCATCCAAGTGAGCCATGATATTTGAGCATACTATATGTTCAAGCAACTTACATGGCACGCATGTTAGGGACACGGGGCGATAATTACAAGCAAGAGCCCTATCTTAAAGAGGGGATAAATGTTTGTAAGAAGCCATTCCTTGGGGATTTCGTCCGTATCAAGAGATTGTTGGAACAAATGTGCAAGTCGGGGAAGGGAAGGGTTGATGTGCTATTTGGAAACTGTAGGTTGATGACTTGTATGCCCTTTGTCACGGGGTTCCTACCCTAACATATTTGTGAATATCTAGAATGCCTCAATCTTTCCCCCAACTAATCTTTGAAATGCCGGTGGAGAAAGTCTGAGGGGCTAAAGCCGCTTTGCACACACCAAACACCGCCTAAAAGCCAAATCATGCATTTTGGGCAGTTCTCTCCAGTTCTCTAAACTTTAGAGCTTGTGCCTGGCTGGAGGATGGGGAAATGTTTTGCAATGAAGGCCCTGATCAGACAGCATAGATTTGCAGGTTGATCTGGACCTTTGCTGCCCGCATATGCCCAAAGACACGTTTTCGCATGGCGCGGCCCTTATATTACTGGCAGTGTACTTGTCCAAAGGGGCATACAGTGAAACCTGTGTAAGAGAGCCACCTCTGAGACAGACTTTAAACAGTGAGGGTTGATGGGGAAAGGTGGCTGTCTTAAAAATGTACATGTCATGTAATTTTAGTAACAAAATTACATGACATTTACCTTTATAAGATAGCCACCTTTCCACATCAACCACTAAAGTCAGTCGCTAAGGTGGCTTGCTTACACAGGTTTTACTGTAATTATATAGGATCATGCTTCAGTTCTTCTGAAGTCATTCCAACTCCGAAGCAAATTTGTAAAATCTCAGATATGTCAAATCTCAAATTCAATCCACACTGTCGTATTTCTCGCTTTAGATTATTTCGAATTTAACACTGTTTCAAGTATGAACTCGTGAGGGGGCTAATTCAAGATGATTTCTAAAGGGGTTCGATTTGATCAAATTTCCATACTTAGTCTGTGTAGTCGGACAGACATGCTTGAGCAAACAGACCAAGATCAGACGCTACAGAACACGGCGTCTGATTAGAATCTACACTGTTTGCCACTCGCCCAGCAATTAGGTAATAAAATGGACTTGTTGAAGAGAAGTATAAGGTAAATAGTAAGGGGTGTGAATATTTAGGGTAAATACGGTATCCTAAATTTATCGAAGTTATACCATATTTACCATGAAAATGAAATTTGAGTCTGAACTCCACCGCCTTCCCAATTTCCCTCCGAATCCACACGTGCTTTTCTATAGTATAGTATAAATATATTTTATTTAATCATAACATCTGGCAATGGGGTTGGGCCACTTCTTCCAACTGCGATACAAAACGTACTGTTACCATCACGAAAACACGCCTATATAATTTTGACCCCCTTAAGCCTCACTTTTATTTAGTAAAACTGGGGTTTACAGAGGTATACATTATTTTTCTTATTTCTGCTAAAAAACCGCGAGGCCGTTCTAACGAGTACCCTCAATCTATGTTTTGAGCAGAATGTGAAAAATATCAGAGATTTTATCTGAAGATTTTCATTTTTGGTGGTTAAAATTTCAGTATATTTGAATAAGTTTGTTTTTGTAATAACACAAAGAACATCGAAGGTAGGATAAATACGGTAATTTATGTTATAATCTAATTTGAGCACATTATTTTTTTATTGCCAAGAATGTCTACTCATTTTGTTAACGTTTTATGGGAGTTATATAAATGGTTTGCATCTGAATATTTTGTTTATTGCTTTGGGAATGATTGGAAACAGTAACCCCTGTACAGTGTTGCAGAGGTTTTTTGGGCAGCAGCCCCCGATGAAATATTAGCTATGAAAACATATATAGTAGTGACTGGTCAAGTGCATTTGTCCCTTATTATTATTGTTGTTATTATTATTATTATTATTATTATTATTATTATCACTCTGTGATCGTATGCCAGTGGTTTGGCTGCGTCAGGTTGGTGGTTATAGTATAAGCCCAAACTGGCTGTAAGAATATAGCCAGTCAGCGGTAGGACTTACAACCTGATAGGCTGGATACCTTCTCACCGGACTACCACTGAACAAGTTAAGTAGCAGACAGAGGACCTAGGTAAGAAATACATTGAGCTAGATATAAGAAATATCCGAAAGATTGGCAAAGACTGCAGCAGATGAAAGCAGAAAACATGTCAAAAGAGTATCTAATGATAACGGCAGCTGACAGTAAGAGCGGCGAAAACACCATCATCATGTCTGAAAAAATGGCAGCGGTGATAGGATCTGACTAGCTGCTGTTTTGGAAGGTGTAGTATTCATTCAGGAAATCTGTGGGCATCAGGAATACAGTGCAACCCGGTATCCAAGAATATGAAATATAGTGCCTGCATGAATACAGACACAAGGTAGGCCTAGCAGATACACCTTTGATCACCTTTGTGAGTTTGAGGTAACAGACAGGTGAACATTATATTGACGACTGTCCAGAATACACAGACGTACGGAAAGAACAGAGTAAGACGTACAGCAAACTAGCATTGATCATTGGTCATTAGATTTATTCCCGACATTTTACCAAAAAAAAAGACGAATATCATGAAGAAGACATATTATTAGGGACATTTTGATGAAATTTTAGACAGCAGGTAGGCTTAGAAAATTGACAAAATTTTTAAAGCAGCAGACCACATACAAAAGCAGTTTCTTTAGCCAGTGATATCAAGAAGAAATTACCAGAGAGAGTGCGGCCATCTGAGCCTATTTACAACAATTGATAGTTTCCTCACATGTATTCTTCCCGAGATAAAATTAACACGCGTTTATTTCGCAATTTGGGTGGTGTGTACAGATTTTTAGAAAGTTCATAAACATTATTCTGTGAATTTCACTTCAGATTTATGGCTGCATGACTATGACTGAATTATGTTGTTGTTGTTGTTGCCTTTTGGCCGAATTATCACTCTTGTAGATTGGGCTCTCCAGTAAAACTGTCAAGGTAAAAACTCTCATGTACATTAGTTGGGCATGTGTGTCAGATTCGGTTGTATTAAAGTTTATACATGAATTTTGAATCTTTTTGTGCTTTTGATGTACTCTTCAAAGACTTCATTAATGATCTCTCTGCATTCCTGGAATTCGTCTTTCATCTTCACCTCAAGCAACAGTTTACAGGAGAATTAACTACTGCCAGTGCCATAGAACAGCCTTGCCTTCAACGTCTCTCTGGTCTCCACATACTGCTCACAATCCTCGATGTAATGTTTAACACTCTCAGGCTCACCGCAGGTACAGTGAGGTGAATCTTTCATTCCTACAGAGTGCAAGTATCCATTGAGGTAGCAGTATCCCGTTCTAAGTTGAGATTTAATTCGCTGTGTTGTGATGCTTCCTCCGGTTTTCTTTTTAGCTGTAACTGTTGGCTGGAAATCAAACATGTGTCTTCCTGTCTGTGAAACATCCCATCTTTTCTGCCACTTTATCTTGCAAGAGTCTTTCACTGCCTATTTGATGTCAATGGAAGTGAGAGGAGTTACCATTTCTGGCATATTCTCTGCTTCTTCTGCGGCTTCTTTGGCCAGCTTATCAGCAATTTATTTACCGGTTATGTCTGCATGACCAGGGGTCCAGTTTAATTCAATGTTTACATTTTGGGATTTCAGAATGTCCATGGTTTGTTTAATTTCAAGTATTACAGCTTTGTGTGATTTATTTTCCCAACCCAGAGTAAGAATTCCCACTGCAGACTGAGAGTCTGAAAACAGCATAATTTTCTGTATTGGTAGTCTTTCCATTTCCAACTATACTTTCTAATGCTATATTGATGGCTACTAATTCACCAAGGAGAATCGAAGATCTTCCGAAACAGATTGCCTGAAACATCACCCCACTCCCCACCCATTTTAACTGTCAATCTTGAGAAAATAACAGACCACTTTAAATACTTTACCTAAGGCTCCTTATGCTGGGCAGCTGTGATATAAATAAAATAACTTACCAGGATATTGCCATGTCGAATTTCTCCCTAGCTGACATTATAAATGTTATCAAAACGACTTTTAGTTCAGAGCGTATCTAACTGCGTGTCTATACCATTGAAATATGGCGCTAAGTGACGTTGGTCTGGTTGCCCAGGAAAACGTTACCAAGGAAATGACGTCACAAGAAGGGAGACAATCTAACCAGGAGAACCGCATATGTAATTGTTCGGCTATTTTTCTGTTTTACGAAATAAACGCACTGATTTTGCAAACCTGGACGCGTTGTGGAGCGAGTGTGGATGGAACGGTACTTTGATTTTTTTCTGTGCCACATAATCAGTGGCATAACCGCTTTTCCCCCAAACCATTACCATAGAAATACCACAGGGGCTAGTTTCATACTTTTCGAGAGGAAAGATACACCATACTCATGTGATACCATATATATAAAAAAGGACTTTATATACTTTGGTGTATCTTTCCTCTAAAAAGTATGAGTTAGTCTAAGTTCACAAAAATGCCAACCATCCCTTGCTCGCAATAAAATGAAATATTAGATAAATAAAAGAGACAGAGAGAGAGAGAGTTCACAGGTGCGAGGGTGTTAACTAAGGCTTTCTTGGCGGCCGTTAACATGCATGATGTAAACTTTCTATTTCCAAGGCGTAAGAGAAAATGCTTTCTGGGGAGAAGCAGAATTCCAGATGTTATCTTGGCAGCGCTTTGTACCAGTGTCTCTACAGAAAGAAGACTGTCAAACTGTAAGCAAATACGTTTCGGTAAAGAGGAATACTTATAACTGTTGTTTGATAACACGTTGCACTTCAGAAATCCAACAACAACGACTAATTGTTGTTGTTCAGTTTATTCTTCAGTGTGTGGGGTTCCAGAGCCTTTGCTTTGTTTCATTACATTGTTTTTGAGTATAAAGGTTTCACTGTGATGTTTCACAGATGAGGTAGAAGACCGTATATTTGTAATTTGGAGTTGCATCAGAATTAAGGATGTGGTTGGCGCGAGTAAAACTGGTGCAAGCTCCCACCCACCCCTGATAGTTTTCCTACTGACCGTTCCAAGGCGTTCTTCTGTTGCAGTTTTTCTATGTTTCTGCGTCGGTGGGGTTACATATGTGCCGTTTGTTTTGTCATTATTTATTCCTCATCTCTCCTTGTTGATGTGCTTCGGGAAGGCTGTGTTTCGTGATTCCGGCATTTCCTGGATAGCTTCCATCACGAAAACATGCCTATATAATTTTGACCCCCTTAAACCCCACTTTTATATAGAACTGGGGTTTACAGACATTAGTTTTCATATTAGAATTTTACATCAAAGTTTTTAGGATCTCATTACTCTTGTCTTGTTGCATATTTCTCCTCCAAATGAGCAAATATTTACATTTCAAGTGTCCTGTGGTCAACTGGTGGTCGTTTTCATCATTTTAAAAGGCTTTCCAGAAAGTCGAAAAAATTGAAGATTTTCATGACCGCGGACCTGCAAGAAAATTGTCATTTTGGGGCATTTCACATTTTCACTTATTTCACATTTTCACTTATAACACTTGTTTTAACGGAAAAAAATCGTAGAATTCTTGAGATATCGTTTTTGGCGACCAAAGATCATGCACTTAACAATAAGCACCAAGGCAAAGGATGCAGTTTAGTGATATGACAAAAGTCGGTGCAAAACCATTGGATATCACACACCTCTTAAACATGTTTATGCAAAAACGGGATATTTCGTTTTCAGGTACAGGTTAAAAAAACTTCGATGTGTGCCAGTTGACTTGTGGCGTACAATTTAACTAATGTAAATTATTATATAAGAGGTGCTCGAGTTTTCAAAGTGTTTGACATGTACTAAAGTAGGAATTAAATAATGAACAAGGAAAATTAGATTACAAATAAATAACCAAAACTGTCGACGGTGTTAAAATATTAAGAACAAGCGAAATTTCTTTTCTTTTTTTTTCTTTTTTTTTGAAAATGTACTCGGTTGCACAGTAAATTCCATTTTTAAATTGTATGCCACCGGTCAAATGGTACCCATAGAAACTTTTTCTCTGTGTATCGGAAGCGAATCACTTCGTTTAAGCAAAAGTGTGATATACTGACTTTTTTTTAACATGGGCTTGAATTTCAGTTACTAATGTCGTGGAGTTAAGGTTTAAATTTCCTTTTATGAAAAGTTTGAATCACGCACGTTCAAGCCATGAATTTTATACGCCAAAAAGGATATCTGTAGAAATTCTCCGATTTTTTCTATGATCCTTGTGTCAGGATTATCTCCATTCATTGCCACAGCATATAACATTTTCCGATTTTCGACAAAAAGTAAAATGAAAACATAAACTTACGGTAAACGTAATAACCTTCGCCTCTGATGTTTGTTTACATACAGTTAACTTGTCTAACGGACCAGGTCAGTTTATGGTTCAATAGGACTCCGACGGCGTACAAGTTGACCGATTCCCAGGCGTACGTATCAGCGATGTAAAAACGGCCTGTGCGACGCTCTGTGTTCACTGGCTTTGGTTTAAACTTTGACTTGAGGAGTTTGGGACATGAGCAAAAAGTGAAACCTTTTTATCCTTTCTCTTTTTTTCTTTAATAACAGAAATAGTCCTTCTTCTTTCACATACACACAAAAGACTAATGCACTGTGTTTAATCTGCTAAATCATAGCAATGATGGTAGTCGATCGTGAAGCATAAATTTTAAGAAAACGGAGAAAGTATGAACCACAACAGAAAACGTCCTTCGGACATATGTGCCCAGCGAAGATTCAGATCAGACTGCGCATTCGCGCAGGCTGATCTGAATCTTCACTGGGCACATTTTGGAATAGACAAGGATGCAAAGTTTCTTCATGCGGACAACGAAGACTCTGATCAGACTGCGCGGATGTGCAGGCTGATTTGAGTCTTCTTTGAGCGCACATATCATAAGGTACTTTTTCTCACGTTTCGGTTCGTATCATTCTTGAAAATCTCTTGTATTTAGCAGACACAGCAACAGGACCAGTTTATTCAAAGCATCGCTCGTTTGACGGAGTCGTTAATGTGTTAGAGTGACGTAATATATATATAAAAAAAAAACAAAAAACAAAAAACAAAAAAAAAAAAACAAAAAAAAAAAAACAACCAAACAAAGAAAAAACAAAAACAAAAAAAACAAAACAATAACAACAACAACAAAAAACAGAGTAGCCTTATCACAAAAAAATCATGTTCAAATTTTTCAAATGTCAGTTTATTTAATTTTATGTGAAATATTAAAGGTCAGTGCTGATCTAAATGGAATGGACACATTTTCGGGCGTGGCAATTCGGTCAAGGTTATTTTGCCTCCCTTCTGAAAAGGGGTTTGATGTAAAAGGATAGCAAATGAGAGCAAACTCTTTTCGTTTAGAGCACACTCCTCTTAGAAGCGGGTTGTTGTGAAAGAATGCGAACAGGACATCACAAATGTTGTCTCCCTTGTAAAATGGCGGAAAATCTAAAAAAGTGCGTGCGATTCCCTTAATGCTTAGCATGCTGGGTAAAAAAAATCAGCAGACGCCATTTTGATTTTCTTTCTTATTTTTCTCAGAAAGTAGACTTTGACATTTCATGCAAATTGTCTTCAAAGAGACAATTTGCATGGACTGTCAAAGCTATTTTCTGGGGAACATAAGAAAAATATCATGAAGTTGTCATCTGCTGAATTTGCCCAGAGAATGGTAAAGATTAATTACTTCGTTCAGCTAATGATGCTTTGAACAATTGGGTCCTGGACCATAGTACCGTATTACCCTTGATATTCGGACACTAAAGCTCTTTACCATGAATATTCTAAAAAGTGAACAAGTCTATCAAGTTGATTTTCTAATAAAATCAAATCAAGAGGCTTACGATTATTAAGCGCAATTTGATTGGCCGAGAGTAATTTGAAAACAGAATTTATACTTATTCCTTCGCGCAAATTTCTATTTTACCCATATTTTCAACTTAAATATAACCTAGTTGGAATTATAAGAAATAAATGACATTTGTTATGGATTTTATCGATGTGTAAACGCCGGTGAATAACTAGCACACACAAACTGAATAAAGGCGATGTGGATTTTATCGATATGTAAACGCAGGCGAGTCACTCATAAATTTAACATAACGGGCTTTATTCAGGCCCCAAAGTTTAAAAAAAAATTTTTTTTTCATGCTCAACTCAGCTGAGCATGAAATTTTCTCTGCTAATAAATATGACAATGCCAACAATAGTTGGCATTTTCATATTTATTAGCAGAGAAAATTTCATGCTGAGCTATGTTTAGCAAGAAAGAATTTGCATGTATTAGTAATTTGAGATATATTAGAAGGACAAATTTCATGCTCAGTTGAGTTGAGCATGAAAAAAGTTGTATAACCTTAAGGGCAGTTTATGAGTGTTTCGCCGGCGTTTACACATCGATAAAATCCACAAAAAATGAAGCTCATTCCTGTAGTAAAGTATCTGAAAGGTTGATACCTGCGCTACTTTTGATGTGACCTTTATTTTTTATTATTTGAAATTAGGTTTCCAAATGAATTTAAACCATCGCTAGTTTGCTATGAAAATATTGTGTGAGAAAATATTGTCTTAATAAGTAGCTTGCTAACTAGGTTACCTAGCCAAGTTAAGTAAAGGGAAACAATTATGTTATCAATTAAATAGTAATTATAATCTAAAGGCTTTAAAAGCATTGTGGTATATTTGTACTTTTATATGATAGCGTTGTGTATTGCTTGTACAAAACATTTTTGTACAGATTCTTCAGTGCCTCATTGAGAGAATAAATTATTTCCGTGAAGCTTTTTTCCGTGAAAAAAATTCTAATTAATTTCACGGTGAATATTATCAAAACATCAGTCTGGGGAAAATAGTCTGGAACAAAAGTGAAGGTTCTGTGTTTTCTATTACGTCTAGAGTAGCTCAGGTATCAACCTCTAAAAGTGCTGGGTGAACGAAAAATAGTGCAGATCCTGATCAGACGCCATCGGCCCGGATATTTAGTATAAAAATGGTACTTTGACTAACTTCTTGGAATTAACCACTTTTTAAGAAGTTAAAATAACGTGAGCTATCGGTATGTTTTTTTTTTTTTTTTAATTTGGCGCAAAAGGCACATTCCATAGCTTTGACCCTTAAACTTGTGTCTATCACAACTGTTGCAGACAACATTTTGAGTTTTTTTTTTTTTTTTTTTTTGAGAAAATAATGCTTGAGATATCATGTGAAGGCAGACGATTCACATAAAACATCACGCCATATTCCCTCTGAAAAATAATAAGAATGTTGTCTGCCTCGGTTTTGCTTAGCACTTAATTATAGCATTCCACTTTTTTGTGCGCTTAAAGATGAAATGATTGAATTTAGTCCACAAGTGTCAAACGCCTACCTGCCTTTAATTGATAAAGTTTAGTAGACTATTAGCTGTAATGAAAAATTTTAGTACAGTCAATCACCTGTCTTTAAAGACCACTATTTCAGATCCCATTAAAGGCAAATAAGTGAAATCTACTTGTATTAAGCAAGCACCTGTCTTTAGCAACCAATTTTTGGCTTTCCCATACATAGGTGCTTGCTTAACACAGGTTTGACTGTACTATGTGACAGGTAAAACTGATTCTGATTACTAAAGGTGTATTCAGGAAAAAAATTCTTTGCTCATTGTTTCTGATCAAGAATATATTAAAGAATGCTAAAATGTTGTATGCAATAATAACTGCTGTTCGCGCTCATAATATTTAAAAATATCGTATTTATCGTATGTATTCGGACAGACAGGCCTGAGCAAACAGTGTAGACCCAGATGAGACGCCGCAGAACGCGGCGTCTCATCAGGGTCTACACTGTTTGCCACTCGTCCAGCAATTTTTTAGACACAACATCGGGTAGCAACTTGTACTTGTTAAAATTTTAGAAAAAGTATAGTAAGGAGTTGAGGTGTCCGAATTCTTCGGGTAACTACGTTTAGTATCCTACCAGAAAGCCAGAGGAACTTGTTCAAGATTTAGGACAAAGTATGATAAGAAGTTTAGGTGTCCGAATATTTAGGGTAGGTACGAGAAAATAAAATGGCGCTTAAGGCCTGAGTTTTTTTTATCTTTAGGTTTACGGGAGATTTCTTAAAAAAGCTGCTGGAGGGAGGGACAAATAAAAATATGAAAAAGCTTGGGTGGATCAAATAAAATATTTTTCAAACGAAAATATATGTTAAAATGCAATGTTTGGTCACAAAATTTGAAGGGTAGGGGTATAAAATGTAACTTAATAAAATTCCAAATGCAAATTTTATTTTCCGGAGGGGATAGAACCAAAGGGTAGGTAGGCTCTCCCGTAAACCTATAAGTAAAAAAAAAAAAAAGAAGAAGAAGAAGAAAAAGAAAAAAAAAAGACTCTGGCCTAACTAATGTCTGGATGTATAATATAAGAAAAACTCAAGGAAAGGGACCGACAGGCAACAATTCCCAAACTATTAAAGATTGATACATCAAGTTGAAGTATGCGGACAGAGAAATCAAGTGTTCATACAGATGTCGTGGTGGGAGCAGTTCTCCCTAAGTGAAATGGAGTGAAAAGTTACAGAACACTCCATACTGTCATTCAGCGAGCGATCTATCATTTAGGTGAATTACGTTGTACTTCCCTCTCAATCAAAGCAGCATCGCCACCGTAATTAACCTAAAATTACTTAATTGAACCGCATTGCGAGACAACGTACCTTCGGACATGTACGACCAGCAAAAACTCAGATCAGCCTGCGCATCCGCGCAGTCTGATCAGAGTTTTCACTGTCTGCCCGAAAAAAAACCCTCGCTCTTTGGAAATCCAAAGAGTGCCCAGCAGAGACTCTGCTTAGACTGCGCGCATGCACAGGCTGATCTGAGTCTTCACTGGGCGCACGTGCCGGAAGGTACATTGTCTCGTGTTACGGGTTATTTGAGCCACAGCAAAGGAAGCCCATTTTATTGTTAGGCGAAAAGTGAAGACCATGACAAACTTGCGCTTCGCTCAGTCTGATCAATGTCTTTGCCTTTTTTTCTTTTACGAGAGATTCAGAAAAGATGTAGACAAACAGAGAACCTGACCGGACTGATGCGCAGGCTGGTCTATTCGTTGCCCGAAGAAAGGCAAGATTTTCCGTATCCATAAGGTCAATTACTTAATACTGAAAAAGCGAAATTTTCAGTTGTAAAGGCAAGAGTGTCGTCAAAATTATCTTGATCAGTAATTAGTTTCATACAATGTTCAATTATACTGTCAATTGGCTTTCAGAACGATGCACATTTCTTCGCGGAGGTTTGGTCTTCGACACACCCTGTAAAATAAAGAAGAAAAAAAAAAAAAGTAAATGAGTTGGCTCATAGCAAAACTAACGCTCTTAGACCGGTGTCCGCACTTTCGCAGTCTGATCAGTCTTCGCTGTTCAAACACAGAATTTACAAAACAAGAGGAATCCAAAACGACTGACACCTGTAAACGTTACGTCGCAATGAATCGACGCTGTTGAGACCATGTCAGCCATACAAGAAAACGTACCCTCTGACATGTGCGCGCAACAAAAATCAAATCGGCCTGCTCATCCGCTCAGTCTGATCAGTTTTAGCTGCATCCTTAGCTATCCAAAATGCGTCGTGAAGATTCTGATCAGACTGATAAATACGCAGGCTAATCTGAATTTGCTTGTTATGTATTCTGGTGTTGAGATAAATGCATCACGAAAACATACCTATATAATTTTGACCCCCTTAAACCCCACTTTTATATAATAAAACTGGGGTTTACAGGGGTATACATTATTTTTCTTATTTCAAGAACATAGATTGTGGGTACTCGTTAGAACCGCCTCGGCGAGGCGGTTCTAACGAGTACCCACAGTCTATGTTTTGAGCAGAAATATGAAAAATATCATAATTTTTCATCTGAAATTTTTCATTTTTTGGTGGTAAAAATTTTCAGTACATTTGAATAGGCGTGTTTTTGTAATGGTATGGTCACTGAGGTCGCACTGGCCTTCTACCATCCGCTCAATGTAATGGTGAGGGGTGGGGGTGCTTTCGCTATTAGGCGATGCATTCTAGAATAACTCCATCTCAATAGGCTTGCAATTTGATTGGTCAAGAGTCAATTTATACTTCGATAGATCCATCGAGTAGGAATCTTGGAACTATTTTTTTTTACGTAGAGTTTTCATCACGAAAACATACATAAATTTTTCTTATTTCTGCTCAAAAAATATAGATTGTGGGTATTTGTTAGAACCACCCGGCAAGGCGGTTTTAACGAGTACCAACAAGCTATGTTTTGAGTAGAAATATGAAAAGTATCAGAATTTTTTTTCTGAAACTTTTCAGTTTTTGGTGGTGAAATTTTCAATATATATGAATAGGCATGTTTTCGTAATGTAAAATTAGACATCTAACGCATGTGTTCAACGTAAACATGGCTGAGTTGAAATTATAATAAATACATTATTTTCTGTGTGTGAATTCTACAGATATATAAATGCCGGGGTATCACTTACAAATTTAACATAAAGTTTTTCGGGCTTTGTTCATTTTGTGTGTGATTCGCCGGCGCTCACACATTGATAAAATCCACAAAATGAAATTCATTCTTATATTATCAACTGAGTCTGTTAACGAGGACCAACGTTCTTGAGTAACATTCGTTGATCTGGAGAAGGTCGTCGTGGAAATTGTGTCAGTAATTACCAGGACTATATGAAGAATGATCTATTTTAGTATATCTGTCTCTTATTTCCAGCCGTTTAGGTGTTTTTAGGAGATTGGGCGTTTGCTTTAGTCTTGAATTCAGGGATGGGATATATAGGATTCACATTAAGGGTTATTGGGAGATGGGCAATCTTGAGGAATTTCTTTTGGGACATGGGATACTAGCATCTTCTCAAATAAATACAAATCTCATTATGGTACATGTATATTGTATTTTGTTTCGATAACGTATAATATTAATCAACAGAATAATTATTGTTCTAATATGTGGCAAACAGTCTGCATCATACCAATGTAATGTTTGGCAGCAAGATTTCTATACGGTTTTGGCCCGGGCTTCATACGAGGGCTAATACTGAAAGTAACAAGGATTTAGGGGATAAAAACCGAGGGGTTCAGGAGGGCCAATATTTTACGGTATTAACCGGGACAATATTTTACGGTATTAACCAGTCGATGAGGTTTTATTCTTTCAACATTTTAAAAGTTGAAAACAAACAGTTGAATGATAAAAAAAATGTAACGGAATGGATGTATTCACATGTGCCCTGTTACAGGTCCTCGGCCAGTCGTATTAGCCTTCGTATGGCTGTATTAGCCAGAGGCAAAAGCGAGGGCCGATGCAGCAATCCTCAGGCCAATACGACTACCCCGGGGACCCGTAACAAGGCTAATATGAAAAAAAAAATCCATTTAATAACATTACATTATCACATAGTAGCCTGAATTCCCAACATTCAGCATGAAATATCTCGCGATGTAGATGATCTACATGCATGCAAATGTGATAAATCAGTTATACCATGGTTCTGCGCATGTATGTGCGATAATGCACTCGCTCACGCTCGTGCATTATCGCATCGTACATGCGCACGAACCATGGTATAACTAAGACATATTTAGAAAACGGAAAACTTCGACAATATATAAAATTTATGATTTACTCTACCACATTCTAGAAACTTCGCCTGTTATCCTATTTCTACTGTTTGAATACACATAGTAGAAATGCATTTCAACTAAAGCGTTTTCTAATTTTTCATGAACAGGGGCGAGGCTGGGAGAGACGGGACGTGGGAGGATGTAAACTATGAGCATCAACGTGAGAAAATGTACCTTCTGACATGTGTGCCCAAAGAAGACTCAAAACAGCCTACACTTTCGGGCAGTCTGATCAGTGTCTTCGTTGTCCGCATGAAGAAACTTTGCATCCTTGGATATCCAAAATGCGCCCAGTGAAGATTCTGATCAGACTGCGCAAATGCGCAGTCTGATCTGAATCTTCACTGGGTGCACATGTTCGAAGGTACGTTTTCTTTCTGACGTTGCGTTGATATTGGTAGACCACTGCGTAAACGATTACTGACTGAAACCCACATCTTCCTTTTAAATATATCGACCGTTATCGGACGATTCTTGGCCGTGAGGCGGGAACCGAACGTCGTCTTCGTCGCTTTCCGGGACTGCTCGGACTATTAAGGTAGTAGTACTGGTCAGCGATAGCCGAGGCTAACTCTGTCCGACATTGGCCACCAAGTTCCAACAAACAAGTTCGCTTTCTGAAAAACAAGCGATGGAAATGAAACAACTTCTCGAGAAAAATTTCTTATCTCTTCTCTTGCTGAACACGACATGCCCTGTCTTAGCAAACAGTGTAGATCCAGATCAGTTGGCTTCTGAATAAGCCAACTGATCTGGATCTGCAATGTTTGCCATCAAGTATGTGAATAGCAACAATTCGGATCAAGCAATATGCGCAGGCTGATCTGAGTCATTGCTTGGCGGTCATGCGATCCAGTAGGAAATACTATGTTCCGGCTCAAAAATTGTTTTTGCTTGACGTTTTATCATAAATGCAGAAATTCATCTGGCTGACAATATCTTATCAAGGTTCATTTGCTTTTTCTTTTTCTGTGCTTTGTTCTAAAAAAAGTTACCCTTAAATCAAATTTACGGCCCAAAATTGGTCTGACCTATCCTATCCTATATTTTGTTCGGGTAAATGTTGTCAAAAAGTGTTTGCTTTTCTCCACCGATCTGTAATTATATATGTTTAATTACAACGTACGTCATTGTGACAAAACTTTGCAAATTTACCTCATCTGACTAAAGCACCAGGAAATAAAAACCTCTCTGAAAGTTGTCGAAAGCAGAAGAATACCATAAAGAATTCAAAACTTACTGTTTATTTGCTAAGTGATAATCAACTCTCTGCAGTATAGATTTTAAAGCAGCTAGGTCTTCTCGCTTTCTTACTATATCTTCTAAAACCCTGAAAATAATAGGAATAACAGTAATAACAGAGCAACAAAGTGTGAAATTATACCTTCTGACATTTGCGCCAAACGAATACCCAAATCATCCTGCGCTTCTGCGCATTCTTATCAGTCTTCGTTGTCCGCATGAAGAATATTTTCATCATTGGCTATCCAAAATGCAGCCAGGGAAGATTCTGATCAAACTCCGCGAATGCTGGGTGCACATATCCGAAGGTACATCCTATATATGGCATAGTACGGATATGCGCGCCGAATGGCCCCCTTTTTCAGCGCTACCAGGTATATGATTAGCCCCCCTTTTTCCAACAAAAAGTATATGACTGACCCGATTTTTCCGGAGTCGTATGTGAAAGGCCCCTCTTTTCTGACATCCCGGTATATGCGTATATTTTTCAATCACAGATTTTTCGAGGCTGCTTATTCTCTGAGTATTCAATGAATTGACAACGATATTTGTCTAACTACCAGCAATAAATTGGTAAAACAAATCAAAGGGCCAGTACATGAATAGGTCATTATTTTGGACGGGTATATGAATGGGTCTGTTTTTTAAAATGCCAGGTATATGAATGGGGTAAGTTTCGAAATACTGCATGGCTCGCACACCTGTACACAATTAAACCCAAGTTATCCCTGCCGCCCTCGCTCGAGGTTAAAACATTTTATCTGAAGTGTAATAAATTGAGGTTTTGATTTCTGGGAGACACGACCTGCTAGATGTTTGGTGTATCCCACTACCATAACCCAGCATTCACCGTGTATTTTAGAATTTATTTTCATCTTTCAACAGCTTCCTATGCTCATCTGGTTGTTGTTGATGCAATTGTTTTGTATGATTTATATGTTTAGAGGCTGTTAGCCTGATAACCTTCACTTTGAATTAACCCAAAGGTGCATACTGACATATCTGTACATAAAACCCTTACTTGGGGTAGATGCATTCATCCCAGTCCATCACAATGCACGGGGTCGACGGTTTCACCTAGACTATACACGAGTTCGACGTTTTATCCCCCAGACTGCTTCTGCACCAGAAAAATGTTTTCCCCAGACCAACTTCGGTGCACAGGGCTGACGCTTTATCCCCCAGACTATCTTCAGACAGGGTCGACGCTATTTCCCCCTGGACACGTGGGTGACACTGTTTCCCCCAGACATGGGGTTTACGGCTGTTTCTCACAGACAATCTTCAATACATGGGATTGACGCTTTATTCCCCAGCTTATCTTCAGATGGGGTTAACGCTATTTTCCCCAGACAGGGATTGACGCCGTTTCCCCCAGACGGCCTTCAATACATGGGGTTGACGCTTTATTCCCCAGCTTATCTTCAGATGGGGTTAACGCTGTTTTCCCCAGACAGGGATTGGCGCCGTTTCCCCCAGACAGCCTTCAATACATGGGGTTGACGCTTTATTCCCCATACTTTTTTTTTTTTTTTTGCATAGGGTCGACGCTTTATCCTCTGTCTGCTTTAGCTTCAGGTAGTTTCGATTGTGGTGTTTAGTCACGGTTAGCAACCCTCAAAGCGATAGCTTGAATCATAAGCCATTAATTGAGTCTGCGCACGACAAAACCTGCGATAAGACTTGTGCGACCAGCGAAGACTCAGATCAGCCTGCGCATCCGCGCAGTCTGATCAGAGTCTTCGCTGATCGCATGTGCCTTCTACAGCCTCCGGGCTATCGAAAAATGGAAGAACGAGGACCTTTGCCGTACTCGGTGGATGTACAGGCTGAGTCTGAGGCAGATCTGTGTCCTTGCTGGTCATACCAATCTTATTGTAGGTTTTATCATGCGCTGGCTCAATTTTCTTTTTTGTAGATTTTATCGATGAGTAAACGCCAGCGAATAAGTCATAAATTTAGCATAAAAACCTTATGGCTTTAATCAGTTTATGATATTAGCCGGTGTTTACATATCGGTATGATCCACACACACACACAAAAAAAAAAAGCCGTGTCATGGGAAAACAGCTGTCATAGCATATACAAACAGCAAAGGTTCAGGCGAGCCAGTGCATCTGCACAGTCCCGCCAGAACCCAGCTAGTATTCTTTATAAATCTATAGCGGGCCGTTATCGGCCCGTCAGGGTAGCTGAGGGGCCGATAACGGCCCGCTATAGATTTATAAAGGATGCTTACTGGGAACCTATGTTGTTCGCTCATGTAAGCGGTAGGCTAAGGGAAACCCTAAGCTAAAAACGAGACACGTGGTCTTGCTAAGGAACCGGGCATGCGCACTGAAAGATTGATTCGACGGAAAAACCGAAGAACCTTTTGTTTAATTGCTTTAAATTCCGAATTCTTAGGGAAACTGTATGGACTGGACTGACAAAAGGTCGTTAAAATTGATTCTTGCTGTATACAGCATATGAGAATTGTTTAGATTAACGCAAGGTTATCGGGTCTCCGCTGTTCGCATACTCTGTCACTGCCATAGGCGATAATAATAGACTTTTGCAAACAGCATAGATCCAGATGAGACGGCTCATAATGTCTCATCTGGATCTACGCTGTTTGACTTTCAGTCTTTCAACTTTACATATAAACTTCTTTCCAAGCAATAGTTTGTTTAAAAATAAACAAAAAAAAAAAAAAAAACAAAAAAAACAACAACAAACAAACAACAACAGATGTCAAATGTCGTCTGAAATTTGGCAGCGAAAGAGTTAAAGAGACTTGCTACACATGGTAAATTTTTTGTACCCTATTTTGCAAGGGAAATAACATTTCTTTCCGTTAGCTTTACTGCAAACTAAATCCCTTTTGAAAAGGTCCTACTCTAGTAGAAAATAATTTGCTCCAATATACCTTTAGACTAGACCCCTTTTCAGAAGGGAAGCAAAACCATTTTGTCTCTCCTGAAAGTGTACCCATTCCCCTTAAGAACCCCCTTTTCCACGTGAGCCGTAACGTGAGAAAATGTACCTTTTGACATATACGCCAATGAAGACTCAAATTAGTCTGCGCTTCCGAGCAGTCTGCATCTTTGTCTGTCCAAAATGCGCCCAGTGAAGATTCTGATCAGACTGCGCGGATGATCTGAATCTTCGCTGGTCGCACATGTCCGAAGGTACGTTTTCTGACGTTGCGCCTCATATAATTTCCCGACGACACTCCATCAGCAGTGATATTTCATGTTAATCTAAACTATCTGATACATTGCGTCTAGTGGAACATTGTGATTTCTGATAGCATATGAAAGAAAACAGTGAAAAACAATGATTTAAATTAGCCTTTCCCCACGGGAAGCATATCAGCTATGACATAATACAAGATCTATAGATAAATACAGCCTTATTTCCATACTGAAGAAAAGTGTAACATCGCAGTATTTGATAAACTGTCTAAAACCCTTTCCTGCATTGATAGCTCTTCGCACATACCGGTAAATGATTTACGGAAAACGAGGCTAGCCGTGGGGAAAATCCAATTTATTCCTGATGTGATCGCCGAAAACTAAAAAAGCTATCTGCACTTCTAAGCAGTCTATTCTGTACCACTGGTCGGCGCTGATCGTCACTAAAAGTCTTGAGCTTGTAGCCTGTACTTTGCAAACAGCGAAAATCCTGACCAGATATCGCGGAAGAAAAAGCAGGTCCGGAACTTAGCTGTTCGTGTATGCAAAAAGTTTGACTTTCCCTTAACGCGCCCACTTATTATATTTTGAAGGACTAATGGCTGAAGCCATCAAAATGCTTGTGGAAAATGACACGGTTCGTTATCTATCGCAAAAATGATCTTTGACCGTCGATACTAAAATGGGGTAGTGACGTGGGAAAACCAAGATTCTCCCACAGGGGATAGTGAATTTCTTTATAATACTGTATGTTCGCATTTTAATATGTTAGCAAATTTTAGACTTATTAAGATAATTACTTTATACTCTGATGCCCAGAGAAAAGTGTTGCATAAAACTGTCTGCAGACAAATACACAGACAACTTACAAGAACGACCAGCAAGAACTGCCTAAGCGCATGAGCGAATAGCGAACATCTAGACCAGATTGTTTTGGCCAGAAATCCCTCAGCTAATTACATTCTTCATGGAATAAAAATCGTGCAGGCGAACAGCAAAGTTCCCTCCAGATGCTCCAATGAGCATGCTGGTCTGTGTCATCGTTCGTGTATTTGAATTAATTCTGAGAAAAATACATTCTTTAAAAGCAAAGGACATAAAGATAGAAAACTCGGTTTCCTTGATTTTGAAAGGAAGAACCCTTTGGAAGCAAGAAACACAAATAAACGAAAATTGCAGGCTCAGATTTTCTTGAGTCAGTTCTTGTAAAGCAAAGTAATGCGTAATACTGTTTATGCCTTTTAGTCCTAGAATGAACGATATTCTTATTACAATTAAATGTAGATGAGCTCAGTCATTCATATGGACCCGAAAATAATAACTACACTAAAAGGCACGACATTACGAAAACAAGCCTATTCAAATATACTGAAAATTTTACTACCAAAAAAAATGAACATTTTCAGATAAAAATTCCGATATTTTTCTTTTTTCTGCTCAAAAACACAGATTGGCGGTTCTAACGAGTACCCACAATCTATGTTTTGAGCAGAAATAAGAAAAATAATATATACCCCTGTAAACCCCACTTTTACTATATAAAAGTAGGGTTTAAGGGGGTCAACATTATATAGACATGTTTTCGTGATGATACGTTTTACGTCCACTACACAATGATCGATTTTTCAAAAAATAAATTCAAATCAGCTCAATGATCCCAGGGGACTCTAAATTATAAAGTACTGTAAAGTAAAGTACGAGAAAAAGTTGTTCTGCCTTCACCACAAGCACGTTCACCAGTTCTAGTGAAGAATATATACTTTGAAAGAAGGTATTTATTACGAAAACACGCCTATTCAAATATATAGAAAATTTCACCTCCAAAAACTGAAAATTTTCAGATAAAAAGAAACTCTGATATTTTTCATATTTGTGTTCAAAATATAGATTGTGGATACTCGTTAGAACCGCCTCGCCGAAGCAGTTCTAACGAGTACCCACAATCTATGTTTATGGGCAGAAATAAGAAAAAAATGTATATCCTTGTAAACCCCAGTTTTACTACATAAAAGTTAAGGGGGTCAAAATTATATTGGCATGTTTTCGTGATGCCTTTGGCAGCAATAAATACATCACATAGACAGAAATTGCGGTCTTTTGTTTTCTTGAGTCTGTTCTTGAAGAGTAATGTAAAACTGCAACATTACCAATGCCTCCTAGCACCGGAATGAGCAATATAGTGGCACATCCACTACCGGTCAACTTCCTAAAACATCCACTTATGTGTCATCCCAAAGTGCAGTTTGCTTTTTTAATCTCTCTATATATAACAGCCAATTTTATACGTTCTTGAGGATGGCTATGTTAGGGAGGTTACATTGTATTCCCTGTTCAAACCCGCAAGGACCAAAACGGAACGGACGGCGGTCCATATGGAAACAGTATACCCCACACAAACACACTGAGCAAAGGATACAAACAGGTTTGTTGATACCAAAGGAAAAGAATATATAAATTACACAACGATGAAGTACAGTGAGACGTTTTACGACCGCCACACAACACCAACTGTAGTGAAAGTAACGTCCAACAAAGAATCCGTAATGACAGATTTTCTTCAAACATTAATGAAGAACAGAAAGTGTCACAACCACAAATCGCATTCTACCTCCGATACCGAGAGGAAGAGCGAGTGAACAGGAAGATGCATAGACAGAAAATATAGCTAATCGATCAGAACCCCTTCTCCAATCCCAAGAGAAGTGACCGAAAAACAAGATAGGAACAAGCGTAACATCGCAACAAACAGAATGGAAAAAAAAAAAAAAAAAAAAAAAATTACTCCGCAGCCAAGGGTCACAAATGATACAAAGAACAAACAATATCAGAACTATCGCCTTAGAACTGCCAGCTGTTTAAAAACCACTGGGGGTTTCAAAAAGATTTACAGGACCCTAACATCCATCCCAGTTTCCGACATAATTTAAATACATACATGGAATTGTTCGGTTCGCGTAGCGGCTTCCTAACTCAAGGTGGCTATGTCATGTGTTTTTTGAAAGGGTGCACACGTTTTTGAACACTCGATTCAAGGTAAGGAAATTGCCTTTTCAGTCTCAGGTTATATCCAACCAATTTTCATAAATCAAAGTGCATCGCATATGCCAATATGAGCACTTTTTATAAACAAACAGCTTGTAAAAATCTTGCGTGCAGTATCTGTAAACATTCGAAGCAAATGTAAGTGTGAACACTTCCAACATGTCCGTCGCGAAAATAACATTTGCTTCGAATGCTTGCAAATACTGCCTGCAGAATATGAAAACGCTGTATTTTTTTTAAATAGAGCTCATATTCGAATATGTGATGTACTTTGTTTTATGAAAATTGGTTGGATATAATCTTGAGAAAAGTACAATTTCCTTACCATGAATCGAGCGATTTTAACGTTAAAAAGTGTGCACCCTTCCAAAACACACGTTGCATAACCACCTTGTAACTCAATCAGTACATTTTCATTAAAATAAACCACATCAAAATACATAGGAGGAAACAAAGATGAAGCTCATGACAAAACTGTATTTTTGCTATCTTCTGAAAAGGGGTCTACTGTAAAAGTAAAGGATCCCCGTGGGAGCATTTTTTTTTCTTTTTAGAGCAGATCTGTTTTCAGGTTGGGATTTGTGTACAGGAAAGCAAAAGGGACGTAATACATGTATAACAACATTTGCCTCATTTGTCACAAATGACGGAAAATCAATCAAATGAAACTGTCCATTCACCCTAACTTTTACCTTTCATATTTCTGTAATAAATCTGGGTCATTTATTTGTAGAGATCTTTTTCCTGGACTGTGGGAGCTGCTCAACCACTCACTGGAAGACATAACACGATCTAAATCCGCAAGGGCGCAGTGGTGACTATTGAGTCCAAACTGACACGTTCTTTTCCTGAAACATTTAAATAAAATAGTATAAAAGATGTGTTTATAAAGACCCATTCCCCAAGAATGATAACTCTTCATTAATATTTTGTAGTATGTAGTTTTAGCAAATAATCATACATATCTTAGCTTCCCTTTCAAATTTAACCCGAAAGGGTAATTGAGCAAACTCATAAGAAAAGGGTACTTATCACATAGGCAACCAGGAAAGGCTCAGGCGAGACTGCGCATAAGCGCAGTCTTGCCAGAGCCTTTGCTGTTCGCAGACATGTACTATAAAGCTTGAGGACGCTTCAGGCAAAAGAAAGGCATGTCTGTAGCCCAAAAGAGGACCCCACATGCGCATTTGAAGAACCACAAACCGGAAAATCAAAACGTCATTTTTTCGGTGTACAGGCTTAAATTGTTTTCTGTAGCCCCCAATGTAGCGGTAAGTGAGAAGAAAAATTAGGATTTTATTTTTGCTCCACTTTTATGTATTTGACGTTGACTCGGCAAATCAATATTAGTGAGCATACATAACGGATGTATTTTACTACTACAACAACAACTAAAATACCCACGAAATATGATTTTGTAGCGAACTAAGAAAAATATCTACGAAGCCGAAAAATATGCTCGGTCCAAATTATTTCATTTGGGGGCAAATCTCTCTCTCTCTCTCTCTCTCTCTCTCTCTCTCTCTCTGCATAAAGATAGCTCCTATCATACTTTCCTCATTCTCAGAAATGCTTTTAACACTTACCACTCTCTGAGCTTATTCTGTTCGCGATAAATTAATGATGCTTGTCTTATTTTTTCCCAGAAAACAGACGTTGACATTTCATGCAAACTGTCTCCTAGGAGACAGTTTGCTTGGAATGTCAAAGTCTGTTTTCTGGAGAAAAAGAAAAAGAAAAGTATTTCAAACTGTTGTCTGCTGATTTTTTGCCAAGCATCCAGAACGTTAATGCGTTAATATACTCAAACGCAACAGAAATCGTGTACTCTTAACTTGTTGATTTTCTGAAAATCCAAGGATAGAATATTATCTTGTGTGGCATCATTTTATTAGCTTATTCAATTACCTTACGCAGGAATCTGATTTTTTCATTGTTTTGAATTTGTATTCAATATTCAATAATTTATGTTCTTGTTTCGAGTTTTGAACTTACGGCGCGTCAATGTACAACATGGGTCGAAATAAAAACAAGACGAAATATTTAGACGTAAACGTCTAAGTACCGGCGCAAATTTTGTTCACGTTTACATAGAGATATAGGACAAGGGTATACTAAAGTTTAATAAAATTTCAATGTAACAAGTAAAATCGAACAATAATGTGATTTTTTAACTTCCACGGCCACAGGCGATAATAACAGGCTTTTGCAAACAGCATAGATCCAGATGAGACGTGAGCCGTCTCATCTGGATCTACGCTGTTTGACATTCCGTCTTTCATCTTTACGTATAAACTTCTTTTCAAGCGATAGTTTGTTAAAAAAAGAAAAGCAGACGACAATGTCGTCTGAAATTTGGCACTGAAAGACTTAATGTTTGCTTTTATTAAGCTCTATGATATTTCTTGATTGAAATGAAAAATAAAATAGACACAGTTTGTAATAAGATTTTTATATTTGCCGGGATCGTCACAAACCGACGATCCCGGCAAATACAAAAAGTCCTTAGTGAGTGAATCGAACACGCTCCTATATGTAAAAATCCAAAGCTATATTAAGAGACCGGCGCGATTCCGCGCCGATCAAATACATCATTGCTTCGGCTCACTGTAATTTGTTGCATAATTATGTAAATGATGTTAATATCTGATATGACCGTCATTTTTGTCTAATGACTTCTAAAATACATGGGCCCAGTTGTTCAAAGCGTCGTTAGCTTAACGAGCTCGTTAAGGGTCATTTCGTTAACTGTTTTAGCGGATTCAATATACAATATTCTTATATTTTTTGCTGAAAAAATGTGAGTAGCTTTTGCACTGCAAAAGCTACTCACATTTTTTCAGCAAAAAATTTCAGCACATTTGCGTATCACTTGATGTAAATTTTAACGAATCGTTAACTAACGACGTCGTTAGCTTTGAACAACTGGGCCATGGAATTTACGTAACGTTGGATGACGTGTGTAGGAATATTATTCCATTCAACATGCAAGGCGTTGCTTAGTTATGTAAATTGTTAAGACCTGCCTTGACCTCACTCTACTATTGTTGGCTTTTTGTGTATACTTTTTTATTATTTTGACCCCTGCTGCACATTGACGCAGCACAAGTTTTAAAGCAATTCAAAACAATAACATAATTATATTCCGCGTTAGAAAGGTAATTATTAATATTAAGCTAAAAATTAATACCACACATGATACTATTCCATCTTTGGATTTTCAGAAAATCAACAAGTAAAGAGTACACACTTTCTTTTGCGTTGAAGTATATTTTGTTACAGGACTGTGACTGTACATCATTGCATGGGCGTTTAATAATGTATTAAATAAGTTAAGCTTTCTTGATTCAGACATATTACAGCATTCTGACATGAACTGTTCCATCTCTGAATTTAGACACATCCATTGTTGCAAATAGGGGTTTCAGTAAATATCAATAACAGAATGGCAAACAATGTAGATCCTGATGAGACGGCTCGGGACGAGCCGTCTCATCTGGATCCGCACTGTTTGCAAAGGTATCTGTATCAGTCTGTAGGGATGAAAGAGTAAAATAAAATGCACAGGTCGTTTCAAATGCGTTTCATTTCACTCCTGGGATCTTATAATTTAATAATAAGTTACAATTTAACAACGAATGGGTAATAAATTAGAATTTAACACACTTAAAGTCGTTGCAGTAAAACGGTGAAAGCAGAACGCTACGCTGTAATTGGCTGTTCTTGAAGCGAAACCGCAATTAAGTGGAATTTATACACTTTCAGGGGAGGTAACTATTTCAAAATGGTTTTATCTCCCTTCTGAATAGGCGTCTACTCTAAAAAGGAAAGAATTTGCTCCCCTCTTTCGAGAACTGGTGTACTGGGCACAGTGTGCCAGTTGTGACAGGACTGCTGATTGGTGCAAAAAAGTGTATGACCCGGGGTAGTTATTTTGTGTAACCTGTGATTGGTTAATAATAAAGATGAATTAAAACTCACCATTCTAATTTGAAGAAAAAAAATATTTGTGTGTAATTTCCTGATTGTTTCAAAGAAATAAAAGTTTCTGTTTGTGTTTGCTGGAGCCAAAAGAAGTGGTGAAATTGCAAAGTTTCAATTTTTGATACCTGGAGGGATTGCTACATTCAGCCTCCAAAAAAGCCGCAGAAAGTGCTGGTGATAGTGGTGTTTTTCCTTATTCATTTTGCTATGCTAAGCCTGGTCTTTGAATTAAAACAATATTTGAAAGCACAGCCATACCCTGAAATGATCTCTTAACCACCAGTAAGGGTGTAATTACTATGGAGCTCTGTGGGAAAAATAATTAGTTCACTGTACCCAACTGTAAAGCAAACAGGAAGTCGCCAACATGACGGATAATCTACCAAGTGAATCCGTTCACATCAAAGGTCCATAAAAAATAAAATGAGCTGTCGACATTCGGAAATGTTGAGATGAGATGAAATCCTAGACAAATGATCAAAAGTAAGGAACTCGCTGAAGTACATTTATTTTTATATGGGAATTTTAGCACATAGTTCGAGTCATGCGAAAAAGGGGCTATCGTAAAAAGGGGAAAAAGGGCTATCGAAAAAGGGACAGAGTAGGCGATGGTTTTAACGCATGTATTTGTAAAGATACCTCTATTGAGGCATGCGATCATCAAATGACCCGTATGCATTTTTTTTTCTGTCAGGAAGTGTTTTATTTGTCAGCGGATTGCGGAGTATTATTGTGGTTTGAAGTTGATGTGCCTCACTCTCACTGACAATATCAATTTTGAGGAAGTGATTCTTTAAGAGAAGGAGAATGTGCAAGGTGAAATTTTATTAGAAAAAGTAGCTGATTTGTTGTTCTATTTTACAATACAACTCTGCGAGGCCATTGATTGTGTCAGTTAGTTCAGAGAGTGCGCGATCATACGGTACTGTATCAACACTAAATATTCGGACACAGTCCCAACCAAACAGTGTAGATCAAAATGATGCCTCATGAGTGTTAAAATGTGTAGCCCATGATCAGACGCCACGGAACGTGGCGTCTGATCATTTGCTACACATTTTAATAGCCTACTCATCAAACAATTTTAGACACATCAATAGATAGTCAAATGGTATTTGAGAAGTCTAGGGTAAGAAATTAAGGTGTCTCAATATTTTGGGTAAGTCAGGTATTATGCAATAAGGAACAATTTAGAAACCATTCGCTATGTCAGCTGATTCAGCGAGTCACTAATGATAAGCTATGTGAAGCCGACTTATATTAACAGACGACAGTAGATTGTATCAAAGGGAGGGAAAGGTTGAAAGGGTACGCAGAGAGGACGGAGAGGAGTCGGCTTTCGAGTGACTAGCTTCACGTCAGTTTTAGTGGCTCATGACTCGCCTGGTTATATATAGATACACAACGGACACATGGTGTTTATACAACTTCGCATTAACTTCTATGCAACGTTTTGTTTGTTTTTGTATTGAGGTTTTACGGCCCAGTCAACCCTGTGGGGTCATGTCGAGCGCGGTCAGTTTACTTAATCACATTTTTACTGGACAGGCTTAGTCCTCTAAGCGGTTAACCAGTATTGTGCACATTCTTTCGGCAGAAACTGATAACTGCCCTTCTTGAATCAGCGGAAGGGAGAGAATGACCGTAGAAAATATTTCATGATCAAATCTCCATGAAAGAATGTTGCCGACCCGGCCGGGGTCGAACCCGCAACCTCCTGATCACCAGTCCTGATTACGTCGGACGCGCATCCAAGTGAGCCACCGAGGCCACGTTGCATAGACGTTAATGCAACGCTGTTTAGACGTTATCATGGTTATATGCCCGCTGGTTATTGTCCATACGGGCGTTAGTTAAGAAATAAATTATTCCGAACCGTGCTCAAATGCCCAAGATAAAGCACAGTTGAGTTTGGGTTGTACCCATTTGAGCACGAGCGAGCGCAGCGAGCGAGTGTTCAAATGGGTACAACCCAAACTCAACTGTGCTTTATCTGCGGCATTTGAGCACGGTTCAGAATAATTTATTTCTTTTCTAACACCCCTCACTGAGCGAATATTTTGCATAAATGAGATTTTTTTTATTAATTTTTATGATTATTTTTATTACCTGACTTCCCCATTTGGTAGTTGACGTCAACCATTAAGCATTACGTCACACGGTTACGTAGTTACAAGGTTCGATGACGAACATTCAAAATGGCGGCTACTTATACGAATCAGCTGACGATGTAAAATATTAAAACGATGTAAAACATAAAAAACTTGTATCCTGTGTTCATGAAAGAATTGCAAATCGAATGAAATTGGAGTGCCGCGATGGACCTAGGGAGGACAGATATAAAACAAAATAAGAATGTTAACCGACACATTTGTTTTCGATAATGTCAACAAATACACGATGGCAACAAGGAGTAAAACGAATGTGTTTGAATGGTATAACCTGTAGAGGAACTCTTCAGGTAAAAAAAGTCAAAGAACTGCAATGTTCGTCAAACTAATATAATTTATTATGTTTATGAATGTTTCGACCAATATTGTAAGCTAGCGTCCATATTTACCAGACAGTAATATGATTGGTTTCCCGTTGATAGCGCGCGACGAAATTCCTATGCTCAAATGCCTTAGATAAAGCACGGCTAGAAATGTAAAGACAAATAAGGAACAACACAAGCAGGGGTGTTAGAATTGCTAATAACTTGGATATAAAGAATTGCACTACCATATTTACCACAAGTATTCGGACAGTCAGGCTTGAGCAAACTGCAGCTTAGATCAGACGTCGTGTTCTGTCACGTCTTATCAGTCTACAGTGTTTGGTAATAATCCGGCAGTTTTACACACAGTAACATATTGTTGAATGGATGTATTTGTTTTTTACGACAGGTATGGTGAGGAGTTAACTGATTACGTTGAGTTTTTTTTTTTTTTTTTTTAATCAGTTTTGCCAGTTCTCTTCTTTTCATAATATTGTACATGATAATTTGACCGGATACAGAGGTTTTTATGCAGTCTCCAAATTAACTCAGTCGCGTGGAAACAGTAAAAACACACCAACCAATGATGTAAACGATAAACATGCTATTTATAGTTTACCACATATACTCACTGATAAGTGGCAAGATCATCGTCCAAACTTGAAACTGTTTCTTTCATGCCTGAAATATCCACTGGAGCACCAGCGTAATCTCCCAGCAGTCTGTAAGATATAAAGAGGACCATTTCATGCGCAAACGTGTCTTCGGACTTATGCGGACAGTGAAGGCCCGGATCAGCCTGCGCATCCACGCAGTCTGATCAGGGCTTTCACTGTCCGCTAACAGAATCAATGGCTACTACAGAATGTATGAATGGAGAGCAAGGTTCCGGGTGATACTTTGCGCATGCGCTTAATTATTTGTATATTCGCATTTTGCGCATGTTCGAAGGCACTTTTTCGCTTGTAGACATGTAGAAAATGGCGAATTTCGAGCAAGATACGTTAGAGCAAGTAACATTATGTAGTGATAATTAACAATAAGTGTTGTTTTTACATGAATATTTGACATTTGAGCCTCGCCATGAGAAAGTGTCTTTAGAGCATATGGTGACCGTAAAAATCCTGATCAGATAGGATAGTAAAGTAGCACCGTCTGATAAGGGTCTTTGTTGTAAGTTGGTATATTCTACAGTTTCCAATGATTCTGTCTTCGACAGCTTAGTCCTTTGGTATTTTATCCCATTTTAGTCCGGATACCCTAAAAGGGTAATTCGCAAACAGTGCAGACCCAGATCTGACGCCGCTTAGACGCCGCTGAACGGGATCTACACTGTTTGCATAACCTACTGGAATTTCTGTAAAACATAGTAATAATACAAGAGGACCATGATGGTCCTATATCTCTCACCTGAGCAAACAGCTTTGCAAACTTACTGTTGAAGTTTCAGCCAAGTTCACTGCTCTAAGATTTTTGTATAAATTTTATAGCTCTACTCCCGAGCGGCTATGTTTTTTTCATGCATCATGACTGCTGGAACTGAATCTTGAAAGAAGGTCACCAAAGGAACAATTCTGCCAAGTTATATTGAAATTGGTCCAGTGGTTTCTGACAAAAAGATTTTTGAAGTGTTTAATATAGCTACATAGGGAAAATAAGCCCCACCCCCTAACGGCCATATTTTTTGAAGAATCATGACAGTTTGAATAAACTTCGTAGAGTGCCACCAAAGGAACATTCCTGCAAGTTATACTGAAATCGGTTCAGTGGTTTCTGACAAGAAGATTTCTAAAGTTTTCTATTTAGATATATAGGGAAAATAAGCCCCACCCCTAGCAGCCATGTTTTTTGCCGAATCATGATTGCTTGAACAATCTTGGCACAGGGTCACCAAAGCATTCCTGCCAAGTAATATTGAAATCGGTCAGGTGGTTTCTGAAAAGAAGAATTTTAAAATTTTCTATACAGATATATACGGAAAATAAGCCCCGCCCCCTGGCGGCCATGTTTTTTGACGTATCATTAGGGCTTGAACAATCTTGGTACAGGGTCACCAAAGCAACATTCCTGCCAAGTTACAATGAACTCGACCTAACGGTTTCTTACGAGAAGATTTTTAAAGTTTTCTATATAGATATATAGGGAAAATATGCCCCGCTCCCTAGCGGCCATGTTTTTTGACGAATCATGCCGGCTTGAACAATCTTGGTAGAGGGTCACCAAAGAAACATTCCTGTTAAGTTATATTGAAATTGGTCCATTGGTTTCTGACAAGAAAATTTCTAAACTTTTCTATATAGATATATAGGGAAAAATAAGCCCCACCCCTTGGCGGCCATGTTTTTAGATGAATCATGATAACTTAAACAATCTTGGTAGAGGGTCAACAAGGAAACATTTCTGTCAAGTTATAATGAAATCGGTCCAGTGGTTTCTGACAAGAAGATTTTTAAAGTTTTCTATTTAGATACATAGGGAAAATAAGCCCCGCCCCCTGGCGGCCATGTTTTTTGACGAATCCAAATGGCTTGAACAATCTTGATAGAGGATCACCAAAGAAACATTTCTGCAAAATTATATTGAAATCGGTCCATTGGTTTCTGACAAGAAGATTTTTAAAGTTTTCTATATATATATATAGGAGAAATAAGCCCCACCCCCCTGGCGGCCATGTTTTTTGACGGATCCAAATGGCTTGAACAATCTTGGTAGAGGATCACAAAAGGAACATTTATGCAAAATTATATTGAAATCGGTCGAGTGGTTTCTGACAAGAAGATTTTTAAAGTTTTCTATATAGATATATAGGGAAAATAAGCCCCGCCCCCTGGCGGCCATGTTATTTGACGAATCCAAATGGCTTGAACAATCTTGGTAGAGGATTACCAAAGGAACATTTCTGCAAAATTATATTGAAATCGGTCCAGTGGTTTCTGACAAGAAGATTTTTAAAGTTTTCTATATAGATACATAGGGAAAATAAGCCCCGCCCCCTGGCGGCCATGTTATTTGACGAATCTAAATGTCTTGAACAATCTTGGTAGAGGATCACAAATGGAACATTTATGCAAAATTATATTGAAATCGGTCGAGTGGTTTCTGACAAGAAGATTTTTAAAGTTTTCTATATAGATATATAGGGAAAATAAGCACCGCCCCCTGGCGGCCATGTTTTTTTGACAAATCCAAATGGCTTGAACAATCTTGGTAGAAGATCATCAAAGAAACATTCCTGCAAAATTATACTGAAATCGGTCCAGTGGCTTCTGACAAGAAGATTTTTAAGGTTTTCTATATAGTTATATAGGGAAAATAAGCCCCGCCCCCTGGCGGCCATGTTTTTCGACGAATCCAAATGGCTTGAACAATCTTGGTAGAGGATCACCAAAGAAACATTTCTGCAAAATTATATTGAAATCGGTCCATTGGATTCTGACAAGAAGATTTTTAAAGTTTTCTATATAGATATATAGGGAAATTAAGCCCCGCCCCCTGGCGGCCATGTTTTTTGACGAATCCAAATGGCTTGAACAATCTTGGTAGAGGATCACCAAAGGATCGTTTCTGCAAAATTATATTGTAATCGGTCTAGTGGTTTCTGACAAGAAGATTTTTGAAGTTTTTAGTTAAAAAATCTATTTTTAGCTCCTGTGACCTAGATATGCAATGGACCGGAACCATTTGAACAACTTTGAAAGAGGACCAACCAAGAATCATTCCTGTGAAGTTTGGTCAAAATCCAATCACTGGTTTAGGAGGAGATGTTGTTTAAAGATTGTGAACGGACGGACGGACGGACGGACAGACGGACGACGACGACGGACGGTGAGTGATCACAATACCTCACCTTGAGCCTTCGGCTCAGGTGAGCTAAAAAACAAACCAGACACCCTGCTGTTGGAAACAGACCGGTCCAAAGAGTTGTGGTGGAAGAATCCACTTGACGCAAATGGGTTAAATTTGCATGCACTATACAACTCTAGTATATGAGTTTACGACGTTAGCAATCTAAAAATGTCTTTTTCTCACACAACTTTCAATATTTGTACTGCTGGTAACATTAAGGTGGTGAGGTTAGATTGGCTGTAACAGCTTTCCTAATTTCCATTTGCAATGAACTGTTTGTATATTAAACAATTCGAAGTACAGTCGAACCTCGTTATCTCGAACTCGCTTATTTCGAATTACCGCTTATCTCGAAGAGAAAATCCGGTCCCTGTTTTAACATGAAACTATGACAACAGGTAACAAAATAATGTGGAAAAGAGGGAGCAATTTCTCTTCTTTTCCACATTATTATATATATATAATTCTAACTTCAGGAGTCAAATTACATATTCATTTGTTAAATATGGTAGTTCAATTTATTGTTTTCCTCACTCTCTCAACTCTGATATGTCGAAGTATGGATATCTCGAAGTGTTTCAGTGAGTCCCTTGGAATTCGAGATAACGGGAGTCGACTGTATAAACGTACATAAATTGAGCATATTAAATGCAATTCTGAACATGTTTACGAAAATAATTCATGTTTACAAGCGTCCGGGAATGTTTCAAACTTCAATAACTCTCTTACATGCACACAAACATGAGTCGCAACGCAAGAAAACGTACCTTCTGACCTGTGCGCCCAACGAAGACTCAAATCATTCTGCGCATCTATGCCGTCTGATCAGAGTCTTCGTTGTCTGCATGAAGAAGCATTCATCCTTGGCCATCCAAAATGTGCCCAGTGAGGATTCTGATCGAACTGCGCGAATGCGCAGGGTGATCTGAATCTTCGCTGGGCGCATTTGTCCGAAGTTACGTTTTCTGACTACGGCTCACACTTTAATGGATGGTAAAATGGATGGCATGTAAACGTTCTATAACAATAAAAAGTTGGAAATGATAACTATGTGTTTGAAGCATGTATAAATTTGTATTTTCATATGTGCTAATGTAAAAGGGGATCGAGATATTATTTAGGAAATGTTTTTCTTCCCTGTCCAATAGTTCGATCTTGCTTTTACATATACAGTCGAACTTCAAGGACTCGAACATCTTTGGGACCATGGAAATTTATTCGAAACATGGGTAGTTCGAGCCACTGAGGGTTAATCATGGCGCAGGTCAGGAAGCAAATGGTGATAATTTAGAGAAATCTTTTCGATCTTCTATACCAAAATGGTATGTTGAGTGTACTCATTAGAATCGCCTCAATGAGGCGATTCTAATGAGTACACTCAACATACGATTTCGTGATAAAATAACAACAGTTACTTAAATATTTGATTTGTGGAGCTATCGGAAAAATTTCGTTGGGACTCAAAAACAGGTTCGAATCAGCCATGGCTAACGAGCCATCCGGGTTCGAGCCATCGAGGTTATACTGTAATTTGATTATACATGAGTGCGAATGAATCTGAGATTTAAAACCAATGACAATTGCATAAAATAATAACAATGATAAAATAACTCACTTTCAAAACTTCAAAATGTGACTTAATTCAACGGGCGAAAAATACACCTATATATTCATTTTGACATAGAAGCATTTTATTTTACAGATGTGGAGTAAACAAACTGCTGAATTAAAAAGAAATGCGTTTCCTACAAGATTGCACGTGCTCAGATCAGAATATTCGCTATCCGCTTAAAATTGGCTACCCAGAGATTGCCCTGCCGAACCTTCGCTGAGCGCATATCCAATCTTGTATAGGAAATGTTGTGGCCCGGCTCATATGTTAGAAAGCCTTGACATGATATAGCTTTGACTTCCCCTTTCTGACGAAAAACAAAACAAAACAAAACAAAAAACAAACAAACAAAAAAAAAACAAAAAAAAAACAACAAACAAACAAACAACACAATACATGATAAACCCAACATGCCCGACAGAAGTCATGCTGTGAAATGCGACTGAAATAATTAGAATATGCTTCAGTACATGTCAGTGAAAGTTCAGTCGTTATAAGTCCGCTTTGACATTTGACCTAGGATGCATTTGTTGAGAGCGGTTAATCAGAAATGTCAATAGCAGCTATCAGATAAATGAACTGCCTCGAGTAAAATACATATAGGATTCACCGATTTATGTTTCATGAGCAAACGGGTCTTCGCACCGTATGTGAATAGCTTATACCCAAATCAGCTTGTTCATACATTCTTTCTGATCAGGTCATTTGCTGTTCGTTCATATAGTTCTGGGCCCAGTTGTTCAAAGCATCGTTAGCTTAACGAGCTCGTAAGTGGTCAAAATGTTAACTGTTCTAGTAAGTACAATATCTAATTCACAGGTATTTTTGCTGAAAAAGAGGTGAGAAGCTTTTGCAAGCTACTCACATTTTTTCAGCAAAAATATTAGTGCATATGCCATATTTAATAATCAAAGTTTAAATGATACATTAACTAACGACATCGTTAGTTTTGAACAACTGGGCCCAGGTGTATTGTGGAATTCTGTAAGCGTATACAGTGAAGGCCCTGGTCAGACTTGCAGGATGCACAGGCTGATCTGTACACTCGCTTTACGCTGCTATTGGAAATAAGCCAAAGGGTTGTGGTAGACGAGTCCACTCGACGTAAATGGGTTGACTTTCACTGCCACAGGCGATAATAATAGGTTTTTGTAGTAAACAGCATAGATTCAGATGAGACGGCTCATTATGAGTCGTCTCATCTGGATCTACGCTGCTTGACATTTAGTCAGGCTTTCAACTTTACACGTAAACTTCTTTCCAAGCGATAATTTGTTAAAGAAAGAAAGAAAGAAAGAAAGAAAGAAAGAAAGAAAAAACAACAAAACAAACAAACAAATAAAAAAAAAAAAAAAAAAAAAAAAAAAAGAAAGAAAGAAACAGAAAAGCAGACGACAAATATCATCTGAAATTTGGCACCAAAAGAGTTCGAGAACAGATTATTCAAGCGCTTTGGATACATTTGGTTGAATAAATCCATTTTCAATTTTTTTTTTTTTTTTTTAAAATAATATTCCTGTTTCTAGCACAGAAGGCTGAGCGATTTTGACAGAGTTGACTCCGCTGAATGTACATGTATGGTATATCCATTCACCTTAATTGTAATAGTCTGGAAGGGTCATATGCTTAAAGTTGCGCTCACATATATATCAAGCTTCAGTTCAAATACGATTAAGCAAAATTCTGAAATCTTGATCGCTTTTACCGTTATAGGACAGGGCATGTGGGTCGCTTCAAGTGAAAAGTTCTATTCGAGCATATACGAAATGCTCAGATTTAGATCATCCTGCGCATCTCTACATTCTCACCAAGGTCTCTTCTGTCCGTTGATACCAATGATAAGAGCCAATGGTTCCGTCACAGCGAAGGCCCTAATCAAACTGCGCAGATGTCTTTATATGTTCCGAGGACATTTCCCCAAGGCGCGGCTCAGAAATAAATCTTTATATATGAGGTGAAAAATGATAGCATAAGTAAGGCGTGTAGCTTCATTTAAGCACTTCAGTAAAAATAACATATCTGTTTCTCCTCAAAATGATGGGATTTTTATGGAAAATATTCTATGAGCGCTTTGTCCTTGATTAAAGATGATTGATTCCTTGATAACATGAACTTTGATTGTCTTCCAAAACTGTTTGCGTCAAGTGAAATGTACTTAAGTACTTGATTATCTGCATGCGCGCACTCTGTTCAGGATTTTCGCTGTTCGCACACATATTTGGGCACTTGATAATCAAAATGACGCGCAATCAAGGAAAAGAACTATTATGTCATATGAGAACAGCATATGCTCAGATCATCTGCGCATCCGCGCACTCTAATCAGGGCTTTCACTGTTCGATTACAAAATCAGTATATCATGGTGAATATATCAGTCGACGCACAAAGAACGTTGCCAGACGCACACATGTACAGGCTGATCCTGATCTACATTGTTTGCATTTGGCATAAAACTCTTTTTTTTTTTTTGTTTAGTGTCATAAGCTGTTGAAATGCGAAACCCCGAAAACAGGCTGCTTGGTCTTACAATTTGAGAAAAGGGGACACGAGGTGCCTTATTATCTCATCTTAAATATTGAACTAGTTCATTTGAGCCCCAATATCAGAAAACGTACCTTCTGACATGGGCGCCCAGCGGATATTGAAATCAGTCTGTGCACATTTCCCAGCTAGCATTCTTTATAAATCTACAGTGGGCTGTTAACGACCCGCTGTAGATTTATATAGAATGCTAACTGGGTTGGGATAGCAAAGATTCTTCATGCTGACAACGAAAACTCTGATCAGGCCGATTCGAGTCTTTGTTGAGCTCACGTCAGAATGTACGTTTTCTGGCGTTGCGGCTCATTTAATTACATGTTGATGTGTTTAAAAACTGCTAGCTGAGAGGCTAATAGCGTAGCACCTGACCCGGCGCCGCGTTCTGGGTCTATACTGTTTTATCAGGTCTGTCTAATACACTGCAAAAAGATTCCATAGATTTTACGGTAAATACTGGCATCTGGTTGCCAGAACATGTACCGTATGTACAGTATTTATCGTAAAAATCTACAGGAATTCTTTACAGAGCAGGAACATTTACTTATATATAGTTTGTCCTGTAAGCATTGTTGAACCGTAAATTTCTCATTTCGTAAATTTCAGACCTATAAGAAGAATTGGTACCAAATACGTCACATTTGTCAAATGTGAAATTTACGTATGGTCAATTTCGATAAATTTTGGGGTCTAAAATTTGTGCTCAAATTTCTCATGTTGATAGTTTCTGACGTGTGAAGAATTGGTAAGTATTCGTCACACCTGTGAAGAACTGGTGCGACTTTTTCTCGGGTGTGAAGACTTGGTACCAATTCCTCTTACATGTGAAGACTTGGTACCAATTCCTCACACATATGAAGAATTCGTTGAAAATTTCTGACGTGTAAAGAATTGGTAAGTATTCATCACACCTGTGACCTGTGTTTCTTGGGGGTGTGAAGAATTGGTACCAATTTCTCTTACATGTGTGGAGACTTGGTACCAATTCCTCTCACATGTGAAGAATTGGTACCAATTCCTCTTACATGTGAAGAATTCATGAAAATATTGCTACGACCAATTATCCTCTTCCGCTGATTCCAGTAGAGCAGTTGTCAGCTGATGGAGAAAGAATTTTCACTAAGTACTGGTTAACTGCCTCCGGGAGGCTTGTCCAGGAACAGTGTGGTTAGGTCAACTGACCGTCAATAACCTTAGCTGTTGCTCGTAGACGTCAAACACTAAATCAAACAAATAAACAAAGCAAAAAATAAAAAAACAAAAAACAACAACAAAAAAAACACACACAAAAAAAAACAAAAAAACAAAAAAAAAAAAACAAAAACAACAACAACAACAACAATAAATGCGCAGAATAGCTCCGTAACCACTCAGAAGAAAGAATCAGCGCATTTGTTTTTCGTTGCACTGATTGAAGAATATGCCAATTTTCTAAATCAGAAGTTAAAAATAATTATATGGAAGGCCCAGGGAGTGTCACAATAAAACAACACAGCCTATCCCAAGCAGCAAGAGGAAGAGGAAACCCCTCCGAACAGAAACCACATAATTACAAATAAACATTAGCAGAAAAATTAGCTCTTGCTAAGACTTGCTTTTGATAGTTACACAGGCTGGCGAGTCTAGTCGGAAACCCCGTGGAAAGGCTTCCTCGCGACTCGGCTCATCTTAAGCATTCTAACTCTTGTCCCAGAAGTTCCAACAGTAAAACATTGGAATTTCCTTCCACGTTTATAAAATTATGGTATGCGTGTGAAGAATTGGAATCGAATGTAAAATGCAGCAGCTTTGGGGGGTATTTTATCGATGTGAGGAATATGCATGATTGCTACATGAAATTTGACTACGTGCGTATTTCTCTCACACGTGAGAAATATTGGTATGAAATCCGTGACGTACTGGTACCAATTCTTCACGCGCTGTGAGGAATTGGTACCAATTCTTCACGGCGTGAAATTTACGAAATGTGAAATTTACGGTTCAACAAAGCATTCTACATAAATCTATAGCGGGCCGTTTTTTTTAACGGCCCGTCAGGGTAGTTGACGGGCCGATAACGGCCCGCTGTAGATTTATAAAGAATGCTAGCTGGGTGGGTGTCTGGTTAGTTTTAATTATTACTATGTTTGATAGAAATTCCTGTCCTTCATGCAAACAGTGTAGACCCTGATCAGATGCCGCTTTCTGCCATTATCCTTTTCGGGGTTTTTAGACTAAAATGGGTTAATTTCTATAGACCAAAACACGAAAATAGAGTTGTCAAGTCTGAGTGTACAGTGCTTGCCCATTGTTTGTGATTTTTGTCGTGCTTCGCTTTTCGAAATAATGGACTTGTGAAAATTCGGAGAGAGAGAGAGAGAGAGAGAGAGAGAGAGAGAGAGAGAGAGAGAGAGAGTTACCTTTGGTCCCAAAATGTATTTCTTTTTAAGGGGACTGGAAACTCTTGGTAGATTTTCAGCTATTTTTTACAAGGGAGACAAGTTTTATGATATCCTGTTTTCTTTCCTTGCACATTAGCATTCTGCTGAAAATATTCTACTCTAAATGGGAACAAATTCTTTTTTTTTTTTCACAGTAGACCCTTTTTCGGAAGGGAATAAAACCAATTTTGGCCGAGTTGTCTCCCTTGAAAGTGTATCAGTTACAATAGTAATAATAAGTCCGTACTTACTCATCTTCCTGAGCAGTTGTGAGTAGAAAAAAGAGGCTAAGAGACAGCAGATATCCTATGTTACTATATGTGTTAGACATCACCTGAAAATATTGAAAGCAAAATCCCATTGTCAGTTTCAGAGTTGTAGTAGGTAGTAAAATAAACTGCTGACTGTTCCAAGACGGTTCTTCTGTGTATGTCGGTTAGTGCAACTGTGCGTTGTGTCTTGTCACTGTTCATCACGACAACATGCCTATATAATTATGACCCCCTTAAACCCTGCTTTTATATAGTAAAACTGGGGTTTACAGAGGTATACATTATTTTTATTATTTCTGCACAAAAACATAGATTGTGGTACTCGTTAGAACTGCCTCGCCGAGGCGGTTCTAACGAGTACTCACAATCTATGTTTTTAGCTGAAATATGAAAAATATCAGAATTTTTTATCTGAAAATTTTCATTTTTTTTGGTGGTAAAATTTTCAGTATATTTGAATAGTCTTGTTTTCGTTATGTTATTACTCATCTCTTCTTCTTTCGAGGCCTCAGATCATGAGTTTATCTATTTTATTTATTCATACAATGTTTTAACGCTTAGCACTCTGAGTACAATATTCAGTAGACGACAAATTGAAATATTTTTCTTATATTCCCGAGACATTTCATGCAAATTGTCTTTTCCTGGAAAGCTAAAAAAAAATATCATCAGTGTGTCGCCTGCTGATATAGTCCAGAGAGTGGTAACGGTTAAGAGGGTAAAACACACTTAGCTCACGTCATCCGCGCAGTCTGATAACATCTGCGCTTCCATCGGGTATATATGTTACTGCAGATTATTATCCATTCTCATTTTCCCAATGATTTGTTTAATGGAATAGGCTTCCCTCAGACATCGTCCTAGTAAGTGATCTTGACCCCTTCGAAGTAAAATTAAACAAGATCAATGCTTTTAACTCATCTTTATTAACATGCTTACTCTTTCGTGCGTTCCTGTAAACTTACTATTGTCTTACATACATACATACATACATACATACATACATACATACATACATACCCTGTAGAGAGAGAGAGAGAGAGAGAGAGAGAGAGAGAGAGAGAGAGAGAGAGAGAGAGAGAGATCTCACATGCGTATTACAATACAGTGCTAGATGCTATCGTTTTTGAAATATTCATCACAACGCTAGTTTATTTTGTAGCGAACAATCAGCCTATATATAATCTTCAAACCTCGTGTTGAATGTGAAGTACAACTTTCTTTTTTACAACATCCGAACTTCATCAATTATCGCATATTTATTCATTCTCTACTTCTGTCATTACTTTCCTGTCAGATAGAAAGACGGACAGATTGACGCTTATGACGGTAGGTCTTACGCAATAAATAAAATGATCCATAACGAGAGAAAATGGACCATATCGTAAAGGCGAACAGTGAATGCCTTGATCAGACTGCGCATGCGCAGTCTGATCAAGGCTTTCGCTGTTCGCTTACAAAATCATTGGATACTGTAGATTATATCTGCGAAGAGATTCGGTCCTGATCAGACTTTGCGCTGATTTGACAGGCTGATCTGAGCATTCGCTATTCGCATATAAAATAAGGCTCTTCTTACTACGTTACGACCCATGTAATCATTTTGGTGGAAGTAAACTCTGTTAATATACAAATTAAGCGCCTAATTACAACATTTGCATGCAGCAGTCTGTGTAAAGAGATGTTGGGTTTTTGTCCAGCGACAGACTACAATTCTCTCAGAAAATTAAAGACCCAATTTCTGTCTTCCATTGGCAAACTGACATGACTATCCTCACTTACAATGACGTATGTTGAAGATCATAAAAGAGTGGTCATTTTCTATGAAATTTTCGTAATGAGTTAAATAAGTTCTATTCCGAGGGAAGTTGTTGTATCATAGCAATTTCTGCCGTTTGTCAGCCTTGAGAAAACGTACCTATGACATGTGCGCCCAGCGAAGACACAGATCAGTCTGCGCATCTGCACTAACTATCCACCGAGCGAAGACTCTGAACAATAATACACATATGCGCAGTTTGTTTTGTGTGTTCTCGGTCCAGTTAAACTCCTGAGACACAATTTTCGCACTGCACAGTTTCTATATGACTGATGCCAGTGTGAATTCAAACACCGCAAGTCGTATAGGTAATCTCAGGGGTATGGGGTCGATTGGTGTACGAGGGGCGGTTGAAAAATATCCGGACTTTTTGCGTTTTCTCAAAAACCGTGCAATATTATTTCAAAATTATTTTTCAAAAGTATCCTACCGACATATACACACTACGTTTGCTATCTTCGTGGGAGATTCCCTCTGCAAAGCATGAAGTAGACCTACTGCTGAGGTACCCACTTACAGCTGAAATCAAAGCCACCCTAGTCTCATACAGTCGAACCTCGTTATCTCGAACTATCTTATTTCGAATTACCGCTTATCTCGAAGAGAAAACCTGGTCCCTGTTTTAACATGAAACTATGACAACAGGTAACAAAATAATGTGGAAAAGAGGAGAAATTGCTCCTAAGGAGCAATTTCTCCTCTTTTCCACATTATTTTATATATATATTTTTAACTTCAGGAGTCAAATTACATATTCATTTCTTAAATGTGGTTGTTCAATTTACTGTTTTCCTCACTCTCTCAACTCTGATATGTCGAGGTACGGATATCTCGAAGTATTTCAGTGAGTCCCTTGGAAATCGAGATAACGAGAGTCGACTGTATTTGTTTCCAGCGAGCCTTTTTTCAGTTCTGGAAAGGAAAGTCGTAGGGGAGGGGGATGGGAGGGGGGCAAGGTCTGGGCTGTACGGAGGGTGGGACAACAACTGCCACTTGAAAGAGTTGAAAAGTTGTACTGTAGATGAGGCAGTATGAGAGGGGACATTGTCGTGCAAAAGAAGGACATTTTTTTTTGGACTAGCCTGGGGTGCAACTTTTTCTTTTGATTTATTTTTCAAAATTACTTCTGATCAGTATCTATCAGTCAGAGCTCGGCCTTTTAGTCTTTTCTTTGTGTACAATCTGATGTGCCGACGCTTTACCGATGCTAAACCGGTTAGCTACCTCCTGCAATGCCACTCTGCGATCTTTGTTGACAAAAACAAAACCCTCAACATTTGCCACAATTGTAGCTGTCATAGCTCAGCGTGCCTCCGTTGCCTAGGCTTGCCCCTCACGCTTGTCCTGCCCTCTCCAAACTTTGAAACCTGGCTATAAAAGGTTGAACGGAATATGCAGGCTTTGAAAAAAAGGTTTTCGCAAACTTTGAAAAATGCGGTAAGCTTTTCCATCTTCTAAAAGCATGAGTTTCATTACAGATCTCATTCCTCCAGCTTAAGATTCCATGGTAGGTCTAACACCTACATTGTTTAAATTCTCAAAACTTCGTGTATACACACTTCTCATTGAACATAAACTGACCGCTGTATAGAGTGGATGTATAGGCAAGAAAATAAAGTTTCACTCATATACAGTCGAACCCCGTTATCTCGAACTCGCTTATTTCGAATTACCGCTTATCTCGAAGAGAAAATCTGGTCCCTGTTTTAATATGAAACTATGACAACAGGTAACAAAATAATGTGGAAAAGAGGAGAAATTGCTCATAAGGAGCAATTTCTCCTCTTTTCCACATTATTTTATATATATATTTTTAACTTCAGGAGTCAAATTACATATTCATTTGTTAAATGTGGTTGTTCAATTTATTGTTTTCCTCACTCTCTCAGCTCTGATATGTCGAGGTACGGATATCTCGAAGTATTTCAGTGAGTCCCTTGGAATTCGAGATAAAGAGAGTCGACTGTATAATATGTGTTGGTAGCTACCCGTGGAAAGACAGGAGCATGGAAAATCCGGATATTTTCCGACCGCCCCTCGTATATATGCAGTATAGAAAAAAATACAGAAGTAAAGGTACAAAGACGAATACAACGAACATGAAAAACTCAATTTCTTTGCAGAAAGAAGACAAATTACGAGGATTAAATTATCAATGGTTAGAAGAATGCAGTATTCTGTAAAAATCTGCAAATTAGATTATCAATAGTTAGAAGAATGCAATATTCTGCAAAAATAAATAAACTGTATGCATTTTATAATGAGGTTACAGAAGTTTGCATTGTCAGTGTTTTCTAGTTAACTCGAATTATCTATCTAATTATTTTTATCCACATAAAAGAGGATTTTTAATATAAACTAACATAAAATTTGTTGTTTTTCGCGCGCTTATAATAAACAGATGAAAAAATGACAATGAGTACGCTGTATTAAATTCCCTGTTCATTTCTTATACGTAATCTCTAATTCTAAATGCTTTATTAGTAAGAAAAGTTTTTCGTCTTCCTTCTTTTTAGTGGCACAGAGAAAACCAGTTGTATGATACTAGGATGACATATGCAGTTAAACTAGTGGGATGGAAACCAATAGTCGTATTCAAAGCTGTGTTTTCAATTAGCACACACAGTATACGAAAAAGACTTTAACTCTTTAACCCCCGGAGTTTCTTGCATGGACTCTTCCACCTCTGAATTTGGACACGTCCGTTGTTGCAAATGTTTTCAGTCAAAATCAATCACAGAATGGCAAACAGTGTGGATCCTGATGAGACGGCTCATCTGAATGCGTAATAAGATTAGAGTAGACCGTTTCAGAAAGGGCATTTGTGCAAGAAGCATCACGAAAACACGCCTATATAGTTTTGACCCCCTTAAACCCCACTTTTATATAGTAAAACTGGGGTTTACAGGGGTATACATTATTTTCTTTTTTCTGCTCAGAAACATAGATTGTGGGTACTCGTTAGAAGTTAGAACCGCCTCATCGACTTAGAAGTTAGAACCGCCTCGTCGAGGTGGTTCTAACGAGTACCCACAATCTATGTTTTGAGCAGAAATATGAAAAATATCAGAAATTTTTATCTGAAAATTTTCATTTTTTTGGTGGGAAAATTTTCAGTATATTTGAATAGGCATGTTTTCGTAATGGCTAACAGGAATTCACAGAAGTTGTCTCCCATTGCGGAAATTTTACCAAGTGTATTAATTCCCCTTATGCGAACTGCGGGCAGATAGGTACATACTCTGTGCGCATAGTTCAAAGATCTTTTTTCTCTCTTGGCCTCACCAATAGTATCTAAGCATTTTCAAAGAAATTATCTAATTGAACCATTTCAGTGTAATTACTTTCAAATTATATGAATTTGCCACTTGCTCTAAAATTTTCTTTTTGCAAAGAAACGTTAGCAGAATCGGGTTCAAATTATATGAATTTGACACACTCTAAAATTAGACATTTTTTTTTTTGTTGTGAGGAATTGTCAGCAGATGACGTTTAATGGTCTTCTTATTTTTCGCTAAAAATTTGTGTTATTGTATTTACCCTTAATATTCAGACACCTTAACTCATCACCATAATCCCTTGCCTGTCTTATATATGAACAAAAGTCCATTGTATTATATATGAATAAAAGTCCATTGAATTATATATGAACAAAAGTCCATTGTTATTATATATGAAGAAAAGTCCATTGTATTATATATGAAGAAAAGTCCATTGTATTATATATGAAGAAAAGTCCATTGTATTATATATGAAGAAAAGTCCATTGTATTTGCAAAAAAGTGGAGACCCTGATCAGACGCCGCATTCTGCGGCGTCTGATCTGGGTATGCACTGTTTGCCAATCACCCTTTTAGGGGTCTCCAGACTACAACGGGATAAGAAAACTATAAGCTATTTGTCTTATGCAAATTGTTTAGACGTCAATTATTCAGAAAATAACATGTTATCGCACCTTTCCTTATTTATGTGCAAACATTTACTATTTACTGGCTAATATGCTAAACCCGGAAACGAAAATACCAAACAATCCCCCTCCCCACCTTTACATGTCCAAACTCCAATGAAAATATGAATATATATTAACGTTTTGTAACGGAGAAAACCACTGCTGAACCAGGGTACAACATTTCCTACAAGATGGCATGTGCGCCCAGCGAAGACTCAGATCAACCTGCGCATCCTCACAGGCAGATCAGTTTCCGGTGTCCTCCTAAAGCCGCTTTGGATCATTGGTTATACTCAAATCGCCCTGTGATGACTCTGGTCAAACTGCGTGGATGCAGAGCGCACAGGTAATCTTGAAGGACATATTGTGTCCCGGCTCAAAATGTATAATCTATGCATTTTCTGCAGCGGATATGGACTAACTGAAAGTAAAAGTAGAAAGTACCGTTTTAATCCTAAGAATGTAGACAATCAGGCATGAACAAACAGTGTAGACCCAGATCAGACGCCACAGAACGCGGCGTCTGATCAGGGTCTACACTGTTTGCCACTCAACCAGCAGTATTTTAGACCTATCATTGGGTAGTAGAATGGTCTTGTTCAAATGTATAGGACCGGTATGGTAAGGAGTTAAGGTGTCCTAATATTTAGGATTATTGCGGTAATCTGGAGAACGAATTGCCCTGGCACCGGCCGAGACCTATCTGCTCTTTCAAAGGCACGCGGGCTTTTTATACGATACATTGCCTAACAGGCAGTTTTGTTTCTGTTGCACAGGGAGTGTCGTCATGCAATTACCTTATGACACTGATGAGAAATAATGAAATGACAAAATGCTGAAATAAAGAGGACAGGAAGCTGGGATCATTTTACACATCCATGCGACAACGACGACTTCATTGTCAGAAGTGAACTGCCAGCGGACGTTTGGCGATTCAAACACTGAACCAACAAATTTGATTAAAAGGTGAAAAATGGCAAGCAGTCAGCACTTTCTACATTCCACACAACCCAGCAGGCACACAATATCAAAATGACGTCGTATCAACGTTGATACGACGTCATTTTGACGTTGTGTGCCCACTGGGAAGCTGTGTGAGGTACGAAGGGTCAGCTGAAACAGAAGTTCAAAGTAGACAGAGGTAACAAATATTTATTCTCCTCTGTAGCAGCTAGTGTTAAAGGACAATTAGCGTTGGAAACGAGGTTGGCAAAAGTGAACTATATGAGATGATACATACTGACAAACCATCCATTTTGATTTACACGTGTTCAAACCCAGTGCGAAGTAATAGTTAATGGTGTTTAAAGATTTAAAAGTTTTTGTCAAAGGCGCTGCCATTTTGATCATTTAATGAATTTAATTTTATATTTCAAAATATTAAATAAAATCGATACACGTATATCTAGTAGGTAAATACTATTGCAATACAAGCGGCATATAACAAGTTCTTATATGCCACTTGTTGCAATATAATTAAGGTTTTATGACGTCATGAAAATTTAAGTAACTGCCACAATCACGCAGCATAACGTCTCATTAAATACACCCTTTAAAGCACTTTTGAAATCTTCAAACCTTGTGAACCTCGGCAACTTTCTTATTTTCATCACATTTTGTTAAGGATGCATGGTTCGTCAAAATCTTTCAGATACATCCTTCATTAACATTGTCTTTGTCTTTTGCTACCAAGACAGACCAGCCATTTGAACAGACTACCCGATGGTCGATTACTAAAGGAAAAAAATGCACGGGAAGCTTGAGAATGAAATACGTTTCCAAGAAGGAGAGAGGAAACGTTACAAAGATTCCCTGAATGACTGCTAAGTGTTGCTTGAGGCCGCTTAACCCTTTTAGCCCAGTAGACCTTAACAAATACCTATGCAAACAGTGTAGATCTAGATGAGACGGCTCGTAATGTGCCGTCTCATCAGGAGCTACGCTGTTTGCCATTCTGTTCTTTTGGACTGGCATCTTTTTTGCAACAACAGACAAATCGAAATTCAAAAACGGAAGAGTCCACTACAGAAACCCAGGGATGAAAGGGTTGATAACGGTCAGAAAAGATGCATTTGCCTGGCAGGAACAGAAACACATGTATCCTAGCAGAAACGAGAGAAATGAAAAGCTAGGGAAGTATCGCCAATTCATCTATCATCTTCATATCTATCTTGCATGATCTGTGGCAATTTCTTGTGAGCAAAGTTTGGGCTCATCAACTCTCTACGAACGCCGTAGATCTCTTGTACTAGCAATGCCTCTTTCGGTTCCATAGGCAAGAATAAGAGGGTACTGCAAACAACGAATAGTCAGGTGAGATGGCCATAATGAGCTTTCTCATGAGGATCTACGCTGTTTGTTATTCGGTATTTGAATTTTAGATATAAATTATTCCCAAAAGGCAGTTTGTGTAAAAATGAGGATGGACTATTTTCGTGTGGACTTGACAACAAAAGCAGTACTGGCTGGCTTGGCTGCTCGATGCTCACATACAGAGCAGAGTTGCTTTTTACGACAGCAGGACTAATTTCTGATTACAAGAGACTGTATAACTGGATGAAACTTGAGGGCATCATGATAACGTAATTGACCAGACGATAAGGTACCGCCGGATTATGGCGGTTGTACTGATCTCACAGAAGCCGTATGATAATTTTGATCAGTTTTGACCGTCTGTATAACGAGTTATCCTTGCTAATCTTGCCCACAAATAATTATCGCAAGTTTTCACTTTTCTTTGCAAATATCATTTAAGGGACACTGGTACACTTTCAAGTAAGACAACTCTGTCAAAAATGTCTGTACCCTTCTAAAAGGGAATCTACGTATAAGGAAAAATAAAATGCTCTCTAAAGAGAGCAAATTCTTTCATTATCGCGTAGACCGCTTTTCAGAGGGGTTTGGTGTGCAATAGCACAAAGACGAAGTAAAAAAGCTATCTCCCTTGAAGGAAATGATCTACAATGTGATGCAGGCCTCTTGAGATGATTATATGAATCTCGTTAGAGGCGCCTACACGATTCTAATGTAAACCCTTAGTGTACGTCTTTTGTATAAAGTAAGGAAACTGAAGAAAAGAAAGAAAAACATATTAGTCATAGATGCTGCAAGACGTACTAATCCTTTAAGTGGATCCAGGATAGTGGCAAGTGGGGCTTCGACTTTAATCAGATTTTCACCTTTATAATATCCTATTCTTCGAAAATATGTTTATCAGTATAAAATATCTAAAATTTATTCCACCATTTATTAGGTGGACAAGAGGTTAGCTGTTGTAAGTACTTATGTTCAAAGTCTACAATTACATCATTTGTAAATGTTAGGCGGTTTAAAACTAGTTTAACTACCCTACCCCCTACGACCCCGCCCTCCCCCCACCAAGTAGTTTTCCTACTGGCCGTTCCAAGGCGGTTTCTCTGTAACAGTTCTTCTTTGTTTGTGCATCTGTGGTTTAAAATATGACGTTAGTTTTGTCCTTATTTGTTCCTAATCTCTCCTCCTTTTGTTGTCTCGGTAGGGCTGTGCTTCCTGGGTATCTTCATTTATAGTTTTAGCATCAGTAAGGCGGTTGCATTAGACTTATATTCTGTAGACATTATTCTACAAACTGTGTGTAATACAGTGTGTTGGACAAGTCGAACGAGCCATCAAAGTCAGGCTTCCTGAACAATTTTATAAAATAAAAACAAAATATAATAATTTTAATAACTTTCTTTATCGACATTTTAACCATACCGGTCTCTCTCCGAACTATATTTCGAAGTAATGAAGTTTGCAACCTGCTAACGCCCTCTAGCGTACACATGAGCAGAAGTCAGTTACTGACAATAATCGTATTCAGGTTGCCAAATGTGCAGTAAGTATTAGATAGAACCAAGATATGCTTCCTAGTGCAGATTACATTTTCGTTTCCTTTGGGATCACTTGGCCCATTGTTGCATCTTTGAAATGGTGTCCTGGGCCCAATTGTTCAAAGCATCGTTACCTTAACTAGCTCGTTAGTGGTCAAATTGTTAACTATTCTAGTAAGCACGGTATCTAATTTGCAGGTATTTTGCAAAAGCTACACACATTTTTTTTCAGCAAAACTATTAATAAATAATCAAAGTTTTAATGATACGTTAACTAACGACATCGTTTGTTTTGAACAACTGAGCCCTGTTCATGTATACGATAGAGGGCGTAAGCAGTGTTGCAAACTTCCCAGCTGACATTCTTTATAAATCTACAGCGGGCCGTTATCGGCCCATCAGCTACCCTGACGGGCCGATAACGGCACGCTGTAGATTTATGTAAAATGCTTACTGGGTTCATTATTGCTTATGAAGAGTCTCAATAAAACCGAGACTCCCATTTTCTATCTGCAGTGCGTTCTTTGTTTCCAAGGGCAATCATTTTGACTTTTATTTTATATTATCGGGTTGTACTGTTTATCGAAGCTCCAGATAAGGCCATATAAAGCATATTTCATCACAACATTACGAAAACACGCCTATTCAAATATATTGAGAATTTTACCACCAAAAAGATTGAATATTTTCAGATAAAAAACCCTGATTTTTTTTTTCAAATTTCTGTTCAAAATATAGATTATGGGTACTCGTTAGAACCGCCTCGATGAGGCGGTTCTAACGACTACCCACAATCTATGTTTTGAACAGAAATAAGAAAAAAATAATGAATACCCCTGTAAACCCCAGTTTTACTATATAAAAGCGGGGTTTAAGGGGGTCAAAATTACATAGGCATGTTGATGAACACTAGTCCAGGCACATGCACTACGACTCTCACAGTTATTAACTTCTTCTATTGCTATTAAGACTTATACTTAAAGGCTCCATATTCCTAAAGGAATAGACATTTTATTATTCGAGAAAGGTTTGATAAACTAATATATGGTATATTCAATCATAAAATGTGGCATCGGACAGCCTGTAAAATTTCAGTCAGTCTCTCGTTCTTGAAAGAAATGATTTTTCAACGTATCTCTGAATGTTGCCAACATTAATGCAGAAATACGATAAAAAATCATTTCATTTTTGGTCCAGTTCAAAGAACGAGATACAAACTGAAATTTTACAGGCTATCAGATGCCACATTTTATGATCATATTAATACGATATATCAATTTATTAAATCTTTCTTGGATGAAAAAAAACATTTTTAGGAAAATGGAGCATTTAAATACTGTCATACAGTATATTAACGATCCTGATAAATATCTTTTGTCCATTAAAGCTTCTAGTGAGGTTTTAAATAAACTCAAATATAAATACTTCTGCGCGTCTAGTTTGTCTACATATAACTTTTCTACACTTTATACAATACTGCTACATAAACTGATAAAAGATAAACTTCTTGATTTAATTGAAATAAAGTTCATAAGCGAATTATCTTTTTTAAATATTTATTTGTAATGAGAAGCATGCTTTTTTCTCTTCAGATAATCATAAACATTACACCTTAATGCCTTGCCAGCAAGGTTTTGTGATGCTTTTTTTTTTCTTTCTTATTGATAATACCATTACCAGCGCCTGACAAAACCAACAAACTGGCATGTGCGCCCAGCAAAAACTCAGATCAGCCTGGGCATCCACCCAGACTAATCAGTTCGCTGACCGCATGAAGAAAGCTTGGGTCCTTAGCTAGTATTGTTACCTATTGAGCACACAGCGAAGACTATGATTAGACTTTGTGGATGCCCAGGCTGATCTGATTCTTCGCTAGGTGCACATGACATTTTGTTGGTTTTGTCATGCACTGACTCCCTTAATAAAGCTTTATACTGAATTTTACAAACAAATAGTATACTTATTGGTATTAATTGTGTCCCCTTTGTGGGTATGTGATTCTCAATCAAACCGAGTCTCCGATTTTCAACCATTAAGAAAACACGCCTATTCAAATATATAGAAGATTTCACCACCAAAAACTGAAAATTTTTCAGTTAAAAAATTTCGATATTTTTCATACTTCTGCTAAAAACATAGATTGTGGGTACTCGTTAGAACCGCATCGGCGATGCGGTTCTAACGAGCACCCACAATCTATGTTTTTGAGCAAAAATAAGAAAAATAATGTATACCCCAGTAAACCCCAGTTTTACTATATAAAAGTGGGGTTTAAGGGGGTCAAAATTATATAGGCATGTTTTCGTGATGATTTTTGTGTGTTCTTTGTTTCCTAAGGCAATCCTTTTTGACTTTTATTTTTGTTATGAAAGTGACCTTATGTTGTCGCTTTCTTACAAAAATCAAAGCGATGTTTTTAAAGCATTCAATTCAACTTCTCGATATTTAGTTGACTTACTCAATATTGATTATGATCATTTTGACCAAATGGTAGATGAAATTTATCCAGATCTTCAGTTAAACATAGCTGATGCCTCTGATGAAGACAAACCGTTTCTGGATTTTAATTTATCAGCATCAAATGCTATTTGGATATTGTTAACTCTTGTCCTGCTGAACCCGAATATACCCTGTCTTTGCAAACAGTGTAGATCCAGATCAGTTGGCTTCTTCAGAAGCCAACTGATCTGGATCTGCACTGTTTGTCATTAAATATTTGAATTTGTATGAACAACTTGGATCAAGTTATCTGATTGGCTGAAAATATGAAGTAGGCGTGGCATCTTAATTTATTCAGCAGGACAAGGGTAAATTTTCCCGTTTTGGATGGCGACGGGTCTCGTGCTACATCCTATGGTCTATATATTTCTCAACTTATTCGTTTCTGATATTACCCAGTAACTAAAGACAACTGGCATTGACATCGAATTGGGAAATAGAGCGTTGAACAGGAAAACGACATCTGAAGTAAATAAGAGAACTCAGGAACTGATACAATCAGATCTCTATCAAGCCCCCAATGTCAAACTCGATCTGGGTAAACTATGAATACCACTTTGTCTTTGTTGTTTTATGAAGCAGTTTTAATATTCTTTTGAATATTGTTATGGAACCTAGACTTGGAAAAAGCTCAAGTGGTAAAAGCATGAAGATATAACAAACTGATTATTAAACAAGTCATTTTGTTTTTGCCCCTGCTGTATTGGATGCAAAAGTGATCTTAATTGTCTGGAATAATCTGACAGCTCATCAAAGGAAAATGATTTGCTTTTTTAATGTTGAATCATTTATAACATCAGGCTCACAATAACCACAAAATGTTACTATTAATTCATTGTAAACTTTGTTTGATAAGAATATAATAACAAACTCCTTAATGAAAATAAAGCGGAAAGGTGAACAGAGGAATGGGTGAGACAAAGTTAACCTTTACTGTTCGTTATTCGCGTTTCTGTGATATTACGAAAGCATGCCTATTCAAATATACTGAAAATTTTACCACCAAAAAATGAAAATTTTCAGATAAAAAATTCTGATATTTTTCAAATTTCTACTCAAAACAGATTGTGGGTACTCGTTAGAACCGCCTCGGCGAGGCGGTTCTAACGAGTACCCACAATCTATGTTTTTGAGCAGAAATAAGAAAAGTAACGTATACCCCTTTAAACCCCATTAAACCCCAGTTTTACTATATAAAAGTGGGGGTTAAGGGGGTCAAAATTATATAGGTATGTTTTCGTGATGGATAAGAGGTATACTATTCCATTATCACGAGTTCTTTTTCACAAATTTATCAATTAACCCTTCTATGCCTAGCGTCCCACAAAAGGGACATTGGCAAACAGTGTATACCCAGATCAGACACCACAGAACGCGGCGTCTGATTAGGGTCTTCACTGTTTGCTTTAAATACAGGAATTTCTATAAAACATAGTAATGATAAACACAACCAGACACCCATTCTATTGGAAATGGACCGGTCCAAAGGGTTATGGTAGAAGAATCCACTCGGTATAAATGGGTCAGTAATTGTTGTATTCAACACAAAATGCTACAAGTAAGGTTTGGGAATTTAGTGTCATATTTTTATTTAAGATAAAACAGTAAAACCCAAGACATTTTTTCTTGCACATTATGGCTCTAAGGCATCGAGTTCCAAACGGAAAATGAGTTATGGATATTTCTGTCAGAGTTGGATTCCAAATCGATACAAATTCCTGTGGAGTAATTTAGCAATCGAGTGAAAGAAAACATCTTCTCAGTAATAAAAGTTTGATGATTCGGTAACGTCTTCAAGACAATCAACAGTAATCCGATCAGCACTATTGTAATAAAGAGCATAAACACTGGCTGAGAAATTGTACATATTTTGCTGTCTACAAGTATATTTGGACCGTGTTAAGCGAAAAAGTGTCTCCGGACATGCGCAAAATGCACAGATTCAGATTCATTCCGCGCATGCGCAAAGCCTCATACGGGCATTTGCTCTCCATTCATACATTCTATAGTGTCCAATGATTCTGCTGGCGGACAGCGAAGGCCCTGATCAGACTGCGCGCATGCGCAGGCTGATCTGGGCCTTCGCATATACCCGAAGACACGTTTTCGCATGGCGCCGCCCATTTAATAGATGTCAAATATGACGAATAAAATATGTATCTTGTTCCATCTTTTCACCAGGGTTGCATATGAAATATTATGAATAAATGCAATAAATGCTAGACTATAAATAAACACTGGCTCAGAAATTGGACATTTTTGCTGTCTACACTTTATTTTTAAGTGGGACTAATGCACATTCAGGAGAGACAACTATCAAAATTGTTGTCATCGCCTTGTGAAAAGGGGTTACTCTGTAAGGAAAGAAATGATCCCAGAGGGAGCAAATTCTTTCCTTATAGAACAGACCCCTTTCAGAAGGGATTTGGGGTGCGGTAAAACAAACAGGGAGTCTCAAAAGTTTTCTCCGTTGGTGGAAATAGCAATAAGCTACCACCTAAATTCATAGCAACAGATAAGGCGCTTTTTTCATCTGAAAAATGCTGCAATCTTTCTTATTTTTCAACAAAAACATATGTTGTGGTACTCATTAGAAGCGCCTCGCCGAGGTGCTTCTAATGAGTACCACAACATATGTTTTTGTTGAGAAATAAGAAAAATATTATGTGGATACCCCCTCTTATCTGTAGCTATGTGAATTCGGTCCTCTTTATAGATGTCAAATATGACGAATAAAACATGTGGCGTATTCCATCTTGCACACCAGGACTGCATATGAAATATTATGAATAAAAACAAACATTTCTAGTGAAGATGACCTTACGTTGCTTGTAACCCTACTAGTCTTGCAAATGAGAAACCGTTGCCATGTCGGACCTACGTCTACAAACATTTTTGTACGCCAAAATCTTTCCCTGGTACCTAGAATTCCAAAGAAGCTGCACATACGATCTTGCGTGTTCTAAGCTGGACACACAGTCCCAGTTTACAAAAAGTTCTAACAGGTCAAACGGAAATGGTACAGAGGGCTGCGGTCCTCTAGAATTGCAGGTAGTGGCGAAGCATAAGTGATGGAGGAACTGTGGTGATTAACATGGGAAGCCGGCGGGAGCGTAGCTTTTTTATGTTTTGTCATGTTTGCTGTCTGATTGCTGTGTTTAGTGGATCCTGTCTAGCATTTCGATCACTTTTTTGGTGATGAGGGAGCAGGTTGCATTGTTTGTCTTTGGTTGTGGCTTGTGTTCTATCTGTCATGAATTGTTTGTTCTTCCTTCTTTTATTCCCTTGCTTTCTTCCATAAAAATCGCGTAGTCGCTGACGACCAGTGCACAAAGTAACTATTTATATTTTGAGTTTTTCTACTTACATTTCAAGTACTCTCGTTTCGCCTACAGTGCAGTTGTTTGCGTATAACTACTCAAACATAATTAAACAATGAAAATTAATTTACAACGGCTAAATTACACAGACAATGTAAACTAAGAGGTCGATGTCTCGAACACCGGTGTCTCGTTTACCGTGACTGACTCAAACTCGTTTTTGAGTCCATAGGAAATTCTTCTGATAACTCAAGAAAACAAATATTGAAAATGAATGTTGTGTATACTCATTAGAATCGCCTCGATGAGGCGATTCTAATGAGCACACTCAATATACCATTGTTTTAGAAGACCGAAAAGACATCTCTAAATTATCACCTGATCTGGTGCTATATGACTTACCCTCAGAAACTCGAACTACCCATCTCTCGAACAAATTTCCAAGGCCCCAAAAATGATCGAGCCAACGAGGTTCGACTGTATGTACAAACTGCTTGAATATTCAGTCGTCTTGATATTTATATTACTTAATATTGATAATGATTATTTGATCAAATGGTAGATAAAATATATCCAGGAGACCTCAAGTTACACAAAGCTCATGCCTCTGATACAAAGGCTGTCTTTCTGGACTCAAATTTATTAATATCCAATGATCAGATAATCTCTACTAAACTTTACGACAAACGGGAAAAAGAAAAGTCCAGGGAGTGTCACAATCACAAGTCGCAGCCAATCCCTGACACAAAGAGGAAGAGGAAAGAGACACAAACCAACACACGCAAAACAAACAAAAACAAACTCTCTACCCCAAACGAGGTGATCGCAATGCTAAAAGGACTGAAAAAATACAAGGACAAAACGCAAAGCAAGACTTAATATAAATCGCCTCGTACAATTAACCACAAAGCTACACAGAGTAAGAACAACACCGGGACCACCGCCTTAGAACGGTCAGTAGTATAAACTATCGTGGGGGTCAAAACACTTTTACAGTCGACTAACTTCATCCTGGGTTCCGATGCTACACTTAATACAGAAATGCATAAAAAATGGATACGTATAATGGCTCCCAACTCAGTCGATGCATCACAGTGAACACAAAAAAATTAAATAATAACTATGATAAACAAAGATGAGTACCATTGGCTAATTCTATACCACTGCCCGCCAGAGTTAAAGAAAACTAATAGTTGAACCACGGCGGTCCAAGCCAAAGACATATCATCACATCACGAAAACATGCCTATATAATTTTGACCCCCTTAAACCCCACTTTTATATAGTAAAACTGGGGTTTACAGGGTATACATTATTTTTCTTATTTCTGCTCAAAAACCTAGATTGTGGGTACTCGTTAGAACCGCCTCGTCGAGGCGGGTCTAACGAGTACCCACAATCTATGTTTTGACCAGAAATATGAAAATGTCAATTTTTTTATCTGAAAATTTTCATTTTTAGGTCGTAAAATTTTCAGTATATTTGAATAGGCGTGTCTTCGTAATGAATCCCCAACACACTCGTTAAAGCTTCACGAAAAGCCTGTCATTGAGTCTGAGGCCCGAACCGCTGTCGTGAAGTTAAAGAGCAAGACTTTGACTTTGATAATGTTAATTTTCCTTGTCTGGACAGCGTCGTCTCGCGTTATACATCGTATTTCTCAACTACTGTCCTTTCGACATCTCTTGGAAAGACGTTTTTTGCTTGGCGTTTTATTTTACATGAAAATATTTTGTTCTGGTTGATCATATCTTAACAGAAAGCATTTGTCTTTTATGTTTCTGTGTTTTGTTCTAAAATATTTACATAAAAATTAAAGTTATGGCCAAAGGTTGGTCTGACCTATGCAATTTCTATAGTAAAGTGATTTTTGGAATTTTTGTCTAAGAAAATATTTTTTACTTTTCTTAGCTGAATTTGAGTTAGTGACATTTTACAACAATATTGTGAAAATTTCAGAAAAATTGAACAAGTGGAACATGTTGAAAACCTGGCCCCAAGTTACCTACCCTACACATTTCTGCATCATTTGGCTTCATTTTTACTATGGGGAAAAAAAGTGAAAATATTTGATTTTTTAAAAACCAAAGACTAGAATGAAACTTTTTTGTACATGGGTAGTTACGACAAATGGTTTTGCATTAAATCATGACAAAAGTTCGGAAATTTACTTAAGCAAAAAACGATTTTCTGAAAGATGTTGAAAGCACAGTAATTCGTTTCACTATCTAGAACTTCTTGTCAAGTCAATGCCTTTAACAATCGCTCTAAACTTATAACTGCTAAATCTTAAAAATGAATACCGGCTTCATAAATTGGTTTAACCATTTTCTACGTTTTATCGCCGTCATCCTGAATTTATTTCAATACATAGTTTTGGATTGAACACACTTCTGCAGGAAGGTATATCGCAACCCGAATTTTATGGCGGCAGTTCATAAGTTCAAAAGGATTATTTGTAATACTGATTTCTCGGAACAATTAAAATGATTGCCATTTGTTACAACAATATAGACTGCATCATGAATGATATGCGACAAACTGCATGCATGTCTGACTCCAATCGTGGTTGATAATTTTGCTTTCCTCTTCAATTGGATGACTGTGTTTAAACTAGTTTAACCCACATGAGCCTGGCGTCCCATAAAAAGGATGGGCAAACAATTTAGACTCAGATCAGACGCCGCAGAACGCGGCGTCTGATCAGGGTCTACACTGTTTGCATTAAGTACAGGAATATATATATAAAACATGGTGATAAAAAATCTAACCAGACATCCATTTATGGAAATGGACTCGTCCAAAGAACTGAGGTAGAAGAATCTACTCGGCATAAATGGGTTAAACTCCCGAGAAGTTCTATTTGCTGGCTGTTCAAAGGTGGTTACTCTGTTGCAATTTTTTGTTTGTTTATCAGTTATTGTAACTGTATTGTTGAGAGTCTTGTTACTGTTTGTTCCTCACCTTTTCTTCTTTCTATGCCTCAGGAAGGCTGTGCTTCGTGATCGTGACATTTCCTGGGTAACTTCAATTATTTTTTGGTTATGAAAACTGTATTCATCACGTAAACATGCCTATATAATTTTGACCCCCTTAAACCCAACTTTTATATAGTAAAACTGGGGTTTACAGGGGTATACATTATTTTTTCTTATTTTTGCTCAAAAACATAGATTGTGGGTACTCGTTAGAACCGCCCCGCGGAGGCGGTTCTAACGAGTACCCCGTAACCCACAATCTATGTTTTGAGGAGAAATATGAAAAATATCGACTTTTTTATTTGTAAATTTTCAGTTTTTGGGGGTGAAATTTTCTATATATTTGAATAGGCGTGTTTTCGTAATGCTTCTACGTTGAGTGTTATATTTCTACATTTAACGTTGATTTTGATGTTACAAAATTTTACACAAACATCTGACTCGACGCCATATTGATTTGCGACTTCCGCTCCAGCATAATTTTCTCCGGGACTAGATCTACAGTTTTCATACATGTGAGGCTCTGAGCTAAAACATACAGAGCGGAAAACTGCTGTGGACATATGAGAGACCATGATTTTATCATTGGGCCCATTGAATTTCAACCGTGTGAGACTTTTGCTCTCAATAAAACCAAACTATTAAAAAATGATAAAAGAAAGAAAGAAAAAAAAAAAATAAATAAAAAAACACTGCCCTATGAGATACGTGCAGTTTTAGCATAGCTATACCATATTGCTACTTGTAAATAGTTTCATTGGCCCATCCAGAGATTTTTTTGCTTATTCTATCCGCGCAAGATCAAATTTGATTGAGTCATTAACGTCAGGGAGATAGATAGTTACATCAATTAACCCTTGAAGCACTAAAGAAAATTGTAGCAGACAACAGCTTTCTTTTTTAGATAAATTAAGACTTGATACTTCATGTGAATCGTCCCACATGAAATATTTACCCTTATTTTTCTTGAAAATGCAAACAAAAAATCAGAATGTCGTCTGCTGGAGTTGTGATGGGCACTTTAAGGATTGCTGGTGTAGGCGATTGTGTCTTTTTTTTTTTTTTTTTTTTTTTATATAGGTTAGCTCTTTTAACATTGACGTGAATGAGCTTCGTCTCATAACAAGAGGTCTTTTTTAACACATATATGTGAAGAACTCATACCAAGCCCAGTCTGCACAACCACGCTGTCAGAACAGGAATCTGCCACAGTATTTCTAATATATATAATATTTAATACTTCTTAGTACAAACACCAAACTCATATTCTGGTTTATTTTTTGGCTTAATGTTTTTGTTTTTTTTTTCTTTTCAAGAAACTTAAATACGGGATTATTGCCTCTGATTTTTTAGCTACCATTCGAACTAAGATGAATGATAAAATCAACTCATGCCTTAAGTTACTACTCGTAGCAGTTCTAGCGTAGTGGCACCAGTCTGCCCCTTCACTTCTCTGGCCCTAGTCATTTCAAAGAATGTGTATTCTGAAGCCTCCTAGTTTTATAGAAAGTTCGGTTTTTAGTAAAATACCAGGGAATGTCAATAAGTAGCCAGCCTAAAGAATTTCTAACTGACTGGCAAGGCCACAATTTTCAGGTCTTTGGGTGGACAAATAAGTTCTGTGCCTGATTTATATAGCCTAGGAGTTTCTGTTGAATCTTTCATATACTTAAACTGAACTGACTTATTTATTTATGTTATATGTTTTGCAGAATTTCAGTGTGACTGTTACAAAAAAATTTGTGTCACCCTTTTCACTAATAGTAAAATGAACAAAAATAAGTACAGGGAAGTGACAAGCATTTGACTCTAGAAGGTCAGTCTAACATACAAACGACTGTTTGGTTGAGAATTCGATAAATGTTCTCCATCTTTTGCCATTGTCAAAAGTGTGGCAAGGGAGTTTTGATGTGATAGGAAGACTCTTTAAAATGACGCCCGTTCTTTACGTCCGTCAAACAGTATAACACAGGGATATATTGAGACTGTGCATTATCTGTTTCATTATAACGTGTGTATTAAAGTTCAAATGGAAACTACACTACAACCTCTTTATAACACGGTTCGTTATAACACGGATATAACACGGTTCAAAGATGGATCCCAAAAATGTATAGATTATATTGAAAAATGACCGTAAATGGTCATTTTTCAATATAATCTATGTATTTTTGTTTGGATATAACACGGTTGTTTAACTAACATGGTTTATGCTATGGACCCCAACAACAGTGTTATAAAGAGGTTGTTGTGTACTTGTATCTCATATAATGCGCAACGCACGAAAAGGACCTTATGCACGTCGTGGGCAACGCAGGCCCTGATCAGTCTGCGCATTTGCTTAGGTGTAGTGTACAATAAGACAATGCTCCAATTCGCAGCATTCAAATTACAGTGTTCGAAGTGTTGCAACATCAGCCTCAGTTAACCTTGCCCTTAATGGCCCTTTATGACTATCATCTGTTCCCAAAAAGGGACAAAGCATATGCGTAGAAACCATACAGCAATGAGATTGAACTTATGGATGTTACAGTGGAACCTCGATAATTCAAAGTCCAAGGGACCAAACAGTTTTGTTTGAATTATTGAGACTTTGAATAATTGAGGGTTAAAATGCATACATATATTTAAGTCGGGACTTCAAAATGATTTTGAATTATTGAGAATTTTGAATTATTCGAATTTGAATTATCGAGGTTCTGTAATTTATTCAGCAGGGCAAGGGTTAAAGACACAACCTGCGCATCTGCTCAGTCTAATCAGAGCCTTTACTGTCCGATAACAGAATAATTGGATACTGTACAACATACAAACGGGCAGTCAAAGTCCCGATGACATGGCATGCATGCACAGGATGAGATGAAATGGCATATGCGCGAAGACACTTATTCGGTTGACATAGTCTATATATGGAATGTCGGTTTTCAACAGGAAACCCTTAATGGTTTTCTATATCATTTGTTAGGTATCTTATATATATCTGATTAGCAATATGCTTGTGAAAAACAGAATCCATACTGAATACCTATATAATTTGTTACATTTAAAATCTTTCGTGACGCTTGATTAAGACTTTGCATGCTTGGTAAAAATTTCAGCAGATGACATTTTGAAATATTTTTGTCTTATTTTTTCCTAGAAAATAGGATCTGACACTTCATGCAAATGGTCAGATCCTATCTTCTAGGGGGAAAAAAAGAAGAAAAATATCACCAATTTGTCGTCTGCTGAAGCGTGGTAAGTTTTAAGTGCATTAAAGGTAGGAATGTGATTCGCTTAAATATATGGTACTAGAAGTTACCCATTTATGCCGAGTGGACTCTCCAACCTAAACTCTTTGGAGCGGTTCATTTCAATATAAGGAGTGTCTGGTTAGTTTTTTTTTGTTTGTTTTTTTTTGTTTTTTTTTTTTTGTTACCATGTTTTATAGCAATTCCTGTCCTAAATGCCGCGATCCGTAGTGTCTGATCTGGATCTACACTGTTTGCAAATGTCCATTTTAAGACGTTAGGCATAAATGTCCATTTGGGACGCTAGGCATAACTGGATTAAAACTGATACAGTAACACAGTGATTGAGCTTCAAACGAGATTCAGCCTAGCCGCCTCGGTGGCTCAGTTGGATGCGCCGTCCGACTGGAGACCAGGAGGTCGCGGGTTCAACCCCCGCCGAGGTCGGCAACATTCTTTCGTGGAGATTGATCATGAAATATTTTCTACGGTCATTCTCTCCCTTCCGCTGATTCAAGAAGGGCAGTTGTCAGTTTCTGGCGAAAGAATGTGCACAATACTGGTTAACCGCTTAGAGGACTAAGCCTGCCCAGTAAACGTGTAGTTAGATAAACTGACCGCGCTCGACATGACCCCATTGGGTTGACTGGGCCGTAAAACCTCAACACAAACAAACGAGATTCAGCCTATTAACTTGCTAGTTGGTCTCATCAGAATCTAATTTGTTTCCATTTTGTTTTTCAGTATAGACTGAAACTCCTTTTTTCAACAATGGACCTATCCAAATTTAAATAAGGAAGATACCACTTCAGAAAACTAGGGGTGAAAGGGTTAATAAACCATGTGGTAAGAGGGCTGTTTATTTTGATCTCACTCATAATCAACGACTATACAGAAGAAATCGAAACGTATTATTATTGTCAATTTAGCGCTTTGGTGAGATTCTTAAAAGACGCTTAGTATTTTAGCAGGTACACAAGATGTAGGTGATTTCCTTGTTGCAGATCTTCTTTTCTTGTGCGTCGGTGATTTATTTATGGGTATTTTCCCTTATATTTTGAACCTCCACCCCTGTCGTTTTGTGTCATTTTCTTCTTATTCAGTGTCTTGGGAGGACTATGTTGCGTAATTGTAGCCTTTCTTGGGTGTCCCTAATTCATATTACAGTCGACTCTCATTATCTCGAAGTATCTCGAAATATCAGATTTGCGGAATTGAGGAAAAACAATACATCGAACAACCACATTTAACAAAATGAATAATGTAATTTGACCCCTTAAGTTAGAGATATAATGAAAATATTGTGAAAAAGATGAGAAATTGCTCCAATTTCTCCTCTTTTCCACAATATTTTGTTACCTGTTGTTAGATTTCAATGTTAAAACGGGGACCAGATTTTCAATTCGAGATAAGAGGTTATTCGAGATAAGCGAGGTCGAGATAACGAGAGTCCACTGTATTTATGGAAAAAAAAAGACCTCTCCCTGTATAGGGCCAGTCGGAACCCCAGTTGTATGTCGACTTTCTTTACAATGTCAGAACAGTTGTTGGTAAATCTGGGCTCAGTTGTTCAAAGCTAACGACGTCGTTAGTTAACGATTCATTAAAATTTACATCGAGTGATACGCAAATATGCTGAAATTTTTTGCTGAAAAAATGTGAGTAGCTTTTGCATTGCAAAAGCTACTCACATTTTTTCAGCAAAAAATATCAGAATATTGTGTATTGAATCCGCTAGAACAGTTAACGAAATGACCCTTAACGAGCTCGTTAAGCTAACGACGCTTTGAACAACTGGGCCCTGATTTTTCAGAACAATTAAAATGTATATTAATCGCAACGAAAGGATAGGAAATAAGGTAGATATGTTACAGACCGCATGCTTATTGGTTAACACATTATGATGGCTTACTATACGGCCTGTTCTTAGCCTTATTCGTCTCTGTTAGATTCGATGTTGTTTTAATAATGATTTTCTTTTGCTCTGACTTTAATGTAGGATCACTTTGATTGATTGATTAATTGATTGATTAATTGATTGATTGATTGATTGATTGATTGATTGGTTGATTGATTGATTGACTGACTGATTGATTGATTGATTGATTGATTGATTGATTGATTAATTAATTAATTAATTAATTAATTAATTGATTAATTAATTGATTGATTGATTGATTGTGCTGGGGTTTAATGACACGTCTACCCTCGTGGGTCATTTTGTGTCGTCTCCCAGAGGAAGGGAAAAGAGAGATAGAAGAAATAGTAGAGGAGATGAAAGAGAGGGACAGGGAAGAAAGAGGAAAATCCCCCCTCTACCCATACCTGTTGCACTTATAGCAGGCCTTGCCCAAATGTAAGCCAATATCAGTTGGACGCCCCTGTGACACAAGATACCCAAGACATTTGCCTCAACCATCCACTCCCAGGATCTCTTTGACTGCTGACTTTATGGATATAGCAAAAAGCAGGGAAATGTAATGCCTTTTTCTTGATTGTATTGGATTCTTCATCATAGTTAGAAAATTAAAAAAAGTCAATTTAGATAGAAAATTACTGGTCAGTTAACTGATGATTTTTGTTCGATTTTTTGATGACCCACTGATAATATTATAATTTTCGAAAAAGTCCGTATTTTTTTTTCTTTAGTGGTTTTACTACAAAGTTTATTGAAAGCTTTTAAGATATGCACTTGTTTTATGTCACATTATGATGCTGGCTTCTTTTCAAGAAATGTACGACACTAAACATAAGTGCATCATGCAAACAACAGCTTAATCGTGCATATAACTGAGCCTGGGCAAAAACAAGGGATTTTAGGGCACATGTTGAAAGAAAAAGCCCAGGTTAGCCTGCACATCCTCTTCGCTACGCTGTCCACTTGTAGAATCACTTGATGCCTTAAAAACAAAGGTCCTGAATAGAGTATAGATTCTAAGGCTGGCACATTTAATCGGATAATCGATTAATTGATCGATAAATTCCACAAAAATGATTATCATTACTGATTAGCTAATAATCGATCATTTGATTTCTGTGTTTGTTACTTTACCGTGTTTACCCTTAGTATTCAGACATCTCAACTCCTTACCATACTTAATCTAAAATTTGAACAAGTACAATTTACTACCTATTGTTGTGTCTAAAAATAGCTGGATGAGTGTCAAACAGTGTAGACCCTGATGAGACGCCGCGTTTGCGGCGTCTCATCAGGGTATACACTGTTTGCTCAGGCCTGTCTGACCGAATATATGCAATAAAGTATAACATCTGGTAAGAGTCATGCTCAGACAGGTAAAATTATGACCAAATTGTCAGTGATTACTAATCGATTATCGATCACAATGACAGGACTGATAATCGATTATCTTTTCAGCTCCGATTAGCCAGCCTTAAAGATGCGCAGGATGATCTGTGTGTTCGCTTATAATATCTGTCATAATAATTCTTTTCTCAGGGTGCGGCTAAATTATGTTAGTCGCTTTGATCGAAAAGGTGCAGTTGTATTACTGATCTGTAGGGCTTTAAATCAATTGGGCATCGGTTCACACACATTTTCATGGAGTAATAACCTGATATTCGTACTTTAGAGAAGCCATTGTCATATCTCTCAAGATGACGCCGCTTATGTTTCACTTTCTAATGTCTGGTTGCTCCCCAAAAAAGGGCATTGGCAAACGGTGTAAACCCAGATTAGCGCGGTGTCTGATGAGAGTCTGTCTGTTTGCATTATAAACAGGAATTTCTTTCAAATTTGGTAATAATAACTAACCAGGCGCCCCTTCTATTGGAAATGGAGCTGTCCAAAGAGTATGCGTAGAAGAGTCCACTCGGATTAAAACTTAAAACTGCTCTATGTTATAGGCGAATGTGCACTTGTGTGTGTTGTCATTTATGCCTACGCCGCAGATCGCAGCGGCTGATCAGGGTCTAAACTATATGTATTAAATATAGGAATTTTTGTAAAACATAGTAATAACAATAACTAGCCAGACCCTCTTCTATTGGAAAAAACCAGGCCAAAGAGTTAACCTTTACCACTCTCTGGGCTAATTCAGCAGACGACAAATTGATTATATTTTTCTTATTTTCCCAGAAAACAGGTTTTGACATTTCATGCAAATTGTCTCCAGTGGAGACAATTCGCATGAAATGTCAAATCCTGTTTTTATGGGAAAAATAAGAAAAATATTTCAAATTGTAGTCTGCGGAAACTTTATCAAGCATGCTAAGCGTTAAGGTCCACAAGTCCACTCGGCATAAATGGGTTAATAATCCCCAGTCAAAATATTTTGGAATGCCATTTTCATAAACCATTTCATTTTTACTATGGTAATCTAGGAAAAAAGTATTGTCAAAATTTTCAGCTCCCACCAGGGAAAATAAAAAATGTGCAAAAATGTTTAAGAACAAAAATAATTGTCGCAATAAGCAATTAAATGAAACATGATATCCTTGATTAAATACATGATCGGTGTATACTGTGATCAGCCTCAATATGCCATCTTTGAGATGTGCTTCTAAAGGGTTATTGCGACAAGTCGGTTATTGCATGTTTTAAATTTCTCGCCTGACGGCTCGAAATTTAAAACTATACAATAACCTATACATGTCCTTTATTTCACTGAATCATTTTATCCTATGTCTAGACGCTGGTTTGTGCTACATTTTACGGGAATAAAGATCCACCACATTACTGTTCCATTTCAGTTTGATTTTTTTATTATTAAAATATATAGCAAACGTCTCACTACACATGCAAACATGCATTTATTTAACTTTTAGTTCAGACAATGCCGTCTGCTGGTTTTACATCATATAATAATATAATATGAGCCGGGGGCATTTCTTACAAGATTGCAAATGCGCCCAGCGAAGACTCGGATCACCCTAGGCATCCGCACAGTCTGATATGAGTCTTCGCTGTGCGTTTTATGACTGGCTAAGGACTCAATCTATCTCTCACAGCACCTTGGTAGGCCTAGCCTACATCCAATCCCTTGGCATTTATGTATATTTGTTTTCGTCAAATATATGTATTTATGTCATAAAATTTGAATAAATCAAATAAAACCTATGTTTATGCGGCCAGCGAAAACTCTGATCGGAGTCTTCGCTGGGTGCATATGTAATGTTGTAGGAACTGCTGTTCCTCGGCTCATTAGGTAAATGCTAAGCACAGCAATGTTGCCTACTGTTGTACTTATGCCATTTTACGGACAGGACACGCAACATGACTGGCAATCGAATTTGTCTAAATTAGTTTCATTTGCGTTTAGCGAGAAAACCATAAAACGTTTGTTGGTAGAAATTAGAGTAGATGCCTTTAAAAGGAACGCAAAACAATTTTGACTGAGTTGTGTTTCCCTTAAAGTAGCAACAATTCACAAGACTAATATCTATCATGCAGTGTATGGTCATACGTGCTTTTAACTCTTTCACTGCCATATGCGATAATAATAGGCTTTTGCAAACAGTATAGTTCCAGATGAGACGGCTCAATGAGCCGTCTCATCTTGATCTACGCTGTTTGACATTCAGTCTTTCAACTTTACATATGGAACGTTTCTCCAAACGATAGTTTGTTAAAATAAAACAAAACAGACGACAAATGTCGTCTGAAATTTGACGCCATTCTCAGACTGGCAAAAGCAAAAGACTACAATAGCTGTGGGAAAAAGAAAAAAAAATTACAAGCTGTGTGAAAACAAAGATTTTACTAGCTATGGGGAAACAGAATTTACGTGCTATGCGAAAACAAAACAAACAAAAAACAAAACAAAAAAAAAAAAAAAAATAAATAAAATAAAATAAAATAATAATAATGAAAAATAAATAAATAAAAATATATAAGAAAAAAAATTACTAGCAATGGGAAAACAAAGACTTTTCTAGCTGTGGGAAAACGAATGTTTTAGTGGCTATGGAAAATTCTTTGCTTTTACAGTTGATACTTTCTCCGAAAGGGGTTTGGTTAGCAGAAACGCGAATAGAAAATCATAAAAGTTGTCTTCCTTGTGAAATATGGCAGAAAATCTAACAAGTTAACCAGTCCACTTAAGAAAAAAGGAGGTCTCCATCACGAAAACATGGCTATATACTTTTGCCCCCCCCCCCCCCCCTCCCTTTAATTAAGCCCCACTTTTATATTGTAAAACTGGGGTTTACAGAGGTATACATTATTTTTCTTATTTCTATGAAAAATATCAGAACTTCCAGTTTTTGGTGGTGAAATTTTCAATATATTTGAATAGGCGTGTTTTCGTAATGTCTATCACAATTGTAAACATGTTCACGCTGTCACGTCTTTACATATGGTCGACTTCAATGAAAGTAAATATGTCAGGGCATATAAAAAAAATGTGCCGTTCCCACAAAATCCTACATAACTCAATTAGCCGCACCGTGAGAAAGCATACCTTCTGAAATGTGCGCCCAGCGAAGACTCAGATCAGCCTGCACATCCGCGAGTCGTTGTCGGCATGAAGGAACTTTGCATTCTTAGATATGCAAAATGCGTCCGGTGAAAATCCTGATCAGACTGCGCATTCCTCGACTGCGCATTCTCAGATCTGATTCTTCGCTGACGCACATGTCCGAAGGTACGGTTTCAAACTCTTTTTCTTGTTTCCGGCTCTAATAGTCAATGTCCTTTACATCCATCGATATCCAATGATTCTGTGAGCGGACAGTGAATGCGTTGATCAGTATGCGGGAATGCGCAGGCTGATTACCCAGCAGGCACACAATATCAAAATGACGACGTATCAACGTCGATGCGACGTGATCACGTCGCATCGACGTTGATACGACGTCATTTTAACGTTGTGTGCCCACTGGGTAGGTCCTTCGCTGTCCGCACATTGTGCAAAGACACCATTTTGTATGAGGTGGCTAAATTAATGGGAAAGTGTCGAGCATCATTTTATACCTTTTAAATGGAAAAGACATTTTGATGTAGACAATGCATTGTAAAAGTCGTATAAATATATGTGACTTCCGGCGGCCGCTGCTGGGGGCCAACTTTTAAGAAAAGACATTTCCGGTTTTCTGAGGTCGCGTATGTAAACCGTTGAGTTCTAGATCTATCTGTGAATCTGCTCTGTCTGATCGCCTTCTTATTTTTATCATCAGATTATTTCGCAGAGCCCTAAAGGAGATTATGCGAAGGCATGGGTGTTTTGGGCCTCTGGGGTTCGCATTTTGCGACAAACTCATATTTCGTTGATCAAGTAAATTCAAGTATCTCTTCCAGTTTTACCCTGTGGGCTCTTTCATCTTTGAATGTGGACGCGTCCACTATTTCAGCTAGGGGTGGTAACCTAAAATCACAAACAGAATGGAAAACGGTATCCTGATGAGACGGCTCGTCATCGCTATCTAAATTGTTTGCGAAGGCTTCTGTTTTTATCTGGTAAGTATTAACTGAAAAAAAAAAAAAAAAAAAAAAAAAAAAATCTGACAAACCGAAGCGGTGTTTTCGTCTGCACAATCTAGTCAGCGGCTATCTCTTCTATGAAAACATTCTGCAGTATTCTGTGATTTTGTAATGGGGCAGCGAAGGTCCGTCTCAGACTGCATCGACAGCCGGACTGATCAGAGCTTTAGATGTCTGCATATAACCCGAACACATCTTTTTTGCTTGGTGCGGTGAAAAAACAAAACAAAACAAAAAAACAAAAAAAAAAGAAGACAAGTTCGTGTGTATGTGCAGGGATGGATTCAGAGGATTTCGTGGGGTTCAGTTGAACCCCTCTTTGACTCAAAATTTCATTTTCATGGGAATTTTTAGATAAATTTGATAAAATCGGGACACTTCCTTATACTTCTCTTCAACAAGTCTATCTTACTACCTATGAATGCGTGTAAAATTTCTGGGTGGGTGGCAAACAGTGTAGACCCTGATCTGACGCCGCATTCTGTGGCATCTGATCTGGGTGTACACTGTTTGCTCAGGCCTGTCTGTCCGAATACGTAGAATAAGTACGATATGATTATATAGAATCCCCTCAGAAATCCAGCTGGATCCGCCCCTGATGTGTATGTGTGTGTGTAGGGGGGGGGGGTGGGGGAGGTGGGGAGGGGAAGGTTGGGGCGGGGGGGTGGAGAGAGGAAGGTGGGGAGGGGAAGGTTTGGGGGAGGGTTAAATAATTCGTTATCTTTTACATTCAGTATGGAGAACTTCTATTCTGTTCTGACAGTTATTAAATAAAATATAAATCATTATAAAAGTCTTTTTGGACAGCCCTGATGACTTGGTTGATCAGATCTACAATACTGTATGCCAGTTGCATGTTTCAGAGCATGCAGGTATACTTTGCGCGAGAGAAATCTAGTTTGTCTTTAGCTAACTACATTTATTTGTACGAGCGAGCTATCTGAATTCCATCCACTGTCCGTATATTCTAATTATTTGGAACAAGTACTACTTTGAAACTCGGGCACGTTTAAAAGAAATGCATCAAACTTCTATTCCAAATTGCCTAATTTATATGTCGGCTCTACATCCCTAATATCTATATACTTTTTTTTTCAACCAATTTTATATACTGGCCATAGCAATTTTGTCGTTTGTTCGCGTTTTTGGAAAACAACAGTTGGCTCATTTCTACTCGTACCTTGACACTTTCCATGCTATTGGCCAATTCAGCAGACGACAAACTGATGATATTATTCTTATTTTTCGTAGACAATAGGATCTGATACTTCATGCAAATTGTCTCCTAAGGAGACAATTTGCCTGAAGTGTCAAATCCTATTTCCTGCGCAAAAAATACTACAAAATGTCGTCTGCTGATATTTTTACCCAGCATGCAAACTGTTAAGACACTACCGTATTTCAGCAACAACAGCAGAAAAAAATGGACCTTATGTCATGTATGGACAACAGCCTGCGCATTACTGCAGTCTTATAGGGGGGGGGAGGGGGGGCTTCGTTGTTCGTGTCATGGATACAGTAGAATATATAAGTGAACAGAGAAAGCTCTGATCGTGCTGCGCAGAATACTCATACTGATCCTTGTCTTTACTATGTTCACACTGTCATGTCAAAAGGTACATTTACTCAGGTTGCCGTTCATTTGTGTCAAACTTATTTTCTCTGTAAAAGTACAGAAAAAAAAACTAGGATGTCGTCTGCTGGAGTTGTGATTTGCACTTTTAACCCTAAAAGTGCTAATAACTGCAGTTTTTGATGTTTTCTTATTTGTATGTTTTCAAAGAACATTATGTTGACATTTCATGTGAATCGTCCGCTAGGCAGACGATTCAGATGAAATACCAAGTCTTACAGGCAGACGATACACATAAAAAAATGCCAAAGTTTATTTCCCTGAAATATGATAAAAGAAAAATTAGAATGTTGTCTGCTACAAGTTTGCTTAGCGTTTAAAGGGGTAAGGAGTGAATCAGACACGAGTTCCATTTAGAAGCAAAGCGTTTAACACTCCCTGGGCAAATTCAGCAGACGACAAACTGATGACATGTTTTCTTATTTTTCGCAGAAAACAGCATTTGGCATTTCATGCAATTTGTCTGCATTAGAGACAATTTGCGTGAAATATCAAATGTTGTTTTCTGCGAAAAATATTTCAATTGTCGTCTGCTGAAAAGTGGATCGAGCTACATTTATTACGTTTTCCGTATTGAGGTAGACAGGCTTGTGCAGATCCAGATCAGACACCGCAAAACGCGGGTGTAAATTCCTATATATGACACAGTACGGATGTGCGTGCCGAATGGCCCTCTTTTTCAGCGCTGCCAAGTATATGACTGGCCCCCTTTTTTCAACAAAAAGTATATGACTGACCCTATTTTTCTTGATTCGTATGTGAAAGGCCCCACTTTTCTGACATCCTGGTAAATGCGTATATTTTTTCGCTCAGAGATTTGTCAATGGTGCTTGTTCTCTTGGTATTCAATGAGTTGACTGTTATATTTTTCTAATTACCAGCAATAAATGGGTATAAAAGTCAAAGGGCAGTATATGAATGGGTCAACATTTTGGACGATCAAGTACATGTATATGAATGGGTCTTTTTTTTTTTCAAAGGCCAGGTATATGAATGGGATAAGTTTCGAAATACTGGCTCGCACACTCGTACCACATTTACCCCGAAGTTACCCGCCCCCACCCCGAGGTACCAGTATAGTAAGGAGATGTGGCCTGATACGTAAAATTAATACACACAACGTATGTTTTTGTGGAAAAATAGTTTAATTCTTTCCTCGGAAACGTATCTTATTCTATACATTTACAAGAAAAGGGTAAATCAGTGTACAAGGGTACAGAAGATCAGTTGTCAGCCATGCATTTCTTTGATCTCGCTCAGCGAAACGACGCCAAATGTATTTGCAGCTTTCTGCCTTGACGTTTATTTTATTAGCAGATGATAAATTAAATTATAGAATACTCTAACGTTACACTCTGCGTTGAAACACGAGAAAATAAAATATGCGTTTTGTTTCATTTATGTTAAAAAAGGCAATCAAGTGGCATTTTGAACATAGTAATGATTTATTATGGGTAAGAGATTAAGTTATTATATCATTGAGCCGGGGCACAGCAAGAATGCATGTGCGCCCAGCGAAGACTCAGATCAGCCTGCGCATATGCGCAGTCTGATCAGAGTCTTCGCAGGGCACCCTGTGGACAGCCAAGACTCCAAAGCGTCTTCAAGCGGTCAACGAAGACTCTGGTCGACCTACGCAGATGCGCAGGCTGATCTGAGTCTTCGATGTTCGCGCATGCAATCTTGTAAGAAATGCTGTGATCAGGCTAATTTGGTAAATCTGACAACGAAGCTGTTATAGGTTACGCCTTTAACTTGTGCGCAGCGCAATAAAAAGCAGAAAACACCCAGATCAGCCCGTGCATTTTGTCATCTGATCAGGGTCTTCATTGTATGTTTATAGACTGAATCAGCGAAGCCGAGCAGAAACGTGCACAGCGGAAAGCCAGAGCTAAGGCATCACCAACAGAGCTTTCTTCCTCAGACCTCTCTTGTTCTATCTGCAACAGGCAGTTTAGAGCTAAGATTGGTCTGATCAGCCATCTACGAACACACAAATAATAACACATCACACAGTTGATTAGGATTGGTCATTATCAGTAATGACAGACGAACAAGGTGGATAGACTGACTGGAAACTTCGGAACAAATCATCACGAAAACATACCTATATAATTTTGACCCCCTTAAACCCCACTTTTATATAGTAAAACTGGGGTTTACAGGGGTATACATTATTTTTTCATATTTCTGCTTAAGAACATAGATTGTGGGTACTCGTTAGAACCGCCTCGGCGAGGCGGTTCTAACGAGTACCCACAATCTATGTTTTAAGCAGAAATACGAAAAATATCGGAATTTTTATCTGCAAACGTTCTGTTTTTCGTGGTGAAATTTTCAATATATTTGAATAGGCGTGTTTTCGTAATGGACGGACGAAAAAAGCTCTGATCAGACTGCTTAAAAGCACAAGCTCATCAGCGTCTTCGATGTCCATGCATATGACATATGGTCCTTTCACTTGTCGATGTTTGCGTTGACCTGTTGCCCGGATACAGCAGAAGAACGATTTTCTTGCCTCGCACTTATAATTACAAAATGATTTAACCCTAGCCCTGCTGAACCCGGATATAGCCTGTCCTTGCAAAACAGTGTAGATCCAGATCAGATCTGGATCTGCACTGTTTGTCATTAAGTATATGAATTTGTATCATCAACCTGGATCAAGTAATCTGATTGGCTGAACATTAGAAGTGGGCGTGGTGTCTAAATTTATTTAGCATGACAAGGGTTAAGGTGAATAGATACACTTTCAGGGAATTCGACTCTGACAAAGTTATTTTGTCTTCCTTCAGTAAATGGGTCTACTCTAAAAGGAAAAAAAAATGCTCTTAAGGGGGAGCAAAGTCTTTGCTTTTATAGTGGACCCCTTTTCAGAAACTTCTTTCCTTTTAGAGAAGGCGCTTCTAATGCGTATCCCTAACCATGTTTTTTTTTTTTGCCTTTTTGTGGAGAAACGAAAAAAAAAAAAAAAAAGAAAATCAAAACTAGAAAAAACACACCTCAATTCTTTGGTTAAAAACGCCTGATCTAGAGTTATGGGTGAAAAGTATGCACCTTAGGGCCCAGTTGTTCAAAGCATCGTTAGCTTAACGAGACCGTTAGTGGTCAAAATGTTAACTGTTCTACGAGTAGTAAGTACAATATCTAATTCACAGGTATTTTTGCTAAAAAAAAGTGAGTAGCTTTTGCAAAGCATTTACATTTTGTCAGTAAAAATATTAGCGTATATGGCATATTTAATGATCAAAGTTTTAACAATAAGTTAACTAACGACATTGTTTTGAACAACTGTGCCCAGACTGGCATGTTAACGAAATATTTACGTATATGATATATTGCAATCTGACCACGAAATCATGTGATTTTAAAATTCTTGAAAACGTCTTCCATACATGTTGCACTCGAAAAGCTTAGATAGCACATCTTACATGGTAATTCCCTTATTTTTCAAGCAAAACTTTTAATAAATTTTAATATTTTTTTTTGCACTATTTATAGGTCTAGTTCACTCTTTATTTACCAGTTGATGATCAGGATCAGGGTATAAACTGTTTGCAATAAATATAGGTATGCAATAATAATAATAATAATAATAATAATAATAATAACATTCGCAGAACGCAGCGTCTGATCAGGGTCTACACTGTTAGCATTTATAACAGGAATGTCTGATAATAATAATAAATAATGCTTACATCCCTTAAATTGAAAAAGGAATTATGCCCCTATCATTTGTAGGGGGCGTGGAATAGCTTTTTTGTTTTTTTTTTTGTTGTTGTTTTTTTAACTTTTCAGCTTTTAAAGCCCTGCTAAATGCCCTGCACTGCGGGTACAAATTTATGGTAAAACCCCATCACCCGGAATCAGTTTTGTTTCCTGGAACTCTGTTGCAAAAATCAACCACTATCTTTATATGGTAAAAGGTTTGGTCTACTGAATACACCTAAATTCAAGGTAAAATACTAGAATCATTGACTGTGTGATCCAGGTTATTAGAAAATTAAAGTTTGAGGTTGATGTTTCTCTAATTTATGTGGCGGGAAATTAACATCTACGGCACTGCCAGGACTCATTGTACATTAAATCACGGCACTTAAGCCCCACTATGTCCCCGCTATCCACCCCCTCCCACCCCCGCTGTGTCCCCGCTATCCCGGGTCCCGTAGGGACAGGAGGTTCAAATGGCTAGTGCATTATCCAAATAGTAAGGTGGAAGTAATAATAATAATAATAATAATAAAACCAATATTTGCACCCCTTAACTGAAAATGGAAGTATCCAAAGAATAAGCTGGAAGATTCCACAGTATTAATGGGTTAATATACAAATTAGAAATGCAAATGCATTTGAATGCTATGCAATTTAACCGTAAGTATTCTCTGGACATTCAGCAGACGACAAACTGGAGATAATTATTCTAATTTTTACCCAGCAAATAAAGTTTGGCTTTCGCGCAAATTCTATCTATGGAAGAAAATTTGCTAAGCATTAAATTAAATTACAAGTTAACAATATAATGACATCGTTTAGGCGTGCAGGCAGGAATAGTAAAAGACGAAGAAAAAAAAAGAAAAGAAAAAAAAGAAAAGAAAAGAAAATCGGCTGAAACGTCTGGCCTATATCTAATACTGTATTTAAGCTTAGTATTCGGACAGACACGCCTGATCAAACAGTGTAGACACAAAAGCCATAGAACGCGGCGTCTGATCAGGTTCTATATCATTTGGCAGTAGTTTTGGTCGTAAATACACTTTGTTCAAAGTATGGTAAGGAGTTTAGATAGTCGATTATTTAAGATAAAATCGGTAAAAACTGTATAAGTACACATACCCTAGTGGGCACATTACATTTATACAACGTCGCATGAACGTCGATGCAACGTCGTGACGTTGCATCGACGTTCATGCGACGTTGTATAAACGCCATGTGCCCGCTGAGACAAGTCGACAAAACACCCGAAAACTTACGTGTTACGTGTACACTCTGCTTCACAAAATTTATTCCAAAATTGTTGAAAATCAGCTTCAGCAGTATCTGTCTGGATCAGCAGAAGTTTTTAACTGAGTCTAAAAAGATCGAAAACGAGAAAATTACAACATTTTTTTTTATTTTCACTGAATTTGCTTTTAGTGAAGTTACTAGTAGTGTGTTCTTTCTGAGCTCTCTGTTATCGGATTGCCAATGTCTTCATAGAAGTCGAAGCATTTATATAGCAATTCACTATGATAAGAAAGTAACTTGAGATGATTCTCAAAGACTAAAATGCCTGTAGTAGTCTGCGCATGCGCAATTGGTAAGACCGTGCTGTTAACGACGGCGTGTCCACAGGATTGTCTGTTAACAGACTTAAAGCCAATTTATGAAAACCAATCTGTCATATGTTGGGAGCTGGCTTGAGAAAAGGGTACAAAGGGATGAATTAAACAGCCAAGATCCAGAAAGCTTTTTGCTTCCGTACAGTCTGGTATGGACAGTCACTGTTAGCGCAAGTAATTGAAACACTATAGTACAAACATACGGGCCGTTAAAACATATCACTCATGGACGGACTGCTCCGGACCTTAGCTGTTCGATTGTGCCGTCGTGTACATTTTCTAAGGGAACCCTATTTTTATTTCATCTTATGGCACTTTCACTTTGTCTGGTCTCAGATTTTACACTAAACTGCAGTATGATACTTTGAATACCTTATATGATAGGAGAGAAAGTGGGCCGTCAGAAAACATACTTTCGTACATATGCACCCAGCGAAGATTCAGATCAGCCTTGTTAAAATCTTCACTGGCCGCATTTTAGATAGCCAAGGATACAAAGTATCATTATGTGGACAGCGAAGGCTCAGATCAGACTGTGCGAATGCACAGGCTGATTTGAGTCTTCGTCGGGCGCACATGTCAGAAGGTACGGTTTCTCACGTGGCGGTTCAAATTACTGCGGAACCGAAAATCAATGTGGAACTTCCAACAGGTCAAAGAAGCCGAGCCTGAAATTTTGGTCTTAGGGCAGTAAAATCAGAATTGGACCGCCTTTAGTGTAGCGTGTCACGCGAACATCACGAAAACACGCCTATATAATTTTGACCCCCTTAAACCCAACTTTTATATAATAAAACTGGGGTTTACATGGGGCATACATTATTTTTCTTATTTTGCTAAAAAAACATAGATTGTGGGTACTCGTTAGAACCGCCTCGCAGAGGCGGTTCTAACGAGTACCCACAATCTATGTTTTGAGGAGAAATATGAAAAAATGTCAGAATTTTTTATTTGAAAATTTTCCTTTTTTGGTTGTAAAATTTTCAATACATGTATATTTGAATAGGCGTGTTTTCGCAATGAGACCACATCAGTCATAATGGGATAAAACCGCCAACAATGCATAGGCGAACAACAAAGGCCCGGCCAAGGCTGCGCCTCCACACATTCTGGCAAGTGTCTTAGCAGTTCGCGCGTGTGTTCTATGCCTGTATTTTGTGTGAGTGTACAGCTAAGCTTACGAACAGGTCTTGCAGATCATCTATATCCTGAGCGATGCGATGAAGGTTATTTTCTCTATTGAAGTTCCTATTTCAGCAGAGGACATTTTGAAATATATTTCTTATTTTTTTCCTAGAAACTAGGACCTGACACTTCATGCAAATTGTCTCCTTAGGAGACAATTTGCATGATGTATCAGATCCTATTTTCTGGGAAAAATACAAAAAAATGTCATCAGTTTGTCATATGCTGAATTTGCTCATAGCGCTGTAAGTGTTAAGGTTTGTTTTGCCTGACTTACTTCCTTTTATATTCACAGCAAACATAACAAACAGAAGGCATTTCGTTACCTGTTTGATTTTATCAATGACTTCAGTTTCAGCAAATTTTCGTTTAAGGCCTTTTACAAAAGAGCAATTTGCGTTCTTTACATCACGAAAACATGCCTATATAATTTTGACCTCTTAAACCCCACTTTGATATAGTAAAACTTGGGTTTACAGGGGTATACATTATTTTTCTTATTTTTGCTCAAAACAAAGATTGTGGGTACTCGTTAGAACCGCCTCTGCGTGAGTGACCAGCCTCTATAGTCATGCTATTACTTTTGGTTTCATTTTAGTGGATTATTAATCAAGATTATAAGAAAAAAATGTTTAGTCACTGGAGATTGGAGCCAGTCTAGGTCTGATCAGAATCTTTACTAGGAGCATTTTGGATAGCCAAGGATGCAAAGTTTCTTCATGCGGATAACAAAGACTCTGATCAGACTGCGCGGATGCACAGGCTGGTCTGAATCTTCGCTCGGCGCAGATGTCAGAAGTTATGTTTTCCCACGTTGTTGCTTATATGTATCATCGGTTACTATTGGTAATCAAGACCAGAAACTTCATCACGAGTAACAAAAATATGAAAAAATAAAAGAAGTTTTATCTGAACACTTTCAGTTTTTGGTGGTGAAATTTTTAAATATGTTTTCGTAATGTCTTGCAGTTCTGAACGACATAATGAGTGTGAATATTCTCTGAAAATTTAAAAAGGAAATAAATCATTAATATATCTTGAATAAGACATAATTATGACTGCACCCACTGAGAACATTTGTCAGGCGTATACTTATACAAAGATATTTATTCACCTCTCCAATAAACATACGACATTATTTAAGGCGCACTGATAAACTTTCAAGGAAGGGATGTAACTCTGTCAAACTTGTTTGCCTCTAGTCTGAAAAGGGATCTATTCTTCCCTTGGGAGCAAATGCTATCCTTTGAGAGTAGACCCATTTTCAGGAGGGATGCAAAACAACTACCTGAAACTGCATCAGTTCCCCTTAGGTTAGACGTGCTAAAATATATATCCCAATTTAGATATACAAGCGTAGCTAACATGGTGGTGATTCGATATACCACCTAACTTAGAAATACCTGCACAACTATTCCATGTTAACCATTTCAGCACCACTAAGCCAATGTGGCATTATTTAAGCTTTCAATTTTATAATCTAGATATCTAAGCTTCATATTGATAGTTTATTTTTTATAATTGTTGATCCTTCTGATCTCAGATAAATAATACCCCCCCCCCCCCCCCCCGCACCACACACACACACACACTTTTTTGCTTTTTTGTTTTACTTTTACCGAAGCACCTGATTTTGTTTTTGATTTACCGATATGAAACGGTATATTTCTGCAAAACAATTACGACACAGATGGTGATTTTGATTCTGACATAATTAATTTCCCTTTTCTAGATGCTGATAGTCCATGATAAACCTCGTAATGTATATACCTATCACAGCTTATTTGTTTTGCAAGGGCATCTTCTCATTTAAATGATTTAAACCATTATGAATAAAGTCCTGAATAAAGTCCTCTACATTCCTTATACACAAGGCTATCATAGCTCTGTCATAAACGCAGATACTTTCTTTCAGTTTTACCACCGACACTCCGAATTAATAGATAAACATAACACATCTACAGCATGGGATATCGCAACCAGAGTTAGACGAGGACAAGTTTATGAAAAATGTTGGACAGTCCATTTTTTACAACAATTGAAAAAATACCTGCTATAAAAGGATAGGATATAACATGGATGTTACTCGACAGACTGTATGCTTAGACTTTAAACCAATCTTGATTGATTGGTAACTATACCTTCCTCTTTAATTCCACGATGGCGGGCCGAACTGAATTTTTCATTAGAGAGTTGATGTTTAATGATCTGTCTCTGATCGAACCCTCTTTGGTTCATTCAACCTTCAATGCATGAGGTGTTTGCCACAACACCCATCCTTGTTTCATCGCAGTGACTTTTTACATGGCTTACATGTATCAGTTCTCTTAAGGAGCCTCTATACGAACCGAGCATTTTATTATTTATCTATTTATTACATTTTAACTTTAGATGAAGATTTGGAGGCCGATAAAATCGATCTAAACTAGCAATAATTTGTACTACGGACCGTTCTTTGTCGATGATTCTTGTCATCACGAAAACATGCCTATATAATTTTGACCCTTCTAAACCCCACTTTTATGCAGTAAAACTGGGGTTTACAGGGCTATACATTATTTTACTTATTTCTGATAAAAAACAAAAATTGTGGGTACCCGTTAGAACCACCTCGTCGAGGCGGTTCAAACGAGTACCCACACTGTTCTGAGCAGAAATATGAAAAATGTCAGCATTTTTTATCAGAAAATCTTCATTTTTTGGTGTTAAAATTTTCAGTATACATTGTATTTGTCCTGTCTTATTATTGATGGGTTTTCTCTGCCATTGTAAATAATTGTGATCACCTCGTTCGGGAAGATGTTTTCCTTTTTTCTTTTTTTTTATTGCGTGTATGCTGCCCGTCTTGCCTTTCTTAGCTCACCCGAGCAAGGCTCAGGATGAACTATTGTGATCACTTGACGTCCGTCGTCGTCCGTCCGTCCGTTACACCTTTGAACGACTTCTCCTCTGTAACCCCTGGGCCAATTTTCTTCAAACTTCAATTGGAGCCTTCTGTTAAAGGGAAATTGAAAATTTGTTCAAATGGTCATGGTCCGTTAATCAAGATGGCCGCCATGCTCATATATGCGGGTAAAAACACTTAAAAATCTTCTTCTCCAGAACCAAGAAAGCTTTAAGGCTGAATCTTGGTATATATCATCATATCATCATAGACTCAAGTTCTACCAAGTTTGTTAAAAAAATGACCCTAGGTTGACCTTTGACCTTTTTACGGCAAGGTCAAATTTGCGTCCCCATGCATTTGTATGGGGAAAGTGTTGAAAAGTCATTTTCTCAAAATCTATTAAAGACTAATAGCTGAAACTTACAATGAGTGATTAAAGTAGTGAAACATTTTAGTTATAATCAAAATTTTGTCCCCTGGGAGTTATCTGCCCTTGCCCCCGGGCTATATTTATATATAAAATTGTGTAAATTTTAAATGTCCTCTTCTGTTTGAAGGGTATTGCCGATTTGTTCAAATGGTTCCGCGCCACTGAACAAAATGGCCGCCATGCCCATATATAATGAAAACACTTAAAAATCTTCTTCTCCAGAACCCAAAAAGCTTTGGGGCTGAATCATGGTATATAGCATCATGGACTCAAGGTCTACCAAGTTTGTTCACACGATGATCGTAGATTGACCTTTGACCTTTTTATGGCAAGGTCAAATTTGCATTCCCATGCATCTGTATGGGCGAAAATGTTGAAAAGTCATTTTCTCAACATGTATTTAAGACAAATGACTGAAACTTACAATGTGCGATTAAAGTAGTAAAACATTTTTGTCATAATAAAAATTTTGTCCCCTGGGAGTTATCTGCTCTTGCCCCTGGGCTATATTTATGTATAAGATCGTGTAATTTTTAAATGTCTTCTCTGAAACCGCTTGAGCAATTTTCACCAGATTGTACATGGGGCCTTCTGTTGAAAGGGTATTGCCAATTTGTTCAAATGGTTCCGTGCCATTGAACAAGATGGCCGCCATGTCCATATATGGTATAAACACTTAAAAATCTTCTTCTCCAGAACCAAGAAAGCTTTGGGGCTGAATCTTCTTGGTATATAGCATTGCTGTCTCAAGCTCTACCAAATTTGTTCAAATGATGATCGTTGGTTCACCTTTGACCTTTTTACGGCAAGGTCAAATTTGTGTCTCTGTGGATTTGTCTGGGGGAAAAGTTGAAAAAAAAAATCTATTTTTGTTTCAATATGTATTTAAGACTAATAGCTGAAACTTACAATGTATGATTAAAGTAGTAAAACTTTTAAGTTAGGATCAAAATCCACCCCGGGGTTATCTGCCCTTGCCCCTGGGCTATATACAGGTATAAGATCATGAAATCTTTAAAAGTCTTCTTCTCTGAAACCGCCTGACTCATTTTCTTCAGATTTCACACTGGGCCTTCTGTCGAAGGGATGTTGAACATTTGTTCAAATGGTTCTGCACCATTGAACAAGATGGCTGCCATGCCCATATATGGTAAAAACACTTAAAAATCTTCTCCAGTACTAAGAAGGCTTTGAGGCTGAATCTTGGTATACAGCATTGGGGACTCAAGGTTTACCAAGTTTCTAAAAATGATGAGACTAGGATGACCTTTGATCTTTTTATGGTATGGTCAAATTTGTGTCCCAGCTGCGGTGGCAATACTGGAAGAATATTGCATGGCATTTGCAAATATGCAACAACTGTTTTTATCAGGTGAGCGAATTGTGGCCCATGGGCATCTTATTACTCTTCCTCACTGTGCCATTGGTAGGTTATGTTCTGAGACTGTGGCACTTTCATGGGCATCTTTATTATTTTGAATCTCTGTTAATCGCATTTATACATGTGTAACCTTTGACCGGAGCAAGGCACATTTGAAATTAATGAATGATATGAGAACTACTCTGCTTTCGAGGTCAATTTTTAATTTCATACGCGCCAAACGTTTTTCTATTCATTTTAAAATTCCAAATATTTTCATTTCCCCTATAGT